>JAYEPQ010000003.1:60392679-61095179 GCA_036321105.1 Dracaena cambodiana | reverse complement strand
TTATATACTTTTAACTTCAAATTTACAACTATGATGAAATTGCATACGTCTTCCCTATAACAGTACTTTCTTGAACTCCAAAAATATTTTTTCGTCAAAAATACTAGCATTATACTTGACCATTAGGTTCATAAGTTATGACTATACTTGACCATTAGGTTCCTAAGTTATGACTATACTTGACCATTAGGTTCCTAAGTTATGACTATACTTGATCATTAGGTTCATAAGTTATAACTATACTTGACCCTTAGGTTCATAAATGACTATATTTGTGAGCTCTCTGTTTATTATGATGTGTTTTGCTAGAGTAGATGTTATGTGAAATCCCACTCTAATCCTACTTGCCAATTAAATCAGGTCGTAGTGATGAAAATTTCAAAGAGGAAAAAAAATGCTATTAATTTACTAATATTGCAATATATATCCTATAAATAACGGAAAAGAATAAGAAACATAAAGTGCGGAAATCAAATACTTTAGAATCTAGAGTTCTAATTTAGTAGATGTTGTTCTAAAAGCTACAGATTAGGTCGGTGAAAAAAAGTTGAATTAAATTATCGAAGATCTTAGTTTTAGTCTTATTTGTAGTTTGAGAGAGACTCAGATAAAAGAAAAGAAAATAGAAAAGAAAGTTTGAAATCGAAGGAAATTTAGGGGAAAAGAAAGTTGAGAGAAAGTAAGAAAAAATAAGATATAAAATTGTCTTCTTTTTCTCTAAGAGAAAATTAAAAAATATATCACTGGATATTTATATCTCTTGTGGTCAGAAAGTGGCACGAGCGTGTGAATAGAGTTAAGATCAAGTTTTTTTTCTTCGTTTTTTTACTTTTTTTTTTTACTAGATTTTCTTTTTAATTTTCTCTCACTTCTTAACAACAGAAATAATCTTTTGCTTTCCTTTTCTTTCCTTTTATCTTTCACTATCCATTTCTTTTCCTTTAATTTATTTTCTTTCAAACCGAAAATAACATTCAAGAACAAATTGCAGAAACTCGGGAATCTAGCCTAGTAAATAATGTTTTAATAAAGAAAAGAATAATAGAATTTTCTTACTATTAAAAAATCAAATGTTGTTCTAATTTTTTTACTAACCAAACTACACATACATATGCAACATCACTTGCATTAAAAAGAGAGGTAATGCTCTCAGAGACAAGGTTTTTTGGCAAATATTATTCTAATTTATGAACTTTTACTAAGCAAGCAAAAAAAATTCAGCAAAAAAAAATAAAAGAAAAATCAGCCCTTACAAAAGCAAGAGAAAGGAAATACTTTAATATTGCCACCAGGAGCTTCCCGAACATCGAAATGGTAGCTACTGACTGGAATCCATTTGAAATCCAACTTATTTTCCACGGAAACATAAATCAGGGTTTTTACATATCTGTAACTTGAATTTTTAAAAATTAAAATTTAGTTTTTTAAATTTTTATATTTATAATTTAGTCTCTCAAATCTTTTAAATTATCACAATTTAGTTTTAAATCATATTTTTTATCCGAATTTTCCATTATATCTCTGAATTACTTCACTTTAGTCCTCTTTTTCCCTTCCTCCTCTTCTTATTAGATTCCATTTTCATTCTTTTCCTCTCTCTCTTTCCTTCCAATTAATCTCTAGAGTGAAGTAACTCAGTAGAACATTCAATAAGAAAAGGGAAGAGAGAGAAAAAGAATAGAGAGGGAAATCCAATAAGAAGAGGAAGAGGGAATGAAAGACTAAACTAAAGTAATTTATTGATATAATGAAAAATCCGGAAAAAAAATATAATTAGAACTAAATTACGGTAAGTTTAAGAATTTAGAAAGTAAATTATGAATATGAAGATTCGAATACTAAATTCTAAATTGGAAAGACATAAGCGAGATATTTTAAAACCCCATTAAAATATCCTATGAACGTACTATAATGATGTTATAGCTGACGGTTGAATGCAGACGGGAGCAGTACTTCATGGAATTCAAAAAATAATATTCCCCGCTACAGAGAATATAAAAACCCTCGCTCGTTCTCAATCTCTCCATCTTCCATTTCGCAAAACCACTCGAACTACTCACTCATCTCAGCCACAACAAAATAAATATATAAATAAATAAAAAAGGAAAGAAAAGAAAAGAATAATGGCCGGCCCTTCCGTAGTTCTTTATCCATCCCCGGGCATGGGTCACCTTGTCTCCATGTTCGAGCTCGGCAAGCTCCTCCGGCACGGCGTCGCCGTCACCATCATCATCGTTGAGCCCCACTACAACACCGGCTCCACAGCCCCCTTCATCGCCCGCGCCTCCCTCTCCAACCCCTCCATCTTCTTCCACCGCCTCCCTCCCGTAAACCCACCCCCCAACCCCTCCCCACACCATGAAGCCCTCGCCTTCGACCTCCTCCGCCTCTCCAACCCCCACCTCCTCGCCTTCCTCAGGGAATCCCCTCCTCCCTCGGCTCTCATCATTGATTCCTTCTGCAGCTACGCCTACGACGCTGCAAAAGTACTCAACATACCTACCTACTTGTTCGTCACTTCCGGCGCCAGCGACCTCTCCTTCTTCCTACACTTACCACGGATCCACGACGGCACCACTGCGAGCTTTCGTGAGCTGGGCTCGGCAAAACTCGACATCCCTGGCATCCCTCCTCTTCCTGCCGACCACATGCCCCTTCCGATGCTCGACCGGGACGACGACGCTTACAGAGGGTTCCTCGACGCTGCTCGAAGGACGCCGGAGGCCAGAGGGCTCATAATCAACACGGTCGAGGCGATTGAGAAAAGAGCAGTCGAGACGATCACTGCCGTAGGCTCTTTTCCTCCTCTGTACTGCATCGGCCCGCTCATTAATTCCGACAACGAGAAAGATAAGAGTGCTAAAGGGTCGGAGTGCTTGCGTTGGCTCGATAGCCAGCCCAAACAGAGCGTGGTGTTCCTCTGTTTCGGCAGTCTGGGGATGTTCTCTGCGGAGCAGCTGAAGGAGATTGTGGTCGGACTTGAGAAGAGCGGGCAGAGGTTTGTATGGGTCGTTCGGAGCCCGCCGAGCGACAACCCGGATGACCGGTTCAAGGCCCCGCCCGAACCAGACCTGGACCGGCTGCTGCCGGAAGGGTTCCTGAGGCGGACCGAGGACAGAGGACTAGTGGTGAAGTCGTGGGCCCCGCAGGCCGCGGTGCTGAAGCACGAGTCAGTGGGCGGGTTCGCGACGCACTGCGGGTGGAACTCGATCCTGGAGGCCATCAGCGGGGGCGTGCCGATGATCGGGTGGCCGCTGTACGCGGAGCAGAAGATGAATATCGTGTTCCTGACCGAGGAGATGAACCTGGCGGTGGAGATGAGAGGGTACCATGAGGGGTGGGTGAGCGCAGAGGAGGTGGAGACGAAGATCAGATGGCTGATGGAGTCGGAGGGTGGGAAAGAGCTGAGAGATCGGACGGCGAAGGCGAAGGAGGCGGCGGCTGCGGCGGTGCAGGAAGGCGGAGCGTCCCACGCGGCGTTGGTGGAGGTGGTGAAGGGACTGACGGAGGGAGGGCCCCCACTTAATTGAATTGATATGTGTAGACCGCGGGAAATTTTGGAAGGAGATAAGGTATGATCGATCGAAGTTGGTTGGTTTATCTTGTGTCGTTTTGTTAGCGTGGGTTGGTTGTGATAGTGGAATGCTGAAGGATTGTTGGATGCCGACAATAATGGTGCGCTGTTAGTGACGCGCAGCTGGATTTTTTTTTTTTTTTTTTTTGGTATTTACTGGTTTGTCCCTCAATCTTTATATATTATAATTTAGTCCCTCGTATCTTCATATTTAGGATTTAGTCTTCCAAATCTCTTAAATTACAACAATTTAGTCCCCTTCCCTAACTTTTCCTAACACAGTTTAATTTTTGACCTGATATGACCATTTTACCCATCTTTATTCATTCTCTCTTCCTCTTCTCTTCTTTTTTTTTTTCATTATTTCTCCTCTCTTCCTCCTCTCTTCTCCTTCTCTCTTCTTCCTCTCTTCTCCTTTTCTTTATTGGGTTCATGTTCATGCATTTTTTTCCTAAAAGAGTAACGAAAAAAGAGAATGAATTTGAATTTCCTTTACATAAGGTAGTGTGGCTGATCAAACCTGGGTGCCTCTGTTCTCTGGACTGAGAACAGGTTCTCAGTCCAGAGAACAGAGGTGTGTAATAGGAAAAAAAAAAGCCCACTCAAAATCAATAAAAAGTGTAAAACATATTATATTGTACAAAATTTCTTAATAAATCATCCACTAAGAACTTGTCCAATATGCCACTCTACAACAAATTATAGAACAAATCAATATATAGAAAGTTGTAGAACGAATATAAGTAGTGAATAAGACATTATAATTTGTGTGTGAAGGAATAACATATGAATAAACCATAACATTATAGCCCATAGACTTGGACAAGTAACATTTGTCATGTACTAGAGCAAACATATATTTATGAAATTGCTAAATAAATGTTCTCTGGAATGAGAACAGGTTCTCAGTTCAGAGAAGTGTGTATTAAGGAATAAAAAAGGGCCCAAGTTCATCAATTAGGCCAAATTCATCAACATATTACAATAAATAAGTAACAAATATTTGATAACATATCACAAATATTTGACAACATATCACAAATATTTGACAAATAAAAAAAGCCCAAATTCATCAACATAGCTCATTACAAATATTTGACAAATTTGACATCAATTAGGCCACATATATATTTTTTGACAAACACTTGTTGACACTCTAGACGTAGACTCTCTGCATTTCTTCTTAACAAAACTCTAGACATAGACTCTCTGTATAATCATAAATTTTGTCTACATTGCCAAAAATACTCTCTCTTGCCTGCTCTCGGCCTCTCCAAGCCATATGGTATGCTAATTTCAATTGGTATTTGTTATGAATTGTGTGTATGATCTCTCTAGGTGAGATATTCGGATTTTCCTTTACCTCCCCTAGAATTGTTTGTGCAATCCAGCTTGAATTTGCCTTGGTGTTCAAATACTTGTTGACACCCACACAAGTGTGGTCACCACCTATTTTTGATATTTCCATACTCCTCCCATCATTTGATTTTTTAGCCCGAACTCTCCACGGGCAATTCTCTACAACATAACATGCAACAAAACGAACTGAATCGTTCTTTTAGATCGTGTAATTGAAGTTAGACTTTATGCTATATTGTCTAACATAAAATCTGAGCTCAGCTATATGTTTGAATTTTTTTTCCAAACTTATTTCTGGATTTTCGAGATCCATTGAGTATATAGGACCCTCACTACTCTCTATATCACTACAATTAGAATCTCCGGATTCTGAGCTATGAAATGAATGGTAGCCATCTTCTGAACAAATTTCATCTGCATCATCATCAACTCTTTCTCCATTTTCTGCAACCACAAGTTCACACAAACCCTCATTACTACGCCCATCATCCCCTACATCACAACTAAAGCCATCATTACCCATATGATCTCCTTCTATTTCCTCTCCTCCACCAAAATATCATCCCACGAAACAAATCTATCATCATCAACCCACTATCTCCTTTTCTTCTATCTCCCTCATCTAGCACCAAGAACATCTCAACTTTCTTTCTCAGAAGATGTTCCCTCAACACTTGAATAAAATCTAAATTTGTTTTGATGGATCCGAATTATCTAGGGTTTGTATTTGGGATAGTGTATGAAAGATTCAGTAAATACTCTCGGGCTATAGGAAGGAACTGGGCAATCTGTTGTCCAAAACTCCTCAGTGTTATATCATTAACGTCAACTCTAATTGTTTTTTGATTCTCACACTCATATTTTTTCCGGCCTGTTCTAGGAATTAGTTTCCAATAACCATTATAGCGTAAAATTACTTCAACAATACCGGCATCCATTCTACAAAATAAAACAATAATTTCTATAAAAAAAATACAAACTAGTAATTTATTGGTGCATTATAAAATACAAACTACTAACTGAACAGACCAAAACCCCTAAAATAGCATAAGCTACTTTTCTAATTTTCAAATAAAAAAAACCCTAAAACAGCATCATCGGTCGACGCTCCCCTAACAGATCGCCGTTCAACGCTCTCCTAGTAATTTAATATGATCTCACTAATTAAAAAAGGCTTCACAGATAAATCACTCATTAATTATTTAATCAATTCATGTACTGCGTGGTAAGAAATTAAGAATTTTTCAGTACTAATTTATCCCGAAACATGTTATTAAAATGAGTGTTTTTTTTTTCCCTTTCTTTCTTATAGCATGAACATGTTATTAAAGTGAGTTTTTTTTTTTTTCTTTTCTTTCTTATAGCATGAACATGTTATAACAAAACGATAGTAATTATTTCCTTTTTGTGACAAAGATTTTCTTATTCATTTGTTATCAATTCTATCTAATTAGCAAATAATAATTTCAATTCAACACAAATCTTAAAAAACCCTAACTACACTTATCCCGTAACCCCTAACAGATCGCCGGTCGACGCTCCCCAAGCAGATCACCCCTCCGACGCTGATCCCCACGCCGATCGCCGATTCGCCGATCCCCAAGATCGCTGACACCAATTCGCCGATTCTCCGATCCCCAATTCTCCGATCCCCACACCGATCTCTGATCCCCGATCTCCACACAGATCCCCGATGCTCGATTCGTCGACTCGCCGATCGCCTCGCCTCGGTTCGCTATTTGGGAATGAATGAATTAGGTGTTCGCTATTTGGGAACGAATGAATTGGAGAAGAAAAATTTGGGGATGTCGGGTAGTATAAAGGGGAATGGCATTTTTGTCATTTCATAATTAAAAAAAACTAAATTAATATGCTTCTGTCAAGTTAGACGAGATTTGGGGGACTAAATCCTAAATATGAAGATTTGGGGGACTAAATCATAATATATAAAGATTTGGGGACAAACCAGTAAATACCCCTTCTTTTTTTTTTCCTTCTCCCCATATCTCAAATAACCCTGCTTCGGTCAGAGGCCTCCTGGAGATCATTTTAATTTATACTTTCATTTTTAATTTGTATAGTTTTAATTGAGATTGTTTATAGGATTAATTACAGTCACCCTCTGTAGTATTGGCAATAAAAATATTGCTATGAGTACTACTGTTCAGTTATGCTATATATTAGTTTGTTATCTGGAAATTTATTTGTATAGTAAACATATCATCGGTGAAAATAAATAGCCATAACTAACAGTGGTTACAGTACAAGAGTTTTTTGAGAGTTTTAAATTTTATGGGTGTTAAATTACATACTCTCAATACTATACTCTATAGGATCTGACTGTAATTAACTCTTATTTATAAAATGATTTGTATAAAAATGACCGTCTTTGTTTTTAAATGAACATTTAGAAATTCTAAACGTGTAGACCAGTGACTACATATTTTTGGCTTAGTGACGTAATTTAGATAAAAATGTCCTGCTTCCATCATGCCTGCTGAAGATTCCAATGCATACGTACTCAGTGTCGTACATTATTTTCTTACATAAAAGTGAAGGGATATTGTTGGAGTCATTACTTTAAAAACATAGCCAACATTTTTATTTTATTTTGAAAATAACAACATTGTACTTCTTTGAAGTAATCCAAATCTGTATAGCATTAGAAATGAAACATGGTTTACCAATATTTAATAGTGAATTTGCGATAACTTGCTTCCATGATCCGCCTTTTTAAACTCGACAGTCATATTACTATTATCCTCTACTTCTGAAATTGTTCTGTTCTTAGAAATAAAAATGTAGCCTTATGACCAAGTATGTACAAATAAGATTAAAAGGTATATATAGAAATGCAGAGAAATTTTACAACTATACTACTGTTTCCCTTCTCTTAATAATAACAAAATGACGTAAACTAGATTAATAAGTTGTGAAATCTCGATTATTTATGTATCATCATTGATAAAAGTGCTTATCTTGGGTTATAATTATGTAATATCACATCCAAGTACTAACCTAAAATTATTCTTAAAAAAATTGAAAGATGTTTCGGCCTACAAACGAAACTGTGGTTGCACATTTATAGGTTATACTTATTTTTAAATTTTCTTCGTATAAGTAGAAAGGGAAAATAAAACTAATGAACACTTCTCTTTCCTAATTGACTAATTAGCCTCTCCTCATTAATGTTATGGGAAAAAATTTACCATCATTTTCTGAAAGTCCTAAATGGAGCAGGGTGAAGGAAATTCTATTTGAGCAACAATTTTGCTCAGCGAACCAACTTCTTAAAATTGTAAAAATCTATAAGTTTACTATTATTTTTTATGATCATATATTATTTTTTTTTTCCTTGTAGCTGGAGATTAACCGTTGAAACGATGTTAAATCTGAAGGTAAATCTGTAGGTGACTAATCCCGGTCTGCGGAAGGGAAGGTTCCGCAGAAGATTTCTAAGAAAAGTGGTGTGCTCAAATAGAATTTCCCGCACTGTCATGGTTGGCCATCAGAGATCCAACTGAGTAATGTGGGTTTGGCAAACGAGGAAAGCAATTTGACGCGATTGCTAAAAGGTTAGAACGCAAATTTAAAAAGGGCAGTGGAGGAAAGTTGGACCACAAGGTCACACTATTTTATATATATATATATATATATATATATATATATATATATATATATGAGGCAACGGAAAATACACCGGCGATGAAAGGAGTTCCTTCACAGCCGCTTAGGTGGCCCAATAAAATTATTACACGTGGCGCCACTTAAAGTAACAAATAAAAGAACTCTTTTAAATACCTCTTGAGTAGCGCCACATGTAATAATTTTATTGGGCCACCTAAGAGGCTGTGAAGGAACTCCCTTCACCGCCGGTGTATTTTCCGTTTACTCATATATATATATATATATATATATATATATATATATATATATATATAATATTGCCAATCATACGCGACATTATATTAACAACAATAATTGTCGATGATTGCTTGCATTTGTGGGTTCTCACCTAAAGAGTCCTAATTTTTCTTCCCTCTCTTTTTTATCCGTGAAAAAATTATTCTAAATGCCTATTTCAAAAAGCTGGGTTTTATTTTATACTCAAATCTTTTGTCTCTTAAGCAATACATATATGGTTCTAAGGAGGAGATAAACGAAATCTTCCTCTACAAATTTCATTAAATATTAATGGGGAAATTCCTGTTTGTTTGCACTAAAGTGGGGTAGGAAATATGAGAAGTAAGTTATTTTTACTATTTCTGTTGTTTGTTGGGCTCAGAAATAATTTGGAAGTTACTTCCTATATTCTGATTTGGATCCTACGTGGCTGAGTGAATACTCAAAATTTCTTCCGTCCCAAAACGATCTGAAGAGGGAGGGATCTCACGGATCGAAGGAAAAAAAATAATTAAAAAAATCAAAAGATTCTTTTTTATTTCCTTCTCTCTTCCCCATTATCTTGAGTCCCTTCAACTTCTCCTGCTGCTGCCAGTAATCTCCCCATCTTTTCCAAATGATCTCACGATTAGGATTTTAAGGAGGAACGAGAAAAGAGAGAGGAGAGATTTTGGATCTTGGCGTTGATCTTACCTCCAGATGATTTTTTGCCGCTCGATCCCCTCGTCATAATCAAAAAGATTCTTTTGCTGCGAAACTTTGATCTCAATTCGGATAAGTTTTTGAAATTTTTTTTCTTTGAAAAAAAGGTGCAAATTTGTTTTTTCAAAAACACTGAAGATAAAGCTCTAAATTTCTATTATTCTCAGTTTCTTCTCAAAATAACAAATAATCTTGCTGTCTTTAAATTTTTTTAGCTGTGAATCTCTCTTCCAAATAATTGTGAATTTTTTTCTTCGAATTATAATCATAATCTACCAGTTTTTTAATAGAAATTTAGGACTTTACCTTTACATATTCGATGCTAGCTCTCAGAATTCACTATTTTTGTGAAAATTTGGAGTTTTTTTGTTCAAAGGTGAGACCTAGGGTTTCTCTCCTTTTTTCTAGCCATTATTTAATTGATAATTGTTTAATTTGTGATTTTATGTTTATTAATTTCGTCCTGGATTGAGTGATTTCGCTACTTGAAAGTTGAATTTGTGCGTTTAAAAGTTGAAGTTGTGCATTTAAAAGTTGATTCCGCTGTTTAAATTGAGTGACTCTGCAGTTTAGGGTTTTGATTCGATTAAAAAGTTGAATTTGTGTGGTTTTTTTATTATATTTGTTTCCACATGATTTTTATTTTTCCAATTTTGATGTTTTTATTACAATAGGTGGTTTTATTGAGTATAATTAGCCTCTAATAAATGGTCTTCTCAAAGATTTTCACATTAGTTTGAGTTGTCTTGTTGAAATATGTGGTTGATTGTCATCTTGTTTCCGCTCCTATTGTTATTTAGGTACTTCAATAGCTACGAAATTATTAGAGACATAATGCAGAAATCATCTGCTTCAGATGTTGGTTTTTTTTGCCATGGGAACTCCTGCCAGCTTGGATGCAGAGGATATCAGAAATGAAAAGGTCATAACAAAAGAGACATACGCATTTTTTTTTATTCTTCTCTCTTCCTTTACATTGCTTTTATATTGCATTCTGATTTTATCGAGTATAATTGTCATGCATGATTGTTGATAGATCACATTGAATTACCGCGCACACCATAGCGCTTAAATTATCATGAAAGCCAAATCGAGTGCTATTCTAAACTTACTTTGGATGTCTCTTCTTACTTATAGATACACGAAAGAAATACCGGATACTTATGAGAGGCTTTTGCTTGTGAGTGCCGCCTATTCATTCGCTGAGATGAGTTGGATGCTGCTTGGGAGCTCTTCACTCCCCTTCTCAAAGAGCTGGAGGAGAAAAGGATTGCCCCCGAGCTCTATCCGTACGAGAGCCGAGGGCCCGTAGGTCTTGCAGTAAAGTACAACGTTTGATGGGGGGATCTGAGTGCAGAGCACTACAAAGGATCGTGATGATGCCATTACTCACAAGTTTTGTTGTTACTGTGGTTGTAAGCCTTTTGTTTTATATATCAATAAATATGTTGCTGCAATGAGAGATGGAGATATAAAAGAACAATGAAACTTGGTTCCTCAGTTTGGTTTTGAATGGGATTCGGCCCTTGTTCCCTAGCTTGTAGTATTTATTTTCATTATGAATGAATGAAAAATTCTAAGAAATACTGCTATAAGTTTCTGTGGTTATATTAGATTTATATTAAAATTTCCTATCATTATACCAAAACTCTGAAGTTATGATTAGGATAAATCGCCCAAGCAGGTTGAGCGTCTATTTTGGATTGAAATTTGGGCTTTTATGCTCCAATGGTTTTTTTTTTTTTTTTCCAACTAAATGTGCACTTAGTAAGTTTTGAACTTAGGTTGCTTTTGTATCATATTGAAATTCTTACTATTATATAAAAATTCTAAAGTTATGGTGGTGCTGGTTGAGAGTTAAGAAAAATTATTTTTATATTCTAGTTGTTTGCCAACATTGCTATCTTTATTTTTACATGGCTTTTATTTGTTTTTTGTTTTTTATTTTTGCCCCTCTCTTTCTTCTTCTCTTCAATTAGGGAAAAATCTTGTTTGAATATTTCCTCATTGAGTAACTTAAATTTTTACTAATTTAACTTGAGAGCCACTATTGAGGTTCTCCAAAGTATTTGTAGGTTACAAACACTTATATTATGAAACCATGTTATATGGAAACATGTTACTAGTATGGTCTATATTTAAATTTCTAGGATTAGAAAAAGTATATATTAATCTTTTGTTGATATAATGAAATCAACACAATTTTAATCTCACCAATATTAATTATTTATAACATTGAGTATTTATAACATTGAGGGTGGTAATCTCACCATAGTGTTTGGATCCTTACTTCCATACTTCCTTTTAACTAGCCAAACAAAAGAAAATGAGGAAGTATTACTACATTGGGGCTTCTTTCTTATGCAAAACAAACAACCTACTTTGTAAAAGTAAAAAAAGTATGCTCTTCTTACTTCCCATATAGACCAAACAAATAAAAGAATGTCAAGAAGAAGTCTTTTCTACCACTTTATTTTTAGAAAGTTACTTCTAATTCTCTTCTTTACTTCTTATACTTCTAAGTAGCCAACAGGGCCTTAGTGAGCACCACATTCCCATGGTGCTCACTGCGTGAGTATCGGTCGGTTCGGTTCGGTTCGGTTTTGGATGAAAAAATCCCTATCGAAAATCGAACCGAAATAGTAGAACCGAAACCGAAACATATCGAATCCTCAAAAAAATCGAAACTGAATTTTCGGTTCGGTCGATTTTTTGGTTATTTAGTTTTGAAACTAAATTTGTAATAAATGCGTGTATTTTGTAAGAAAAATAATAATTTTCTTTTTTATTTTTTTCTACCTATTATAATTACAATTACATATTTTTTATTAGAAGTTTAAAAGAAAAATACATTTAAAAATAAATATCAAATGAAGCCTCGGCAACTATGATGACGTAATAGCATACGGTTGAATATAGAGAGCAGTAGTACTTCATGGAATTAAAAAAGTAAGATTCCCGGCTACAATTATTATAAAAACCCTCCCTCATTCACGAACTCTCCATCTCCCATTTCGCAAACCCCCACTCCATCTACTCACTCGTCTCAGCCAAAAAAAAAAAAAAAAACCGAAGAAAAATGGCCGGCCCTTCCGTAGTTCTCTATCCATCGCCGGGTATGGGCCACCTGGTCTCTATGTTCGAGCTCGGCAAGCTCCTCGTCCGCCACGGCGTCGCCGTCACCATCATCATCGTTGAGCCCCACTACAACACCGGCTCCACCGCCCCCTTCATCGCCCGCGCCTCCCTCTCCAACCCCTCCATCTCCTTCCACCGCCTCCCTCCCGTAAACCCACCCCCCAACCCCTCCCAGCACCAGGAAGCCCTTGCCTTCGACCTCCTCCGCCTCTCCAACCCCCACCTCCTCGCCTTCCTCAGGGAAGCCCCTCCTACTTCGGCTCTCATCATCGATTTCTTCTGCAGCTACGCCTACGACGCTGCAAAAGTACTCAACATACCTACCTACTTGTTCCTCACTTCCGGCGCCAGCGTCCTCTCCTTCTTCCTCCACTTACCACGGATCCACGACGGCACCACTGCGAGCTTTCGTGAGCTGGGCTCGGCAAAACTCGACATCCCTGGCATCCCTCCTCTCCCTGCCGACCACATGCCCCTTTCGATGCTCGACCGGGACGACGACACTTACAGAGGGTTCCTCAACGCTGCTCGAAGGACGCCGGAGGCCAAAGGGATCATAATCAACACGGTCGAGGCGATTGAGAAAAGGGCCGTCGAGACGATCACTGCCGCAGGCTCTTTTCCTCCTCTGTACTGCATCGGCCCGCTCATTAATTCCGACAACGAGAAAGATAAGAGTGCTAAAGGGTCGGAGTGCTTGCGTTGGCTCGATAGCCAGCCCAAACAGAGCGTGGTGTTCCTCTGTTTCGGCAGTCTGGGGCTGTTCTCTGCGGAGCAGCTGAAGGAGATTGCGATTGGACTGGAGAGGAGCGGGCAGAGGTTTCTATGGGTCGTTCGGAGCCCGCCAAGCGACGACCCGGAGGACCGGTTCAAGGCCCCGCCCGAACCGGACCTGGACCGGCTTCTGCCGGATGGGTTCCTGAGCCGGACCAGGGACAGAGGACTTGTGGTGAAGTCGTGGGCCCCGCAGGCGGCGGTTCTGAAGCACGAGTCAGTGGGCGGGTTCGTGACGCACTGCGGGTGGAACTCGATCCTGGAGGCCATCAGCGGGGGCGTGCCGATGATCGGGTGGCCACTTTACGCGGAGCAGAAGATGAATATTGTGTTCCTGACCGAGGAGATGAAGCTGGCGGTGGAGATGAGAGGGTACCATGAGGGGTGGGTGAGTGCAGAGGAGGTGGAGACGAAGATCAGATGGCTGATGGAGTCGGAGGGTGGGAAAGAGCTGAGAGATCGGACGGCGAAGGCGAAGGAGGCGGCGGCTGCGGCGGTGCTGGAAGGCGGAGCATCGCACGCGGCGTTGGTGGAGGTGGTGAAGGGACTGAAAGAGGGAGGAGCGCGCCGAGACTGAGAGGGACAGAATTGAAGGGATCTTCGTCGTTTGTGGGAAATTTCTAGAGTGAGGACGTGGGATCGAAGTTGGTCATCCGTGTATTGTTTGTTAGCGCACGTTGGTCGTGATGGTGGAATTCCGATCGATGGTGGGGCAGGCAATAATGGTGTTTTGGGCATCTGTGATCGATGGACGTGCAGCTGGTTTTTTATTTTATTTCCTTTTTGTTTTTCCCCTCTCCCCCTCTCTCCAATAACGCAGCTTCTGTGCAGAGGTACCCCGGAGGTCGTTTTGAAAATGAAAGGAAGTAGTGTCTTATCTTGTGTTTTCCGCTAAGACAGGTGATCGTTTCATCGTCATTAAATAGGAAAAAAATTATATATTATTAATTTTTTTTATTACAATCAAAAGAATAAAAAAAATAGTTTATGGAAAGTTTACTGCACGAAACGGGAGTCGAGCGGCCAAGTTTTATTATTATTACTGTTTCTGTGTTTCTCCTTCTGAGCCTTGCATCCATGGGAGACTATAGTGGCCACCTATTTTTATTATTATTATTTTTTAAATTTTTTGACCTTTCTCAGCCTCGCATCGTGTGAGGCTAGGCCCCTCTTTAATTTTTTAATTATTATATTATTTTTATTATTTATTTATTATTATTATTATTATTATTATTATTTACATTCATATTCGGATTTAGTTTTGGTTTTTTGCTCAACTCTACACACTGCTTCACTGCAGGATGTGGTGCTCACTAATCAAGTGGTGTGCTCATTTAGAAATTCCCATTTTGATGAAGGCTGTCCCGCCAATCCTCTCTCTGGATCCTCGCTCTATATTATATCTTGTGAATCCAGACACTCTTTTTAGATCAAATCAAAAACGCTCTCTCTTTCTTGCCACCAACGTCCAGGATTTAAGTTTAACTTCTAAATCAGTAAATCGCGATTATTAAACTTTGTGTTGGTCAATAAGTTCAGGGACACAAAATTTACGAATGTGATTTGAATGACCACACACATTTGCAACTGTTGATGAGCAATAAAAAAAAGTTAATTCTTATATTTATTTTTGGTAACTTGTTTTCTTTTTTATCTGCAATTTGCTTCTTGTCTAAAAATTATCTGTGATTGGTATGAGCACAAATCAAAATACTTATTGCTAGTTCTTCGAAATAGGCTACAATGTTGGAATATATGTTGCTGTATTTAATATCAACTTATTACATTTGACCATAGCGTGTTATGCTTTGACTTATTTTGTTCTATCTAAATCTAGCTTACTATATTTGAATCTACTTTGTCATATTTGTACATGTCATTAACTTTTGAACAGCTTTCAAGTTTTTTTTTAGCTTATTCCAGAAACAAAAGTTGACCAAGAAAACAGAAAGAGTGCAAGAACTTATCAATAAGAACATGAAAACATTCGTTCTTTCATGTCAAAGAGCCTTAACTTTCTCGCAGCTTTGAAAAGATACTACTGCAGTAGATGGTAAACAAGACAGATGAAAATGAAGTAAAAATGTTATTGATTTATTTCGTTGAAAATTTGTACAGTAATTTATTATTATATTTGTAAAGTCTGTTAATAAACCATTGAATTGATGTGATGTTTGGTCTTTTTTTATATCCTAAAAACGATTGGGTAGGGCAGTTTTTAAAGTAGCACACCATTTTTCCTTTTGAGCCTATTCATTAGTGTATTTTTTATCAGGATTTTCCGTTATTAAATGAGCTCATTAGAATAAAATAGTGTGCTCCTTGAGAAACTCTCATTGGGTAGTATACGATCTCTTTGTACGTTTAAAGTGCAGAGAAATCTTTATCCCAAGGGCAACTCAATAAATATAGCAATCTATATTCACAAGTAGCAATATACACTAAGGAATCTGAATTCAATTTCTGGTTTTGATCCAAATCCCCCATTCCTTATTGGGATTGGGTCCAGTTTTGGGATCTTGGATATGATTGTCAATGATAGAAATTCTATCTAATTTTCATAATGATAGATTAGCTTATCATATGAAAATAGCTAATTTTAAATTTAACTTCATATTAAAAAAATAGACATAGTTTTAACATAAATATAACTAGACATACATTTTGTGCATTTTCATAAAACTTTAATTTGGTTGATTATAAGATTTTTGGCTTGAAAAGATTATAGCATTTTCCAACATGTTAAACTTTCAGGTACAGCTTTTTATATCCAAACCTGATGATGCTTCGGGTCAAATTTTTAGACAATATTTACATTTTAAAACTTGGGATCAAAAATATGCACAATGTCATGTATCTAAGTTCCTTAAAAGGATAGTGTTATTCTATTTGAAAAAGAAATATTGTTCGAATTCCTACTAGATGTCATGTTATTGAGCAAATAAAATAAACTTTTAGTTTTGCCACTAGGACAAAAAAACTTAATCTACACTTAAATCTCATTGAATTCCAAATATTTTGATCGTTTCCAATACCCGGCATCTCATCCTTACATACTTTTAGCTTCAAAACTAAAATAATGATGCAACCATATACCTCTTTCATATAGCAGTACTTTTTTGAACTCCAATAATATTTTTCTCAAAAATACTAGCATTATACTTGACCATCAGGTGCACAAGTTATCACTATACTTACGAACTCTCTATTTGTTATTAGTGTGTTTTGCAGGATTAGACGCGGTTAGTGTGAAAGCCCACTCTAATCAGGTCCTAGTGATGAGAATTTCAAAGTGAAAAAAAAAAACTATTAATTTACTAATTTTGCAATCTACTCTCTACAAAGAAAGGAAAACAAAGAAAAAAAAGAAGTGCAAAAACCATATACTCTAGAATCAAGAGTTTTAAACTAGTAGATATTGTCCTCAGAGCTAGGATAAGGTCAGTGAAGACGAGTACAATTGAATTATTGAAGGTCTTACTTTAAGGACAAATTGTAGAAACTCGAGACCCCATCCTAGTAAATGTCCCTCTAATAAGAAGAAAAAAGAATAGAATTATGGAATAAGTATTAAATCATATTCTTACAGTTGAAAATTCAAATGTTATCTTAATTTTCTTGCTAGTCAAACTTCACATATATTATTAGAAAGAGATAATACTATTGGATATAAGGCTTAATATTGTTCTCGTTGATAAACTTTTATATTAATAAGTTTTGACTTAAGTATCGTGGCTTCTCTCTAATTTTTCAGAAATTTAAATTTACGTAATATTGTAAAAAATATTTGTGTATGAATTTGAATTAAAAAATTTATAAACTTTCACTAAGCAAGTAAAAAATTCTTGCCAAACGAAAATATATAAAATTAACCATATAAAAAAAAAAAAAAAAAAAAAAGCAAGAGAAATGAAATACTTCAACATTGCCGCTTGGTAACTCCCAGAGTACCAAAATGTTAGCTCCTTCTGAATTATAAATAATTTTTTTGTCCCTCGCAAAAATATCCCATGCAGTCTCAGACAGTATGATGACGTAATAGCATACGGTTGCAAATAGAGAGCAGTAGTACTTCATTGAAGTAATAATATTTCCGGTTACAATTAATATAAAAAGCCTCCCTCATTCACAAACTCTCCATCTCCCATTTCGCAAACCCACTCCATCTACTCACTCGTCTCCACCAATAAAAAAAAAAAAAAAAAAAACCGAAGAAAAATGGCAGGCCCTTCCGTAGTTCTCTATCCATCCCCGGGCATGGGCCACCTGGTCTCTATGTTCGAGCTCGGCAAGCTCCTCGTCCGCCACGGCGTCGCCGTCACCATCATCATCGTTGAGCCCCACTACAACACCGGCTCCACCGCCCCCTTCATCGCCCGCGCCTCCCTCTCCAACCCCTCCATCTCCTTCCACCGCCTCCCTCCCGTAAACCCACCCCCCAACCCCTCCCCGCACCAGGAAGCCCTTGCCTTCGACCTCCTCCGCCTCTCCAACCCCCACCTCCTCGCCTTCCTCAGGGAAGCCCCTCCTACTTCGGCTCTCATCATCGATTTCTTCTGCAGCTACGCCTACGATGCTGCAAAAGTACTCAACATACCTACCTACGAGTTCCTCACCTCCGGCGCCAGCTTCCTCTCCTTCTTCCTCCACTTTCCGCGGATCCATGACACCACCACTGCGAGCTTCCGTGAGCTGGGCTCAACGAAGCTTGACATCCCTGGCATCCCTCCTCTCCCTGCCGACCACATGCCCCTCCCGATGCTCGACCGGGACGACAACGCCTACAGAGGGTTCCTCGATGCTGCTCGAAGGATGCAGGAGGCCAAAGGGATCATAATCAACACGGTCGAGGAGATTGAGAAAAGAGCCGTCGAGACAATTGCTGCTGCAGGCTCTTTTCCTCCTCTGTACTGCATCGGCCCGCTCATTAATTCCGACAACGAGAAAGATAAGAGTGCTAAAGGGTCGGAGTGCTTGCGTTGGCTCGATGGCCAGCCCAAACAGAGCGTGGTGTTCCTCTGTTTCGGCAGTCTGGGGCTGTTCTCTGCGGAGCAGCTGAAGGAGATTGCGGTCGGACTTGAGAAGAGCGGGCAGAGGTTTGTATGGGTCGTTCGGAGCCCGCCGAGCGACGACCCGGATGACCGGTTCAAGGCCCCGCCCGAACCTGACCTGGACCAGCTGCTGCCGGATGGGTTCCTGAGGCGGACCGAGGACAGAGGACTAGTGGTGAAGTCGTGGGCCCCGCAGGCGGCGGTGCTGAAGCACGAGTCAGTGGGCGGGTTCGTGACGCACTGCGGGTGGAACTCGATCCTGGAGGCCATCAGCGGGGGCGTGCCGATGATCGGGTGGCCGCTGTACGCGGAGCAGAAGATGAATATCGTGTTCCTGACCGAGGAGATGAAGCTGGCGGTGGAGATGAGAGGGTACCATGAGGGGTGGGTGAGCGCAGAGGAGGTGGAGACGAAGATCAGATGGCTGATGGAGTCGGAGGGTGGGAAAGAGCTGAGAGATCGGACGGCTAAGGCGAAGGAGGCGGCGGCTGCGGCGGTGCGGGAAGGCGGAGCGTCGCACGCGGCGTTGGTGGAGGTGGTGAAGGGACTGAAAGAGGGAGGAGCGCGCCGAGACTGAGAGGGACAGAATTGAAGGGATTTTCGTCGTTTGTGGGAAATTTCTAAAGTTGGTCATCCGTCTATTGTTTGTCAGCGCACGTTGGACGGGATGGTGGAATTCCGATCCATGGTGGGGCAGCCAATAATAATGATGGTGTTTTGGTTATCTGTGATGGACGTGCAGCTGGTTTTTTATTTTATTTTCTTTTTCTTTCTACCCCCTCTCCAATGACACAGCTTCTGTTAGAGGTACCCCGGAGGTCGTTTTGAAAATGAAAGGAAGTAGTGTCTTACCTTGTGTTTTCCGCGAAAACAGATATCGTTTCATTGTTGTTGAATATGAAAAAAACTACGTATTATCAAAATTTTTTATTTTTTAATTTAATATAAAAAAAAAATTTAAAAATAGACAGAGTGGATTTATAAATCTTCGCTATTTTTTTAGCGAAGATTATGGGATTCGAGGCAACTCGCTCTCTCTTTACAGAAAATTGTAAGATTTGAGACAACTATATATATGATTTGGAGGCGAGCTTATTCTTCTTCTTTGCTGATTCTTGGAGAAAGCGGGAACTCTTGCGCGGGAGAGATCTGGTCAAAAATCCTCTTTGAGTTCTCTTGAAGGGGTATTTATAAGCCTCCGTTTGTTGAAGATGTTTTCTAGATTTAATTTCTTTTTACATAGAATCGAAATATCTTTGTAATCTCGATGAGATATTCAAATATTCTCTTGATTTGATTTGTTCCAAATTTATTGATTCAGATCCTTTTTCTGCACCTAAAATCAATTAAATTCAAATTAGAATTTAATTAGAATTTGTATTAAACTCAAATAGAATTAATTTAAAATCCTTCATCCAAAAATTAATTTGATTTTGATTAGAATTTGGATGAGAGTTAGATATTGCAAAACAATTCGAGACGAGACCGAAATACGAGATCGGGGTTTCACCGTGTGAAAGGGAGCCGAGCAGAGCGAGCGGACGCCCGAGGCCAAGCCTCCCGCAGGCCAAGTTCTTATTATTATTATTATTATTATTATTGCTTCTGTGTTTCTCTTCATGAGCCTTACATCACGAGACACTGTGGCTCAAAACTTGGCTCCTATTATTATTATTATTATTTTTATTTTTAATTCCTTGGCCTCACATCGTGAGAGGCTAGGCCCCTCTTTAATTTTTTTAATTATTATTTTATTTTTATTTATTAATTTATTATTATTATTATTATTATTATTTAGATTGGGATTCGAATTTTAGATTTGAATTTGGATTTTGGACTTGAATTATTTTTATATCGTTCTACATCTTGCATTTGAAATTTCAAACAGTTATAATTGAAAATTATTTATCAGATGATTTGTATAAAAATGATAATCTTTTGTTTCTTAAATTGGCAATTAGAAATTCTAATAAAGGTATAGATCAGTGACTACAAATTCTTGGCTTTATGACGTAATTTAGATCAACAAGTCCTGCTTCTCATCATGGCTTCTGAATGAACTGCGAGATATGTACGTCAGTGTCTTATTGCGATATCCAAAAGATACGTGAAAGGTAACATTATTTTCTTATATAAAAGTGAACTGAAATTGTTCGAACTTTGCCAATATATATAATTTATTTTTTAATAACATTATATTTTTTTAAATTATTCCTAACCGATCAGCACAGAAATAAAACATGATTTATCAATATTTATCAGTGAGTTAGCAATAACTTGCACGAAGGATTCTCTCCATGCCCTTTTAAACTTGGCAATCATATTTCTATTATCTGCTATTTTAGAAATAGTTCTTTTCTTAGAGATAGAATTGTAGCCTTATAACCAAGTATAAATAAGATTAAAAGGTATAGAACTATGAAGAAATTTTACAAATATACTACTGTTTTCCTTCTTTTCATAATAATAATGACGTAATCTAGATTAATAAGTTGTGAAAGTTTTATCATGTATGTACCACTGCTGATAAAGTACTTATATTCAATGAGAACTATGGTTGTACAGTATATGTATTAATTAATCTGCATCTAAGCTCTGTACGAATTTGAACTAATTCGTAAAATATTTGAAACATGCTTCGGCCTGCAAATTAGACGGAAATAACTTTACTTTTACTGTTTTTATTTTACTTCCATTTAAATAAATACACCTTGAGAAGAAAGGTGAAAAAAAAAACTAATGAACACCTGTCTTTCCTAATTAATTACTGTCATTTACGAAAGTTTCAGACGGAGTAGTTTCACTTGGTGGTAAGGAATGGTAATAAATGAGTTCAAGGCTTAATTTTTTGTCCATTCTTTATAAAATTTTGAATAAAAAATAAGAATTTTATTTTTCTAATTCAATTTTTTATATATGACAAGTTTAAAATTGACTCATGAACACGTCTATTACCATCCCTACTGGATGCCCTCGAAGATCGTTCAGAAATTCAATTAAGTAAAAAATGTGGGGTTTTGCAAACGGGGAGAGAACTTTGACGTGAGAGTTGAAAATTAAGTAAGAAGTCATACGCAAACGTTAAAGAAAACAACAACAAGTGCATCACGATTGCTTGCCTTTGTCGGTTCTTATTACCGCCTTAGTGGAGCCATGAACCTTCTTTCTCTCTATGGGAAAAAATTATTTTAGTGCCAACTCCAAAAGCTGAAGTCTATTTTTATACTCTAACCTTTTGTTTCTTGTGTAATAATATTACGTAAGGTTTCAAGGACGAGTTGAAGGAAATTTCACTCAACAAACTTCAAAAGTTTATTAAGTAAGAAGAATACAAGGTTCATACGCAAACGTTAAAGAAAACAACAACAATTGCATCACGATTGCTTGCCTTTGTCGGTTCTTAATTATTACCGCCTTAGTGGAGCCATGAACCTTCTCTCTCTCTATGGGAAAAAATTATTTTAGTGCCAACTCCAAAAACCTGAAGTCTATTTTTATACTCTAACCTTTTGTTTCTTGTGTAATAATATTACGTAAGGTTTCAAGGACGAGTCGAAGGAAATTTCACTCAACAAACTTCAAAAGTTTCGCCTGTCCTCTTATCTCTTTTCGGATCTTCTCTCTGTACGATTTCATGTGAATCCAAATACTTTCCTTTTAAGGAATCAAGAGCGTGCTTTTTTCGCATGAAAATAGAATGAAAATAATAGAATTAAATTTATTTTTACTATTTTAATTATTTGCTTGGCTAAGAAATAAAATAAAAGTTATATTTCTACAATAATAGTGTTGGATTCTATATATAGCATCCGAACTTCTCAATATTACTTCAGATAGAAAAAGAATTATAAGTAAAAATTATTAATTAATATTTTATAATATTGTATATTTCTCCTTTTTTTCCTTCTAAACAATTATTATTTTATTTCTCTTTCATCTCTTCTTTCTTCGAAAAAGTGAAAAAATAAATACTAAAATATAGAACATATAATATTTTCAACTATTTATTTTTGAAAACTACTTTTACCTAATTTCTTCCGTAACTTCACAGCTTAGAAGCATCCAAATACATCCAAAATCAAATAAGAAAATATTTTCTTTCTCGCCGCCACCGACACCAATGATTTAATTGACTAAATCAATCTATCATAAACATCAATCCTCATGTTGGTCAATAATTGGAGGGACGCAAAATTTGCGGGCTTGATTTGAATGAGCACCACACGTGCAAAGGTTGATGAGAGGAAAAAAAAAATGTTAATCCATATATTTATTTTTGGTGACTAGTTTTCTTTTTTACCTGCGATTTTGTGTGCATCTTTACCTCTTGTCTAGAGATTATGAAATCGTGAATCAATGGTTTGAGCGCAAATCAAAATAGTTTTGCTAGGTCTTAGCAGTAGACTCCTGCAATGTTGTCATATATCTATATTTAATATTGACCTTAAAAAATATTGACTTATTTATGCTTTGACTTATTTTGTTATATCTAAATCTAACTTACTATGTTTGAATCTATCGGCAGATAGGTGAGCATCGGTCGGTTCGGTTCGATTTTGGGGAAAAAATTCCTACCAAAAACGGAATCGAACTACTAGAACCGAAACCAAAACTGACCGAACTTTCAAAAAAACCGAAACCGAAACCAAATTTTCGATTTGGTTCGGTTCAGTCGGTTTTCGGTATTTGGATTTTAAACTAAATATGTGATAAATATTTATATTTTGTAGGAAAAATAATAATTTTTCTTTTTATTTTTTTCTTTTTCTACCTATTAAAATAACAATAACATGTTTTTCATCGAAAATTTAAAAGAAAAACATATTGAAAATAAATAAAAAAAAACTATAATTGTAAAATTTCTGTTTTTTCGGTCAGTTTCGATTGGAGCTAAAGCCACCGAAACTCGATCCGAAATCCGAAATTAATTTCAGTTTTTAAATCGAACCAAATCGAAAACCGAATAAATCAAACTGATCGGTTCGATTTGATTTTACAGTTCGATTTGATTTTCTCGATTTTCTGCTCAGCCCTGATCTACGGTATGAGATGTAACAAGTTATGCATAAAAACACTTCCTCTCCTTGCACCCCAACAATCATCTTCGAGGGCTCATCTTGTACTTGCCCCTAGCAAATTATACTCAAATGGCAAGTTATATAATTAATAAGTTGGCTACCAATTAACTTACTACAACAAGTTAGAATTACAAATAATGAGTAATATTCAAATAAATTAGACTTTTAGTGATGCTTTTAGTAATATTCAAATAAATAGTTACAAATAAAAAGTAAACATCGTGCCTATTAGTGAAAACAAAAAAGAGATTTTGCTCATTTATACATGATCAAAAGTTTTCAGTGATGTTGCTGCATAAAGAGTATCCGATATATATAATAAGCTATCATTGAACAAGCAAGCAATAACATAACAAACGAGATAAAAGCTCAAACTTTGATATTACCATCACTAGAGAATATCCTGGTTCCTCTCCACAATAAAATCTAATCCCCAACAAGCTTCTTAATAACTACTTTATTAATAATTCAAGATTTGAGAAAGAGAGAGAGAGAGAGAGAGAGAGAGAGGACAGAGAGAGATTCAATCCATGCTGCTTACTTCCCCGTAATATAAAGGAGCATCTTTTTTTTATGAGCAAGCTAGTGACGAATTCTTTGATCTCCAATTTTATGGAAAAAAAAGGACACTTCAATTATTTTTAAAGCCATCCAGTCATTAGGTTGTACATCTAGGTATAATAAGTAGTTGGGGGGTATAACCGAGAGTTTGGTTTGTATTATACAGCAAGTTGTATATATTTTGTACATATTATTGTGAGTACAAGAACATAGACACTAGGAACAAAAGTCTACTGGGGTATATTAGATTAAAAAAATAATTATATATGGTATAAAAAAAATTCTGCTTTTGAGATTGGGCACTCAAATAATTTCCCTTCCCCTATTCACTTTTTTTTTTTAATTTTTTTTTTTTAATTTTTAAGTGTTCACTATGCACAGGGCCATTTAATTGTTTCTGAAGGCCACAATTGTACAGCTTATAGATCCAACACTACGGCCAGCCCAATTACTTGACAGATCCAACACCACTCTTGCAGCCCAACTTTAGCATCAGAGCATTGGGTACAAATCCAATTCAGATTCGTTTAGGAGTCTCTAAAAATTAAGCTTGAAAAAAAAAAAAAAAAATGCTAAGGCGCACTGAAATAAATGAACATGCCTGAGCATAACTCTCGCATACAGTAATAAATTTTAAATTAGAAACAAGCAAAAGCCATCACAAGCGTACTATCAAAAAATCATTTAGCTTGGCATAAAGGAATATTGTGCTGTAGTCTTAAGCTCTAAAGTGGTGGTTTTTACTCTTAGGGGACGAAAATTTCTAGATGACTTTAAAATTTAAACCAAGAATTTTATTTAAGAACTTGTTGCTATTAAATAATGCTTTTGGTACTATATTTATTATTTAATGATACTAAAAACATTTATTTTGTAGAGATATTAGAAATATTTATTACTTAGTTTTTAAATCTTAGTCCGTATTATATTCAGCGTAGTTCGACAGGATTCTCTAGCTGCGTTTTAGAAGTTCTTGTTTCTTTTGTTTTTTACTAACCAACCATCTATGCACATCCCTAGCATACCTAGTCCTACTTAACCTACTAATTACTTGGATAAAAATATCCACAGACGATCTGTATATTTTTGTCCAAAAAATTAGTAGATTAAATAGGATTAGGTGTCTTTCTCTCCAATATATATATATATATATATATATATATATATATATATATATATATATATATATATATATATATGAGAAAAATGGAAATGAGCTAACAGCTCACGCAAGTTATCTGAGCTGCAGTTCATTTCCACTATCTCCAATAATATTTTTAAAAAAAATTATTTTGTATTATGATCTCGATCCCGTAGGGTTCACTCTTACTCAATTTCTTGGGTTTTAGTTTTGATCTGATCATCCATCAAGTTAACAGAAAATTAACGGTTTTCAATTAATACAACATTTTATATGCAGTTGATGAAAGGGTAAATAAACTTCAAAATTTATGAAATTTAATCTGAAAGAAGTTAAGGAGTTAGAGATAACAATTGCAAAAAAATATTGAAGAAAGATCAGAGAATCGTTATAGTTTAGCCACTAGCTCATGTAACTTTCCCTGAGCTGGCGGCTCACCTGCAGTAATCCATATATATATATATATATATATATATATATATATATATATATATATATATATAATCTAGGAGATCTCATTTGGGTACAAACATAAGGGTAAAAATCTAGGGGATCTCATTTGGGTACAAACATAAGGGTAATTCCAGCAATTTTAACAATCTTTTCATCATCTGTATTGGGAAGCACCTTATATTTAAAATACACAAATCTATTGTCTCTTTTTAATTGTTTTTTCTACAATAAAGGTTAAAGCCTATTAATCTCTTCATTGACATTGTCGGAAACGGAATCTAGTACCATTCTCTTGTTAGCATAATGAAGTGTTACCGAATTTGCTTAACCATTTCATCCCTCTACTAATTAAAGATAAAAGAGTTACGTACATGAACTATTCATGCAAGTGTTACATAAAATAGCAAATTTTATTACACTATATCCTTATCATGGGTCTCTTTCTTATGTAGCACTTATACCAGCTATCAAGGGAGTTTCTATGAAAAAAGTAAACAATTTAATTGGATATCAATGATATATCCGTAATAATAGAAGGATAGTTGTTGCAATTAATCAAGATCAAAATAGAATAATGATAATAGCTACACTTTAGGAATCTCAAAGTATAAACTATTTTGGAATAAACCAAGCCTGCAACCGTTACTATAAAATTTGTTAGATAGTATTATTCAGCTAGTCTCTCTATATACTAAGCGAAGAGGAGATATAATAAGCCAAATTTTAAAATTAGAAAAATTAGAAATTAGGCGAAAAATTTGTTTGGATTTTCTTAATTTCCTAGATTTTTTATTTCTCTAAATTCTTAAAGTCTGTCTATAAAAAAGAGAAGATGGGGTTGGTTATTAAACCATCTAACCACCTCCTAATATAAAGAGAGATTATCTCTCTAACCCACAATTATAGAGGGAGATAACTCATATAATTTAACCCATATAAAATTGGCATAAAATGTTAATTTTTTTTTTTGCATATTTCCATTTACGTTATAATTTTTTTTTATAAAACAAAAAGAACTCTTTAAACTCTTTAAATCTGCCACAAAAAATAAATATTTTCATTTATTATTGCTTTCAAATTGATCCTATTTCACCTATATTATTGAGCTAATTATAAATTTTTTACATACAAAAAGTAAGTTATATATACATTATATATAAGTTACATATACATTATAAAAGAGCGAATTTCGTATGGATTTTAAAAGAGCAAATTTCACTTTACCTTTTTCAAAAATAAATACATCTAAAATTTTCAAAGTATTGCAAGGGTTCCCACTTGTTCAAAACTAAGCTAGATCAACTAGTTTAAACAACAAAATTAAGCTCATTCGGAAAGCTCAGCATGTTTGACTTAAAAGAATAAATAAAGAAAAGTAGAGAGGCTTATTAAGACCAGTGGTGTGCTCAGTTAGAAATTCCCCTGCGCTTAACTGCAACTCATCTCCAGCACATTTACTCACTATGTTAGCTATAAACATTTCCTCCCATTTATCTACATGACCATGTGTTGTTTTGAAAGAAATTTCAAAGGTTTTGAATTCCACTTATCTATCCATCAAGTGCATATCATTTGAATTGTATAAATAAATTTACGTCACTTGACCGAGGGGGAGCAAACGGGTGGCGCTCCGCCCCTGTGAAATTTCTTCGATGACATCACAAGGTGACATAGAACAAGAGGAATGGAATATTAGTCAATGAGGTGAAAACATACTAGAGATGGGGTGCAGCAAATATGACTTCGGGAAACTCTAAATGAGCCCATCCTTTTACAGTTTTACTAAGTGAGCCCCCTACTGACATTTAGAAGTAGGGGTGAACTTCACAACCGACTCCGACCGAAATTGATCGAAAAAAATTATGGCGGCAATTGGAACCCAATATCTTTGGATCCGTCGGAAAACACTGAATCCCGACCATCTGTACGACTGAGCATTCCCGGTTAGAAGTTGATTTTAGGTGAGCTCACTTAGGGTGGGATCGTTTAGAATTTCCCTATAGTTTCTGTCTTGGCAGCTCACCTCCAATCTTCAACTAACTTGGTATATAACTCCAGTCCGTGTCATTTCTATTTCTCGCAACACTTAAAAACCTCTATAGAAGTTTTCGCGGGTAGCACAGCACAGGACTCGTTCAAACAACAATTGATTTAATCCTGCTTAATTGACTTAACAATAATTCAATTAATTAAAATAGCGCATTAAGAGATACAAGACTATTATACATTTACAATTACTGTGGGAAATTTGCAGCAATGAAGATCGTTTTCTCTATCCTTCTTTCATATGTAAAACCGAAATATTATTCTAGATTTTGAACACAGTGCATTCAAAACCGAAAAGAAATTAGGAGATGAAACGTTAAAATCAGGGTTTTTTTTTTTTTAAATCTTTCTCTTAAAAAATAGAACAAGTTAACAATATATTTTTTATTATTAGTTTATTTGCCAAGTGCATATGTAGAAAACTAGAAACGATCAAGCAGCTTCCAATCAGCAGATCACGGATCTATTTCTCTGGGATTTTATGAGAGATTGAAATCATTTGTATCCCTTGACTTATTTAGATAGCAAAATCAAGCAAAAGGAGCGCAAAGAGTAATATTTATGTTTTCTCCACGGCAGAAAAGGGGGAAAAAGTAAATGAATCCAAGTAAAACTTGTGCTTTAAACTATGAAGGAATTAGTCAAGCTCCTAAGTCCATGCTCGCTCCAGTATCTCTTGAAGGAATTACGAATTTGTATTATACTTCAAGATCAGTTTGGAAATTCCAACAAGAATGAGCAAATAGTCACTAACCCAAATTCAAAGTTACCTCCCAGTCCCTCTCGCAACGTCACAACATTATTATTATCTTTCTTATTTAACTCAACTTGATGAATGCGAACAATTAAACTGACCGCGTCTAAGTCCTAATTCCCCAGTCAAGAGTCCACGATTAACCAACACGCTTTGCTTTCAAATTTCGAACTTTTACAAATACTCTGCCCTCAACAAAAATCAACAAACACAACTGCGGTCATTGCCCACTACCAATTATAACAGAACACAACCGTGGAAATAGAGAGAGAGAGAGAGAGAGAGAGAGAGAGCAATGGCCACGGAGGGGAAGCAAGAGGTGAAGCCTCTAACGTTCCCATCGCCGTCGCCGTCTCCATTCATCGTCCCAGTGACTGACGAGGAGGCCGCCAACTCCCAGTGGTCTTCGGTCCAGTACCTCCGTAAGCGCCGCTGCTTCTTCTGGTGCTGCGGCTGCTGCGGCGCAACCGCCGTTGTCCTCGGCCTTGTCATCCTCATCCTCGCCTTCACTGTGTTCAAGGTCAAGGACCCAACCCTCACCCTCAACAACCTCTACTTCGACAGCGTCGGGCTCGGCATCGGGACCATCGACAACCCCTTCTCCGTCAACGCCACGCTGACCGCCGACATATCCATCAAGAACCCCAACGTGGCGTCGTTCAAGTACGGGAACAGCACGACGGAGTTCTACTACGAGGGGCAGACCGTGGGGGTGGCGTACGCCCCCGACGGGGACGTGGGGGCCCACAGGACGGTGACGATGAACGTGACGGTGGATGTGCTCGCTGACAGGGTGGGCTTGACCAACGCCACCAACCACGTGCTCAACGGCAGCCAAGTCAACGTCACGACGTTCACGGACATCAACGGGAGGGTCGACGTCTGGGGGATCTACAAGAGGAATATTGAGGTGATGCTCAACTGCAGCATGAGTCTTGACCTCAATCTCCAGTCGCAGGAGATCAAGAACAAGGTTTGCGTCGCTACTGTGGGTTGATTACTACTTTTTTTTCGTAGCAGCTTGATAAATGAGAAGCGTAGAGATTTGGAATCTTCTTTTAATTTTGTAAATAGCTTGTAATTTGTTTGAGTTTGAAATGGTAAAGTTTTTGTGCTTTAAGTTGGGGATTGTTTAGCTTGAAGATGATTGACAAAGAGAATTCTAATAATTTCTGGTTGAATTCCTTAAGGAATGAGTGGCGTGTAAACATGTAGATAGAGGCTTTGAAATTAGAAGCTGATCAGTTATCGTTATCGTGTCCCGCGAGATCGGCGGCGGGAAAAGAGGTGACTCGTTGACATGAATGCCGCCACATCCACGCGCTTCGTCTGGTTGCTGAATTATTTATATACTGAGAAAAATGAAAATTCATATTCCCTCGAGCTTGCTTTGTATAATAAGGCCGCTGACCGATCAATTATTAAAATTAAATATCTTAATAAATATTTCTGAACATTAAGTCTAGAACTATCATTTTGGAGTCTAAAAAATGTTTATGGAGATGACACCTTGGTTGTTTTAAGCCTTCATCAAAATTTTTACCGATCTAGTACTCCTTCACGGACATGAGAATGGGGGCAGATTAGTGCATGTTAATTCTCTCCCATCATGAAACTAAATCAAAACTATGTGTTGACAATTAGAACTTTACTGTTACCAAGAGGTGAAATTATGTTTCAATGATCTGTCTGTTGAGATATGATGTGATATAATCATATTGCTGAGATATTTTGAGATACTTTCTTTTTAGATGTTCAGATATTTTTCAGAATTATTATAGTTGATAAATCTCTAATTAGACTAATTTAGAATAACTAATTGAAAATTTTATATAATTAGTATCAATTACAGATCCTGTAATTATTTTTTTTTCTTGTCTCCTTCACCTATAAAAAGATAGCTCATTGTACAGTTCAGAACAAAAAAAAATATACAGAAATTTTTTCATTCCGCTCTCACTTTGTTTTCTTCTGCACTATCAAAGAGTGAATAATGAAGCACATGATTAGTATAAAGCTAATGATTTCAACATAGAAAGCTAATGATTTCAACATAGAAGAAGGGATCCGTCCTTTTGGGCCTTTGGGTTGTGAGTAGAATTTCCCCTAGATTTGCTCTGTCCACAAATCTACTTTTGGACTTGTGTAGTAAGCCCACGACTAACGCTTTAACCCGTTAAAAGGCCGAATAATGAGCCCACCCCATTAACTGCTCTAGGTCTTCAATAGACCAAGGGAGAGGGAACTTCTATTCACACATGCCATTTTGCTCAAGACACATCTCTATGTTCATTGTTAATTTTGAAGCATTTCATATTTACTCAATATGTCTAATTTTTTTTCCCAATTTTAACCCTCCTTTTCTCTCTCTTTTCTTTTTCATCTTATTTCATCCTGATTGGATATTATTATTCGATTTAAATGAAACTTGATCAGATATTAATATCTAATTGATAACCAATTAGGTCATGTATTGATATCTAACTAATAGATTGTGAAATATGTATTGATATCTAACTAATAGATTGTGAAATAGCAATTTAGCCGTATAAAAATTAATGACAAACTAGTTATTTTTAGGAAGTTACTTGACTCCTTCAGCTTAACGTGTGCAACCAAATGGGACAGACTTTTAAAAGGATAACAAGGACTTGTTTGTTAGGTAACTCCTAGTCTCCTAGCCCTAGCACCTGCTAGCTCAAACCAAATAAGCAAAAGGTAGCTAGCGTAAGCAAGTAAGCGTGCAGGGGAACAATGAGCACTAAGGGTGCGTCTGGCATATGGAATGAGCACTAAGGGTGTGTCTGGATTATGAAAGTACAAAAAGTGAATGAAAAAAATTAAGAAGTTGCTTTCAAAATAAAAATAGAAAAAGAAATTTTTTTTTTTTATGTTTGTTTGCTAATTTTTTTTTGGAAGATAGAAGTGTATTAAGAAGTGAAGATAATATTATTTAATTGATTAAATAAAACAATAATTATATTATTTTATTAATTTTTATATATAAAGAGATAATTTTTGAATACAAATTATGATATGCAAATAAAATATTATTTTTTTTGTCTTGATTCTCTACTTCCTTAGTTTTTCGAAACCAAAGGTGTGAAAAAGAAAAATTTAAAAGTAAGAAGTCACGTAAGCGTCATATCACTATTCAATAAGTGACTTCTTTTTTATTTCTTGACCAAACAAATACTTGAAATAGTAGAAATAATTTTACTTCAACTGTTTCCATTATTTTTTCACGCAAACAAACACAAACAAACACACCCTGAAAAAATCTCCATTCTTGGAGGAACAAGCGGTGTTAGTACACTGGAGTATTTCTAAATGAGCATGCCACTAGTCTCAGTAAGCACACCTTTCTAAGTTGGAGATTAGTTTCCAAATAGTTAATCATTCGGAGATTACTCCCCAAACGATTTGAACATTATTCGGAAATTAATCTCCAACCAAGGTAAGAAAACAAGATTACAAAACGAAATAACAAACTTATAGATTTTTTACAACTTTAGATTTTTTACAACTTTAAAAGGTGGGTTCACTTAGAACAATGGTGTACTCACCTAGAAATTTTCAGTGTACACATGAGACTAAGATACTCTTGAAAAGACCATATAACCCCCTCTTCTAAAAGCAGCTTACTCCTCAGAACGCTTACACCTTTACTCCGGTCACCAAATGCTACCTAAGGCTTTGTTTGACAGGTGTGAGAGAGGCTTTACATACTTAACCGGGAATTTCTAAAGGAGCATGCCAATTTTCCTAGTGAGCTCAGTTCAAAACTTGGTTAATATAAAAAATTTGCCATCAGTTTTTTCGGATGTTAATGCCCTTATGTTCAACATCTCTTCTCCCTTTCTCTCACCCAGTGAAGAATAGGCATGGAAGCAGACCACCGAGAGAGAACATGGGGGGGGGGGGGGGGGGGGTGTTGTGGGTGCGGGAAGTTAGAGAGGGGCTTTTGGGAATAAGTGTTATGCTCACTAGAAAAACGTTCACTTTTCAAAAGTGAGTGTGTGCTCTTTAGGAAGAGTGGGCTCAATAGGAAAAAGGGTCCTCTGGAAACTCCCTACTTAACCTCATAACCTTAGCGCTGACATGTTACTATGGCAAATTGAGTAAGAACAAGTTGAGGATTTGTGAAATGTTTTTACACATTAAAGCCCCTCTTTTATGGGGATGAGAATGTTAGAAGTTTATATGTGAGTATACTTCCACATCGGATATGACAAAAAAAAAAATCTATGAGTTTAAATACAAAATAGGATTTTTATCTATTAGCTTAAATTTTTGGATTAGACTGTTTCGTAGTTTTATATTTAGGCCCATCATGCTCCTTGGTTAGCCCAATGTTTCTCCCCAATAACAAGTGGTATCAGAGGTATGGTTATTGATTCAGAGTTGAGTTCACGAGATGAAGATGAAACAATATCAAGTCGGCAAGGCGTTCGATGGAGGAGGCATCAAGATCAATATCAACCACAGAAGAAACAAAGAAAAAAAAAAAACAAAGGTGGCGGCTGCTTGCCCGGCCAGAGCGAGCCAACAGCAGCCGAGCAGGCGCGTAGCGCGCATGCTTGGCCCGGGCGTAGCAGCATGCCCAGGCCGTCATCTGCCGCTGGCCCGCGGCAGCGTGCTGAGTAGCGGTAGGCGCGGCGAGCATCGACGACAGTCATGGTGGCTTCAGCTGGTAGTTGGATCCGTGTTTGAATCAAATCTTGTAGAGGAGCCTTTATTTAGATTTAGGATCAGGTGTTGGACTAAATACACAATACCACGGAATCATGTGTTTACATGATGATTTGATTTGTTATTGGCTCAGAACAGCAAACACAAAAATGACTAGCTAAGATAGATTCTGAGGTGCAGATCGACGATTATGGTTGATCGGAGCATGGATTGAGAAATTTGTATCCGATTTATGTGATGCAAGAGTTGAATCCTATATTTTTCAACATTCCAAATGTAGTGATGGATGCAGATTGGGCAAAATTTACTATTTAAAGCAGATTTTATGCAGACCAGCGATGATCGATGGTGATCCAGGAGTCAATGTTGACCAAGATAATAGATAGTCGATGGTTGGTTGATTGCATGATGATGAGATACAATATGGTACTTCATAGTGATGGCTGTGATGGTGTTTTACGCACCCAGCAGCATTGACCCATCAATGACGTTTTTCCGGGATGCCGCAGGCTCGGATAGAGAGAACGATACAGTTACTTCGTAACATGATGAAATATATGGCAATGTATAATCGTTTATGTCAATGGATATGGTCATATTTTTGGATTAAGGTGGAGTATGGTATAGCGATCATTTTTATATGGTGCACAATATGACAAGTGATTTTGAGTACTCAGATGGTCCAGATGTTTTGACTGAGATGGAGTACAGTGTAGCGATTATGAGCACATAGTGAAAAGCGTGGTTTAGTAATCGTGAATGCTCAGAGAAGAGCATGGTTTAGTGATTATGAGTGCTCAAATATGTTGATAGTGAAAATTTCTAGATAAAAGAGTTTTCCACAACAGAACGCAGAGCTAACTCTGTAGCTTCGCGTTTGGCTATTCTTAACCCCGCATTGAACAAAATGAGAAGCTAATCGATAGCTCCGCGTTTTTACACAAATTAGCTCCGCGTGAGAAAACTAGAATCATAAATTGATTATGATTGAGATTTGGGCTTATCCAAATATCCAAATTGAGTCCAATCAGAACTCCAAATCAAGAGATTTAAATCAAAACTAAGATATTTGATTGGAATCCTTGGTGGACACAAATTCTATTTAAATAGAAACTCTCATATTGACCTAAGGCTATAAATACCCTCTTGAGGAAGCCTTTGAGGATTTTTTTTTTTGGGGGGGAGCATAAAATAAGTTCAAATTACGTGTGAGAGCCTTGAACGAATCAAGACTAGAGAAGATCAACAAGAGTCGGCCGTCATCTTCGTCAAACAAGAAGATCATCGACGTCAGATCGTCCAAAGGAGCTATTTAGTAGATCCCATTGCTGCGAGAACCCACTTTTTAATTGTAAAAGAGAGCGATAATTATAAATCCTCTCGTTTGTTTTTTTTCTTTTTCACTTTCATTATAATCTAAGTTATATTCAATGGAAGGAAGCAAAAATTTTGCTACGAACAAACTGGCGACCACATGTTACGATTCTCCATTCTTTTTCTCGGAGAGTAGTCTTCGTCTTCTTGGTGGGCCCTTCTCTAGCGGATCCGCGTCGTTTGATGGTTGGACTCTGGGAACGGGTAACTACATGTTGGGGAGCACCTCCAACATCAGCATCATCATCGTCACCATCATCGTCGTCTCCATCAAAATCGTCAACATCTGATGGATTGCCGCCGTGCTAAGAAATTCATCCATTCCTTTCACCCTCACTCTCTTGGCCCCCTTGCAGTAGGAATAAAAAGCTTCTATCTCCTTGAAACAACTACGATTGACGAAGAAGTTAGGCTCATCAACGTTGACAACACTGTACCACGTGCAGAAGTTTAGCGTCATGCTCAGTTCTGGCGACTTTTGGGGCAGCATGAACTCAGTCCCAGTTCCGCCAGCTACAAAATGGAACCGGTCGCGAGCACCCTCATATAAATTCCCCTCATAGGCCAGCTTCTTGTTCGGGTTACCCACGTAAAGTTGTGAGTAACCAAATTGGCGAGCAAAGTGGCTTGGGATGTATGGCTCGATGTAATACATTGTGTCTTGCCTATACACCAGGTGCCCATGACGGATGGATAATAGCCACCAGAAGACTCCTGAAGACAGACTTGAAAAATTATCGGGGCCACAAGCATCTTTGAACTTTGACCCGTATTCCCCACCAAGAAAATCCGGGAAGCACTGGAAGATCTTGTAATTCTAGTGATGGCGAAGCATCTTCCGGATTTGTGACATATAATGACTCTTCCATGAGGAGCGTTTGTATAGCTCCACAAGGAATGGCTTGTCAGCTGGGGAGTGTTCGGCCGCACTCATTAAAGAGGGGTAGTGCATGACGAGCCACGCCATCAGATAGGTATAGGGCATTTCCATCCTAGGATTCGGAGTCTTTGCTTTGGCAGTCTCTTTTGACTTGCCTTTTCCTTTCCCCTTGCCATTGTCAGCTGGAACGAAGCCATTGCAGAGCGCTCGCAACCCGCTCTGAAGGTTGCTAACCATGGCAGGAAGGAGTCCAAATGGTCGGCCGTATGCAAGCAAAACTGCTGGATAAACCACATTCATTGCGATGGCATCCTTTGGCAGGAATGGCACGACACATCGTTTTAGCCATAGTATCAGAAATCCAGCGATAAGACCTCTGTTGGACACTGAGAACTGAGCCTGTTAGTAGAAGCTCTTGAAGGCAGTGCCGGGATTGAATCCACCTTCGTTTGATTCGGTGGTATAAAATATAGCACGTGTCTTGGCTATGCGGCGATCAATCTCTTTAACATCGACAAGATTGTAGCCATGGACACTTAATGAACTCTCTTTGGAGTTCAAGTTTGCAAAAAGGTAATCGACCCACTTCTTGTGGCCGATACCTTGGTTACGCACACCTGCCATGTCGGTACAGATGCGGTAGTGACACATCATCTCCCAATAAGTGGCATAGATGTGCTCATCTCTCGCCTTTAGCATATTCAGCTTCTCGGTAGTGTGGATGTACTCTTCGTAAGGGACTTCGCACATTGATAAACCCGAGACCTCGTACATCTCATGTAGCGCAAGCCCCAATTCACCTACTGGTGTGAAAAAGGTGCCAGTTTCAGGGTTGTACATCTCCGGAGGCTGAAGAAATGATAGGAGCTCTGAAGTAGCCCAAATTGAACATTTCTGATGGCTTTGTATAAACCAATTTCTTTCAGAACTGGTTCGTGAGAGTCTACCATATATTGGACAAGACGGGCCCACCACATGTTACTGGAAGAGTAAATCCAGCTAGGCATCCTGAAGTCGTTAGCTGGATACTGGCCACCCATAGCCATAAACTCACTCAGGAAGGTCCGTGCACGGATTCGAACTTCCTCCACTGGGTGCTCTTTTGTGATTCTCCCTGGAAGCAACCCAGTAACACACCGGGTGTGACCATCTTGATAGGCCCCATTTGCATCAAGTTTCCCTGTGGGAACGCAGTCATATTCTTGAGTTAGCCCCCACTCTAACTCACGATGCATGGCTAGCCTTTGTAAATAAACTAAAGGATAACTGCGCTCCATGCTGGGTATGAACATCAGCAAATCTCCGGATTGGTAGAGCCATTTGTTCTCCTCTTCAAATAAGATCTGATCCGAGTGCCCCATTATATCTCCAAAAAGAAATGCGGGCTTCTCCAACACTTCTCGGTTGGTTGCCTCGAAGGCTGCATCAGTGATGATCTCCCTTGTAGTAGCAGGGTGGTACCGATCAACTTCTCCTGCATTCCCTTAGACCTGGCTTGTAGGCCGAGAGATTTGTTGAGAAACGGAATTGAGCTGTCAGATCTGCACTCCCAGCAAATTCGAAGTAGTATCTATGAGGGAGAGCGTCCACTGAATACCCCACTGTAAAAAGAGAATCAAGAGTTAGAAAAAAATTTGAGAAATCCAGAAAAATTTTCTAAGTATAAGGACGCAGAGCTAAAAATAACTCTGCGCAAACCTAAGAAGATAGCCTCGCGTTTTGGTAAAACGTGAGGTTAACAAGGTAACTTCGCACTGATATATCAGCTTCGTGTTTACAGACGCGAAGCTAATAGCCTCGCATTTATAGACGCGAAGCTAAAGTTCGTAGCCTCGCGTTGAAACGCGACGGCTAGCAAAATAGCTCCGCGTTTCCAAACGCGAGGATAACGCGATAGCTTTGCGTGGAAAAAGACCAGAGACCTTTCTTCTTCTCCAAGCCGTACGGCCGGAAAACGGCGATCTCGCTGGTAAAGAAGTGGTTGGTCGGTTTAAAACCAAGCCAAATCACTCCAAAATCAAGCTAAAGAGTCCAAAAGTCAAGATTTTTACCTCTAATAGGCGCGGTATGGACTGGATCACCATTGTGGTCACTGCCGCCGCTGCTAGCGCCGACCGCCGATGGTGAGGAGGCACAAGAGGAAGTCACGATCTTCTTGGGTATCATTGCTACGGGGGAGATCGACGAAAAACTCGAAAAATCGACGAAAATTCGATCGGGTCATCTGGGTCGCCGGGATCGCCTGAGTTCTTGAGCTCTTGAGAATTCTCGAATGAAATGAGGGAGAAGAAGAGTTAAAGACTCTATTTAAATGAAAAAACTCGCCCCTTGGTATTCAGCGGGAAAATCGGAGCAATTACTGAGCGGTTACCCACTGAAACGCGAGGCTATTAGCTTCGCGCAAACGACTAAAACGCGAAGATAACTTGGTATTTTAACTCTGCGTTCCAGTTTGAAGGTTCAAAGTATTTCAAAATTTGCTTAATTCTAAGCAATTTTGAAAACTTTGGAGGGGATTCTGTTGGAAGTGAAAATTTCTAGATAAAAGAGTTTTCCACAACAGAACACAGAGCTAACTCTGTAGCTCCGTGTTTGGCTATTCTTAGCCCCGCATTGCACAAAACGCGAAGCTAATCGATAACTCCGCGTTTTGACAGAAATTAGCTCCGCGTGACCAGAAAACTAGAATCATAAATTGATTATGATTAAGATTTGGACTTATCCAAATACCCAAATTGAGTCCAATCAAACTCCAAATCAAGAGATTTAAATTAAAACTAAGATATTTGATTGGAATCCTTGATGGACACAAATTCTATTTAAATAGAAACTCTTATATTGACCTAAGCTTATAAATACCCCCTTGAGGAAGCCTTTGAGGATTTTTTTTTGGGGGGGGGGGGAGCATAAAAGAAGTTCAAGTTACGTGTGAGAGTCTTGAACGAATCAATACCAGAGAAGATCAAGAAGAGTCGGCTGTCATCTTCGTCAAGCAAGAAAATCATCGACGTCAGATCGTCCCAAGGAGCTATTTAGTAGATCCCATCGCTGTGAGAACCCACTTTTTAATTGTAAAAAAGATCGATAATTATAAATCTTCTCATTTGTTCTTTTCTTGTTCACTTTCATTGTAATTTAAGTTGTATTCAATGGAAGGAAATAAAAATTTTGCTATAAACAAAGTATAGAGACGGTGATAATTATACAAGTTATTCCTGGTAGGTGGAGTATGGCGAATGTGAGGTGGATGTCTGTAAAGTGGATGGTGAGAAAAATAGAGTCTCTCCAAGTTACATAGCTTATCGGATACGAGCTAAGATAGAGATTGTTGAGTTTGTATCTTGCATCCATTAAGTATACAGATATGATCAAGAACCATAAGGAGTTCTAATTGAATTTTGATCAGAAGACCAGAATTCTAAATGGATTGGAACACCAATTAGATTATTATAATACCAATGAGTCTTAGTTAAAGTGGCATCACCTCTCTCCAATTTGTAAGAGCTTCTGAGTTCGATATATATATATATATATATATATATATATATATATATATATATATATATATATATATATATATATATATATATATATATATATATATATATATATATATATATATATATATATATATATATATATATATATATATATATATATATATATATATAGGGATTACTGTAGGTGAGTCGCCAGCTCAGGAAAAATTATGTAAGGCAGCGGCAAAACTATAGTGATCCAATGATTTTTCTTCAATTTTTTTAAGAATTACTATCTCTACATCATTAACTTCTTTTGGATTAAATTTTGTAAATTTTGGAGTTCATTTACCCTTTCATAAGTGCATACAAAATATTTTATTAATTGAAAATCGTTAATTTTGTATTAACTTGATGGAGAACTAAATCAAAACTAAAATATAAGAAATTTGATATAAATGAACCCTAAAGGGTCGAGATCATAATTCAAAAGAATTTTTTAAAAAAAAAATTTATTGGAGATAGTGGAAATAAATTATAGCTCAGATAACTTGTGTAAGCTGTCAGTTCATTTTCATCTAACGGGAAAAACAATGCATAGGAGGGATTTCCTCCTATGATACTTAGGTGGACCAATATGATGTTTGTATGTGAATGAGTTTTTTGAAAAAAAAAACATTAGGTGGAAGGGTTTCATTAAAAACAACCTATGTAATTAATCTACATGCAAACATCATATTGGTCCACCTAAGCATCATAGGTCCTCCTATAACATAGTTTTTCCCGTTTATATATATATATATATATATATATATATATATATATATATATATATATATATATATATATATATATATATATATATTCTTGTGTGTGATATGAGAGAAGAGAGCAATGGATGAAAGAGATAGCTTTCATTATTATGAAAAATGATAAAAATAGAAAGATATTTATATCTCTTCTTATAACAATTTTTTTGTAATGAATCTCTCTTATTGTTTCCGTGGATATAAGTCAAATTAGTTGGTTGAACCGCATTAATTCTTACGTTCTTCTTATGATGTATTGTTTGTTTTGTCTTTATGATCTCGATGGAGATTCGATCCCCTACAGAAAGTGGTGTTATAACACCAACCCTTGGTAGGAGTTGAAATATCTCGATATGAGTACGTAAGCAACATTTCTAACTCTTTTTCCGATATTTTTAACCTTGCACTTAAACTCCTATAATCGAACTAACCCTAGCGGTAAAATAGTTACATCTAGAACCAAGAGTTGCCAATGAGTCTTGGCTTAAGTGGCATCACGTTTCTCCAATTTGTGAGAAATTCTGAGTTTGACTTTCGGTAGGAACTCTATTTGAGTAATATTACAAAAATAATGTATATGTGAGTTTGACCCAAAAAAAAAAGAAGGGGAAAATAGAACCAAGAGTCAAGGGCTTATGGCCGAAATGAAGGGGCCTAAGAAAATTTATTCGAAATAATATATAAACAAATACTAACTTCACGTCGTATATCATGTAGGTAATCCTCTTCAAATCTTTATCTCTATGTTATGCTGCAGTTAAATAGAACTACTGTGCTGCTCTTTACCAACTTGACTTACCAATTACTAATATATGTAGATACTTATCAGATTATCGAATTTGAAACTACAAAATTTAAGGTGTTTTTACAAATCTGTCCCTTACATCTTTAAAAATTAGAATTTAGTCATCCAAATTTTCATATTTATAATTTAGTCCATCAAATCTTTTAAGTTACCTCACTTTAGTCCTCAGTCATATTTTTTTGTCCGAATTTCTCATTATACTCCTAAATTACTTCACTTTAGTCATCCTTTCTCTCGTCCCCTCTCTTCCTCTTCTTATTGGGTTCCCTCTCCATTCTTCTCTCTCTCTTCTTCTCTTCTTATTTGGTTCACATGAGTTTCTCCACTATATATATATATATATATATATATATATATATATATATATATATATATATATATATATATATATATATATATATATATATATATATATATATATATATATATATATCTGTAGGTGAGCCGCTAGCTCAAGAAAAGTTACGTGAGCTAGCAGCAAAACTATAATGATCAAATGATTTTTCTTCAATTTTTTTTATAATTACTATCTCTACCTCCTTAACTTTTTTTCGGATTAAATTTTATAAATTTTGGAGTTTATTTACCCGTTCATCAAGTGCATATAAAATATTTTATTCATTGAAAACCGTTAACTTTGTGTTAACTTGATGGATGATTAAATCAAAACTAAAACCCAAGAAATTGGGTATGAATGAACCCTAGGGGGTCGAGATCATAATTCAATTTTTTTTTTTAAATATTATTGGAGATAGTGAAAATGAACTGCAGCTCATATAACTTGCGTGAGCTGTCAGCTCATTTCCATTTTTCTCATATATATATATATATATATATATATATATATATATATATATATATATATTCTTGTATGTGATATAAAAGAGGAGAGCAATGATGAGAGAGATGACTTTCATTATTATGAAAGATGACAGAGATAAAAAGATATTTGAATCTCTTCTTGTAACCATTTCTTTATAATGAATCTCTCTTATTGTTTCCGTGGATATAGATCGAACTTAGTTGGCTGAACCACGTTAATTCTTGTGTTCTTCTTATGATGTATTATTTTCTTCGTTTTTATGATCTCGATGGAGATTCGATCCCATACATAGAGTGGTGTTATAACACCAACCCCGGGTAGGAGTTGAAATATCTTGATGTGAGTGCGTAAGCAACATTTCTAACTCTTTTCCGAAATTTTTAACCTTGCACCTAAACTCCTATAATCGAACTAACCCTAGAGGTAAAATAGTTACATCTAGAACCAAGAGTTGCTGATGAGTCTTGGCTCAAGTGGTATCACGTTTCTTCAATTTACGAGAGATTCTGAGTTCGACTTCCAGAGTGAGAACTCAATTTAAGTAATATTACGAAAATAATATATGTGTAAGTTTGACCCAAAAAAAGAAAAAAAGAACCAAGAGTTAAGGGCTTATGACCAAAATGAAGGGGCCTAAGAAAATTTATTTGAAATAATATATATACAAATACTAACTTCATGTATATCATGTAGGTAATCCACTTCAAATCTTTTTTCTCTATGTTATGCTGAAGTTAAATAGAACTAGTGCAACTCTTTATCAACTTGACTTACCAACTAATATATGTAGATACTTATCAGATTATCAAATTTGAAATTATATAATTTAATTGCAAGCTTTCGACCCAAAAAAAAAAAAAAAAAAAAAAAAAAAAAAAAAGAAGATTAAAAGTGCAAGCCTACACACCAATACGTTCAATTTGTTATAAAACTAATCCTTGGCAAAATAATAATAATAATAAGATTGGAATTTGAAACTATATCATTCAGTTTATCATAATTGTTTGCAAGCTTATCAATTTATAGTTTCAAAATCGATAATCTGATAAGTATTTACATACATTAACGCGAGGTTACACACTAATTTCATAAGAATTCAGCTAGGTTTTTTAGCGTACGTCTATATTCCCCTTGCAAGCTATTGGTGACGGACTTGGACCGGCCTTTCAAATTATTTGCACGTTATGGGGCAATTCTATAGCATCTACAATCAATGCTCGCTGTTGACTGTATGTCTCCGTCGCAGTGGCCTCATCCAGTTTATTTCCACGAGCACTGGGCCACATGATGGATCACGGAGCCAGTATCGCCGCTTAAAATTTCAAACTTAAACGTACGGCCGCGATCCTTGTGAACCAGAAACTTGGCTAAAATTAGGCCACCCTACTTGAACTCAGCCCCGCTCAATTTTTAAAAAATATCAAATCCTCGTCTTCATGATGGCTTATATTGGACAAAAAAAGGGTTGTTTAAAAATAATAATAATTATTGTGGGATCTCCTAGAAGAAGACAATATCCTGCTACTCGACCTCGTTTCAGGATCATATAAGCATCATCACTGTCACTTCACAAAGGAGGGGGCTTGGGGGGAGTTTCTAGATGGGCACAGCATATTTACTTGTGAGCACACTTAAAAGATCGTTTTATTTACCACTTTGCCATTATTTTTTTTGGTCAAAAATACCCTAGAAAATAGAGTTTCTGGCCTCCTGATCCGGGCTAGCCAACCCGGATCAATTTGGTTGATTCGGGGCTGATAGCTCGGATCAACCAATAAGATTCGGGCTGGCTAGCCCGGATCAGGGAGCCATAAATCTGGAATCCTGATCCGGGCTAGCCAGCCCGGATTAACCCTTCCCATCCGGGCTAGCAGCCCCGGACAGGGAGCACAGGTCCAGGCTGGTTAGCCCGGATCAGAGGGTGAGCGAGAATAAGTAAAAAAGATTAAACTCTCATGTCATAACATGTGTATCTGGTGTAGTAGTTATCATAATACCCTCCCATGGTATTGACCAGAGTTCGATTCCTTGGATGCACAATTTTTATTTCTTCTCTTTTATCACCATTGCTTGTTATTGCCTTTTCCCATTAGAGTATACTCTTTGATGCAGAAATGAAAGTAAATATTGCTTGTTATTGCTTTTTCCCACTAGAGTACTCTTTGATGCAGAAATGAAATTAAACAAAAATCTCAAACATGTATTAAACAAAGAAGTGAATAGAAAATATATGACATATGTCCAATAAGAGCCCGAGAAGTGTCCAAATTTTGAAAGTAATTACGGATTGTCAAAAAAGTTTGCATCTAGCACTTATCTAACATGGACAAAGCTTAATGACAGAAGTGTCATTGCTATCTATTTATCCCGAGCCAAAGTGTCAAAATTCTCATTCATAATTTTTTGAAGATTTTTTCTCAAAATTTTATTTACCTTTAATAGAAAAGCAAAAATGAAGAAACAGTAGCTGTAATCCAAGTTCCCGAAAGAAATCAAATTTAGGTATTTGTTTCTTCAAAATGAAAGTAAGAAAGACAAATAAATATGGAAGGGAACGAATTGTTGGCAGTCACAAAGCAAAGCATCATCCTTTTTCTTTTTATTTTTTTTTGGCTTTTTACCATGCATCTCTCAACTCAACTCCAGTTCCCTACAAAGCATTGTTGCTTGAAAGCCTTTCATTCTCTTCTCGTGTACGCTTTTATGGCAACATGGAAAGAGACAAGAAGAATACTGACTGAGGAGACGTATGCCAAATCCTGACTTCTTGATCCGGATTTACAGTCCCGGATCTCCGAAAAATGATCCGGTCCTGATACGGTGTGTACAACCCGGTAGACGTCAATATCAATACTTGTCCATATTGCATACCCCCAATTTTGTATCAAACACACAATATCAACAAATCATTTATAGTTTCAAACACAAAGAACCACGGCAAACAAAAATTCTATGTATCAACAAATCATTTATAGTTTCAAAGATTTAATTAAAGAGTAATATCTAAAACTACAACTTGATATATATAATATATTTCTTGACTACAACTTCATTTAAAGGAAATGACAAATTAAAAGGAATCTATGTTCCATACTAACAACTTCATTTTGAGTTTGAGACTCAATTAAAAACAACAACAAATTCTAGATTATTCGAGACTTCCGAGCGGGTTGCTTCCTTGTGGATTGACGGCGTCTTGAAGAGCTGGGACTTTCGGTGGAGGATTGCGCAACGGATTGTAATACTGTGTCAATATCAGTTCATCTTGAAGAGCGGGTTGCTTCTTTGCGGATCCTTGTTTTCTTCCTCCTATTCGACGCTGTTGATCGAATCCAAAATGGTTGCACCGGATCCATCTGTAAATCACCAAAGATTTTATCTATAAGTCACCCCTCCTCGCTTCCCATCGGCCGCACTTGTGGAGTGTCACCCCTCGGTACTTCGAGCTCCCTTTCGAAAACCCAGTGCTCTGCCGACGGAGTATGTGAACAAACTCCTCCTTGGTCAAATTCCTCATCTTTTGTATTAAAAAAAAAAATTACATATCAACAACAATGAATTGAAAACAAAGCAATTTCTGGTCCAAAGTAAACAATCACCAATCTGGTACTAAGAAAAAAACCTACTTCAGATCCTCATCGTAGTTGCTAAGATTGAAGTTGATATCTGCATCAACTCCCCGAAACTTGATTGCAGCTCAATCATAAGCTCTAAATATAATCAAACCACAATTTAGTTTAACCAAATAAATTCAAAACAAATCAAATTTTGAGCTCGGATCCAAAATTTCAAACCTGGCAGCAAAAAAAACAGCAAAAAAACAAATTATCATAAGGAAATTATAAATATGCTAATTTAGGAGATTTTTTTTTTTTCAAAAACTAACCAAATATGAGATTCCTATCTCCCAGTCCTCTTATAGAAAGTAACCCCACGGTACTGCGAGCTCCTCGACCGCGGCCCTCGCCGGCTCTTCTTCGCTGGCTGCTGCAGCTGCTACACGTGCTGTCCCGCCGCCTGCACGTGCTGCAGCCCGAGATCCACCCAATGCGCCGCCGGCCTCAACGACGACGACGCCGCCGCGGCCGCCGGGAAGAGGTCCTTCGTTACGAAACCCTCGCTCTCCTCCTCCTCCCCCCGATTCTTGAGGATCCCAAACTGAAACCCTAGCCCCCTCCCCGAGGACTCATCCTCATCCCCAGTCGTGCTTGCGATCTCGACATTCGGCACCCACGAGTTCGACGTCCCCGAATCATCGGCCACCGCCATCGCAGGTGCTATCGTTCTCACGAGAGATGAAGAGAGCCCGACTCGATTGAAAGAGTGCAGAATCGTTCTCAGGAGAGATAAAGAGAGGGAGATGGTGAGGGCGAAGTCGGTATATAGGTGTGCTCACTAGGAAAAAACTGATTTTTTAAAAAGTAAAGATGTGCGCACTAGGAAAAGTGGGCTCACTAGGAAAAAACTAGTGCCCATCTAGAAATTCCCGGGGCTTGGAGTAGCTCCCACTGTGGGAAGATATCAGTGAGATTTTCTACTGTACATAGGGGAAGCTATAATAATGATTACTCCTGCTTGGCTTTGGGCTCTGCAGGTCTCGTTAAGACAGCTGGAAATGATTTCAACACACAGGGGAAAGTTAAAAACTGACAGTGAATTTTTTTCAATTTACCTGTGTGAGCTATTTTATTTTTGGATATTTACTGTTTTGTCCTTCAAATCTTTATATAGTATGATTTAATCTCCAAATCTTCGTATTTAGAATTTAGTCCCCTAAATCTGCTAAGTTACTACAATTTGGTTTCCCTTCCCAAATCTCCCAAATTTTTAACCTGATATTACCATTTTACTCCTCCTTATTCATTCTTTCTCTTCCTCCTCTCTTCTCCTCCTTCTCTTCATTATTCATCCTCTCTTATCCTTCTCTCTTCCTCCTCTCTTCTCTCAATGAAGAAAAGAAGAGAAAGAGAGAAGGAAGAGAGAGGAGGAATAATGAAGAGAAGGAGAAGAGAGGAGGAGAAGAGATGAGGAAGAGAAAGAATGAATAAGGAGGAGTAAAATGGTAATATCAGGTTAAAAATTTGAGGGATTTAGGGAAGGAGCCTAAATTGTGTAACTTAGGAGATTTGGGGGACGAAATTCTAAATATGAAATTTGGGGTACTAAATCATAATATATAAAGATTTGAGGAACAAACCAATAAATACCCCTTTATTTTTTATATATCTGCTCTTTTTTAGTTAAAAGGTCCAGAATAACATTAATCACAAAATCAAACCCACCATACTGAGCAATTTTTATGAATGATGCTTCCTTAACAGTGAATATCAATATTAACATGTTTTGTTAATTACTTTCTATGAAACAACCTACAACATGAAGATAACTTTAAACAGATATATACAGGAACAATGCTGACATAAAAATCGCATGTAAATACGCACGACTTACTATTTGAAGTTACCAATCCTATTCTCTGGCCCCAGCAGCATTTTGCCTCACTCAACGTTCTCTAGCAGTTAGATATTTTCTTTATTAGAGAAAAGTAGTTAAATAATTTCATTGTTAATTTAACTCAAAATTCATTTCTTTTTTTTCTTCCTCCACTGGATTTACGTGGATTTACAATGCAATGTTTTTCGAAAAATCATGCAAGAAAGTGACAGCAAAAGAAATTACCCATCAATTATCATTTTTTTTTTTTTAACTTTTGTAGAGAATTAATCCAAATGCTTTTGCTAAACACCAACTAAGCATAGTAATGAATGTATTTATGAGTTAATTTTCAATTCGTTCTATTAAATTTTTAAATTAAAAAAATAAAATTTTTATTTTCTACGGTAAGACAGGTTAAAAATTGATCCTGCAGGCTCCAACGAAGGTTGATTATACACATACCATCCCACAGTGCACGGGAAATAATTAAAGTGAAATTTCAAATTCAAATAAAAAAAAAAAATACGAACGATGCAATTTTATTCTGAACAAAAGGCTCCAATGAATCCTGCGACCGAACCCAATAAAAAGTAGATCACTTCAATCACAAATTTGCAAATCCCCCACAGAGACATAATCACTATCAAAAGTGCAAGTATCCACTACATATAATAATCTTTTATCAACTTCTATACACTAACCCTATCTCATAAAGCTGCACGCATTGGATTCGCGGCAACAACAGCGAGCCGGGCCTCAACCTGGACCTGACCACCGTTTTAATACGATACCATGCCCAGAGGCAGAGGAGACCGCCGCATTAACCAATACACAAAAGCAAAGAAATCCACAGCAAACAGCAACAGACAAATTGCATCAAGAGAAGAAGAAAGAAGAGATTAAAGAGAGAAAGGTAAAGAAAAGGAAAGGAGCGGGCTTTCCTTTGCACTTTCGCTTCGTCAAAGCTTTTACTGTTTTGGTCTTTGTCTCGCTCTTTTTCGATTTCTTTCTCTGTTTTGCAATAAAAACTGCATTGACTGCAGCAAAGAACGCACAGTCCATGAAATCATCACTACGCTTCCTATTAAAATAAACAAAAGACAGTGGCTCACGAGGAAAGTTGGTGTGCTCCTTTGGAAACTCCCAAGATCAAGTGTTTCGAACCCTTGTCCTGTTTTTAAATATACAGACTTGAGATTGCCCGTCAATATTTTGAGATTGCGACTTGCAAGCTATAACATCAATAATATTATCAAATTGAAAAAAAAAAAACATAATATTTAAGAATTGATGATTAAGATCTAATTAATTACAAGCCTAAAATTCAGAGTTTTTGCTCTTTTCCTAAACTAATCGCATCTCTCCGCGCCTGGATCGCTCCTAGACCGCGCCAAACCCAAATCAGAAGCTGCACCAAGATATTTATACATTGATTATTAATTGAAAAATAAATATATTTAATTGACGATTACTTACATGCGCACGGTAATCGGATCCGGATCCGTACCTTTACCAGCATTAAACGAGCGCTTGCAATGCGCAATGGCGCTCTGGATCCCATCCTCCTGCTCGATCAGCGAGTAATCCTTCCTCCTCGGCGGAGACCGGACCGCTGCCACCGCCGCAGACGCTGATCTGCTCTTTCTCAACCTCCTCGAGACGATCCTCAACCCCGAAGACGAGGAAAAAGAAGAATGCAAGCTCTTCTCCTGATCACCGCCGGCGGTGAGCTGACCGGAGGAGAATCTCTTTGAAGCACGGCGATTGTAGAGCGGCTTGATCTTGTTGAGACACTTGTGGATCACGTCCATCGGATGCTGCCTCTTGTCGTCGGAGGCCGACGCCACCGGCGACTGGATCGATTCCTCGGCGTAGAGCTTCGCAGATCGGGTGGAGCTCGAGCTTCTAGAATAGTTGCCGTCTCGAGTGAAGAGGGAGACGATTGGGACTTCTTCGATCTTGAGTCGCTTTACCAAGAGCTTCTTGTTGCTCTTGCTGTTCTGTTTCGATTTGTTGAGAGATGACCGCGTGTCATCGGGATGAGGTGGCCTCGGTTTATTGAACCGGAGCATGAAGACGCGGAGCTTGGTGGCGGATTTGAGGAGGGAGGAGGGGAAATGGGGCTTCGTGCTCGGAGTGAAAAGGAGAGACGAGTGGCCCTTGAAGAAGAGATCGTCGTCGCCGTCGGGATCGTCGGATCGGAGGCCGCCGGTGGTGTCGTCGGAGCCATCGGAGCCGTCGCAGGAGGAGGCGGAGTTGTCTTCTTCGGGGATGGAGAACTCTAGGTCGAAGTAGGGGCCCTCGTCGCCGTCGTCGGGTGACGGGAGGAGTATGGAGGCGATGGAGGTGGGGCGGCGTACGTTAGCGAGGAGTGCGCCGTCGACTGAGGGTCTTCTGCGGTCTTTGAGCTGAGGAGATGGGTCCATGAGAGGCGAGGGAAAACAGAGAACAGAGGTGGTTCGCTTTTTTTTTTTTTTTTTTTCCACTTTTGTCTCGGTATGTTTTCACCAACCACATATTAATAGGAGGGGAGTTTCTAGATGCGCCCCATACTTGTACTAGTGAGCCCCAATTTCTCAGTGAGTCCATGATACTTTTAAATCAGTCATTTTTTTTTTTCCTAGTGAGCCATATAATTTTTTCAGTTTTGCTCCGAAACTATTTGAAAGGGAAAAATAGGACTTACTAAAAAATTGTTCTTAAATTTTTCTTAGTGAGCTCCATACTTTTTCTTCTTCTTCTTCTTCATCTCCACTCTTTTTTTCATTCCATTCGTTCTCCCCACTCTCTTCCATATTCGGCGCTGGCACTGTTAGCGCGTACAGTGCCATGAAGAAGAAAATGCGACGACGCGTCGTAAAGTCCTGCCGCAGAGGTATTTTTTCTATTTCTTTCCTCTCATTCCAATTTGAATTTCTATGTTGTTCAATAGTGATAGGATATAGGGTTTAGACTTTGAATTAGGGTTTGATAATCCAATTTTCAGTAGGATCCGTCTAGATCAATTTAATTCAATTTTTAATTATCCATAGCCAGGGTGGGAAAACAGGCCAATTAAATAAATAGGCAAGGGTTACAGTCCCGACCAGTTGTTCGCAGCAGAAAATTTGCTTTCCTTCCATTGAATACAGCTTAGATTACAACGAAAGTGAACAAGAAAAGAACAAACGAGAGGATTTATAATTATCGCTCTCTTTTACAAAGTATCGTGGGATCTCGTAGCGATGGAATCTATCGAAGTAGTTCCTTTTGACGATCTGACGTCGATGATCTTCTCTCTTGAAGATGACGGCGGCCGACTTGGATCTTCTCTGCTGATCTTCACGAATTCAAGGTTCTCACTCGTAACTCGAATTCTCTAAGATGCTAAAAAGATCCCTAGGACTTCCTCAAGAAGGTATTTATATAGCCTTAGGTTCATATGAGGGTTTCTATCTAAATAGAATTTGTATTCATCAAGGATTCCAATCAAATATCTTAGTTTTGATTTAAATCTCTTGAATTAGAGTTCTGATCGGACTCAATTTGGGTATTTGGATAAGCCAAATCTTAATCTTAACAATTTAAGATTCTGGTTATCTGCTCACGTGGAACTAACCGCATCAAAACGTGGAGCTAAGTGACCAGAACGCGAAACTATTGATTAGCTCCGCGTTTTACTCAAACGCGAGGCTAAATAGCCAAACGCGGAGCTGCTGAGATAACTCCGTGTTTTGTTGTGGAAAATTCCTTTTTTACTTAGAGATTTTCACCACCAACACCAGTGAATCTCATGCCGGTGTTATAACTCGACCACTGAGATAAAAAAAAATGGCTAAAAACAAATTTGGAATGACATGCAAATGATTAGATTTCAATTTTGACGAAAATTTAGAATTTTGGAGTCGTTTCTTCCTCTCCCTTTTTTTGTGCGCTTGTGCGAAAATGAGAGGGAGTTAAGGGATTAGAGCTCACTAGGAGAAACGGGATGAGGGAAAAAAGTTACTGGAGTTCGCTAAGAAAAATCTAAGAACGATTTCGTCCAAATTTATAAATGACAAACTTGTAAATAAAGTGAGTTATTTATATGAGGCTCAAATAGGACAAGTGTGGGGTGCATCTAGCAACTTCCTAATAAGAAGAGTTTAAAGAAAGGAGGAAACAAGTGTAAACTTGACTCTTCTCATGTGTCAATTGGGCTGAAATTGGGAGGTTTATATAAATAGTTAATTACACTCAGATCTTCTGTAGTTTGAGAATATATAACTTATCATTTCTAAAATTTTAAACTCTCACTTAGACCCTCTAGACCACAGAAAAAATATATTCGTTTGAGCTTTCTTATCAGTTTTTTCTGTGGTCGAGTGGGTCTAAATGAGAGTTCTAAAATTTAGCGGTGATAATTTATACACCACTCATACTACATAGGATCTGAGTGTAATTAACTTTTATATAAATTGAGGGGAAAAGTGAAATTGTTCCTACAAAAAGCAATACCTGTTGTTTATTTATATGGAAGTAGAAAAGAACCAGTAAAAATAAATCCATTTCCACTAATTCATGTAGCACTCTTCCGTCTCAATATTACTTTACAAGAATTTTGGACGTAAGAAGAGTAAAAAGTAAAAAGTATTCATAATTCATAATATTGTGTCTTTCTCCTATTTTTTATTTTCTAAAAAAATTATTATTTTATTTCTCTCCCATCTTTTCCTGCTTTCAAAAAGTGAAAAAATAAATGCTAGAAGTAGGGGTGGCAAATGAGCCGGGTGGCACATTGGGCATGCCCGGCACGGTTTACCGGACCCACCTGAGTCTCCGGCTTGGGCCATTCCCCAGTCGGGGGACCCCAGGCTGTCGACACGGCTCGGCCCGGTCGAGCTGAGCCGTGCCGAGCATAGCCCGATGCGTAAATTTTTTTTAAATTTTTTTAAAACATGTCTTATAGTCATTGTGGGGTTTTTTTATAATTTTTGCATAGAACCACCAACGCCTATAAAAGTAACCGTTGGAGATTTCTTACAAATTAAATTTAAAAATTTTGCCCCCTAATGATCAAAATAGTCGTATGGTGATAAATTACAAACTACAAAAGAACCCACTGTTAAAGAAACTTGAAGCCTAATAATGTCATTCGTATTTCACAAAAAAAAACCTAAACAATCTAATACTTCTTTTAATGAATTTTATTATTATTTAAAAATTGCCAACTATGCAGATAATTTGTCCCTGAACGTTATGAAGACTTTGATATTTTTGCATGGTGAAATCACAGGAAAAAATGCATCCTGTATTTTCCAACATGATCCGTAATTTACTAACCCCTCAGGTGTCCACAGTAGTATCAGAATCTGTTTTTAGTGTTGTTCGTCGCAAAAATCTTGCTTCCTTTCATTGAATATTTCGATTACAATGAAAGAGAATAATAGAAAATTAAACGAGAGAATTTATAAATTATCGCTCTCTTTTATAATATTTGTGGGTTCTAGTGTGGCGATGAGTTCTATCAAGTAGTACATTTTGACGATATGATGCGGAAATCTTTCTCTCGATGAAGATGATGGCCAGCCCTAACTTCTTTTTCTATTGGTCCAATGAATTTAAGGCTCTCACGCTTAATTTGAATTCTAGAACGATCCACAAAACTCTCCAAATGTTACCTTAAGAGGGTATTTATAGCGTTAAATCAATATAAGAGTTTCCAACCAAATAGAATTGGAAGGTAGTTGTATTCATCAAGGATTCTAATCAAATATCTTAGTTTTGATTTAAATATCTTGAATATGAATTCTAACTTGACTCAATTCGGATATTGAATAAGCCAAAATCTCAATCACAATCGAGTTAGATTCTGCACACACAGAGTTAAAATACCATGAACGCAGAGCTATAGACTTAGCTCCGTATTTTACTCAACGTGAGGCTAAATTTTAGCCAAACACGAAGCAATGGAGTTAACTCCGCATTCTGCTTGGAAATTTCCTTTTTCATTACTTTTGAAAATTTTACCACCAACAAACCCCTTCCAAAATTTTCAAAATGACTTATAACTTAGCAAATTTTGAAATACTTTGGATCTTTAATTTACTGCATTTGAACGCGGAGTTAACAATCATATTATCCTCGCGTTTGCACTTTAACACGCGAAGCTAATAGCCTCGCGTTCTGCTTAAAACTGCTTTGATTCTCGTGCCGAATACCAAAGAGCGGGTCCATTTAAATAGAGTCTTCTTCTTCTTCCTCAAGAATTTTCAAGAACTCTCAAGAACTCAGAGCTCAGGAGACTATCGCCAAAGCTCAGGCCATTTAAGAGGCCAGTGAGTCTAGGCTGGAGAGTCAGTAAAGAGATGGGAGGAGTTGATCCTTCAATAAGGACAACTCGAACAAGAGGGCATGGTGAGGAGTCGGTCTATTGAAGAAACTCGCTAACAGTTGACTCATCAACTTGTTATTAATGATAATGACTTGCGTCGTTTGCCTTTACACTCTGTAGAAGAAACCCGTCATCAAGTTATTGATCAGACGGAGAATAAGCTAAAGCTTCTAGGAGAATTTTGACTTCCTTGTATCTTTCTTTTCTTTTCTACTTTTGTTTTAATAAAGAAATCAATTTTTTTTAATTCTTTTCTTTTTTTTTGTAACTTTATCCATATTCTTTCAATTTGTGAATAAATATAATTTTTTGATTCTTTATCTGTTGACTTCAAAAATTTTCTTGAGCAACAGAGATGTGAATAATCTGAAATTTTGGCAAAGCAGTCCAAGGCTTGCTCGCATAACTTGGATTGCTAATACTAGGGTGATCGGGTCAGAATCATTAATTTTGACAGAGACGCCTAATTGCACATATCTTAGTTTTTGTGGAGGAGCTTAATTATACACACCAAGATGATCGGTTTAGGATCATCAGATTTTGACAGCGGCGTCTAATTGCACATGCCTGTTAAATAGGGGAGAATAGTTCAAGTGCTCTCACGTATAACTTGAGCAGAAATGGTAATAATCCAAATCATACTGTCAGAGGTAAGATGTTAACATAATAGGTTTGCCGAAGCTTATATATAGTACTTCTTCAGAAAATTCTGGTTCATCAAGCGATAACCTCCATTTGAGTATACCGTCTCCACTACGAACGGTCCTTCCCATTTAGGTTCAAACTTGCCCTTAGTTTTATGGGTCATAATCATTAGTCTCTTAACGGCCAGAACCAAATCCTCTTCCTTGAAGGTTCTCTGTTTGACGTTCTTATTGACCGCTTGTGAGACTCGGACTTGATACAACTCAATTTGTTGTTGAGTCTGGAGATGCCTTTCATCTAGCACTTCTAATTCCCGCAGTCTTTGTTGATGTCATTCTTCTGTCGTCATTTTTACAGCTAATGCTAATCTTAATGGTATCTGAATTTCCAGGAGTAAGATAGCCTCACTCCCATATACCAAGGAGAAAGGGGTAGTTTTAGTAGGAGTACGCACTGTGGTGCGATAAGCCCACAAACACTCTCATAATTTCTCATCCCAGTCCCGCTTGTTGGAAGAGACGAATTTCCGAAGAAGCCTAATAATTGTTTTATTAAAAGCTTCAGCCAATCTATTAGCCGCGGGATTATATGGTGTTGAAGCATATTTTTGATTCTGAACTTGTCGCAGAATCGTGAAAACCCCTGGCTAATGAATTGTAGTCCGTTGTCATGAACGATCCTTCGAGGGACACCAAAGCGATAATAACATGATATTTAATGAATTTAATGACGTCTGCTATCTTTATCTCTCTCATGGGTACAGTTTCGGCCCATTTTGAAAAATAATCGGTTATTGCAAGTATAAACCGATGTCCTCTGGAGGACGGGGGAGTTATCGGCCCCACTATGTACATCCCCCATGCCTCAAAGGGCCAACTGGCGACAGTAGTATGTAAGTATTCTGCAAGTTGATGAATAAAGTTAGCGTGCACCTGGCATGCATGACATCGTTTAGCATATGTTATTGCATCGGTAATCATTTTTGGCCAGTAATATCCCAGCCTTCTTGTACGATCTCCAAGTTTCGGACCGGATTGATGTGCTCTACATATTCCATTATGTGTTTCTTTGAGCATCTCATTGGCCTCTTCTTTTGAGATGCACTGTAGTAAGAGACCGTCATTTGACTTTCTGTATAAAGTTTGAAGTGCGGGGTCGTAATAGAATTTTTGAGCCTTTTTCTTTATCGAAGTGGCTTCTTTAGGATCCTCTAGCAGCATCCTATATAGAGCGTAATCCACAAATGGAAATCGCTAGTCACGGGGTTCCAGAGTTAGGCATGCTTAGCATGCTTTCTTTGCCTGAAGAATTGTATAAGGATAGAGAAGTTTCCTACTTCCAATAGTGATACTTTTAGTTGATCCTGGCAGAATCGCCAGTGTTGCGGCTAACGCTGCGAGGGCGTCTGCATAGGCATTTTCATGTCGATGTATACGATTAATGTAGAATTGCTCAAAATAATTTGCCAATTCAATGGCTAATTGATGATAGAGGATGAGGGGTTTATGTTTGACTTCATACTCGCTCGTCATTTAATTGACGATGAGTTTAGAGTCTCCATATGCCTCTAAACAATTCATCTTTAGACCAATAATGAGCGCATTATATTCTGCCACATTATTTGTGCAGGGCTCTGTTAATGAGTAACCATTAGAAATTATATGTTTGTGTGGTGATATAAATACCCACCCCACTCCTGCAGCGGACCGTCTTGCAGCGCCATCAAAGAACAACGAGAAAGTCAGCAATTGCTTGCCCCTTCATGGCTTTTTGAGGAACAAATTGGATGTCATATGGTGATAATAGTAATGCCCATTTTGCTAACTTACCATTTAATGATCCTAGTTTTGTCATGAGAATCTTCAGAGGGTTGACCCAGGATATGACATGAATTGTCTGTCCTGAAAGATAGTGTCACATTTTCTGGATGGCGAACACTAGGGCTAAACATTCATTTTCAATTAGGGCGTACATATGCTCGGCTCCCATCATTATCCGACTCAGATAATAAAGAGCATGTTCATAACCATGCTCATTATATTGAGCGAGTAACGCTCCTAAGGTGTAATCCATGACCCTTACATATATAAGAAATGGTCTTCCTGGGACGGGGGCCATGAGGACAGGGGGTTCATAAGATATTCCTTAAGGTCATCGAACGCTTATTGACATACTTCGTCCCATATAAATGAAACCCTCTTTTTCATGAGTTTAGCGAATGGTTGACATCGCCCTGATAAGTTAGAAATAAAGCGGCGAATATAAGCCAACTTTCCTTATAACCCCCTTAGCTCTTTGAGATTCTGGGACGGCGGTATTTTTTTGATCGCCTTTACTTTGTTGTGATCAAGAAAAATCCCTTTTGAAGTAACCACGAACCCAAAGAATTTTCCACTAGATACCCCCATGAAGGATTTAACAAGATTCATCTTTAGGTGATGTCTTCGCATGAGATTGAAGACTGTCCTCAAGTCCTGAAGATTATTCTCTTTATTTTTGCTTTTGACAGCCAAATCATCCACTTAACTTTCCACAGTTTTACGCAAATGTTATTTGAATATAACGCTCATTGTGCGCTGATAAGTGGCAATGGCGTTCTTTAACCCAAAAGGCATTACTGTATAACAGTATATTCCCAACGGCGTTCTGAAGGCTGTATACTTTTCATCATTTGAGTGCATTTTAATCTGGTTATAATCCAAGAAGCCATCCATAAAGAATATCCGCTCGTAACCGCATGTATTATCAATCATTACATCAGTAATCGGAAGGAAAAACTCATCCTTAATGCATGCGACGTTTAAGTCCCGAAAGTCGAGCGTATCTGGATCTTGCTGTTCTTCTTGTGAACTGGCACTATATTTGCCACCCAATCAGGATGTTATTCTTCTCGAATGAATTCTGAAGTTATGAGTTTGATAACTTCGGTAACTATAGCCTCCATTAGTTCTGGTTAGAAACGCCTTTGCTGCTGTTTAACCGGCTTGGCGTCTTCTCTAATATTCAATTGGTGCGTAGCGATATTGGGATCGAGCCCGGGCATATCATCATAACTCCATGCGAACACATCTATGTATTTCTTAATAAGAGATACAAGTTCCTCCTTCTCTACGGGAGTTAGTGTCACTTATAAAAATGGGTTTTGGATGCTCTTCAGTCCCCATGTTGACTTGCATCATCCGGTCTTCGGTGGGTAGGTCACGTTGTTCAAAACGGACATCCCAAAGAGTATCCATATGTTTAGCCCAAGACTCATATTGAATGTCAATTGGTTCCTCATCATTTTCGGATGCGGCTGAAACCATATTCGCAACTAGAGATTGAAACAAAGCACCGGTACTTAGATCGGAATCATGATCTAGTGGATAAATATCTCCGTCAGTTGAAGATGTTTCATCCGATTTTTTTAACCGTGTGGAAGGAGTGGACACATACCCTAACCCCCTTCGAGTCTTATTATAGTAGTCCGGGCTTTTCCCTCTTGGTTTAAATGAGAGTAAGAGATTTCGTCGTCCTTTCCCAAAGTTTAATCCCGGCTTTTGGATAAAGTTATAACCTATTTTCTCTATTATCTGTCGAGATTTTTATTCATAGAAGTGAAATTGAGGTGATATTTGTTCATCACTTTCACTACTTTGCCTTTGGTTTGGTGATGCAACCACCTTACCGAAAACAATATGTTTCTGAGATACCTGTCGAGAAGGTACTTCAAAGCAATTGTCTCGTCCTTTCATTATTTTGGACGAGAAAGGAGGGACGACCTGATTGGCAAGTGATATGCCGCTGGAACTTCAAGTTTGGACATGCCATCTATCTCGGTAGAAGTACAAGAAGGTTCAGACTCTGTATCAACAACAGGCTCGTAAACTAATTTTATATTTTCATTAATAACTCATTCGTCTTCATCACTAGCAACCTTGGTTACATTAATTCCATTAAAGTCAATATTAGGGTTTATCTCATCATTATTTTGGACGGGAAAAGGAGGGACAACCTGATTGGCAAGTGATATGCCGCAGGAACTTCAAGTTTGGATAGGCCATCTATCTCGGTAGAAGTACAAGAAGGTTCAGACTCTGTAGTAACAGCAGGATCGTAAACTAATTTTATATTTTCATTAATAACTCATTCGTCTTCATCACTAGCAACCTTGGTTACATTAATTCCATTAAAGTCAATATTAGGGTTTATCTCATAATCACTCCCATCCTCTTTTGGGGATTCATATTCAGTATCTGCTTCATTTCCACTGTCGTCAGGTTCTTCAGATTCTTTGGGGATCTTACGGGCCGGCTTGTATAGCATTGCATCAGTAAAATAATTCTCCAACCCTTTAAATAGTTGTTTATCTGCAATTAAAGTCCGGACTTCTCCTTATTTATCACAGTATTTCATGCACTGATGGAGAGTCGACATGACTATCATATAGGCATGAATCCATGGTCGTCCAAAAAGAATGTTATAAGATGTGTCTGCATCAATGACGTAACACGTAATCTCTGTCATCAAGTCTCCGATCTGACATCAGAGTCGGATCTTACCAAGGGGACAGCTGTCATTAGAATTTAATCCATATATAGTGGTATTTGTTAGAGTGAGGCGATGAGGTGAGATCCCTAGTAACTGCATTAGCCATCTCCGCATGACGCTTAGTACAGACCCTGGATCAATTTGAATGCGGTCTACTTTCATGGGCCTGACATACCCGATGAAATATAAAGGTCTATTGTGCTTTATATTTCTCACATACATGTCTTCTGGCGAGAAAGTTATCCACGGAACTTGCCTCCTCACTTGGTGACAATGGGGCAGGAATCATGTTCCTCATTGGATGGTTTGATAATCTGCGCCAGGAAAAATTCAGAATCTGCCAAAGTCTCTCTCAGTGCTTTTCGAGTTGATTTTGATAATCGTAACAATTCGTAAAGTGTAACTCGAGCTGGAATATTAGCTGATGTGATAAATTACTGCAAGCGCACAGTGTCGGTGTAGCGCTGTACAGGTCGTCCCACATGGATCTAGGGTGTTTTTGCGATTCTTACTCTTTCCTTAGTCTAGCGGATTAACAAAGGATTCTAGGTTGAAGTTGGATTAATCTAAATAGCCTAGGATATAGAATCCACTAGTTTCCAACCATGTATTTACTTCTACTATCTTCTTCTTTCATAAAAATTTGATCTTTTTAGTTTAATCTTTATTTAAAGTGCCCTAAGTATGAGCTATCAAGTGGTGTGCAAGTATAACTCATCAAAGATACTACTTCTCATAAAAACAAACTAAATCTTTAGATAATTCAATGAAAAAGATAAAATCAACAACCCCAAACCCTAACTAAGCATAGGCTATCAAGAAACCTAATTCAAGTATAACCTATCAAAGTCTTAATCTTCGAGTTCTTGTATTTTAATCCTTTTAGAGAAAAATCATGTCTTTATTTATTTTGATTCAAGAAGAAAGATATTAGAAAGCAATTACATGGTGGATCCTAGCTTCATCTACATCCTAGAGCTAAACTAATTAGCTACTCATGATTCTAGAAAGCAATTAAATATAATCTAGAAAGCAAATAAATGTATACTAGAAAGCAATTAAATCTATCTAGAAAGCAAATAAAGATCTCAAAACAATGGCTTACCTCTGGAGCACGGTATTGTGGCCGCCACCCCTTCAGCAAAACCTTAATTTTATTAATGAAATACGAGTACAAACTAAATCCTAATCTACATTAACTACTGCATAAAACCTAGAATACAAGGATACGGCCAATATATAGGATTCGGAAATCAAACCCTAATTATAGCAGAACTAGAAAACTAGAAAATTACATCGAAGCCACGGAAGAAAATTCAGCATGTGGGACCCACAGTTGGCCGCTAAATGGCAGCTAAAACCGCTATATAGCGGTTTTATTTAGAGTAAATCAATTAAAATTTCTTTCACGTGCGTCTCGTGTCTTTTTAATTATATTTCCTTGACTTTATTTGACTTTGCATCTCTGTAACATCGTAGTCTTGTAGTTTTTCTCACTTTAGAAACTTTTCGGACTCTGATTTCCTACTCCAACATTGATTTCTTGCCATCTTCTTGTACGAATCGAATTACCTGAAAAAGGCACTAAAAATACCCGAGTAGCATTTATTTATATATAAAAATAGATAAAGTATGAGAGGAAAAATACAATATATGATATTCATCACACCCCCACACCTATCTTTTGCTAGTCCTCGAGCAAAACCTAAATCTAAAAAGAAAAATAAAAATCCTAACTCACTTTCGCAGGAATCGCGATTGCACTTAGCATGTGCAATAAGTTTTTAAACCCCTAGGTTACCCTAGTGGACGAGTGTTATCTCGTGAGGGTTTGCAGTGAATATACCCACAAAATTCAAGAAGAAAATATATTAAAGAGTAAAGAAAAGAAAAATAAGGATAACCGAAAATCAAGAAAAATAGAAATTTTATACAAAAGAAAGAAAAATCTTTTTTTTTATGATATTTTCATCAATTAATCTCACTAATATACAAACTCAAGAACGCATTTAGATTATCAATTTTCAAATCGAGCGTCATATCAGATACACTTATCATTTTAATCAAAAATTTAAATCCTATCTTTCAATACCTACTAACAGATAATTCATTGGCTCCTATACAACTACGTGCACGTGCGATAGTTTTTTTCGGCCTTAGACTCAAACTCTAACTCATGATTCATCTCCTCTCTCATAACAAATTTTTTTCTTTTTTTTTTAAGAATATTTCACCTTTCATGCGAATATTCACGCTTGCTTAGGCGCAACATATCCGATTACTTGGTTCATACTCTTTTCTTTTTTCTTTTTCTTTTTTTTTAAGAATATTTCACCTTTCATGCGAATATTTACGCTTACTTAGGCGCAAAGTACCCGATTACTCAGATCATACTCTTTTTTTCACTCTTGAGGCTATTGCCTTAATACCAGGCGCACCCCATTATTTTATCACTCTCGAGGCTATTGCCTTAGGCTCACCCTATTATTTTATTCTCACTTTTTTTTCTTTTTTTTTTTCTCTTTTTTTTTTGTTTAGAGAGAGAAAACTTACTCAATCGTTATCATCTTTGTCCTTAATCTAATAAACTATTTTGAAGTGAAAAATAGATGTATATTTGCCTCAAAACTACTGTTAGCAATATTTTTTTTTTGAATTTTGATCTTTTTCATAAAATTCAAAGTGTATCATCCAATCTACTCTCCTATCCAATTTCAAATCTAAATTTGTTCCTTTATCTGTAAGTAGTTTGATCGATTGATAAAAATACATAAGTTTTTTTTTTAATTTATTTTTCTTTTCAGTTTTTTTTTAATTTTTTTCAGTTTTTTATTTTTTTTTCAGTTAGTTACTCTAAAAACTACCCAAAGTGTAAAATAAAGAAACCCAAAATTCTATAAAAAATCCAAAAATCTAAAAAAAAAATCCTACAAATAAAAATAAAATCCTAAAAAAAATAAAAATCTTCTAAAAACTAGTCCCCCACACCTAAACTTATGTATGCCCTCATACATAAACCAAGGTGGCAAAATAAAAAAGAAAAGAAAACTATTATACAAATATTATACACTTATTAGAAAATTCAAACGGTTACGACCTCTTGATCGCTTTTCACTTTCATAATGTGTCTTTTTATGTTTTGATATGGATGAACTTAGCTTTTTTGTTAATTTTGCATTTAATCTCTCCATCTTACTTTTAATTTTTCTTAATTTATTTCTACCCTTCTTTCTTTTATTCAGTAGTAAAGTTTTGAGGTTAGAAAGCGTACCTTTATCGTCCATATTCGACCCACGAGTATCTTTCATGGCAGTAAGTATTTTGGTTTTATCAACATGTGAAATATCATACTCACTTTGATGTAACGGAATCATGAGCTCGATTTTGGATCGTCCTTCCAAATCATTGGGTACTATGACCTCTTCTTTTTGATATTCCTTCCTTCCCTCAATTATTATGGGCTTGTCATGCAAATTTTCCTCAAACCTGTCATCAAAATTCTCAAAAGAAAATGCCATACTAGTGGACTTATCATTAGTCAAGTTATTATGAATGGATAAAAATTCTTCTTCACAATTTCCCTCAAAAGAAACAAATGATAATGTGTCACTAGCAAGCTCACCATCAAGCAAAATATTTTCTTTATCACTAGTTTTTTCATAATTATTGCCGCAATGGTCTAAAATATGTTGATCACAATGTTGAATTATAGACTCATTATGCACAAAATTATTTAATTCATTTTGAATCATATCTACTTCAGAAGATGACTGGATTGATTGCTCGTTGGAGTCAGATATGTTCAAACTATTAGATGGTTGATCTATAAAAAGTTTAGCTTGAGAAATCGCTTTGAGAAGATCTTCCATACAAGATTCAATTTTAGAGGATGATTTTTGAGATGATGATTTTAGCAAAGCTTCCATATCTTCCTCTATTCTACGTCTTCGTTCCTCAAACTCATGATCGTAATTTTTCTTATTTTTCTCAAATAATTGCATCTCGAGATCATGAGTGAAATTTGAAGAATGATATGATGGATCCATGTACATATTTGATGACAGATATGAAGTGGTTGGAGGTAGATTCTCATGACATGCATATCTCGATTTTAATCTTTTTAATCTTTCATCTAACATGTTCAATTGAATATCTTGTTCATGATTGAATGTAGAACATGAAGATGAATAGCCCATAAAGAAAGGATCAGATGGAGGATTCTCTTGATATGGCTCTTGATTATATGCAAAATTAGAATTATTCATCCATTCATAATTGTAATTTTGTGTATAAGAAGCACTCGTAGGTTCATTATATGTATAGTGAATTTGATTATGACCTAGTCCTAGCGAACTTCTTATCCATGGACACTGATAATAATTATGATATGGATCACGACAATGATAACAACCAGTTTGATTTTGAAACATTTTTTAAAAAAATTTTTTTTTTGAAAAAAAAAAAAAGAAAAAAAAATGGAAAGGGAGAGAGATGGAAAAGAAATAAAAAAGACTTTTTTTTTAAACTTTTTTTTTTTGAATTTTTTTGTAGAACCAGGGTACCAAATCACAGAAAACAAGAAAATTTGGGTTCCGTTTGTACCTAATGAGCCGCCAATTGGCGGGAGAGACCGCTATTTGGCGGCTAAACCAGAGAGACTGATTCTCTGGTTTTTCCTGCTTAGTCCAGAGGCTCTTTTAATCCCTTTTGTTATCATGTATCTGCAATTTTTGGTCCCTGCACACTCAACACACACTATTAACCCGTAAAACGTCAGAAAATGCAAGAAAAGCACCGTCGATCCCCGGCAACGGCGCCAAAAACTTGATGTGATAAATTACTGCAAGTGCACAGTATCGTTGTAGCGCTGTACAGATCGTCTCACAGGGATCTAAGGTGTTTTGTGATTCTTACTCTTTCCTTAGTCTAGCGGATTAACAAAGGATTCTAGATTGAAGTTGGATTAATCTAAATAGCCTAGGATATAGGATCCACTAGTTTCCAACCATGTATTTACTTCTACTATCTTCTTCTTTCATAAAAATTTGATCTTTTTAGTTTAATCTTTATTTAAAGTGCCCTAAGTATGAGCTATCAAGTGGTGTGCAAGTATAACTCATCAAAGATACTACTTCTCATAAAAACAAACTAAATCTTTAGATAATTCAATGAAAAAGATAAAATCAACAACCCCAAACCCTAACTAAGCATAGGCTATCAAGAAACCTAATTCAAGTATAACCTATCAAAGTCTTAATCTTCGAGTTCTTGTATTTTAATCCTTTTAGAGAAAAATCATGTCTTTATTTATTTTGATTCAAGAAGAAAGATATTAGAAAGCAATTACATGGTGGATCCTAGCTTCATCTACATCCTAGAGCTAAACTAATTAGCTACTCATGATTCTAGAAAGCAATTAAATATAATCTAGAAAGCAAATAAATGTATACTAGAAAGCAATTAAATCTATCTAGAAAGCAAATAAAGATCTCAAAACAATGGCTTACCTCTGGAGCACGGTATTGTGGCCGTCACCCCTTCAGCAAAACCTTAATTTTATTAATGAAATACGAGTACAAACTAAATCCTAATCTACATTAACTACTGCATAAAACCTAGAATACAAGGATACGGCCAATATATAGGATTCGGAAATCAAACCCTAATTCTAGCAGAACTAGAAAACTAGAAAATTACATCGAAGCCACGGAAGAAAATTCAGCATGTGGGACCCACAGTTGGCCGCTAAATGGCAGCTAAAACCGCTAAATAGCGGTTTTATTTAGAGTAAATCAATTGAAATTTCTTTCACGTTCGTCTCGTGTCTTTTTAATTATATTTCCTTGACTTTATTTGACTTTGCATCTCTGTAACATCGTAGTCTCGTAGTTTTTCTCACTTTAGAAACTTTTCGGACTCTGATTTCCTACTCCAACATTGATTTCTTGCCATCTCCTTGTACGAATCGAATTACCTGAAAAAGGCACTAAAAATACCCGAGTAGCATTTATTTATATACAAAAATAGATAAAGTATGAGAGGAAAAATACAATATATGATATTCATCATTAGCCAATTAAGTTATGATGTCAAATTGGAATGAGGCGTTTTGACTTCTTCATCTTTCCTTGGATTCTTCTAGAAATAAAGTCCTTTTTACTTTGCAGGCTTTGCAGGTTCTTCATATATGTCTTTAGGGCCTACTCTTAAATAATCTTTAAGATAAGCCCTGCGGGACCTAGTACCAGAAGGACCTGCCTCATCTTGGTGAATGGCCATACCTATGGCCTCCTCTTCTGAGTCCGTCATTGCGTTCGCAATTACATATTCTTCTTTAATTTTTGCGGAAATGGTATTACTAGTCCGCTTCATTCTTTGGACATTTGATGAGGTCTACTGCTCATCTTGCAAAAGATCGGGATGAACCCACATGACTTCACCTTTTTGCGCCGTCACAGGAGTAAGCCCTTTTTGTGCCATCTCATGTGGGTCATGATTCCTCACAATAAGTTTTCCTGATGGTACCGGAGTTACTCCTGTGGAGAGCTCATTGGTTCCTACAACTAGGGTCGCCATATTGGTGGTAACTTTTTTCTGCTCCTCTTTTAGTGTCAGAACTCCGGATTCTATCAACGCCTGGATTCAGTTCGTAAGAGGATAGTAATCCTTGGTCGGATTTCCGACATTCCGGTGGTATAAACAGCAATTAGGATAATTGGTTTTTCCTGCATCTTCTGGCTTTAGATTTTTTGGAAGTTTCAACATACCCTTCCTGAGAAGGAGATGTATCAGAGTGGATGTTTGTTCCATTTTAAAAGTATAGATCCTCTCCTATCGGGGCCCATTTTGACTTGCACCTTTTTGGTTTTGAGGTCTTGGATTTGAAGGATTCGCTTATTTTGGAGCAGCATCAGGCATCATTACGACCTTTCCCTTATTCTTATTATTTTGCGGGTGCGGCCTGTTATTTCCAGGAGTTCTCATACTACGAGATTCTTCAATTCGGCGAATCAAATCCTCCACTTGCTCTCCTTATTTGAGTAAATATTTTCAAGTTTTAGACTCCACGGCTCTCATCTTTAACAGCATGTTAGTCTTAAAATTATGCCTGCAAGTCTCTACTAGAATTTCCTGGGCCATTTCGTGTTTGCAATGCACGGACTTTTCCTGGAATTTTTCTACAAAATCTTTCACTGTTTTTTGTTCCCCTTGCTTTGTTGTAAGGAGGGAATGAACCAAGATTTCGGTGTCATCCTCAAAGAAGCGTGCAAGAAAGTGCTTTTTAACATCATATCAGGTATTGATAGTACCTGGGGAAAACTGCATAAAGCATATAAAAGCAGGCCCTCGCAGGGTACTCGCAAATACCTTGGTCATTACTGGGTCATTCCACATCAGATGTTCTGCTTGGGACAAGAAATAATATATGTGTTGATTGGGGATTGCTTCCCGTCATATGGCTCTAACTTGAGAGGTTTGTATTTTTCTGGGTATGGTGCGAAATCCCACTCAAGCGGGTATGATCTTGAAATCCCCGATTCTTTCAATTCTTTCTTGTGCATTAGGGCATCCAGTTGGCTTTGCAATTTCTCGATCTTTTCTTCATGAGGATTACGGAAAGAGTATTTGACATCTTCCTCATGCGTCAAATAAGCCTTTTCTTCCTTATTGTCTTCATTCATTTTAAACGGTATCTTCTCGTCTTTCTTTGGTAGTGTTTCCGAGGAAGAAGATTTCGCTCTATCTTCAACTATCTTCTGAGTGTTCTCAATTGCCTTCAAAGCATCATCTTAAGATCCTCGATAGTCTTTTGTTGATCTCGGATCATTTGCTCTTGTGCTTCTAATCTTTGATCAATATCATCGGTTATATCCACCATGTGCGACACTGACTTTCGCGGTCAGGAAGATGCAGAAAAGCAGGGTGAGGCTATAGCCGAGTTATCATTATCGTCATCACAAGATTTTTTTTACCAGTTTCATGTAATTGCGAGGGGCGAGAGGGTGAAGTGATGAGGCTCATCATCATCTGCATCTGACCCATCCTCCTTTTTTGCGACTTTTTTACCTTAGCCAACCACGTTGGAGGTCACTGCTTTCCATTCTTTTCTTTTGATTTTATCGTTAAGTTCACTTTTCATTTTTTATGAAGTGTTTTGGTTTGACTCAGTTATCCTGTCAAACACTGACACTCTTTTCTTACTGCAGTTATTCAATACAGCAGATTTCACTGTCATGAACTGCTCATAGTGACAAGTTGAATTTGGTACCTGAGTCACACTTATTTTCTTTGTTAAGTACTCTCTAAGGTCAGTGACATTGGATTCAAAATCATGGAGCCCACCTGGTTGTTGAGAGGGTCCAGGGGCCCACTGAAGTTTTTTTGAGCTAATAGTGTCGAATTATTGTCCAGTAATTCAATTATCAGTTTTGATTCTACTGAATGTTAGCTTCGCGTTTTGAAGCATTTACACGAAGCTGGGAGATAGTTTGACGTTTTACGCTAACCTCGCATTTTATGCTGGTTTGGTTTTTCTAAACAAATTCATCTTCAGAATTTTGCTTAGCTTCGTATGGAAAATCACATATTGGTTTAGCTTTGCGATTAACACAAGAATCCTTGGCTTCACGATTAATACTTGGCTCAAGTTTAAGGTTGATAACTTCAAGTGGAAAATCACACGCGAGCTTATCTTCGTGATTAACACGATTATAACAAACCTTGCGATTAACGCAAGTTTTACTGGCTTCGCGATTTACGCTTCGCTCAGCTTTCTTTTTAAATTCAATAGCCTCGCGTTGAGAGTCTCCATCACACGTTGGCTCTGTCATAAAATTATCCTCACGTTTTACACGGGTTGTGTTAATTTTTCTAGTTTTAAATCTAGGAACAGTAGCCTCGCTTGGAGAATCATACGCTGGTATAAGTTCGTGTTTAACGCAATGTTGACTGGTCTTGCGATTAACGCAAACTAGTCGCGAGGTGCAGTTGTAACCTCGCGTTTTGGCACTTCCTTAACCTCGCGTTTAACGCAGGCTTTGAGAACTCTCCTCCTTACTCGACAATTTTAATTACGGAGTTGAGTTTTGATCAAAGCAGTCTTGGGCCTTCTTCGGTAGTGAGGAGACCTTCCTCTGCTAGGGTTTTCTGCCTAAACAACGACTCTATGGCTGCGGGCTCTATGGGTCTCCGTTTAACGGTGGATTTCCTATTACCCGATTTACGGGTATTGGAGCTCAAGCAGTGATAGCGCCGTGTTTCGGTCAGGTTACCTGATCCATAAGAGAGATACTCCTTGTATTTCTGCTGGTCGATTTTCACGACAAGCATATCAACAACCGATCCTATATTTTCCACATCAGATTGTGCTACGATCTCTTTTTTAGTAAAAGAGATGTCTCCCACTGTGACCGCCAGTTTGTTCGTCGCAAAAATTTTGTTTCCTTCCATTGAATATTTTGATTACAATGAAAGAGAATAATGTAGACACTAAAAATATAATTTAAAAAAAATTTAACTACGGATACCCGTGGGAGGCTCCCGCGGGTGCAACCCGCGGGAGAACCCTCGCGGTTGCACCCGCGGGAGAACTCTCGCAGGTGCAACCTGCGGGATAACTCCCACAGGTGCACCCGCGGGGGGACTTCCTCGAGTGCACCTGCAGGTGGGAGGTTATAACTCGACATTTTTTCTTTTGGCTTGTTTCACCTACAGATTGAGCCAGTTCCGAAAATCTCGTGATCCGATTTTTTCGGAAGAATTGGAGCCGGATTTCGAGCTTCTTCGGTCTATAAAAGACAGGAGTTGACTCCAGAAAAAGGGACTTTTTGACGATTTGGGGCGAGCTCGTGAAATCAAGGAGCGGAACAGAGCCATCCCCTTTCCAGTCAGACGGTCAACGGAGTGCATCAGCGAGGCTCCATCGTCACCTGAACCCATATTAAAAAGGAAATAAATTAATATTTCCGTTCTTATTATTCCTCAATTTTTGTAATTCTCAATTTTCTTTTGTAATCAAATAATTTTGCAATGGAAGGAGAAATTTAATTTTTGAACAAACAAGAACTGGCGACCACAGTGGGAGTCTCTCTGTTTACCACAGAGAATCTGGTGGCGTTGTCCGACCGGGTGCGGATCGGCTCAATGGTTGAGACGCTGGTTGTAGAGATTGACCAGCAAAAATACAATGAGTTCCTATCATCCTCGGATTCGGAGCCCAGGCGTAATCGCCGGGTGATGATTAAACAAGGCGAGGCATCATCACCCGCCAAAATTGAAAATGCGTTATCGCCATTCAATACTTACAAGGCGTCATCGCCCGTTGAAACTGACAAGACGTCATCGTCTATCAAGAGCACAGCGTTATCGCCAGTTCCAAACTCAAGCCAAAAGTCAAATCAGACCTTAACCCACTCCCAAAAGAGAAATCTAAGGCGTAAAACTAAATGAGCACGCCTCAATCATACAGGAAGGGTTGCAGAAAACTCCGGGACAGTGAAAAATCTCGGAGCAAACCCACAGATGTATCTACCGATTGCATCCCGCGGAAGCAACCCCACAGGTGCAAACCCACGGCTTGCAACCGCAGGTTGCCACCCGCGGCTTGCAACCGCAAGTGCCAACCCGTGGCTTGCAACTGCGGGTGCAAACCCACGGGCGCAACCGCGGATTGCACCCCGCGGGAACAAACCCACGGGTGCAAACCCGCAGTTGCAACCGTGGGTTGCATCCAGCAGATGCAACCGTGGGTTGCACCCCGTAGATTCCACTTCGCCGAAGCAACGATGGGTTACTTTCAATGAACACAACTCTCACGTCTCTTCAAGCACGCCTATGGTGAGCACGCAACATACACCAAATATTTTAATCTCTCTATTAGAGGCGCGCGGGGCCCACACAAATACCCAGAGCAAAGTGCACTCCAGAAGAATCCGCAGAAAGGTTGGAGAACAATTTGATGCTGGAAAAGAGCTCAGCCCTGAAATATTGCAAACTCTCCAGTATTATGAACCGAATTTGCGACGCAAGAGGCGTCAAGATGTAAATAGAAATGAGAAAGTACCTCAAGATTTGAGAGAGTATCTCAATTGGAAAAAGAACTTCTCACAAAATGTTCATCACTGCCAATGCGAACAGCTGATCTCAACTATTCTATCAAACTGCAAATGCAACTCGAAACGGTCGGTTTTTGAGCGGATCGCCGAACCCAAAAGAATACGGACGGTGAGAAAGGTATGCTCTGGGACCGATTTTCCTGCCGCCTCATCGCATATGGTTAATAAAGGCAAAAAGGTGGTCGGAAACAACCCTTCAGATAATGAAATCACTCCAGGGTTAAAAAGAGTTTCTATTGAGCCAGAGGGCGTGCGCCTAGAAGAAATCTCTGGAAGGCTTGAGAAATAAGAAAAACATCTCGAACAGAAAGAGGAGACTATAGAAGAAATGAAATAACTTTTAATTGAGTTGTTAGCTCAAACCAGAAAGAACCAATTCTCGTCGTCCATTTCTGATCGGCAGGAAGGAAAATGACCTGTCCAAATAAATGAAGACTGCGATGACGAGAATGAAGAAATTCCTCCTCATCTAAGAAAGGAGGAGAAAGTGTTATCATCAACCCTCATGTAGAAAAAATAGAGAAGATGGAGAACCAACTACAAACTCTCTTTCATCGTAAAAAACTGCAAGAGATGGAGGTAGTCTGTCCCTATCTCATAGAATGGGAGACCGTACCTTATCCTGCAAAATACAAACTGTTGAAGCTTCAGTCATTCGACGGTAGAGGTTCGCCGCAACAGCGCATCTTCTACTTCCTGTCGCAGATAGGACACCTCATGGAGAATGATCCGACTATGACTAAGATATTTGCGAGCACTTTACGGGGGCCCGCATTTACCTGGTTCATGCAGCTACCCCAGAGAACAATTAAATCATGGGCTGATATAGAACGTGAGTTCTTAGCCCGATTTTTTGAAGATGATACTGAAGTCTCTATACTATCCTTACTAGCAGCAAAGCAAGAGGAAGGCGAGACGGTCAAAGCTTATATCGAGCGATTCCGAGAACTTTTTGTTCGATGCCCACATGGCATGACGTAGGACACTCTGGTGGAAATTTGCAGGCACAATTTGTTAACCGACGTTCTAGATAAAATGGGCTCGGTTGAAGCCATATCATGGAAAGATCTACTCAAGCAGGGTGAACAGGCCGAAAATATACTTGGACGCCTCGAAAAGCAACAGTCTGCTACCGGAGGCAGTACAAATGAATCTCCATTACATTTTTCTCGTTCCAAAGGGAAAGATATAATGGCAATGGCGGTAGAAAGTACACCGAAATAGAAAGCATGGATAACTATAAGCAACACAGAAAAGTCACCCAGGCTTCAAAAGCAGTATTCGTTTAAGAATAAATAAACTGCTACTATATTCAATCTGCTCAGCAAGTGCAAGATGCTCAAGTTGCCGGAGAGTAAGAGGCCTGAAGAGGTTGGGAAGACTAACGATCTAAATTACTGCCTGTACCATCGGATTGTAGGTCACCCAACAAAAAATTGTTTTATTTTAAAAGACAAAATTCAAGCGTTGATTGACACTGTAGCAGTTCAGCTCAAAGCTGAACAAAAAAGGAATTAGAGCTAACTCGGACATATTTAATGTGGGTGATTTAAAAGTACCACTTGGGCTCACAACAATTCTAAAGACGAGCTCAAGGCGGTTTTTTTAAACCCCCATAATTTTACAAAAAAAATGAACTGCCCAACGCCGTCAAGGCAAAGGGAAGAGAACCAGCTTCTCGCCAACCCCATCATACTGGGGGTAAAAAGTATGAACTGCCCAATGCCGAAAAGGTAACGGAAAGAAAACCAGCTTCTCGCCAACCCCATCATACTAGGGGTAAAAAGTATGAATTGCCGAATACCGTCAAGGCAACGGGAAGAGAACCAGCTTCTCGCCAACCCCATCATACTAGGGGTAAAAAGTATGAATTATCCAATGCGGTCAAGGTAACAGAAAGAGAACCAGCTTCTTACCAACCCCATCATATTGGGAGTAAAAAGTATGAATTATCCAATGCCGACAAGGCAACGGGAAGAGAATAAATTTCTCGCCAACCCCACCATGCTGAGGGTAAAAAAGTATGAATTACCCAACGCCGTTAGGGCGACGGTAAGAGAATAAATTTCTGGCCAACCCCACCATGTTGGGGTAAAAAAGCATGAATTATCCAATGCCGTCAGGGCGACGGGAAGAGAATAAATTTCTCGCCAACCCCACCATGCTGGGGGTAAAAAGCATGAACTGTCCAATGCCATCAAGGCAACGGGAAAAGAAAAAGTTCGGCATTTAAGCCCAAATAAAATTCTCGATAACTCACCATGCTGAGGGGAATAGCATGGCTAGCCCAACTCAAACGGTAGTTGGTAAAGGCTAATCAAATCCGTGAATAACTGGGGGTTTGCTAAAAATTCCATAACAAATCTGTCACAATAGTATCCTTATCCGAATATAAGGATACATCACTCTCCAAAACTGCTAAAGCAAAGGGAAGAGGAAAAGTTTGGTATTTAAGCCCAAACGAAATCCTCGACAACTCACCATGCTGAGGGGAATAGCATGGCTAGCCCGACTCAAACGGTAGTTGGTAAAGGCTAATCAAATATGTTAATAGCTGGGGGTTTGTTAAAAATCCCATGATAAATCTGTCACAACAGTATCCTTATTCGAATATAAGAATACATTGCTACCCTAAGCTGCTAAAGCAAAGAGAAGAGGAAAAGTTTGGCATTTAAGCCCAAACAAAATTCTCGACAACTCACCATGCTGAGGGGAAGAGTATGGCTAGCCCAACTCAAATGGTAGTTGGTAAAGGCTAATCAAATCCGTTGATAGCTGGGATTTTCTAAAAATTCTAATCAGATAAATCTCTTATCACGTTAAGATTTCACCTCTGACAACAAAATTTTTCTCGTCATTTTTCTCCAGCAGAGCAAGTGACACTCCAAAATATTTGTCAACTTAAAATCATACCTCTGATATCATAATTCAAAATCAAATGAGATAAAATCCGATTAAATCTCCTATCATGTTAAGGTTTCACCTCTGACAGAAAAGAAAACTCGCACTTCATCAAGTCTAATATTACAGCTTCTGATGAATTTGTTTTTGATATCGTTAAGTTAAAAATTACCTTTAACAAAAATCATCTCCCTATCATGTTAACAGTTACCTCTGATAGTCCGATTCCAAAGCTAAATACGTTAACCATCACCTCTGTTTAGTCAGCTTTTTTCTATCACGACCAGATCCTCTGAATAGGTTGAGCTCCGAGATATGTTTAATGTCATCTCTGTCTTTCCCTGATCCATCATACTAGATATCACTGAACGGTTAGAATTCTAATGAGCATGTTAACATGATACCTCTGCTTGACCTAAAATAAGCATGTAAACATCATACCTCTGCTTTTCACCAAATGAGTACGTTAACATCATACCTCTACTTGTTATCTAATGAGCATGTTAAAATCATACATCTGTTTGTTATTGAATAAGCATATTAACGTCATATCTTCTCCCATATCCTACGAAATATGTTAACAATTATCTCTATCTCGCCAATCCTTGACACGTCTCATAGCCAAAAAAAAAATCCAAAGTGTTTCGAAATTCTGTATGGCTCAATACAGAACTTCGAAAACTTTGGAGGGGGTTATGTAGACACTAAAAAATATAATTAAAAAAAATTTAACTGCGGATACCCGCGGGAGGCTCCCGCGGGTGCAACCCATGGGAGAACCCCCGCGGTTGCACCCACGGGAGTTCCCGCGGGTGCAACCGCGGGAGTTCTCCCGCGGTGTCCCCCGCGGGTGCAACCGCGAGAGAACTCCCACGGGTGCAACCCGCGGGATAACTCCCGATGGTGCACCCGCAGGGGGACTTCCGCGAGTGCACCCGTAGGTGGGAGGTTATAACCCGACTTTATTTCTTTTGGCTTGTTTCACCTGCAGATTGAACCAGTTTCGAAAATCTCGTGGTCCGATTTTTTAGGAAGAATTGGAGCCGGATTTCAAACTTCTTTGGTTTATAAAAGAAAGGAGTTGACTCCAGAAAAAGGGACTTTTTGACGATTTGGGGCGAGCTCGTGAAATCAAGGAGTGGAGCAGAGCCATCCCCTTCCCAATCAGACGGTCAACGGAGTGCATCAGCGAGGCTCCATCGCCACCCGAACCCACATCAAAAAGGAAATAAATTAATATTCCCGTTCTTGTTATTCCTAAGTTTTTGTAATTCTCAATTTTCTTTTGTAATCAAATAATTTTGCAATGGAAGGAGAAATTCAATTTTTGAGCAAACAAATAATAGAAAAATAAATGAGAGGATTTATAGATTATCGCTCTCTTTTACAATATTTGTGGGTTCTAGTGTGGCGATGGGTTCTATCAAGTAATACCTTTTGATGATCTGATGCGGAAATCTTCTTCTCGATAAAGATGACGACCGGCCCTAGCTTCTTTCTCTACTGGTCCAATGAATTCAAGGCTCTCACGAGTAACTTGAACTCTAGAACGATCCAAAAAGCTCTCCAAAGGCTACCTCAAGAGGGTATTTATAGTCTTGAGTCAGTATAAGAGTTTCCAATCAAATAGAATTGGAAGGTAGTTGTATTCATTAAGAATTCTAATCAAATATCTTAGTTTTGATTTAAATCTCTTGAATATGAATTCTGATTGGACTAAATTTGGATATTGTATAAACCCAAATTTCAATTACAATCGACTTAGAATTCTGCACACGCGGAGTTAAAATACCCTGAACGTGGAGCTATAGACTTAGCTCTGCATTTTACTCAATGCGAGGCTAAATCTTAGCCAAACACGGAGCTACGGAGTTAGCACCGCATTCTACTTAGAAATTACCTTTTTTCATTACTTTTGGAAATTTTACCACCAACAAGTGCGGGTAGTTGAGTGCTAAAAGAGTGGAATAGCTCAATGGTAACAAATATATTGGAGATGTGTTTGCTTGAAGAACTGACTCGACGGAAAATAAAGGGAACAAGAATTATCTAATGAAGTAGAGTAAGATAACTCACTCGAGGTTGAATGAAAATTGAAGACTTTTGTATTTTCTTTTCAAATTCTAATTTCTACGTCTATAATTTTTTCATGTAATTTTTTTAGAACTCATAATTTTTTTGGAAAAAATACTAAGAACAAGTTGAAGCTGACAGCCAGAGTCCTCTCCGCTCTCTTCGGGCTTTGTATGATTTCCAAATATATTTATAGAGTAATTTTGTTAATGTAATAAGATTTAATATAATAAAATTTTATTTTTACTATCTTTTTTCTTCTTATATCTAATTAAATTAAGTTAATTATTCTATTAAACTAACTTATTAATCAAGTTAATAATTTTTTAAGTTAATTATTCTATTAAACTAATTTATTAATCAAGTTAATAATTTTTTAAAAAAAAATAAAAAACATGCCGACACGGCACGACACGTGCCCAAGCCCAAGACACGTCATGCCAGGCATGGGCCGTGCTCGAGCCGGGCCAGACACGGCTCGATTGCCACCCATAACTAGAAATATAGGCATTACTTCCAATCCTTTATTTTTATTTCTATTTTTTTTCATTACTTTCACTACTTTCACTACTTTCAAACGGGAGTTTCCAAAGGAGCACACCATTTTTCCTAGTGAGCCCATTTTATAATTGTTCAGGCTTTGAGTCCGGACAAAAAAAACACTGAAAAATAGGCTTACTAGGCAAATTGATGTGCTACTTTGGAAACTCCCCTTTCAAACATCCAAATTCACTCTAAATAAGGCGTCACTGGCTCAATGGTTAGGAAGAGGATGGACAGCATGAAAGTTCGTGCATAGACGACTAAAATAAAATTGATCAAATATTCCTAATTTAGTCATGAATTAAGTTAATATTTATTGATTTATTGAGGTGCAGTGCCTTTGTCAACCCTTAGATTGTATTGGACAAAAGGAATGGTGATATTTTGAACCGTAATAAACAAATCCTTTTGCGGTCAACGCATTCTTCTTCGACTCCAATTGGACCCGATGCACTCGGGCACGATAAAAGTTTCATAGAAAATGATGGAGAATGGATTTAGTCAGACATGATAAAAGTCTTACATAAAAAAGATGGAAAATATATTTAGTCATCTAGATGAAGAAAATAAATAAATACTTAATTGTGTTTAGTTTACCGTATGTTAGACATGCACAAATATAATAATATCGGTTACGAGAATGATATGCATATTACATACATAAACTATTATTATATAAACTAAACATTTTTGACATTAGATTATATTTAATTAAGTAAGATAAATTAATGTACATAGCTATTTATGACATTAGATCATATATAATTAAAATAAATGCAATCGGTTATTCATATTATTTTAAAATCATAAACACATTTATTTATTGGGTTATATGGGTTCTATGAGCTTCATCAAGACTTATAGCTCGTTGAAGATCAGATGCTCAGACCAAAAAAAAAATTTAAACAAAAAACATTATTAGCCATTGATGCTTTCAATTTAAAAAAAAAACAAACTAAAACAAAAATCTAAGGTCCAATGTGAAAATAGACAATTTGAGACCAGAGATGAGAATAGATAGGTCAAAAGTCCAATTATTAGTCCGTCTAATTAAAAATTTTGAATTAGAAAATTAAATTTTTTTAAATTTCAAAATTTTAAATAGGACTAGCAAAAAATTAGTTTGGACTCGTCCATTCTCATCCCTTTTGAGATTGTGCATTCTAAGATTCATTTGTATAAAATAGACGCGGGAAAGTGAAAAATAACACTGAGGAAGAGGGGGGAGTTGCTAAAGGGGCACACCTTTTTTCCTAGTTAGTCTACTAGCCTCTTGAAAATTTAAGACGAAATTATCCTTTCCTTCAAGCTCAGCCCCTCCTCTCTTCCTCCTGTGCGAACTGCTGTTGATTTTTTTTTTTTAAGCTTCAAACTCAATCCATTTGAGTTGATCAACTTATCCACTAAATCATCTCATATATTAAAGTCGAAATTTTGCTTTATTTCCGTATATCATTTCCTAACAAATCCCAAAAAAGAGAATTTTTTAGTTTGGTCGAGTTCGTAACCGTCCGGTTTAGAATCCCGGCGTAGGACCTCTCTGTTCGGATTTACAGTCTGGACTATAACTGTAAATCGAGATAGAGAGGTTCTAAGCATGTATTCTAAACCAGACGGCTGCGAACTCGATCCAACTAAAAAATTCATCTTATTTAGTATTTGTTAGCAAATAATATACGAAAATAAAGCAAAATTTCGATTTTAATATATGAGATAATATTTGGACAAATAGATCAACTCAAGTGGATTAGATTTGAAGCTTCATTTTTTTTTTTTTTCCAACAGCAATTCGTACGGAAGGAAGAGAGGAGCTAAGGTTGAAGGAAAAAGCAATTTCATCCAAAAATTTTAGAGGATAATGTTGTTATAAAGAAAAAACTTTAAAGTTGTTCACTAAGAAAAAAGGTGTGTTCCGTTAGAAATATTCGGGAGGAGTATCCAAAGGAGCACACCATAGCCAATTTACAAACTGTTCAGACTAAAAATTCGAAAAAAAATATACTATCGAATAGGTCCGCCAGGAAAAATGGTGCGCTCATTTAGAAACTCCCGAAAAGGACGGGGTCGATGGATTGCTGAGAAACTTCGGTAGAAACTTCGGTTAAAGAGGCGAGAGAGTGCGGAGAGCAGGAATATCTGCAGCGCAGGGGGGCGAGTGGGTTGGAGACGCATTCCCTCTTTTTGCTAAAGGACGGTGATGGAATCCTGCTTTAATTACGTTCATACCATTTTTGAATGTGCTCTGTGTTGTGGTCAACGATGAAATCTTTTGTTCAAAAAGCTACGACCCGAATTTGTCAGGTTCGTAGTGCTTTCCCAAGGAAGACATGACAGTAAATTTCTCTGCATTTTATTGGGTTCCAGAGAAAAATAAAATAAAATAAAAGTAGTTTCCATTATTTTGGAAGAACATTTAGATAAAGACTGAGTTTCGATTGAGAGAAACTAAAGTAAAAGAAAGGAAATGGAAAGGAAATAGAAAAAAAAAAAAGAATATGAAAATTGGTTTACTTTTTTATGTTTGGTTAGAAAGAAAATGAAAAAGAAAATCTCAAGAAAATTATAGAAGAAAACATTTTCTTATATTTGGTTGTTCAATAGAAAATTAAGAGGAAAATATAATTCTAATTAAACTATAAAAAATTTTAATATTAATTTACATTGATATAATTTTTAATTTTTAAATAATTAAGCATATAATAACCAAAGAGTTCAAACTTCACAAAAATTAAAAATATATTGGAACTAAAATTACAAGAAAATTTCTGCAAAAATCTCTCTCCCTTTTTCCTTTTTCTCTCAACTTTCCTTTTCTTTTATTTTCTCCTGGGTTTGGATAAGAGAAGGAAAAAGAAAAAAAAATCTAATACATTTTCTCTCACTTTTTTCCTTTTTATTTTCTCTCTAATTTTCCCTCTAACCAAACGGTAGAGCAATTTTCCCATTCATTTTCCTTTCTTTTCCTTCATTTTCCCTCAATCCAAAAACAGCCAAAAAGAAAGTTGAATAAATGTAGGAGAAAATAAATTACAAAATTTTCTATATTTTTGGGTCACATAGTATTTCTATCTCATGAAACCAAGATAGGAGAGTGGATGGTATTTAGAGTAAATTTATTCCCTTAATTTTTTTACTTTTAATTTTAATTTTTTCTTAAATTTTATTTTTTAATCTTTCCACACCAAAAAAAAAATTATTTCCTTTTCATTCCTCTTCTCTCTTTCTTTTCCTTTCTTCATTTTCTTTCAAATTAAATGCAGCCTAAAGGGCATATTTTTAGTGTATTTTTACATTATATATCTAAACATATTCTTTTGGATTTTAGACCCTCCGGAATCTCTTTAAAACTCAGTTTATTCTTGATAGGGATTGAAATAATCAAGTTTACATGTCAAATTTTGGTTTGTACAATTTAAGATTTTAAAATTTTTAAAAAATTATATTTTTAATTTAAAACTTAGAATAGCACGGACTAAAAATTAGTCAGTGGACATACTAATTGTCATCCCTAGTTTTTGGAACTTAAATTTATGTAATAGCTCCTAGGAAAACTCTAATGTTCAGGTATATTATCAATTGATATCATTTAGTGATCACTCAAGATGTCGAGAAGGGAAAAAAAATGCAAACAAACAAATGGAGGGGGTAAAATATTGCTTTTCCCTTTTTAGGACCTTTTCCTGGGAGTTTCCAATGGAGCACACCATTTTTTCTAGTGGCCGCACTTTTTTAGGACCGTTCGGATAAAAAATACACTAAATAGTAGGCTCAATAGGAAAAGTGGTGTGCTCCTTTGGAAACTCCCCCTTTTCCCCTGTGAGGTGAATAGTTGGGAAATTCTAAATGCGCACCAATTTCCTCTTAGCGGACACCATTTTCTCCTATGGTGCTAATATAGGATGTGGTTCTCACTAAGAGAAAAGTGGTGCGCATTTAGAATTTCCCTGAATACGTTACTATTTATGTCAGATGTTTTTCTACCTTCCTAGCCCTCTAGTTTTTCTACCCCCATGGAAAATTGGGCCCATTTGATTCTCGCATCAGAAATCAGAGTGCCCTCAGAATTTTCATATAGACGTGTGTCTCTAGATATAGTTGGTGCTTAGTTCTCAAATAGATCTATGATAGATCTTATAAAATTTCAATGAATTTCGTAGTTGAATCTTTTATGACCTGAATCCAATAGCTTAGAAACGAAGAATAATCAAATTTCGTACTGAAATTGAACTTCGCGCATGAGATATTCTAGAAGGGTACTAATCTGCCCAATTTCAGTGACCTCACCAACATTTGACACGTGAACTGCACGTGGTTGCAATTAGAATAAGGAAGGCCTCGCTCACAAGCATCCCTCCTCCCCCATTATAATATTGTTATTCCATATTCTATTAGAAAAGTAGGGGAATTGTCTTCAGGAGCTCATGCCACTTCCTCCGTGGTAGGAGCTCTGGATTCGATGTTTCTGATTGTTAAAGAAAATTTTGTGTTAAAATGTACAAGTATTGTTTATAAGTGTGTACAAAATCGAAATTTAAACTATATTTACGGTGGTTAGAAGTAAAGTTGAGAAAAGAATTGGCTACATTTTTTTTTTTTTTTTGTTAAAGAAACAAACTAAACACACTACATCATAAACTTATTAATTTATAACTCAATTTCACATTGTAGAGTGGCTATTAGTATTTTTGTCAGTAAAATTCATACATACATAGTTTGTGTAACACTATCCATATTAAGTCACCACTATAATTAAATTTAAAACCTCATATAAACTGGAGAGAAGGGTGATGGCAATAGGTATATTGCCTATTAACTAGAAAAGAAGTTAGTTGCCCATATGGGCTGACAAAATTGTTCGGGAGCTAATTTATATTTTGTCTGAGCTCGACATACCTTTTGTGTATGATTGCAACATGTGCTTGATTGCTTGATAGGAAAGATCCGCATATATTCAAGAATATTAAACAAGCGGCGAATCTCATTATCACTTTTGTTAGTGTTGGACATGTGTCTTATATTTGTTGTGTATGTAAATAATTAGTATTTTAATCGGTTTAGAACGTTGTTTAAAGACGATAGAATAGTAGCGCTACAAAGTCTCGAACTACTACTAGTGTATGGAGCATACTTACATTTTATTAAAAAAAAAACAGAGAGAGAGAGAGAAGGGAAAAGAAAAATAACTAGAGAGAGGGCATAGCTTTGAGACTCGTCATACATAATGAAAACTTTAGCATTGTAGTCCACTTTTTGCCACTCAAAAGGAATAAAACAAGGGGACAATAAAAAAAGCAAAGAAAAGATAACGTAGCTTACTCCGGATGGTTGGAGAGGAAAAAAAAAAGAAAAAAGAGTGAGGAACACCAAAGTCAGGACTAATAAATTCATGAGTCAGGCAACTAGTGAGCAACACGCCAATCTCTTCCACTCAGTTCTTTGAAATAGAAACAGCCCGCACTATAGAAGAGTTGCCTTGTGAGTCGCATTCCCATTGATTACTTTAAGCTAAAGTTTGTAATGCTGGTCCAAAGCTCTGATTTGGTGATATAAAACTTTTTCAATATCGTTTATTATTTATTTTATGGATTTGGAGTAATAGAAAAAGGATATTGGTTTGAAATAATAATTGTCAAATATTATTTAATAGAAATTTTTTCCGAAAAATTATTGAAAACTAATTAAATAACCATCTCTCTATTAGACTTAATTTAAAAAAAAAAAAAAAAAAAAAAAAACTCATCTGCCTTTCTCACAAAGTTATTGGGATTCTGCTCCTTCCACTTACCACATCAGCGAATTTCAAGGATGAAATCCTTAAAATAAACAATGAATTTCAGGCATTCGAAAGTTTTGGTATGCGGACAGTATAATTTTACCCAAATTTATCTCCTATTCGCGAAACAATCAGCCCTTGGATATCTTTTCGGTCAACAAAAAAAAAAAAAAAAAAAAAAAAAAATCGTATTTATCTACTTACCAATGCTGTAAAATTACTCCGTGATGATAAGTAACCATGTCATTTTTCGGAGAATATAACCATCCAGGTCCTACCACCACCTGATCCCTCGCGCATAGTCCCCTATTTCTTCACATGAGAAGTTTCCATTAAATGTCCGATTACATAGAATTCAAAGATAAGGAATTGTCAAGTAAAAGAAAGAATGATTTTGTTTCTGAGACATTTCTCAAACCCCTGCCAAGGGGGCAGGGACCTAAGAAATCTACTCTTGTCTGCTGCTCTCTATAAAATTCAAGCACCAATTCCTTTGTGGAACAAACAACTCAAAGCTTTGAATGACAAAATTAAAAGGTCCCACAATGACCGAGTCTCCAATCAATATGGAATTAATTTGAGTTCAGACCAATAGCCCACTCTATTTAGTAGTAGTGGGATGGTAACGGACCCACGCCCCAAGTCAGGTCAGAAGTCAGAAGAACCCAATAAGCTTGGTCTGCAAGTCCGAAACTATAGTTCTTAATACATTTTCCAAATAAATAAATAAATAAACAAGCTTGGTGTGAATCGGAGTTTGGAAAAAGTTGGTGTGCCTATTAAGTCCAAACTTAACCTGTCTCCATCCAAAACAAGGATATACAGTGAGCATATCCATAGAATTATAGTTGACATGATTCCTTGTTAGGAAGCTTGCAGGAAAATACATGGAGAAAGGTCTTGTTGGTAAGGACATTGAGCAGTTGAAAGAACCAATACTTGCAATTGTATAATTCATTGAATCATAGCATCCTCCATCAGAATTTAACACGTATCTGTATTTTCAATTACTACTATAGCCCGTGCCAGACTGGAAACAACAGAATTTTTTTATTAATCCCAGCGATGAATGCTGTCAAGTTAAGCTAGATTTGGGAATACGAATAAAATTGGGATTATCCCAAGTTCAGTAATGCAGCATCGACAGATAAAAACACCGTGCTCGACCCATCTAAACATGATAGCTCGGGAACTTCTAAATGGGCACAAGTTTTTTCCTAGTGAGCCCAATTAAAACACCCAATATATAACAACTATGCCCTCTAAAAAAAATCCCCATCTTACCCTTCTTCCTTTTCCCGCTTCTTCCGTCCCACCCGCCGTTCGGACTGACAGTCCGAACGAACTAACTCCGTTCGGACTATCAGTCCGAACAACTCTCGGCTGTTCGGACTGACAGTCCGAACAGTCTTCATTTGTTCGGAGGACAGTCCGAACAGTCTTCATTTGCTCGGACTGTCAGTCCGAACAAATCAAGTTCGTCCGGACTGTCAGTCCGAACAGCTTGGATCTATTCGGACTGTCAGTCCGAACGAATCCGACCTGTTCGGACTGACAGTCCGGACATGAGCTTGATTTGGCCACTGCCTCATCGACTCTATTTACTTATAAAAATTGAAGTATCATTAGTTAACCGAATTTAACGTCAGTTTATGGACTTATATTAATAACAAATTATACATTATTATCGAAATATAGGGAAAGAAGAAAAAAACATACAATTATACACTGACACACTGATACACCAACCCATTGATACTCTGATACATCGTTTATTGCGATACAATGATACACCGACAAACAATGATACACAAATACAATGATACTGCTGATACTTAAATACAATGATACTCATGATACACCGATATATTAATATAATGATACTTGGATACACCCATACAATGAAACAACGATACAATTACTGATACAATGAAATAGTGAAGATTATAAATAGAGTTCCCTACGTATAAAACAAACAATATTTTATACAAATTAAAGAAATACGATCAAATACAAACGTAGTGTTTATATTAAACGAACAAAAAGTGACCAATAGGGTTCATTACAAACAAAAACCATAAATTCAACAAATTCATCAAAATGTTTGCAAAATAAGTTTACACCGGCGACGTGAAGTTCCTTACATCATCCATATCATTATACATCTCACACATTGATCACTGTCTCCTTGTCTTCCTCGGGGGTTGACGTCTACGTCTGGTTCGAGTCAAATTTTCCGTATCGGGTGCATTAGGAGTGGATTGATCTTGATTTGGTTCCTCTGCTTGCTCTTCAGGTGGTTCTTCTGGCTGAGTGATACCAGTTAGCACGGTTTTGATCTTCGCAAGTGCAGTAAATAACAACCCAAATCGCTTCTTGAATGCTTTATCCCCTTGCGCAAGTAATGGATCGATTATTGCTTCTATGCGTGTATATCTCTGTAATACTAATGAAGCGAAAAAAATAAGTATCAGATAAGATGGGTACTATATGGGACAAAGAATAAAGAACATATATGGTTAGTACCTCATTAACGATATTTGGCCGGGTTGATTGACTTCCTTCCTCTGCTTGGGGTTCATCTGGTGCTACTACAAGAAAGCGCTGTGATATATTAGAGAACCAAGAAATATAATCTGACGTGCAATCTGATGGGTAGTCAGCAATAGACCTACGGTGCTCCAGATACAATATGTGATCATGCCAATTTCTCCACATCTTCTCAATGTGAGTGTACTTAACCACATAACTATTGGCTGTTATACCCCGTGCTTCACGTAACGCTGAGAATGGTGGAGGTGGAACGTACTGTTGACGACCAAACTGTCTTAGTACACGCACCGGATGGTATGGCTCAATCAAGCTGAAAATCTTCAACGTACCCATAAAAAATGTAATTTCTCTGAACGGATATTTCTCTCTATAATTCCGATATGGATCCCAATCAACCTGCATGTACGTTAGATACAAAGAAGTACATTAGTTACCAATATATAACTTGCAAACTAAATAAGCACATTAAAAAGGGGAAATGTTACCTGGTTGCCTGTGAGTTTATCTAGATTTGACCGAATAGACTGCACATGTGATTGGGAGATATTGTGATCCCGTCTGCTCAACCAGCGACAAGCAAGTGGTTCACCGTCAGCAAAAAATAGGTTCGAGACCGGCATAAAACTTGGGAAATGAGCGAAAATCCAAGCCTGTAGTAATGTCAGATACCCGGCAATCTGAGCAACGTTAGCTCGGGAAGCAAGCCCAAGCTGCCTATATAACCATGCAAGAGCACCAGCACCCCATACGAATGTATGGACATCTTCGAGATCATGTAGCAATAGTAAGTAATCAATAGAAACTCTCGTACAGCTCTTGCCCGCGAAAATCGTGCAACCAAGAAGATACAATAAATAAGCCCTTGCAGCACACCGAATCCTATGTTCAGTGTCTGTATCCACAACCCCGCAAAATTTTTCTCTTAACCAATCCAGTCGAACCGATGGACCGCCTTTCGTATTAAGCTCATTCCATGCTTCAGAATAACTGACGTCCAAGGAATGAGTAATTGTATCAGCAGCTTCACGTGAAACTGCTGATACTTGTTGGCAGAAGGATTTTCCAACTACAGGTAAGTCAAACAAGTAGGAAATATCATTTAACGTTATCGTCATCTCACCAAATGGCATATGAAATGTGTTTGTTTCCGGATGTCATCTCTCGACAAATACGCTAACCTCAACAGCGCTAATGTACTGGTAGGAGCATTTGACCAATGGATACAATGAAGACCCACGTACTAATTCCATGAATCGGGTGTTTGGCTCAGGTGTCAACAATGACCATGCACTTATTTTTCTCCAGTGATTAATACATCGAAGTGGATCTCGTTCCTGTACATATACTATAGTCTTAACATATGTACACACACAATAGATTGTTTTATGATTTTTAACGGGAAATAATTACCTCATCTTTTAGAACGAAGAAAGCAACGTGCGTCTTGAAACTCTTCAGTACTGATAAATCAACTGGACCTCGGTAATTTGACTCATAAAGATCATCTTGAGAGCCTCCTGCATCAGTATTCCCTTCTTCTAGACTTGCACTGTCATATCTGATCAAATTCGGAGTTTCTATATTTAATTCAGTATCTACGGCCACCTCGATTTCTCTCTCTCGTATCGGGCATTGGATTTGTGGTCGAGATGCTGCTTTCTTCCTCCTTAACGAGACAGTTGGTCGAATGCGAGAAAATTCTGCTGGATCCATCTTGTAATACAAAGATATTTCATTCATAGATGTTTTTTTATCAAAACAGTAAATTTTCTACGTGTAAATAAGTAGTATCAAAGTATAATTTGCTACAAATATCATATTTTATCTATTTATTTTTTAGCTACAAGATAGTGTAATATTAAAATTTACAGACACTGAAACCGTTCTTTGTTACTTAATCAACCATTAGGACAATACCATTAAACTTCAAAATTAATTAATAAATTTTAATATTAACATCTATAATTAGAAAATAACTAAATTTTCGCATATTTTACAACTACAATTACAATATTATATTTTCTTCATAATTATAATCTAAATATTAAAAATCAAAATTAACAAAAAAATGTACTCGTTTAGATTTTCCCGATTCTAAATTATTATCAGACCAAACAAGAAGTTTTCAGTTTCAGGACAGTTACAGAGCAAATAAGAATAAATTAAATAAAACAAAATTAAAATTAAATTAAAGGAGACTTACAGTGGAGCTCAGAAATCTGAGATCAAGAGAGAGGAAATGAGGCAGCGCAAGGTTGGGGGAGCGTGGCAGCGGAGCAGAGGGTGGGGGCGAAGGGTGGGGGCGGGTGGGGGGTGTGGCAGCCGGGTGTGGGGGCGAAGGGTGGGGGCGGGTGGGGGGTGTGGCAGCCGGGTGTGGCAGCGGAGGGTGGGGGCGAAGGGTGGGGGCGGGTGGGGGGTGTGGCAGCCGGGTGTGGCAGCGGAGGGTGGGGGCGAAGGGTGGGGGGTGTGGCAGCGGAGGGTGGGGGCGGAGGGTGGGGGGGTGTGGCAACGGAGGGTGGCAGCGGAGCGGAGGGTGGTGGCGGAGGGTGGAGGGGTGTTGGGCTAGGGTTAAGGCGGCGGAGGGTCGGTGCAGAGGGTGGGGGGGTGTGGCACCGGAGGGTGTGGGGCAGCGGCGGCGGGTTTGGAAGGAGAAGAGAGGAAAGTATTTTAGGTTTAGAGGGAATGGAGATGGAAGTGAGGAGAAAAGTGAGAGCGGCGGCGGGTTTGGAAGGAGAAGAGAGGAAAGGATTTTAGGTTTAGAGGGAATGGAGATGGAAGTGAGGAGAAAAGTGAGATAAAAATATAGCTGAAGGGCATTTTAGGAATAAAAATGTGCTCACTAATAAATTCCCCCCTTTTCTGAATTGATACTGGGCTCACTAGCAAATCTGGGCTCACTAGGAAAAAAGTTGTGCCCCGTTAGAAGTTCCCGATAGCTCACATAAAAAGATGATAACCAATAAGAAACATCACTGAGAATTAATCTATATCTTGAACTATGGTCATTGAAGTTCATACAACCATACTTAAGACTTTGAAGTTGAGGTGAAAGTTGAGAAAAATTATTTTGTATTTTAACACGAACTTAGCTTTACGAAGCATTATTTATTTATTTATTTTTAAAATCCGCAATTAAATGCGTGTCTTACAATTAAATACAGGTTAAGTTAACGTGCCTATCACTATACCAAAACAGGTTGAGAGAAATTATTTTATACTTTAATACATTTGGTAGGACCATCCTAACAAATTAAGTAATCTTCTTCAAAAAACAGCAACCATAGTTTATGTTTCTGGACAAGTAGGGTCCCTGCTCGGTCCAAACAGATATAGTTAACCAATATGCGTCTGCAAAGCAAGACATAGCCAATAACAATCTGTATTATTTATGCATGCATCTCCCGTACAAAAACATTCAAAACGCATAAAAGAAAGGAAAAAGTAAAACGAAAAAACTAATATATTTTTTTATTTATTCATTCTTATTATGCAGATGGTAGAAACTCTGTATCATCCTCGGGCTTGACTTAGCCCCCATCACCCTCATAATACTTTCAAGTGAGAGTCCCTACATCCTGTAAACTTAGCAGAACCTATCAGAGTTGAGTAAATAGAAAGAAACAAGATCTAACACAGTCATTAAATGTGGTTCAGTGCTTGTAAAGCCCTCGTCGACCTCGTGACTATGGCCCTTTTCAAACTACCCTGAATTGATATCAAATTAATCCCACCCAGCTGAAAATAAGAATCTATGGTGTCAATGCACTTACTATCCTTAAAAAGAATCTGTCTCCATTTGTACATGAAAACTACGCGATGCTTCTAAGCAAGCAAATATGAGGACAGCATACGCACAATCAGAGGAGCACCCAAAGATAAGTGCTGCTACAGTTCGATGAGAAAACGTTTCAAATCTTCAGTTCCTAAAAAATAACAATAACAAGTTGATTTCCATCCCAGTTCCTTAAATAGAGCAACAAATATGCACAACGTGAGTACCCAAATCAAAAGATCCCTCTAAGTTGATAACGGACGAAAAAAATGCTTTAAACTCACACTATGAAGTGGTTGAATCGTTGATAAAATTTCCAGGCTTAAATCCTTCATGACAATAGCGTTCCCTTGCCTACATACATCGTGGAACTGATTACAATGAGTTGAGAACCAATATACCAGGCTGGCATTTAAGTGTAACCCAAATTCATGAGCCAGGTTAGCTACTACAATAAATTAGTAGCTGTGCCAAGTCAGAGTTAAGATTTAGTAGTCTAGTTTTACTTCGTTTTGGTATCGTACGTTGAGATGGTTATCAACATTGCCTGACTTTATTGTTTCTTTCTTGCTAGTCGCCCGTCTATTATTTCATGCAGGGATATATTACACGCAATTGCGCAAGCATGCGCGCACACACAGCACCCACTCATTCACACGCAAACACACACACACACAGCACCCACTCATTCACATGCAAACACACACACACACACGTATATACACATAATATACATGCATACAACATATATATAAATTTCATCAATCAATCACAATAAATTTTGATATCAAATTTTTTTAACAATACTCGCCATGATGTTATGAGTGTTCTCAGCGGAATTTCTTCGCTTTCCTTCCATTGAATAAACTTGAATTACAACGGAAGAGAACAAGAAAAAGAAGGAACAAACGAGAGGATTTTATATCTCAATCGCTCTCTTTTACAATATAGTGTGGGATCTGTGGCGATGAGATCTGTCAAGCAGCTCCTTTGGACGATCTGACGTCGAAATCTTCTCTATTGAAGATGACGGCCAACTGTAGAATTAGTCTCATCTGGTCTTCATTCGTTCAAGGCTCTATGCGTAACTCGAATTGCTCAAAAACTCTAGAAAAAGATCTCAGATGCCGAAAAGAAAAGAAGACCCATAGAGCTTCCCCAAGAGGGTATTTATAACCTTAGGATCAGATAAGAGTTTCTATCTAAATAGAATTTGTACTCATCAAGGATTCCAATCAAATATCTTAGTTTTGATTTAAATCTCTTGATTTAGAGTTCTGATCAGATTTAATTTGGGTATTTGGATAAGCCAAAATCATAATCTCAATCAATTTGAGATTCTGGTTATCTGCTCACGCGGAGCTAATCGCATCAAAACACGGAGCTAAAGAGCCAGAACGCAGAAATAACGCGGAGCTATTGAATAGCTCCGCATTTTGTTCAAACGTGAGGCTAATATAGCCAAACGCGGAGCTACTGAGTTAGCTCCGCGTTTTGTTGTGAAAAATTCTATTTACTTAGAAATTTTCACTGCCAACAGAACCCCCTCCAAAGTTTTCAAAATGACTTAGAACTTAGCAAATTTTGAAATACTTTGGATTTTCAAATTGGAAACGCAGAGTTAAAATACCAAGTTTATCTCGCGTTTTGTTCACTTGCGCGGAGCTAAATAGCTTTGCTTTTTAGTGAGTAACTGCTCATTAATTACTCAGTAATTACTCAGTAATTGCTCAGTAATTACTCCTGCTTCGTCTCTCGCGCCGAATACCAAGAGGCGGATCATTTAAATAGAGCTCTAGCTCTTCTTATTCTTCATTTCATCCGAAGAATTCAAGAGTCTGGAGCTCAGGCGACCGGGCGACTCATGCAAACGATCGGTCATTGATCGAACTTCGTTCGATTTTCCATATCGAACTTCGTTCGATTTTCCATAGATTTTCATCACTAGGATGTCATCTAAGAAGAGTACAATATCGCGCGCCTCCTCACCATCGGCGGCCGGTAGTAGCAGCGGAGGTGGCGGCCGAGGCAGTGGCCACAATGGCGAGCCAGTATATGCTGCACCAATTGGAGGTAGAAATTCTCAACTTTTAGACTCCTTAGATCAATTTTGGAGTGTTTTGGTTCGATTTTAACCGACCAACCATTTTTGAACCGGCGAGATCGTCGTTTTCCGACCGTAAGGCTTGGGAAGAAATGAGAAGATGGAAAAGAACTCTGGTCTTCTTCTTACGCGAAGTTATCGTGTCATCCTTGCGTTTGAAACACGGGGCTATTTTGACTAGTGGTCGCATTTCAACGCGAGGCTATTGTGACTAGCAGTCGCATTTCAACGCGAGACTATTTTGACTAGCAATCGCGTTTCAACGCGAGGCTATTTTGACTAGCAGTCGCGTTTCAACGCGAGGCTATTTCCTCAACTGCGCGCGAAATTTATTTTTTAACTCCGCAATTTTATACTTAGAAGATTTTTTGAGTTTTTATCTAACTCTTGATTCTTCTTTTACAGTGGGGTATTCGGACCAGATCCTTTTTAAAGAGTGCATGTGGCTCTACCAGTCTTCATCAGCAAAAGTAACTGTAAGGAATCCAGAAGCATATGCTTTACAACATAGTTGCAGGTTTCAAGCTCTGGCTCCAAAAGATAAACTTTTGAAGGAGTTTCAAGAACTTTGCGGTAGCTCATTAAGTTTTCTTGAGGACCATTTCTGTTAGATGACAATCTTTGTCGCTTTCCAAATCAATAGAGATAATCATCTAAGGGTTTATAGCATGTCGAATTCAACTTGTACATCTTCATTAGGATTCTTGTAGTAATATCTTCAGATGATCCACTAAGAACTTTAAACATATTATAGTTGACATTTGCAGAGGAGATCTTTTGCATGTGAACCAGGGAATTTCAACACTCTATGGAGGAAACTCGTCGTTGGGTTATTGATAAGTCGATGAATAGGTTGAAGCTTTTTGGGAGAGCTATAACTCCCTCTTCTTTAACTTTTTTGCTTCATGAATAAAAATAATTCTTTTTCTCTTTATCTGTTAGCTTCAAGAATTTTGCTTGCTCAACAAATAAATGGTTCATAGTTTCGGTAAAAACAATCCAAAACTCATCTGCGTAACTTAGACTGTTAGTACCTGAAATGATCGGATAAGAATCATTTAACTTAGACAGAGGTGCCTAATTGCACATGTCTTAGCTTGATGGAGGCAATTCAAGGCTCTGATGCGTAACTTGAATTGCACATACCAAGATAATCAAGTGACGATTATCAGACTTCGGCAGAGACGCCTGATCACGCTTGCCTAGTTTTTAAGCAACAAGTGGAGGCGGTTCAAGACTCTCATGCGTAACTTGAATGGAGATGGGAATAATCCAAATCATACTGTAGAGGTAAAAACTTAACATGACAGGTCCACGGGATTTTTAGCAAACCCCCAGCTATCAACGGATTTGATTAGCCTTTACCAATCGTCGTTTGCATTGGGCTAGCCATGCTATTTCCCTCAGCATGATGAGTTGTTAAGGAATTGATTTCCTCTCCCTTTTGACTTTAATCAGCATTGGGTAGTTAATTTCATACTTTTACCCCAAGTATGATAGGGTTGGCGAGGAACTTGATCTCATCTTCCCTCTGCTTTAACAGCATTGGGTAATAAAATATTTTTATTTATAGCGCCAAATTAGCCATTCCAATGGCTAGTAAAAGTAGCGGAAACAACATGATGTTTATCATCGTAAATATTTTCAGCACCCCCAACCAAATCCGGCTACTAGCCAATTAGAATGACTTTGTCACGGCTGTGGTTCGGAGCGTATCCAAGGGGCTAATTTGCAAGTGTGGGTTGCCCATGCTTGGTGTCGATATTAGCTTCCCTATAGGTACAGGGGTTGCTCTGGTAGGGAACTCATTGGTTCCTACCACCAAAGTTGTCATATTTGCAGAAACTTTCTTCTGTTCCTCTTTAAGTGTGAGAATCCCGGCTTCTATCAATGTCTAAATTCGGTTCTTAAGAGGATAGCAATACTTAGTTGGGTGCCCGATATTCCGATGGTACAGGCAATAGTCAGGGTCATTGGTTTTACCAGCGTCTTCAGGTTTTTCACTTTCCGGAAGTTTCAACATGCCATTTCTAAGGAGGAGATGGAATAGAATACCTGTCTGCTCCGTCTTAAATGTATAAGTTTTATCTTGTCGGGGCTTATTTTGACCTGCACCTCTCGGATTCTGAGGTCTTGGTTTCGAATCTACAACTGATGCCATCACAACATTCCCTTTATTTTTAGGATTCTGTGGATATGGCATGTTATTCGTAGAGTTTCTCGTGCTACGAGATTCCTCAATCCGGCGAATTATATCTTCCGCCTGCTCTCCCTGCTTTAACAAGTCTTTCCAATTCTTAGATTCTACAGCTCCCATTCTTATCAGCACGTCAGTTCTGAAGTTATACTTATAGGTTTCCACCAGAGTTTCTTGGGTCATACCATGTCAACAATACATGGATTTTCCTTAAAGCATTCAATGAAACTCTTAACTGTTTCTTCTTCTCCTTGTTTCGTCGCAAGAAAGGAAGGAACCGATATTTCGGTATCATCCTCAAAGAAACGTACCAAGAACTGTTTCTCGACATCATACCATGTGTTTCCCGGGGGCAACTGCATAAACCATGTAAAAGCAGGCCCTCGAAGGGTGCTCGCAAATACTTTGTTCATTATGGGATCATTTCCCATGAGATGACCTGCCTGCGATAAGAAGTAATATATATGCTGACTGGGAGATCCTTTTCCGTCATATGGCTCCAACTTGAGCGGTTTACACTTTTCGGGATACGGTGCCAAATCCCATTCAGACAGGTATGGTCTTGAAACCCCCGATTCATTTAGCTCTTTTTTGTGCAGTAGCGCATCAAGTTGCTTTTGTAATTTTTCCATCCTCTCTTCATGAGGATCGTGGAAGGAAAAATTGTCATCTTCATCGTGTACTGAACAAGGTTTTTCTTCTCTATTTTCTTCATTTGTTCTAGGCGGTGTTTCCTAATTTCCTTTGGGTGGTAGTCCCGAGGAAGAATTATTAGTCTTATCATCGACTTCTTTTGAGTGTTCTCAACCACTCTTAGGAGCATTAATTTGAGATCTACGATAACTTTTTGTTGGCTTAGAATCATTTGTTTCTGAGCTTCCAACCTCTGGTCGACATCATTGAGTTCATCCACCATATGTGATGCGAGCCTCCTTGGTCGGGAAGAAATGTATGAATGTGAAGAGGCTATGACTGAATTGTCGGAGTTATCGTCGTAGGAACCTTTTGCAAGTCTCTTATAATCTCGAGATACCTGACTTGAGTCGTGTAAGATGGCGAGATTGTTCATCATCTGCATCTGACTCGTATCTTTTTTCCATGACCTTCTTACCTTTACCGACCATATTTGAAGTCACCGTCTTTACCTCTTTTTCCTTGATTTGATATCTCAGACTATTCTTCCTCTTTTACCGACCATATTAGACTCAGTTATTCTATTGAATAAAGAAATTCTTTTCTTACCACAGCAGCAACTATTCAGTACAGCTGATATTATTTGCTTGCAATGGCATGTCGAATGTGACTGAGTTTGACTTGTTTTCTTTTTACTCGTCAAATAATCTCTGAGATCAAGTATTTTAGAAAATAGAGAATCTTCAGTTATATTTTAGACATGGGGCCCACTTGCCTAATGGAGGAGTCCAGGAGCCTGCTGTAACCCCCCATGACTGGTGGCGTTATCTGTGCTATACTTATCAGCCTTTATTCTATATAATGGCTGATTTACGCAGAACTGGCAGTTAACTTCGCATTTTAGAAAATTTACGTGGGGCTGGGACATAGCCTCATGTTTTACGCTAGCCTCGCGTTATACGTTGGCTTGACGTTTTTGCAGAAGTTTCTCTTCTGGAATCTTAGACCCGCGTGGAAAAAAATTCTTGCACGCTGGCTTACTTTTGCAATTAACACAAGTCACAACTTCGCGTCTAGCGCGATTTTTACGATTAACGACAATCTGCCAATCATCTTCGCGATTTACGCGGAGGTGAGGCATCTTGCGATTTTTACGATTAACGACAATCTGCCAATCATCTACGCTAAGCTCAGTATTAGTCTCGCGTGGAGAATTACACGCTGGCTGTAAGGAATTTTTATCCTCGCATTTCTCGCAAGTGTAAGAAATCTTACATTTATCGCAAGTGCTATTGGCTTCGCGTTTATCGCTAGACCCAGGAGTAGCCTCGCATGGAGAATCACATACTGGCTTTAATAAATCTTTATCCTCACGTTCCTCGCGAGTGTAAGAAATCTTGCGTTTATCGCAAGTGCTACTGGCTTCGCGTTTATCGCTAAGTCCAGTAGTAGCCTCGCATGGAGAATCACAAGATTTCTTACATGCTGGCTTTAAGAAGATTTTATACTCGCGTTTATCATGAGTGTCAGAGATATTGCGATTAACGCAAATCTTACTGGCTTCGCGTTTCTCGCTAAGCTCAGTAATAGTCTCGCGTGGAGAATCACACGCTGGCTTTAAAGAGATATTATACTCGCGTTTATCACGAGTGTCAGAAATTTTACAACAAGCGCAAATCTTACTGGCTTCGTGTTTCTCGCTAAGTTCAGTAATAGCCTCGCGTGGAGAATTACACACTGGTTTTAAGGAGATTTTATACTCGCGTTTCTCGCGAGTGTCAGAAATTTTGCGACTAACGCAAATCTTACTGGCTTTGCGTTTCTCGCTAAGCTCAGTAACAGGCTCGTGTGGAATATCACACGCTGGATTTTCCTTGCGATCAACGTAAGTTAAGACTCCGCGTTTAACGCGATAATGACTGGTCTCGCATTTAGCGCGAGCCAGTTTTTATAGCCTCTCATTCTATGGCGTTAGCCTTGCGTCCAAGGTGGGCTTTGAGGGCTTTTCGCCTTGCTCTCAGATTTCTATTTCGGAGTTGGGTTCTGATCAATCCAGTTCCTAGGTCTTCTTCGGCAGTAGAGGGGCCATCCTCTGTTAGGATTTCTTGCCCGAACACCGGCTCTATGGTCACGGTCTCCAAGGATCCCCGTTCCTCGGTGAATACATTTTTACCCGTTGCTCGGGTATTGGAGCGCACGCGACGATAGTGTCGTGTCTCGTTCAGGTTACCTGATGATTCAAAGGAGAGGTACTCCTCGTACTTCTGCTGGTCGATTTCAACGACGAGCATATCTACGTCGGATCCGATCATATTGACGTTCGATTGCACCACAATCTCTTCTTTAGTGAAAGAGACGGCTCCCACTGTGATCGCCAGTTTGTTCGTAGTGGAATTTTTTCGCTTTCCTTCCATTGAATAAACTTGAATTACAACGAAAGAGAATAAGAAAAAGAAGGAACAAACAAGAGGATTTTATATCTTAATCGCTCTCTTTTATAATATAGTGTGAGATCTGTGGCGATGGGATCTGTCAAGCAGCTCCTTTGGACGATCTGACGTCGAAATCTTCTCTCTTGAAGATCAGAGCCGACTGTAGAATTGGTCTCCTCTGGTCTTGATTCGTTCAAGGCTCTATGCGTAACTCGAACTGCTCAAAAGCTCCAGAAAAAGATCTCAGATGCCGAAGAGAAAAGAAGACCCCTAGGACTTCCCCAAGAGGGTATTTATAGCCTTAGGATCATATGAGAGTTTCTATCTAAATAGAATTTGTACTCATTAAGGATTCCAATCAAATATCTTAGTTTTGATTTAAATCTCTTGATTTAGAGTTCTGATCGGATTTAATTTGGGTATTTGGATAAGCCCAAATCATAACTCAATCAATTTGAGATTCTGGTTATCTGCTCACGCGGAGCTAATCGCATCAAAACGCAGAGCTAAAGAACCAGAACGCGGAACTAACGCGGAGCTATTCATAGCTCCGTGTTTTATTCAAACGCGAGGCTAATATAGCCAAACGCGGAGCCACTGAGTTAGCTCCGCGTTCTGTTGAGGAAAACTCTATTTACTTAGAAATTTTCACTGTCAACAATGAGGAACCATTTTTTGCATCCACTGAAGATCACGGACCAGTCTCAACAAGTTCAAATTCATTTGTTGATAAAGGATACCATTATCTTATCAACAGTGACCTTTAACAAGGCCATCAAAACTATTTTGACCATTGGATCATCTCCATCTGAATGTCTAAAAACAAGAAATAAGGGAAGCTAAAGGCAAATCTATCAGTTTTGACTCCCAAATTAGTGTTCAACTCGAAGTTTGATATGGAACCACGAACAAGCTCTATATCAAACCACTCCAACTAATGACAGTCATAAAATTATCACTACAGCATCCATATCTTTCAATTCTAGAGTTTTCCAAACCATTATTCACTTGTCAGCATACTGGTACCTAAATAAAAGTGTAAATTGTTTTGTTTGTGTTCATGAAGCATCAAAGGCTTACCACCACCACTACCTTAGTGTTCCCCAGACTAACCACTTAACCAACAAGATAGAGAAACAGAGGAAGGGTGGAAGGATTGATGAAGCTAGAATTCAAAGACCCTAACCCAATTTATTCATTTCACTATTGTCCAGTCCTGCCTGAAGAAACATCCAACAGATTTAGCATATATACAGTACATAGGTATGAGCAGTTATCACACTTGAGATGGACACTGATCTACCTCAAACTAAAACATTGATCCCATTTTAGTTTGAGGTAGATGAGTGTCCATCTCAAGTGATCCCATTTTTTCCACTCCAACCCAACATTAATGACAGCAGCATAGCGACTAATGAGCATATTTTTAGATCAACCATCATCATCTGGTTTTTTTCTTTTTTTCCCTTCATCGCTCTCACAGGTAAATCTCCTCAAGTTTTTTCTTCTAACAGCTGTAAGTTTCTCGTGATAATTTACTGACATTATCCTGGCTAGATTCATTATTCTTTAAGCCAACCCATAGCAGCCACGATAATAATTGATAACAAGTCTTTCATATGCATTGCGATGAATGAAATCAAGCTAGCACAGATTTAAGATTCTAAGAAACAATGTCACGTCTCCACTTGAAGCAAAGAAGATTCTAAGCCAGTTGATACCATGGCAGTATCAGTGTATCACTTCATAAGAAAGTTGCACAAGATAAATCTTAACTGATAAATCTAAGATAAATAGCACTTATGTACCAAAACAAATTTTCATATTATTTCCTTGTTGCATCAGAGAAAATAAGCATATCTAAAATAAATAGTGCTTATGTACCAAAGCAAATTTTCATATTATTTCCTTGTTGTATCAGAGAAAATAAGCATATACAGACAGAACATTCTCTTTTAATACTTTAGAGTACACAACAAGAATCCTTTTTCTCCAGTCAGCCCTACTGTAGAGGTCTTCTTTAGTTGATCAAGCACAATGTCAAGATATAATCAATAATTGGCACCTAAGCTGTTACCCAGGATATAATCAATAATTGTAATAAAATATCACACCCTATAATAAAACAAGGAAAAATTCTGTGTCTAGGTCAAAATCTGTCATATAGACTAGTCATGTTAGCCAAATCGGCCATAATAGAAGGAATCTATTGAAATTTATTAACCTTGGCAATCAAAGCATGCCGAGGTTTCACAAAAAAAAAAGAAAAAATCATTCTTTGTCAAATATTTTAATCATGAAACTAAGAGTCCTTTGATTCGTCAGAATGTTTAAGGACTCACATGTTCAAGCGTCATACAGTATTGTGTCGCAAATAACTTTATTATGAGGATGAATAGGCCCGTATTTCTACAAGAATAGCACAATCTAAAATGTTCATTTCTTCTTGAGAGATACAAATGTCCACCTCTGCCCATTTACGCAGTGTGAATAATTTAAGCCAATTTCAATCTAACAAACTTTGGATAAAATAGAAACAGTTAGAATGTAATTATGTTGAATGAGAAGTTGCAAAAAGTGAAGATAAGATACCTGATCCAAATTCACTAAAGAATTGAAAATATTCACTAAACAATAGGCGACTCGAGCAAAGTAAGAGGGGATAAACTTCTCGAGACTGTACAAGTGGTTCCCTGCATCAACTTTGCCCTTCTCCATTTTCCATGCCGAGAGATTCAAATTTCAAATCAGTACAGAGAAGAGGGAGTAAACAGAAAGAACACTTGAGAAGGAAGGAGACGGGAAGGATTTGGCTAGATCAACATCCAATTGACAACACACTAAGAGCACCTTAAGATCTCGGGGAAGAAGTATGAGAGAAATATGGGAGCTTTACCTCTTGCACTTTTCTTCTCAATATAAATCTTAGATGGTGTCAGCCACCCAAGATCCCTTCAGAAACACATATTGAAAGTTAACTAATTAAAAGAAGAAATACCTCCTCCAAAAGAAGTACTGAAATTACAAAACAAAATTTAAAGGTGTAGACAGCCCAGTTCCCGGTCCACAAGGAAAAAGGGGTCCCAGCCTATAGGGAGTATTAGAAGTTAAGCAGAACATGGCAAGGAAATAGGCCCATTGCATAGTATACATGAAAGATCCAGGACGCATCATCAATAGCTCTTTTCATGAAAAGGAGGCCAGCATATTTGGATTAAGCTTAATTCCTTCGGTTTTTAATATTCTTTCCTAGTCCCTACCCCGTTCTCTTGCTTTCCATTTGAGGTCATGTCAATTTTCTTTAAGGAGTTCAATATTCACAACCATCGATGCTGAAATTGGAACAAGGGAAGGATGACATAACTGACAAGAGAATTTGATCAGTTAATTTCCTCACAGGTCACTGTTCCTAGAGCTGTGACTGGATCTTGGGGATTGATGACATGTGAGTCTTGGATTCATATTGAGATCAAAAGGTATAGTTGGGAGATAACCAGTGGATGAGTGATATCAGTGGAGACAAGTTGGTGATTCTGTATCATCAGGGCCAGATATTGCTCTAGCTTGAAAGTTTATGGTATAATAGAACTCATCTTGGTGCAAATATTGGATCAGATCTGTGTAATAATGAGTTATAGGCTGATTGCAATTTTAAGGAGAAGATTGTGAGACTATAAGCATTGCCAATAGAAGTATCAGTGTGACAACATTCCCCAGCTTTTATAACACTACTCGACATAAACTATTGCTACCTATCAAGGAGCAGAGGAAACAAGGTCAATGCGGGTGGGGAAGGCTCCTTATTCTCCACTTGTCTCCTAAACTTTTTCACTATAATGCAATGTAGATTCAACAACAAAATGCTGGTGGGTCACAAGGACTCTAAAAGCTTTCAACCAGTAAGCAGCCTTGTGGTTTACCAGTGCTGTACATTTTTAAAGATTCTCAGTTTTTGCATACCCTATGGTTTAGTTTATTTCCTTCTATTGGAGTATACTGTATATGTTAGATCATACTCAGTGTTCTAAAAAACGTTCTATGCGGGCGCATATGCGCCCGCATAAACGTTTGCGGGCGGAAAACGCAGAGAATTGGGGAAAATCGCCTGTCCATGCGGACAGGGCGATTATGCGGATTATGCGTCCGCATAATCCGCATAGGCGATTAATCGCCTGCGGGTTAATGGGTTTCGGAAACAATATGAAAACCCGACCCGCATCCAACCCTTTAATTTCCCCTTCTCTCCGTTCGTTTTTTAATTTCGTCGCAACCCGAAAATTCTCTCTCGCTCTCGCCCGAAAATCCTCTCTCGCCCAAAAAACCCTAGATCCCTAAATTTCCCTCCGATCATCAAATTTCTTCCCTCCGATCGCCCAATCTCCTCTCAGTCAATCAATTCATCGTCTTCGCCGACCGATCAATTCCTTTTCTTCACCGACCCGTTCGATCAATCGATCGGTCGATCGAGTGATTCATTGTAGGAATTGGACGATCGAATCCTCCGATCATCAATCCCTCGACTCCATTCTCTCCGATTATTACTTTCTTGAGTCCTCCGAGCATCAATCTTGTGGTCCTCCCTCCTCCAGCGAACGAACCTCCCCTCCAGCGAACGATCCTCCCCTCCGGTAGTAAATTTTTTTTCCTTTCTTCTTTAACTGCTTCTAGTCTTGTTTAATTTTATAAATTTATTTTTTTTTCAATTTCTGATCAGTGCGTTTTTTTTTTAAATTTTGTATACAAATTTTTTGTCTGTATAAATTCCAGATTCAGTTCGGGGTTGATTTTTGCACTGTCTATTTCCCTTGAATGGTTTTAATGTTGACAAATCTTGCACATTGTATAATTTGTACAAAGAACTAATTAATGGTTGCTGCAGAATAATGTTCTAATTTCGTTAATTAGAAATTAAATGGTTGCTGCGAAAATAGGTTGCTGGTTTTTTTTAGTTTTTTGTTAGTGGTTAATTTTTGTTAGTTTTTTTTGACTGGTTGCTGCAGAGTATGTTCAGTTCTCTTTAACAAAATTATCTTGTTTAGCAAAGAAAATTTTTTTTGCTGCAGAAATTTTACTGGTCGCTACAGGACTTATTTGAACTCCTATTTTGTTTCAATTAAATTTAAATCTTTTAAAACAGTTAATAAAACTTATGTTTTCTAAAATTTATATTACTTGCGGTAACTATAATTTGAAATAGTTCAAATTTTTTCAGTGAGAGTTATTGTTTTTCTTAATGGTGATGTAGGAATTTCTTAAAAGTATATAAGTTGATGAATATGGCATCATCAATGGCCTCTAATTCAAGTAGTTGTGGACGGCCAAATCCATCGAGTGAGGAAGATAGCCAGATTCCATTGAAACCACCAGGATCAAATGACATTGGGTGGAATTATGGAAGGCTAATAAAGAAAGGATGTTATAATGATGTGAAATGCATCAAATGTAATAAGATTGTGAAAGGGGGAATAAATAGATTAAAGCAACATATTGCAGGAGTTGGAGGAGAAGTGTCATCATGTGTGCTTGCCACAGATGAAGAGAGGCGTATATGCAGGGAGAACTTGGAGGGAATCAAGAAGAGAAAAGTTGACAAGCGGAAAGCTGATTATGAGATTCGGGAAGAGGTGCAGATATCAGTAGAAAGAGAGAGAAGAACCCGAACTCACTGGAGATCATAGGCCCCGTGTTAGTGGTCAACTGAACAGACTAGTAGATGAAGGTAAATGGAAGCAAACGGTTATCAATGAGGGAGAGAGAAGGAAGTGGAAGAAGCTGGCACATGATTATGCGGCTATGTGGGCATATGCCAAAGGAATTCATTTTAACACTTTCGACTGTGAAGAGTTTGATCAGTTTTGCGAGGCTGTTGGCAAGCACGGTCTTGGCAAGCACGGTCTAGGGTATAAGGGGCCCAGCCAATATCAATTGAGAGTGCCTCTTTTAAATAAGGCATACAAAAAAATTGAAGACAGCTTGGAGAAGTCAAAGGAAGCGTGGGATGAATATGAGTGCAGTATTTTGACTGATGGATGGACTGACAGAAAGCATAGAAGTATTATGAATTTATGTGTCCATTGTAAGAGCGACACATGCTTCATTAAATCCATTGAGGACTCGGCCAATGCACATACTAGCGAATACATATTGAATTGGGTGGAAAACTGTATCAAGGAAGTGGGTGAGAAGCGCGTGCTTCAAGTGGTTACTGATAACCACCCATCCAACATGGCAGCAAAAAATATGTTAAGGAAAGAAGGCCTAATATATTTTGGACCAGTTGTGCAGCCCACACTATAGATCTTATGTTGGAGGGTATTGGTAAGATACCAAAATACAAAGCGGTGATTGAGAAGGCAAGATCAATGACAGTTTTTCTCTATACGCATCACAGTACTCTGGCTTTGATGCGCTCATTTACAAATAGGAGGGAGCTTGTTCGTCCAGGAATCACCAGGTTTGCCACCACCTTCCTAAGCTTGAGCTGCCTGCTAGACAAAAAATCACAGTTGGCTGCTATGGTGTCTTCAGATAAGTGGGATAATAACAGATGGTCGAAGACAGAGAAGGGCAAGTCAACTAAAACCACAATATATTCTGACTCCTTTTGGAAAGACATTAAAGAGTTTCTGAAGGTATACACTCCTTTATTTAAATTGCTGAGAATTGTTGATGCTGATCGTAGACCTTCAATGGGTTTTGTCTATGGAATGCTGGAAGATGCAAAGAACGAGATCAAAGCTGCTTGCAATCGAAAGGAGTCTGCATTTAGACCAATTATTAATATAATTGAGAAAGAATCCAGGGACAGACTTGATAGTATATTACATTTGATGGCATATTATTTTAATCCCTATTATTATTATAGGGATAATACAGTCACAGAAAATAAACTAGTAACAAATGCCGTCATGCATTGCATATGCATATTTTACCCTGAGCATGATGTCCAAGATCAGATTGGCTCATATGAATTTCGTGTCTACAAAGATAAGAGGGGGCTTATGGGGAGTGGGATGGCGGAAAGGTACCGAATGAGCTTTAATGGCATGGATATTTTCGACCCAGGTAACCTTTATACATTAAATTTAAAAGAATTTAATATTAAATTCTATTCTTTCTAATTATTAACATATTGTTATATGTTGCTTTAATAGCTCATTGGTGGGATTTTTATGGAGGAGATGCACCAAATCTTCGAAAAATAGCAATTAAGATCCTAAACTTGACAAGTAGCTCTTCAGGGTGCGAGAGAAATTTCAGTGTATTTGAAGGGGTAAATACTACTACAATGATTATATATTTTATAATTTTTAATTATATTATTTTCAGAGTTAACACTCTAACTTCTTTTTTCTCTTCTGTAAAATCATATATAAATTTATAGATACATACAAAGAAGAGGAATAGGTTGGATGCTAAAAGATTGAATGATCTCGTTTTCGTTCAGTTTAACAAAAAAATGGCACAAAAAAGGAATGCGAAGAAGAAGGATGGAGATAGTAAGGATGTGCTGATTGCTTCAGATGATTCCAGAGCTTTGCACTCGAAAGATGAATTTGTTAGAGAAATTGAGAATGATGACGAAGATGAGATCTTCCCTGGTTCCGGCTTAACATGGGATCTTATTGCTGCGGCAAGTGGAGCTAACGAAGATAGACTCAGAAGGAGGAAAAGGACGCTAAGAAGGAGAACTGCAGCAGGAATGAGAGTACAAGAGGGTTGATCCAGTGCAGTTGTTGAAGATCTTCCTGAACATAATCAAGTTATAACTGTTTTAGAAGAAGAGGGTGATGATGTGAATGACGATGATGATGATAGCTCTGAGGAGGAGTTGGAAAACAATGTTCAATATGAAGATGACAATGAGGAATAGTAGAGAATTTGTTGAGTGGGATGAACTGTATTTGATAAAAACTTGTATTATTTTTTGAATATGTAAAACTAATTACTTATGTAGTTGACGCAAACATGTATTAGCAATATGTGGATTATTGTCATATGTTCATTTGTACATACATTGTTATTTTTTATGTGTTAAAGAACTTTCTTAATTCTTATATATCATATATATTGATTCTCATTTAAATTTTCTTTTCGATTTGCAGGTGAGCGACGTTTTTGATCCATACATACATGCGTCGTTCTTTTTTTTACATTGGGAGTTAAGAGATAAGCCTTTCTATCTTTTTAATTTCTTATGTAGAGCCAGTTTATATTCATTTTATATGCTTACGGTTATTATTTATAATTTTTTAGAGTTTTATAGTATTAATATATCCATTTTTTAATAATTAATATATTAATATATATATTAAAATATTAATATTCCGCATAATTCCGCGTAATCCGCATAATCGGCGCGTAATCCGATTATGCGTTATGCGGTCCTGGACAGCACGCATAATGAAAACGCTTTCTTGAACATTGATCATACTAAATAATGCTAGCACTTATGAAATATATCTGCAACCTTATACTGAGGAGAACAGTGCCCTAGATAAGGGAGGGACCAAAGATTATAAGAAAGTATATTTTGAATGCTCACTCACTTCAGTCAAGAGATACTAAAACAGGGAGAGAAACAGAAGAGCTTTAACTTACTGTAAAGCATAACTTAAAGAGAAAGCCTCACCACTTATAATTATTCAAAGAACTTGGGACAATGAACTTTAACTTATAATTTTTCAAAGAACTTGGGACAATGAATGAGCTGAACTCAGTTGTCACTTCTAAGAACATTTGCGATAAAAATTTTACATTTCATTGGAGGTACTTCCTTCTCAGGTCATGTGGTTTATATGTTATAATGTGCACATAAATTAAGTAAAATAAAATCTACAGAGAAAACAAACTAGAACAAGAACATAGAGATCAGCAAAGTGTTAGAACAGCCTCTCTCCTCTTTTTTTTCCCCATTTTACACGAAATTTAAATGGCTAAATTACTGACAAAATTTTATGTGTCCACTTCTGTAATAAAATTATCCCTTTTGCTCAATTCAACAAAATTATCCCCTATAAAACCCCTACAAGGCTACAACTTCTCAAGTCAAAACACCACCAGTCCAACAAAAACACCAAATAAATTACCAAAACTAAAGCATCGCTAGCAAATTTACAAATTAAAAGGCAGAGTCCAAAAAGATCGAAGATCCAAAACCTGATCTCTCTCCAATCTCCTTCACCTCCGCCTCCGATCCGCCGAGAACTGCGACAGCGGCACGAGCTCCGACAGCGGCGTCGACAGCGGGGTCGGCATGGGCGAGGTGCGGCACACGGGGCACGAGGCATTCAGTTTCAACCACGCATCAATGCACAGCAAATGGAAGTAGTGCTTGCAATCGGGCATCATCCTCAGCATCTCCCCTTCTTTGTACTCGCACAGACAAATCGAGCACACGGTATCGCTTCCTTTCGATGCCGCTGTGTACGTAAACTTAGGGTACGAGTTGATCGCCGCCGGATCGAGCCCCACCACCCCGCCGCTGCGGCGGGCCCCGCCCCGCTCAAGGTCGCCGTCGCCATCGTCGTCGTCGTCCTCGGCGACAAAGATTATGCGGGGGAGGACGATGCCGTTGGAGGAGGCAGAGCCGCTGCTAGGGTTAGGGCTACGATTTCTGGGGTAGCGGGAGGAGCGGCAGCAGATGTAGGAGGCGAGGAGGAGGGAGGAGAGGAGGACGAGGACGCCGAGGGCGATGGCGATGGCGTACCCAAGGCCTAGGTTGCTGAGGTTCTGGATGAAGGGGGAGACGGCGGGAGGAGGGGGCGACGCTGACGAGGCGGAGGCGGCGGCGATGGCGTCAGCGGACATTTTGGAGGAAAGGGAGGGGTTATTTGCATATTTGAGAGATTAAAAAGAGGATATTTTTGAGGAAGGTGAATTTAAAGAGGTGGGTGGGTATTTCCAGCTACTGCATTTAATAGGGGGAGGAAGGGGAGGGGAATCATCGCCATCAAGATTCACAGGTTTTGAGAAGACAGTGAAGGGAGTGAGACGGAAGGCAAGGGAGAGAAGTGCTCCATGCATTTTTTGATGTGGGGGCCTTGGGGGTGCTTCGTTAGGTGGGCCCGACGATGTACTTCTTAGAAAAAGGTCAAGTTGGGAACATGGCTATTGGGTGAGTAGTGGCGCCAACTGCGTGCTCTCCAATTTGGTTTGGAGAGAGAAATAAATTAAAGTTGATGAGATCTGTTGAGCCCATTGGATGGGAGTACATTGGGGTTTATGAGCTTAATTAATGTTCCGCTCAGCGGTAGCCTAATATATATATATTTTAATCATGTAGTATGGAAAATAGATAATTTAACATTTCTAAATATTAAAATTCTCAAAAAATCTTCAGACAATTCGATGGGGTGAACTAGACTTCAGCAAGCAAGCGGATCAGGAATTTGCACGTATCATTAAAAAACTAAATTGTCCCCAACCAAAGTGAGAGAAGAAATATGGGGAACAAGGGTTGTGATGTTTGATTTATCCATTGATTAAAGGAATAAAATCACATTTAGATGCACTGGTTTAATCGTTTGCCATTGATTTTTTGCTTACTTTTCTGCATTTTTCAATAAATTTCTAGTTTGTGGTTCAGTGCTGTGAAGGTTTATGTTTCTATGGAGAAGAATTGCAGCACAAAGGGCGATTCTAGAGCGATTCTAAGGTACAATTGGAGCTCTCTCTCTCTCTCAAGCGACTCTAGGACACAACGGCAAGGATTCTAGGACAGAATGGGTGGCTGATTCTAGGACACAATGGGCGGGCAATTATAGGGCACAAAGATTTCTGTACAACTCTCTCTCCGCTCTCTCTCGCGCGTCAGCCGCCCCGGTGAGTTTCGACCGGAGAAGAAGCGTCAACAAGCTGCAGCTGTTGCACACCAAGCACAGCAGCTTGGTGTGGAGGTTTTTCTTTTGTTAAAGGAATATGCTACGAGTTTCGGCCCGATATCTTTAGCCCGCTACGAGTTCCGATCACTTATTCAGAAAGTGGACCGGAGAAATAAATGCAGCCAATTGCTGTAGGAACTCATGAATAGACTAGATTTTGGGGATTACTGGATCTCAATAATAACCTGAAGGTATCCCATTCATGTGGAATCACAAAATAAGATGCATGGTATATATTAACATTGGATTTATTATTTATTTTTTTTAGGATTTTGCTTTGGAACATAATCTTTTTTACGATCCAGTTCATCTAGCTCAATTTCCTAACTCAGCGGAATCGTGCCCATCAAGTGGTATCTCTCCCGTCTCGTCCAATACAAGCTTGATGGAGGATGCTTCTTTTGTTGATGAACTCAATGCTCATGGAAGTTTCTCGCCTTTTCCTAGTCCTCTCCATCAGTTGAATATGTACGGCAACAAGGAAAACATAGGATTACATGATTGGGAGATGTCACGATATCTTAACATACGTTTTTACGGTACTACATGATAATTTTTGTGAAAAACTTCAACATGTTGGATATTTTGTTGATCTTCTTTATAATTCCAGGTGTTGAATCTTATACTATAGTGTTGTCTCTATTGATATGTCAACAAGCAAGTGAAGTAGATGAAGCCAGCTATGGCTGTACGAGACGGTTTGTTGGCCATGATGTGAATGATACTAAACTGCATGGAGTCTAAAAAGTACCAATTTGGTTCATGGCTGCAAGACTGGTACTACAATTTGGTGTACTACAATTTGGTTTCGGTGATTAGTGTTTGCAGTTGAATAGCTTGTGCAGGATCCTAAAGGCTTCACCTTTTGGCGATTCAATGTCTTGGATAGCGGCAATAAGCTCTGTTACAACTCCTTTTAGTGTTTGTGCTGGGGAATTTGCTAGAATTTCTACATTTTAGAAGAAGTTTGTATGACTGCAATCATATGTAATATAATTGTGTGATGATATTATGTAAGCAATTTGGGACTTGCTTTAATTTTATTACTAAAATAAAGTTTGATGTTTATTTCTTTCAAATTGTGAATGTGATTGCTTTATATGAGAATTTAGTTGCTGTATTATATTACACACTCTCTAAATATTCTCATGATTGCTAATAAATTCTTGAGACTATCTTTATCAACTAAGAACTCAAGAGTTGTACTATCTTTATCGATTTCTTTCAAACTAAGAACGTGTTTGTGCATCTGAAATGGAGTTGGCTACAACATCTTGGAGAATGTCCAAGTAATTTCTTTTTTTTTTACTAATAAATTCTTTGATAATGTCTTCTTCGATATATACTGAAATATCTATGAATGAATTATACAGGTTCATTATCTGGCCTCTATTTATGCTTTATAGGAGACATTTAATAAATATCAAATATGGAACCATAATTTTAATGAAGAGTCTTGTAAATCACTACTTGATGCTATTTTTGCAACATTGGACGGTGAAAGAGTGGAAGGATGGCATAGCATCTACGATAGTATCAGCTGGTTCTATCTTCGACAATTGATAATAACCAAAGCAAGCAATGAATAACTGAAGAAAAACTTCGCTGAAGCTTCAGAAAAAATAGCAGGCTAAAGGAAAGGAATATGCTATTTTTGCTGCTGCAGCTTGTTGTGAGGAATATGCTGCTATGCTTGGTGTGCTTGGCGTGAGTGAGAGAGAGAGAGAGAGAGAGAGAGAGCGACAGGAAGGAGAGAGGAAGTGAAGAGTGCTAACTTAGTTATATGAAAACGAGAAGAGTGCTGACTTAAGAGATGAGTGAGGGTACAATAGGAATTAGAGAAAAAGAATATAGTTTGGTTTAAAAATGAGTGATATTAACTAACTGTTGACTAATAGAGATGACGGTCCAAAGATTTTTTGAGAGTTTTAATTTTCAGGAGTGTTTAAGTTATAAATCTCATACTATAGAGGGGTCTTACTGTGACTAACTTTTTTTTTTTTTTTTTTTTTTGTGGTTTTGAATTTTTTTTTTTCCCCCTTTTTTTTTTTTTTGTCGTTTTGAATTTTTTTTTCTTTCCCCTTTAAATTTGTTGGGAGGAGATTCTTTGGCGAAGTCGAAAAATGGGAGAGATCTCCACTTCTGTGCGTGGAAAGCGTTGAAATAGAGAGGGTTCACGTAGATCAAAACGCGAAGAAAGTACTCGCGGGGTCTGCAACTTTGAAATATTAAATTACAGGATGAATTAGCTATGGGAGTTGAATTTCACTAGAATATTTTATTTAGCCACATAAAGTTTTTCTATTTTGGAAAATAAACCTGTAAACTGATATTGAATTCAGAATTTTTCATAATCTCATAATCTAGAATTCTTTCATAGAATTCGATCAATGGATAGCTTATAGACAACTTCAAAAGTAGTGTTGCTTTTTAATTTCTTTTTTTTTATTTCTATTTTGTTCTTTTGTCTTCTTTTTATTAGAAACGCAAAGAAATAATGTAGGAATAGGGGTGGCAATCGGGCCGTGTTCGGCTCAGGCACGGACGTGCCGTGCCTAGCACGGCACGTCCGCCCGGGCATTGGCCCGGACTCTATCGTCCGGCACGACCTGCTAAGCATGTGTCGTGCCTGTGCCTAGCCGTGCCGCCACGTTTTTTTTTATTTTTTTTAAAATTATTAATTTGATTATTACGTTAGTTTAATAAAATAGTTAATTTAATTAGATCTAATAAGAAAAAAGATAATACAAATAAAATTTTATTATATTAAATCTCATTACATTAACAAATTACTCTATAAATCTTTTTCAAAATCATACAAAACCCAAAGAAAGGGAGAGGACCCTGGCCATCACTTCAATTTGTTCTTAATATTTTTTTTCAAAAAATTTATGAGTTCTAAAAAAATTACATGAAAAAATTACAAATATAGAAATTAGAATTAAAAAAATACAAAAGTCTTCAAAACACACATCTCCAAGTATTTGTTGTCATTGACTTCCTCCACTCCATTAGTACTCTACTACATGCACTAAAAGTAGATTTTGATGCTACTGTGGACAATGGAGGGGTTAGTAAATCACGGACCATGTTGGAAAGTATATAATATGTTTTTTTATATGATTTCTACGGCCAAACTATCAAAGTCTTCATAACGTTCAGGAGACAAGTCATCTGCATAGTTGATCAGAATAACTCATATTTTTATAAAATAATTATATTAAAATTTATATTCCATCTAACTTATAACGTGAATCTATAACAGTTGCAAAATATAGTAAATATGAGAAATTTCTAAAATATTTATTAAATTTAGTTTCAATGGGTTGAACGATATTTTCAAGTATTGGGTTATTCCACTTTCATTAAAAACCAAACTAATTTCGGTTAAATAATATAGTACAATGTATGTAATTAGACAGTAAGTGTCTGAAAGTACTCTAATTATATTTTCAAATTTGCTTAAAAAATTAAAAATGCAATGCAAATAGTTCCATTCATTAAAATCTAAACTAAAAGATTTAATTACATTTCATTAAACATATTTACTATATCTTTATATTTAATTACCGTGTTTAACATTTTATATGTAGAATTTCATCTTATTTTTATATCTAGAGATAAAATTTTATGTGAGATTTTAAAATTCCTACATATTTGTTTAAATTATTGTTTTCTTGACCCACTATTTTTTATAAATACTATTGTGTTCCTAAATTTAGTTATTGAATCATTTGCTATTCTTAATCCATCTTGCACACACAAATTAAGTATGTGATAAAAACACCTAATATAAAATAATTTGCCATCTAAAATTAGTTTAGTAATATTTTTTAAAATTTCTATTGCGGCCGTATTTTCAGAAGCATTATCGAAAGAAATGGAAAAAAATTTCTTTCTATTCCAAATTCCGCAAAAACACTAAGTAAGGATTGTGATAGATTATGTGTATTGTGTGAAAATTTAAATCTCTTAAATCTAATTATTTTTTTTTATATCATCCAATCTTAATCTATGTAGTGGCCGTTACTCAAAAATAATGACAACTATTTAAATGCTCCCAACAATCCAAACTTATTGCTACTCTATAAATTAAAGAAGTTAAAATGATAATTAAATTTTGTTTCTTATCTTTATATATTTTTACAATGTCGGATTTAGATGTAAAATGTGAGACTCTTTTATATTCTGGATTAAGTACCTTTCTTATAATTTTTTTTAATTTTGGGCCTTCGGCCATAGAAAAAGATTGTTCGGCATGTACTATATATATTGCTAATTCTTCACTATCTAAAGGGAAAGAATATGGTTTTTGACAATACTTACACCTATTTTTTCTAACACCATTTTCCTTGAATTTTTCAAAATGCTTCTATATGTCCAATTTTGAAATCCTATCGGGGGTGGTTGTTTGGGTTTCGGGTATGGTTGTTCTGGCAGTATTTTTTTCAGTCATATTAGTTTATTCTATATTTTCATATGATTGTGACACAAATGGTACTTGAGAGGGCGTTTTAATGGTTGGCAATTACTTTGATATTTTTCATTTGATAAAAAAAAATGAAAAAAAAAGTACCCGCGGCTTGAGAGGAAGAAGCGCCGAACAAATATGGATCCATTTCGAAAAAACTACTAAAAAATCGAATAAAAAAAATTCAAATTATAAATACCTCAACTGCTTGAGAGTTGAGACTTGAGAGTTGAAACCGCTTGAGTGACAAGAGTAGAGAGATGAGAGATTGAGAGAGGAAGCCTGTAATAATCCTTATTTTTTTTTCATAATTAAATGAATAACAAATAAACATAATAATTTAAACTATTCATCTTCCCTCTTTTATAATATCCTAAATTCATTCATTTTTCTAACCTTTTAAATTCTATAACCCTCAAAACCTTTTAAATTCCATAACTCCTCAAATCCTTTGAATTTCATAACTCCCTAAACCCTTCACATTCTATAACTCCTAAATCTAACACTATATAAACCCAACCTCTTTTCTAAATTCAATCTTACACTCATCCTCTTAAAAAAAAAATCTCTCTCTCACTTTGTTGGAGCGCCTCGTCGGACCGCTGTCGTTAGCCTCGCCGAAGTTTTGACAAAGAAACTCCTATTTCTTTCTTCCCTTGCTCTACTATTTGAGGTTGGTATTAATTTCTTAAATTTCTATTGCATTTATTTAATTAGACCATAGGATTAGCTCACACCCTATCTAACGACCCTAACAAAAAATATCCACCATCTTATAGACCCAATAAGATAAATTCAAACCCATTTATTGATTTCAAATAGAATTTAGGGTGATCCTACAATTTTAGGCCAAAACATTATCTATAAATCAATTAGGAGATTCTTCTCAAAAATAAATATAAAATAAAATAGGAAGGAAATAATTTATCATTAAATGAAATCTTTATATGCTAAACTTATCCAATAAATCCAACAAACATAAAATCAAACAAAAACATAACCATATAAGAGTTGAATTATATTTTTTGTTAACATAGACTTCAAGATTAGTATTAATACAGCATATGTCCAGCTGAACCCACCTTACACATCCTATAAGCCTCTCTTGCCAAACAAATAAAATTATAGTTCAATAAGAATTAACCAATTCAAATATTTATAAAATATGTAACTAACAACTTATTATGACAACATTAGAAGTTAATTTTCTACACTAATATTATTTAACTTTAAAATTAATACTAAGTGCTTTATGAAAATTAGAAATTCCCTAAAAATCACCTGAATTTATGATGAATAATTTTTAACAAATATATTATAATTTTATGTGTAGATTGCTTCGTGTGATTGCCAATTGGTAGACCTTCGCAAATCGAGGTGAGTTCTTTTTGGACTCACTAAACATGCTAATTTTTCTTATAGAAATATTACTTCAATTATATCATCTAAATTTGTGATTACAAATACTATTTCTTTATATTATTAGGATTTAATTTGAAAAAGCTAAATGTGTTATTACAAGTGCAATCATTGACATATCTGTTATTTCTTTATGATGTTAGAAATTAAATGATTACTTGTTAAATTACAGCATGTAGTTAGGTTTTTAATAAATTATGAAAAATGCTATAATCGTGGAAACATACTGTTTGTGATATCATTCTATATCGGTGTCTAGAAAAGTTTTGTATGCTGGTTCTCTAATTAAGGAACGTGCAACGCACGGAAAACCTCCCAGCATTCATACACTGGCCTGGCCGATATCTGTATGATATCTCAAATCAGTAAATTCTTGATATAACCAATTGTGATTTATTGAATAAAATATAAAACGGATTCTATAAATTATGTTGTTAACAAATTAACAAAATCTAATTGAAATATTGTACCCGAAATTCAATATACAAGTTATGAAAACCAGAATTTAGATATGCATGTACTATACTTAAATGACAATGGGTTGGGGGAGAAACTGAGTGATGGAAATATACTCTGTTTCGGTTGTAAACTTATTAAGTTGTACAACTGAATATTTCGCACACCATGGGTGCGTGATGATTTGCTGGATCATACCTGATTATAATTCCTGTTTGCCTGGCGACAGGTCCGACTCAGCACCGGACAATCATATGACCATTTCCTGGGTCTGTACAGGAAACAATCGAAACAGTTGTATCCCATCAGTTAGCTTTTCCAATTACATGACATCTTAGACAAAAAAATACCTCTATTATAGAGTTGACTTTACTAAAATGATAAACTTGCTATGATTGTGACCATACTAAAAGATATTTGCTTTAACCTGTCACTTAATATTATCGTTAATTATGGATTTAATATTTTTCTAAGACTTGCATTATTACCATGTTAGACATAATTATTACATCACATTTTTCTGTATTTATTGTGTTGGTCGCTATCTGACGACCTGGATATGCATGTCCAGTGACTGAGTTGAACCCTGTTGATCCTACTGCGGAAGACATGGAGTATTTTGCTGAAGTGACCGAAGATCAGTAGTTATCATGTACTTAGTTTGTATTAAATGCAGTCTTTTCATGTTTTTGAACCTATCATTCCTTAATGGATGTTATCTAAAGTTATCCAGTATCGTCCTTCTGTTTTCTTTATGTAATAGACTTCATGGATCAATGAATGTCAGTTTATTTATCTACGTGTATTTATTCTTTGTGGCTGTGATATTATAATTGAGGCTTTAGCATATTCAAACTGAATATGTTGCCGGTACCTGCTACACGTGCTCGTATACCGTATATTGGGAGCGGGGCGTGACAGGTATTTTAGTGGTATCAGAGCCAGGTTCAAAAATGAGTTGACCCAACGAGATTGAGTTAACTTGGAATTGATCCTAAGCTTGAGATCACAGCCATATGAATAAATGTAGATATTGAAGATTTCATTACCATATCTCTTAATTCAAACTTCCTTTGATTCCATTTTTCCTTATCTTCTTCAGTACGATGGCACAAAATAATGAATCTGAATCGAACTCGAACACTAGCTCAATTAATGCCGTAGAGATGTTGGGAGTACTTCGTGGAATGATGGAAGCATAACAACAACAAACTCAGATGATGCATACTGGAATTACGGCAGCATTAGAACAAATCAATGCGCCTCGACCACAACGAGTTGGGAGCATTTCTGATTTTCGACGCCTTCATCCTGCAACTTTCTCTGGAACAGTTGGACCACTTGAAGCTGAACAGTGGTTAGCCGAGATGGAGGATTTTCTTACAGCTGCATGAATTCCTAAGGAGGATAAGATTGATGTTGTGAAGATCCAGCTGACGGATGTAGCTAGAACCTGGTGGCAAGCTGAAGGAGACCGACTGGAACAACCAATCGTATGGGAAGATTTTACTAAGAGTTTTTACACAAGGTTCTTTCCAAAGGCAGCTCGAAGGGAGATGGAACAACAGTTCATCAACCTGAAACAAGGAGGAAAGTCTGTAGAAGAGTATGCAGCTGAATTTGTCCGTTTGAGCTGATTTGCACCATACATGGTTGTTGATGAAGAAGATCGAGCTCATCGATTCCAACAAGGTTTAAGATTGGACATCCAGAAATATTTGGTGTCTTCCAAACTTGAGACTTATGCTGATGTGATTGATGCCGCAAGAGGTGTAGAGCAAGTTATTAATAAAGAGAAGCGAGTTCAAACAATATCGAAGAGGTCTTTCAATCAAGTATCTGGAGAATCTATTTTCAAAATGGGTCCTACCGAGAAGCGACCTTCCATCCCTCATCCTCAAAAGCTCATATGCAACTTCTGTCAGAAACCTGGTCATCTCAAGAAGGACTGCAGAACTGCTAATGGACTATATTTGGCCTGTGGATCGGCTGAACATACTTTGATGAATTGTCCGAAGAGGAGAATTAGTGAAGAAATGTCTCGACCTGCTATTCCCCCACAACAAAGGAATGCAGGGCTCAATTAAGGCAAACAACCTCTTATTTCTCAAAAGAAAATGTTCCAGCAAGCTCTGAAAAATAAGGGAGTGGACCATGGTCAGAGTCAAGCTTTCAATCTCACTGCGGAATAGGCTGAAAATTCCAATGAGGTGGTGACAGGTATAATTTTAGTACATGGTACACCAGTTTTTACACTATTTGATTCTGGAGCTTCACATTGTTTCATTTCATCTGTTTTCGTATCCCTTCATGACATTCCATGTGATACTTTGACATCTAATTGGAACATTAATACGGGTAATGGAGCTATAATATCTAGTAAAGTGTATAGACTATGTCCTGTGGTAGTATGTAGAAGGGAGTTCTATGCCAATTTTCTTATAATCGAACCTAGTGGATTCGATGTTATACTTGGAATGGACTGGCTTAGTACTTTCCATGCAGTGATTGATTGTCGAAAGAAAAGTGTCATATTTCGAATTCCGAATCACCCGGATTTGAATTTCTTGGAGGTAGTAAGACACTAGAGTCAGCAAAATTTCGAGGTAGATCAACAAGTGAAATCTTCATCATGATGGACGAAAAAGATGAAGATATTCCGGTAGTGTCAGAATATCTTGATGTATTTGCAGATAAGTTTACTAGATTACCACATGAGAGAGCAGGAGAATTTTCTATTGATCTTATTCCCGGTACGGTGCCTATATCTAAAGCACCATTCCGAATGGGACTAGTAGAATTGGCAGAAGTGAAACGTCAATTGACGGAGCTTGAAGATCAAGGATTCATTAGACCTAGCACCTCGCCGTGGGGAGCACCAATCTTACTTACGGGAAAGAAAGATGGGAGTAAGAGGCTTTGCATTGACTACCGAGAATTGAATCAAGTCACGATCAAGAACAAATATCCTTTGCCTAAAATCGATGACTTGTTCGCTCAACTCGGGGGAGCTAAAGTTTTTTTTCTAAGTTGGATCTCAAGTCAGGATATCGTCAAATAAGAGTCAAGAAGGAAGACATACAGAAAACTGCTTTTCGAACTCGATATGGCCATTATGAATTTCTAGTAATGCCATTTGGAGTGACAAATGCACCGGCTGTATTTATGAATTTGATGAACCAAGTGTTTGCTCTATACCTGGATAAATTCGTAGTTGTGTTCATCGATGATATTTTAGTATACTCCAAAAATGATGAAGAGCATGCCGAACATTTGAGAATTGTGTTGGAGACTCTTCGAAAAGAGAAACTCTACGGCAAACTTAGTAAGTGCGAGTTTTGGCAGAAAAGTATATCTTTTCTGGGACATATCATCTCTGGAGAAGGAATCTCGGTTGATTCGCGTAAGATCGAAGCAGTGAAAAACTGGCATGTCCCGAAGAATGTGTCCGAAGTTAGGAGCTTTCTTGGATTGGCTGGTTACTATCGAAAATTTGTTCAAGATTTCTCGAAGATCGCAGGACCCTTGACCAAGTTAATGAAAAAGGATGAGAAGTTTGTGTGGTCAAGTGAATGTAATGAAGCTTTCGAAGAGTTGAAGATTCGACTTACTTCTGCACCAATTTTGGCGATTCCAGATGGAACAGGTGGAATGGTTGTATTTAGTGACGCATCTGGAAGAGGACTAGGATGTGTGTTAATGCAACATGGGCGAGTGATTGCTTATGCATCTCGTCAATTGAAGTCTCATGAGAAGAACTACCCAACGCATGATTTGGAGTTAGCAGCAGTAATTTTTGCTTTAAAGATTTGGAGACACTACTTGCTTGGAGATCGTGTGGATATTTATACTGATCATAAGAGCCTTAAATATGTTTTTACTTAGAAGGAGCTCAACATGAGGCAAAAAAGATGGTTAGAACTAATGGTAGACTATGACATCAACTTACAATACCATTCCGGTAAGATTAATGTAGTTCCCGATGCTTTAAGTAGAAAACCAATGGCGATGTATCTTACCCAGTAAAAGAAGTTGCTCGAAGAGATGAGGAGGCTAGACTTAGAAGTCATCTTGTCAAAATCAAAAGTACAATTTATGGCCTTACAACTCCAATCATCATTGGTTGAGAAGATCAAAGAATGCCAGAAAGACGACCCCAAACTACAGAAATTTCGAAGTGAAGTTGAATCTGGACGGAGATCAGACTTTTTCATGCTGATGGATCACTTCGATTTAAGAACAGACTTTGTGTGCCAAAGGGAAATGTTCAAGAAGAAGTTCTTTCGGAAGCTCATAGTTCAACATATTCAGTACATCCGGGAGGCACGAAAATGTATCAAGACTTGAAGCAACACTTTTGGTGGCACGGAATGAAGAGAGAAATTGCTCGATTTGTATCCAAATGTTTGGTATGCCAACAGGTAAAGGCAGAACATCAGAGGTCACCGGGACTTTTGCAACCTTTGCCAATACCCAAATGGAAATGGGAGGAAATTACTATGGATTTCGTTGCGGCCTTGCCGCGAAGTCCTAAGGGTAATAATGCTATATGGGTTATCGTGGATCGTCTTACAAAATCGGCTCATTTTATCCCATTTCGTGTTGGACAGTCGACGGAAACATTAGCAGAGAAATACATGCATGAGATTGTACGACTTCATGGTGTTCCAATCAGTATTGTATCAGATAGAGATACTAGATTTAGATCTCATTTTTTTAAGAGTTTGCAAGAAAGTTTGAGATCTAAACTTAAATTTAGCAGTGCTTATCATCCTCAAACTGACGGACAATCAGAGAGAACTATCCAAACTTTAGAGGATATGCTTAGAGCATGTATGCTAGATTTTGGTAGGTCTTGGGAAGATCACCTTCATCTTGTTGAATTTTCTTACAACAACAGCTATCAAACAAGTATTAAGATGACGCCATTTGAAGCATTATATGGAAAGAAATGTCGATCACCGGTTTATTGGGACGATATTGGAGAAAGAAAACTTTTGGGACTAGAGATGATTACTCAAACAGTGGATAAGGTCAATCTGATTCGTAAACACCTAAAGGCTGCTCAAGACAGGCAGAAGAAATGGGCGGATACTCATCGAAAATTTTTGGAATTTCAAGTTGGAGATTTAGTATTCTTGAAAATATCACCATCCAAAGGTATTATTCGATTCGGTTCACGAGGAAAGCTTAGTCCAAGATTTATTGGTCCTTTTGACATTGTGGAGAGAGTTGGAAAAGTATCATATCGTCTAGCATTTCTCCCATCCTTAGAAGGTGTTCATAATGTGTTTCATATATCCCAACTCAAACGCTATGTTCGGGACGAGAATCATATATTAGATTATTCAGAGTTAGAGCTCAGACCAGACCTCTCCTATCAAGAACAACCAGTAGCTATCATCGAGCGACGAGAGAAAGTTTTGAAGAGTAAAGTCATTCCCCTCGTTCTAGTTTGGTGGAATCATCGATCACCTAAAGAAGCAACCTGGGAACAGGAAGACGATATCCGTGAACAGTATCCGCACCTTTTTGATTAAGACTTCTGGTATTGTTCTATCTCTTATTTAATTTCGAGGACGAAATTATTTTTCTAAGGGGGATAGAATGTAATAATCCTTATTTTTTTTTCATAATTAAATGAATAACAAATAAACATAATAATTTAAACTATTCATCTTCCCTCTTTTATAACATCCCAAATTCATTCATTTTTCTAACCTTTTAAATTCTATAACCCTCAAAACCTTTTAAATTCCATAACTCCTCAAATCCTTTGAATTTCATAACTCCCTAAACCCTTCACATTCTATAACTCCTAAATCTAACACTATATAAATCCAACCTCTTTTCTAAATTCAATCTTACACTCATCCTCTTAAAAAAAAATCTCTCTCTCACTTTGTTAGAGCGCCTCGTCGGACCGCTGTCGTTAGCCTCGCCGAAGTTTTGACAAAGAAACTCCTATTTCTTTCTTCCCTTGCTCTACTATTTGAGGTTGGTATTAATTTCTTAAATTTCTATTGCATTTATTTAATTAGACCATAGGATTAGCTCACACCCTATCTAACGATCCTAATAAAAAATATCCACCATCTTATAGACTCAATAAGATAGATTCAAACCCATTTATTGATGTCAAATAGAATTTAGGATGATCCTACAATTTTAGGCCAAAACATTATCTATAAATCAATTAGGAGATTCTTCTCAAAAATAAATATAAAATAAAATAGGAAGGAAATAATTTATCATTAAATGAAATCTTTATATGCTAAACTTATCCAATAAATCCAACAAACATATAATCAAACAAAAACATAACCATATAAGAGTTGAATTATATTTTTGTTAACATAGACTTCAAGATTAATATTAATACAGCATATGTCCAGCTGAACCCACCTTACACATTCTATAAATCTCTCTTGCCAAACAAATAAGGTTATAGTTCGATGAGAATTAACCAATTCAAATATTTACAAAATATGTAACTAACAACTTATTATGACAACATTAGAAGTTAATTTTCTATACTAATATTATTTAACTTTAAAATTAATACTAAGTGCTTTATGAAAATTAGAAATTCCCTAAAAATCACCTGAATTTATGATGAATAATTTTTAACAAATATATTATAATTTTATGTGTAGATTGCTTCGTGTGATTGCCAATTGATAGACCTTCGCAAATCGAGGTGAGTTTTTTTTGGACTCACTAAACATGCTAATTTTTCTTATAGAAATATTACTTCAATTATATCATCTAAATTTGTGATTACAAATACTATTTCTTTATATTATTAGAATTTAATTTGAAGAAACTAAATGTGTTATTACAAGTGCAATCATTGACATATCTGTTATTTCTTTATAATGTTAGAAATTAAATGATTACTTATTAAATTATAGCTTGTAGTTAGGTTTTTAATAAATCATGAAAAAGGCTATAATCGTGGAAACATACTGTTTGTGATATCATTCTATATCGGTGTCTAGAAAAGTTTTGTATGCTGGTTCTCTAATTAAGGAACGTGCAACGCACGGAAAACCTCCCAGCATTCATACACTGGCCTGGCCGATATCTGTATGATATCTCAAATCAGTAAATTCTTGATATAACCAATTGTGATTTATTGAATAAAATATAAAACGGATTCTATAAATTATGTTGTTAACAAATTAACAAAATCTAATTGAAATATTGTACCCGAAATTCAATATACAAGTCATGAAAACCAGAATTTAGACATGCATGTACTATACTTAAATGACACTGGATTTTGGCAGAAACTGAGTGATGGAAATATACTCTGTTTCGGTTGTAAACTTGTTAAGTTGTACAACTGAATATTTCGCACACCATGAGTGCGTGATGATTTGCTGGATCATACCTGATTATAATTCATGTTTGCCTGACGGCAGGTCTGACTCAGCACCGGACAATCATGTGACCATTTCCTGGGTCTGTACAGGAAACAATCGAAACAGTTGTATCCCATCAGTTAGCTTTTCCAATTACATGACATCTTAGACAAAAAATACCCCTATTATAGAGTTGACTTTACTAAAATAATAAACTTGCTATGATTGTGACCATACTAAAAGATATTTGCTTTAACCTGTCACTTAATATTATCGTTAATTATGGATTTAATATTTTTCTAAGACTTGCATTATTACCATGTTAGACATAATTATTACATCACATTTTTCTGTATTTATTGTGTTGGTCGCTATCTGACGATCTGGATATGCATGTCCAGTGACTGAGTTGAACCATGTTGATCCTACCGTGGAAGACATGGAGTATTTTGCTGAAGTGACCGAAGATCAGTAGTTATCATGTACTTAGTTTGTATTAAATGCAGTCTTTTCATATTTTTGAACCTATCATTTCTTAATGGATGTTATCTAAAGTTATCCAGTATCGTCCTTCTGTTTTCTTTATGTAATAGACTTCATGGATCAATGAATGTCAGTTTATTTATCTACGTGTATTTATTCTTTGTGGCTGTGATATTATAATTGAGACTTTAGCATATTCAAACTGAATATGTTGCCAGTACCTGCTACACGTGCTCGTATACCGTATATTGGGTGCGGGGCGTGACAAAACCGGAAGAAGAGCTTGCTTGAAATTTGCTTGATACTTGATGCTTAATACTTGCTTATTTGAGATTTCTTGATCACTTGATGCTTACTTGATGCTTGTCCCTTGATTCTTAAAACTTGATCGAATATAGAAGAAGTTATTTGAAAGAATTTTGTATTTGAAAATTTTTGAGAGAGTTGAAAATTGAGAAGAGTTTTGGGAAATTTGTGAAGAAGAATAAAAATGGAGGAATGAGGCGGTTATTCATAGGGAAAGAAAATATTTTTTTTTTAAAAATTACAAAAAACCCTTCCAACGGCCATTTTGACCGTTGAGAGGCAAAATTTACAAATTTAATTTGCAAAAAACCCCCAACGACTACTTTTATAGTCATTGGGGGTTCTGTGCAAAAAGAATTTGCAAAAAAAACTCCAACGAGTATAAACAGCCAATTAAAAAATAAATAAATTTATGTGGCAGGCCGAACCCGGCAAGTGCCAGGCATGGTTCTGCTCGGCTGGGCCGAGCCGTGCCAGCATCCCGAGTTATCCCGGCTTGGACACTGCCCGAGCCGAAGACCCAGGCCATGCCGAGCATAATTCCGGCGAGCCGTGCTGGGCCAGGCGTGCCTAACGGACCGTCCAGCTCATTTGCCACCCCGTGCATAGGAGGAGAAAAGGATCATGAATATGTATTTGTTCATTCTTTAGTGACCATATTGTTCATGTATTATTCTAATCATTGCTCGAGAAGAAAATCATCTCTCTTGTTAGCAAGCCTCGTGGAGATGAACAATAAAGGATTGGTAAATATTCAAAGAATTTAAGGAAGCTACTTGAGGACGGATGATACTAATTTCTCACACTTTGTATTTCCTAAACTATTCAAACAAGTAAACATAATTATGGCATTAGCATAAATATGACTTGAGAAGTGAGCAAATTTTCTACATCGGGCAGCAAAGTTTGCATAACATCAATATAAGAATGATCATCTTGGTCTACTGCAAAATCAATCGTTATTCACATAAAGTAGTAGGTTGTTTTGATATTATCATGTGAAGTTGAAAATTTTGGAAGAGCCAAAAATTATAGATAATCAATATAAATACATAGGTTTTTGTTGTACGCCGTGTAAAGATCATTTAATACTAATATACTAAAGAAGAGGAAATTTTATTTATTCAAGAGAACAAAATTCCAAAAGAGGAAAGATAAAAAGGAAATAGCTATATAGAAATTGGATTTTTTTTTTTTTTTCCTGGAAGAGAACTGTTGATATATTGACATATTAGATATTGTTATATTGATTTGAACTAAACAAAAACTAGATATTGAAAATCTGAATATATAAAATAAAATTAAATAGATTGTAGATTTACAAGAAAGCGAATAAATAAATAAACTATGTAAAAGCAAAAGTTATAAAGACATTATTGGAAACCATTAGAGCAGAAAATTGAGTTTAGCATTGAACGTTATGTCCTTAAAACTGATTCGCCCACCACTATATAGGCTTTTGGAACTCAATGAGCGTCAGTCTCTCAGGATACAATGATTGCACTATAATTGGAAGGAAGTAACAATTCAATTGTCTCAACGAATCAAAATAAAGCTATACTCTCTATTTGTATACGAATGGAATGAATGCGTAATGAGATTCTATTATAAGAAAACGAATTTCTTCTTTTCTTCTACTATTCTATGAAATGCAAAGGCATTGCCTATTTATAGACTCTATTAAGCGATGCAACTCTTTGTTGCAACATGATATGAATCATAGTGTTTGAAATTCAAATGGTGCATGAACAGTTACAATTATTCAAGTGGTCACCTCTTCATGTTCAAACATATATTTATTGGTCAAGTAGTGTATGAACTATTATATCCTTTCAAATAGTTACACTCATTTATATTTGAATTGTTACATAATTTAACCATTAGCACCCATTCTAATAGTCATACACTTCGAGCAGTCCCACTCATTCGAACAGTCACACTTATTCGAATAGTAGCACCCGTTCAGTCATTCACACTCGTTCATATTTTGTTCTTTAAACCAATTTACATTTATTCTATTCATAAATTTGAACAAGTGAATATAATATAATTGACAAATAGATTCTCCTTAAAATTATTTTCTAACAAGAACTTTAAATTTATCATTTTATTACTCTCTTGGAGAAATCTTGTACTCCCTCACACGTTCCAATGCGAAGGAATAACTTGGATGTTTCATGCTATGGAGAAACATAAATACTGGTGAAACACTTAAAAAATCTTGCTTTCTAGACTACGTTAACACTCGTGATACTCGTGAATGCTTGCTACATCCACATCGAATATAATCCCCATCCACTCTAGCGGACAACCTTTCTTGACAAGAAAAACAGGGAAATCTATTTACAGTATAATCAATAACTACAGGTCTCTACACTCTTCGTGTTTTTATTGTCTTCAAATACCTTAATTTAACTTTAACTAAATGAAACACCAAAAATATGATGCGAGCAACGAGGCCATCCCAACACAAGCGAACACACATTAAAAGCCATTAAGGCACATTTGTTTCTTTGTTAGTATTTAGTTTAGCACTAGACCCCTCAAGCAGTAATCTTTAGGGTTAATTACACTCATAATCCTATAGTATGAAAATGTATAACTTATCACCCCTAAGTTTTAAACTCTCATTTAGACCGCTAGACTGCAATAAAAATATTTTTGTCTGAGCTTTCCTGTTAGTTTTTTTTCTGCAGTTTAGAAAGTCTAAGTGAGAGTTTTAAACTTTAGAGAATCTGAGTATAATTAATCCTAATTTTTAAGCATAGTAAGCAACATTCGATTCTGACTAATACTCTATAAATTGGCATCATAACTATTTGATTGGACACAACTCCTTTGAACTTCTTTCTAAACTATGATAGCATGTAAATACGAAAGATTATAATTAAGTACCATCTAAACATGTATCTCAATTATCTTTAAATTAATAAATAGTTAAAATCTTTTCTAAACTACCTCACGCCATAGTTATTTACTCTAACATTTACTTTAGAAAGAAATTACACTAACTAGTTAAAACTATGCTTCGGATGATCTTGGCAACCTTCAATTTTGAGGAGCACCTGGATCCATTCATTCAGACCAAAGACCCAAAGGCATTTTAAAAAAAAGGTTAATTATACTCAAATTCCTTGTAGTATGGAGAGTGTATAACTTGGAAATTTCTATTTGCGCACGGCATTTTACTCTTGGCATCCTACTTACTCTTTACACCAAACTCTTATTTTGAAATACTATTTTTTTACTCTTTGCATCCCATTTTTTTTTCCAAAAATACCCCTATTCTCTTTCTCTAACTCCTCACCTCGTCCGATCCCATTTGTATCCACTTTTATTTGAGTCGGATGTTGATTTAAGAGCAAAAAATATGTTGGTCGGATATTAATACCAAACCAAGAAACGTGCTGGTCGGATATTAATATCCGACCAGCAAGCGAAATCTTCTCCACAAGAGAAAACTAATTAGCGATAAATTTCAAATAAATGCGCATAAAAACCTTTAAAAAATTCAAATCGTACCTTAAATTTGTCCTCTTACACTATTTACATGTTGTAATTTTTCATTTGTATAAGAAAACTCAAATTCAAAGTCCAGACCCAAATTTCACTTGTCATGGTGAATCGAAGAATTTAAAATTCTTCTAATCTTTTTAGAAACGTTAATGTAAAAAATTTTAAGGGTTAAAAAATCAAATCGATGATTTTGTTGGAGATGTATTTTTATTAAATATCAAAAAATTTATTTACGATTTTAGAGAGAAAATAGAGGAGGAAGATGATGAGTTATAGTTCTAAATTTCAAGAAGTTAGGATTTATAAGGGTAATTTAGTCCAAAAAATAATAGCAAACTTGTAATTATTTATAAGTTTCAAAACCGTGCGTCAAGAGTAAAATGTGGTATGCAAATAAAATTTTCCATATAACTTTTATCACCTTAAAGTTTAAAACTTTCACTTATATCCCTGAGCTGAGAAAAAAAATATCTCGATTTGAGCTTTCCTATTGGTTTTTTTTTTTTTTTTTCGATTCAGGAGGTCTAAATGAGAGTTTTAAACTTTGGGGGTGATAAGTTATACATTCCTATAATATATATTATAGGGATATGAGTATAATTAATCTTAAAAAAAATGCTGGTACTTGTTACTAGGAGACTCGTTTACAACGTAGTTGCCATGCTTTGTCGAGTGTATGGACTTATTAAACTGCACCCATTTGGTCCCGTAACGTGCAAGATAAAATTAAGTTAATTTTTTTTATTTAATTGTCTTATAGACGTTCTTTTGCTTAAAAAATTTAATATATCCAATTGAAAAAGGAATCTATCCTGAAATTATAGGCCGAGCCGCCGAGGTTTGATAAGTTTTAAATCTTAAATTTCTAAATTTATAAAAATCAATCGATATTGCTAGTGGGTCTGTTCAAGTACTTTCCTCGGATATTTAGGATCTATCAACCGCTGGTACGCTGATTCTCCGGCCAAGACGCTGACCCATATTTCGTTTCCCAATAGATTATCATGACAGAGGATTTCTCGTGTCTCCTCCTTTTTACGCTCAACCGCTAATTCAATTAGGGTTTCGCGAGTCTCCCCAAAGGGTGAGCACATCATCTTGCCCTTTTTCTTCGATCCATTCATTTCAAGCAAAATTCCAATTTCAATTTGATTTCTTTGTCTAACATGATAGAATGCGGATGTTGTCCGATCAATTCCCCTAGGGTAAAATTTCCCCTTTTTGTTCCCCCAATTTTCTCAAACATTTTCCTACTTGATTTTCAAATTTTGTTCAATTGCAGAGGTGCATGTCAATGGCAGTGCGCCGCCAAGTTCGATATTCTCCTCTCCCTGCAGAAGATGTCGACGACGGCCGTGACCTACGCTACGAGTACATACCCAAGGCCCTTGATAGAGTCCCATGGAGATCGATCACCCTCGCTGTTTTTCTTCTCTTGCTGGGTTCGGTCCTTCTCCTTCTCGCGCTGTTTGTTTTCTCCGGCCACTTGGAGGCTGATCTGTCCCAAGGGTTTGGTCTGATGGTGGTCGGTGTGCTAGCCTTCCTTCCTGGTATGTATGATGTGTCACATTCTCACCAACTTCTTTTAAGTACTTAATGCATAAAAATCCCAAGGTTTTAAGTATCGGCCAATGATATATGATTTTTGACTTTTAACGGTAGATTAATATCCTCTGTATTACATTAATGAGTCATAACATAACAGCCGCAAAATACTTAGAAGGAGTCTAGTACCTTTGCCAAATACAAACAAAAAATGTGCTACACCTACAAAAGTTAGCATAGAAGTCAAGATACAAAGTACATAGTAAACTAAATCACATTCCTGAGTCCGCGGCCACCCTTCCATCTGTCCTCGAACCTTGCATCTCGAAAATCAAGGTGACTGTAAGTTGTCGCACGAATTGTCCTTTGAGAGCTGCACTCGTTCTTCATGTGAAAGAAACCCGGTCCACAAGAGTATATCTGAGTGGGTTCGCAAAGTACAAGAGCCAATGATGATATGTTATCATGAATATCGTGTCGGATTTGGAGGTGTTCAATATATCGTTACTGATGCTGGAGTTGGAAATACTGCCAATGTGATACATCCGCATATTTCTGATTCTTGACACTGTAAACCATATGCTGATGATGGAGATGACCATTCCGAGATTTTCAACCTTGCATAAATAATGTCTTGTGATGCTGGAGTAGGGATGAGAATCGACGGGTCCGAGGGCCAATTTTGGTTTGTCATATTCAAACTTTTGAATTAAAAATGATTTTTTTTTTGTTTTTCTAATTCAAAATTTGAATTGGACTGGCCAAACATTGACCTTTGGACCTGTTCATTCTCATCTTTATTCTGGAGGTACTTGATGAGAAACCGATGCTAGACTTGAAACTCAACCAAGTAAACATGGAGGCAATTGATTATGGTACAATGGGATACATAAGACATGCTTAAGCTTAGTATACTTAAGAGAAATGGATGCAAGCTTTGGTTTCGTTAATTGGTTGCAATGAATAGTCGCAGCTTGTAGCATATCAACATATCAAAGTTAAAAGCGTTTTGATGAAAGTTTCTGTAATGCAATATATGACATAAATCTCATGGATGCATAGAGAGGACAAATTAGGTGTGACATGGGTTACAATTTTGGAGATTGACTTTTGGATCAATCCTAAACTAGTGCGGCAACTCTGTTTTGAACTTATTTCTTGAATTGGTTAAAACAATTTGATATGGGTGTTGTAAGCATTGATTTGTCTCATGCAGGGAAGTTGAGTTGGTGATAGGTAAGCCATTGGAAAACTTATTGCTGCAAAGTTTTCCTAAATCATTATATACTTTTTCTATCAGGTAATCACATATAAAGAATGAGAGCCTTCAGTAATGGTTGCCACTCAACTTACTTGTTGCCTCCAATCCGTTCAATGAATTAATCATTACGACCATGTAAATATTTTTCAATTTAATAAAACATGTTGAGTCATTGGAATAGGAAGCAATCTTATTGATAATCTGAGATTCTGAGGTTCTCTGTTAATTAAAAATGCAGATTGAATATTGATATGTCCTTAAGGTTGGTGAGTTTTTTTTTTTCTCACTTATCTTGATGCGCTTTGATTCTACTTTTAGGATCCAGTACTTCTAACAGCTTCCCATTGGACATAAAATGCCTCCGGACTACATTGGTCAAAAGAAATAGCTAATAGATATGTTTTGCCCCTTGAATCCAGGAGAAGCTTCGAGCAGATATCTGATTAATGCAATTGATTGTTCAAGTCCCATTTTTCATTTTATCTATAGGTCATTATCTTAGAAAGACAATACCAGTTAGAATTAATGCATAATTGTTGTGATCATAAATGTTGTACTTTGATTCAAACACATGGTGTAGGCCATGGCAATAGATTACCTCTAATATGTAGAAGTGAGGAGACACTATACTGCTTTTGCTATAGTTCATGTATATTTAACCTATACAAGTATAGGTGTCAATTTGATATTCATATGGAAAATACTAAACAGTAAATTGAATCATAGAACATTTAGTCCATTCCAAAAGGGTGACATAACATACTCGATTGACTACATGTCATAGGTTGTGTAGAAATAGAATTGAGGATATCTGTTAAAGAATATCTAAGTAAATCCAAACATGTTTTGCTAAACTAAAATTCAAAGTTCGAAGTCATAAATTAGAATGCATTAATATATATTGGTGTAAAGGCTGTGATCCGAGTTTCATAAATCTTGTGTCCTCATGTTATCAAGCAAGTAAGTATGATAATAAGATAATTGAAAAATATTTGCTAGCTAGAATTGAAAGGTGTGCATGCTGAATGGTATTTATTGGAGGAAATATATTAGAACATTATTGACTATAAGTGTTAGGATCGAGATGCAACCCTAGAATGGGGATTAATAGGGTTGCTACAATTTTTAATCTTACTTAAGAGATTTTCAAAGTTATATGCAGTGAAAATAAAAAACAACAATAGAAAGATTATCACACCACAGAAAGTACGAGATTTATAATAATTTGGGAATCCTAATGTTTACTCTTCTTGTCAAGAGGGTTTTCCACTAATAATATAGGTAATCCTGGATCATAACCCAATCCAATAAACAGTTATAAGACTCATTCTAGTTTACCCAACTAGTTGTCTCTGCAAACAACCTACACAAAGTGTAATCCTAGTCTTTGCTATTAACCCTAAATTTTCCTCAGTTTGAGTACGCTGTAAAACAACCAATCAAAAGATTGCTAATAATAATGTTTGAAACTTTACAAGACTCAATATTATTTGAACATGAAATTAAAGAGATCTTTAAGCCCTTTTATAGCCATTTTCGAAAGATGTTGATCGAAGATTATGGAAGAATAGTGATGATGATGTAATGCAGGCTGTAGCACTCCACAAAAATGTAAATTAGCGTTGAAGCATGCCTCTGCGAATGCTGAGACAATGGAGAAGAAGCTTGAAATATATCTTCAAATATTCCTTCTTTCACTTCAAAAAAATCTTCTAAGAGCACATTCAATTTTCTCCAAGATCTTCTTCTTGAAAAGCCACCTCTTTTTAATCTCCAAAAATCTCTTAAATTTGGGGATTGTTTCTTCTTTTATAGTTGGTTTAGTTTCTTGAATGAATCTTAATCATATAAGCAATAGAAGAAGTAGCCTTAGCTATTAAATCAAATCCAACCCTATTTAAAGTCATCTACTCATCCCATCCATGTATAGGAATGTTTGGAAACAAACTCTAACTCAAAGATGGTCAAAATCCACTCAAAAACTTCAGGTCTGTCGGCCCCCATCGATTGCTATTGTGCAGGCATTGATGGCTGCCGTCGATGACAATGTCACAATAGTAAACCCTGTAGCAAAGGGTGCTCGCAGGTGTCGCTGTAGCTAGGGCCATCAATAACCATAGGAAATGCTGGCTTATTCAGCCCTACTGCTCTTCAGAAAAAACAATGATAACTCTTGCATCAGCGATTGAGCTGTTCTTGGCACTGTTTTGATGATAATTCAAAGTTCTAAAATTTTATAATAGATTTTATCAATTGATTCAAGTTGTATCTCCGTCCGAAATACACTTGAAGTTGCAGTAACAGTATCTCATTAATTTCATTTGCTGCACTTGAAGTTATGCATAGGTTTGATTCTTTTGCACCTCTATTAAACCTGTTCATAACTCCACAGAACTTATCATACTAACATATTAGTTTGTTATTTATCAAATCAAGAACTAATGTGGTTAAAAAATAGAGTCCTTTTTTATGATGTTCTGAATATTGGAGGAAATGTATTATGGTGTCATTTTCTATTAAGTAAAAGAAGTTTAATAGCATTGTGTTTCTAAGTTAGGTTATTAAGAGGGTGAGGAAATTTTTCATGTACTTGAGTACTTTTTGGAGAGCTTGCAGTGATTAAGTGCAAAATAGCATCTAACTTTTCCTTAAACATAGACCCAAATTTTATAAATCTGAAAGCATGTTTCAGTTAGCTGAGGAGTATAAACCTTCATGCTATAACATTTTACAATACTGCTGGTAAGTGGCTGTTTAGTTATTAAATGTAGGAGAAACAGCTTAGCGGCTTACAATGAAAATCCTCTAGGATATCTGATTTACATTATTCTCATTGTTAGTCTTTCTTCACATTAAACATCGTTTCATCGACTTTCACTTAATGCACTCACCATTCTGAAAAATTATTTTACATATGGTAGCGAAATCAAATCGTTGGTCCACTTGTAACCATCCTTGCATCAACTGTCATTTAATGCATTCAAGATTCACAAAATTAATTTCCCACAATATGGTGACTAAACTTTTCATAAACTAGACCACTATATGCTGATAATATTGTACATTGAAACAAAACGTCGAGACAACTCACTTTGCATAGCACGTGAATTACTGACTGGGTGGAGACATGGACTATAGTTCAAAACTGCCTTATGAAGACAATCATTAGAGGCACGTTCAGTATCAATTAATTAAACCATTTCATCTGTGAAATAATGTTTTGCTTGGAATTAAGTACTAAATCTATCAATTGGTTAAGATTGGTCGTTCTTGTACTGGACGCGTGAAGTCTAAGAACTTAAAGCAACAATAGTAAATGACTCATTTGTTTATTGCTGCATGTGACTCCTGCCAATCCGCATTTTTAGATCCTGTTGGGATTAAATGTTAGGAGTTTGAAAGTAGACAAAATTTTTAATTAAGTCTTGGTTTGCTTGTTGTAAATATTCTCAGTTATGGCCATACATCTGACCTGAAGGTGCATAACTTGTTTGTTCCATGCAGAACCCTGACAACCATTTTATATTTAAATAAATGATTTTCTGCTCTCTTTTTTTTTCGGGGAAATAACTTGTTTGTTCCATGCTGCTTCAGGATTTTATGAGACGAGGATTGCGTATTATTCATGGAAAGGCGTCCCAGGGTATAAATTTAATTCAATACCTGATTTCTGAGCCCTCTTGTTATTCGTATGGTAGTTTTTAATCTTTGGAAATGTTCTTTCGAGAGAAATGCTTTTGAAATATTGACCATGCCGGTCCGTAAAATCATCCTGTGATTATATAAGCCCCATTGGATTCTCAAGCGAGGTTAATAAAAGGAGATGCATACCTGCTGACCCAGTGATGCGAGGTATTCAAAATTCGTCAATCGTGATAGTTTTGATTTTATTTAGAAGGACATTCTTTGATGGCCCTGTCTATATAGAAAGCCTAACCTTTCAAAAAGTCTAACCTAAATATGAAAACCATTATTTAGATCATTTCAAAATTCCTTTATGAAGATTTTTTTTCCCCGCAACGGCCAACCAGTTGATGTCTTTCAATGTTTTCTCTCCACATTGGTCAACCAATCTTCCTTTCAATATATAATACTTTGTCTTACCCTATTATTGGCATTCAAAGTATCTCTGAGACTATATTTAGTCTCAGGACTCGAAAACTATGGGAAATTGAACTAGGAAACATATAATCTTATGTTGAATTTTTTGAGGGTTGCTTTCTTGTTTGGAAATTAAAGTCCTTTGAAGGGAAGTAAAGAATTTAACAATATGAGACTGTACGACTATCTGCTTTGCAATATCTTTGTTGTTTAACTATCTGTTGTGCATTACTTTTGTCGTCTGTAATTACTGTGTGATTGCAAATATCAGAGTTGTAATCTTTTCTGAAATGTGTATTATCACTGTGTAATTTATGCACATAATAACTTAGGTCTTGGTGATTATGTAAAATCATGAAAATGCAATGCCAGTGATGAAAAAAGCAGTACAAGCAAGACGAAGCTTTCTTCTTAAGGTGATACTGTTGAATCATCAAGTGGCAAAATGATTGTTGCTCCTTAGGTTTATCCTTTTCTTTTGCAGTGCGAGAGCTATCTGCTGCTCTAGCCATGGTTTATGAAAAGTTGCATTAATCCCTTTTTTTTCCCCTAAATTATGTGACTTGAATTATTGAAGAAAGTGTAAATTTCTGAAAACCTCCTTGCTCTCACCGACTTATCTAAATCCCTTCCCAAAACTATTGAAATTAGCAGATAACTCTTCCAAACACTTATGAGATTGGGAAAATGCCCCTTTTACTATTTTTGATACCCTGCAAATTCCTGCTAAATTTATTTATTCTTGCGGGGTTGATCTTCGTCAAATAGACAGATTTGTTGGAACAGAAGGGTTTATAGGCAAACTTTAAGATAGTGTCAAATAGTATTCTTAAGATCCATTTGCCAGTTTAGATGACACAAAAGGTTTTTGTGCAATTTAGTGATAGGAGCATATTCTACCATTTACAATGCGAATAGATATAGATTGGTAGTATGACTTTAAGAGTAAGGATGTGCTTTTTTTAAGGCTTAGGAAGAGCGAAGATGCTTGTCATGGTTCCAGAGACGATCATGGTTCTAAGTGTTGACCCGTATCCCTGAAATCCAAAACAAAGGATCATTTTCTTTTGAATGTAACCTGACGAATAACTTTTGCACATATTCGATTATAGAAGTTGGGTCCATGAATATGCACCGAGTTATAATGAGATGTAGACGGAGACAAGGATACATCAATAAGCACTAATTAGTTGTCAAGAAAGGAAAATCGGAATCTAACAATTAATAGTTACAATCTATTTCAGTGTTTGCTAATGAAGCCTTAGTTTAAGTGGTATCACTTCTTTCTAATTTGCGAGAGATTCTAAATTCGACTCTCGGTACATATTCGGCGTGTCTTTTGCAAGAAAAGAATAGATGATTTTGTGAGTTTTACCACAAATATATATATATATATATATATATATATATATATATATATATATATATATATATATATATATATAACCGTTTTATCCTTAATAAAGCATATTCGGTAGATCTTTTGCAAAAAAAGAGTAGATGATGGTAGAGAAAAAATTTTTTTCCCCTCTATTTTCTTTGTTTGTTTGATAGGTAAAGAGCCCAATAGAAAATTTCAGCTCTTTCCTCGATCTGTCCGGTAACAACCTTTCCCTCTCTAACTGTTCTCTGCCTCTCTCCGTGACGAATGTAGGGAAAGCCTATTCTTTCTTTTTTAACATAAATAATGAGATAAATCTCCTACAATTCATTCATTGGGAATTACATAACATAGTGCCATTATGTAGCGCACCGCTGAGAAGGGGAAAAAAAACAAAAGAAGGGAAAAAACACAATACACATGATGTGACTAATGAAAAAGAACAAGCACTGTGGGTGTGTGGGTGGATAGGTGCCAATCTAGCATACTATACTCGTTGTGTCTCAGTTGTTACTTCATATCTATAAATATTGTGACATATTAGCACGAGATCTTCTAATATTATTAATTATTAGATATGTTAACCCACTCATTGTTTAAGAGAAGAAGATGTCATTGAAGGCGGCTCCTTCTTAACCTCAGAGTCTGCCAATTGATAATTTGATACATACTTCACTTGATACATACTACACATTAAATATGAAATTATCTCAATTCAGCGTCTTAACATGCCCTGGCTAGGGCAACAAGTAAAATTGTAATCCATTTTTGGTAGGACTCATACCCTCACCAGACAATTACTCAAGGACAAGGAGATGGGTCACCCCCTTTCAACGTCATCAGTATCTTATAGGACATTTTATCTCTATATCGATGTATGGCCATCCATCATGGTCTCTTTTCTCCTCCTCCAAGCAAAGTGCAAATCGTCGTAAATTCTTTAACTATAAAATTTTTACTGATATTTATTTTTATACACTAGCAAGGTGTTGAATATAGAGAATAGATTAAATACTATTATAACTGTTAAAGTGGAAAATACAGATATTGCAAATCCGAGCATGTAAAATAAAATTAAATAGATTGTAGACTTGCAAGAAAGTAAATAAATAAATAAACTATATAAAAGTAAAAGTTATAAAGACATTACTGAAAACCGTTAGAATAGAAGATCGAGTTTAGCGTTGAACGCTATATCGTTAAAATCGATTCGCTCTCTACTACTATATATGCTTCTGTAACTCAATGAGTATTGGAACGATCAAATTACAATTGGAAGGAAACAACAATCCATCTATCTCAACGAATCAAAATAAAGCTATAATCTCTATTGTATATGAATGATATAATAATGGAATGAATGCATAATGAGGTTTTATTATATGAAAACGTATTTCTTCTTCTCTTATTCTCTTCTATGAAATGCAAAGGCATGGTCTATTTATAGACTTTTTAAAGGACGCAACTGTTTGGAGGCAAAATCGTATGAATCGCATTGTTTAAAATTCAAATGGTGTATGAACAGTTATAACTGTTCAAATGATCATCCCTTTATGTTTATCTTTCAAAAATATATATCCATTGGCCAAGTAGTGTATGAATTATTGTAACCTTTCAAATGGTTACATATGCTTATGTTTGAATTGTTACGCAATTCAACCATTAGCACCCATTCTAATAATCATACCCTTCGAATAGTTGCACTCATTCGAATAGTAGCACCCGTTTGGCCATTTACACCCATTCATGTTATGTTTTTTAAGTCAATTTACATTCACTATATTCATGGATTTGAACAAGTTAATATAATATAATTAACAAATAGATTTTTCTTAATTTCTAGCTCCAAAAATTAACAGATTCAAAGCATGAATTCTAACACAAGGTGATTTGTACCAAAAGTGTAATGGTGATGAGGAAGAGAAGGAACACAACCTTGCTGTACTGTGATAAGGAAACAATATTTTCAACAATTTTTTTTTTCTTTTTCTCATTATCGTTTATAACCATATTCAGCCCATGATATCACTGCTCTCGTCAAAGGTTTAAATTGACACCGATGCTTGAACGAAAATATTTGTCTTCAAGCATAGAATTTGTTGTCGGAGCATTAGACGTGAGAATTGGCTCTCGGCTGTCACTCTGACCACCGACTAAAAAAATACTAAGGAACTCTCGTGACAAACGATCCAAGAGCGAAAAATAATAGAAAATTCAATAACTTTTGGCTTGCTGCTCATCGTTCTTTGGATGATTCTGCTGTTGCATTCATATCTGCACAACAAAAACCAAAATAATTTAAGTAATGGTAAACAAAACATAGTAACCTAAAGAAAGCACAATAATGCAACGTGCTAAAATAAAATATCGAGACTCATTGACTCAATCGCTATCGCACTTTAGTGCTGTATTATTTCTTTGCTCATTTTCCATGAAACTTCCCTAAAACCGCGGACTTATTTTGTCTAGAGATAACAGAGAAGAGAACCAATTTTTTATTTTTTTTCCCCACTAGTTTTTGGCGCACGAGGGGAATAACATCTTGGATTAGATTCTAGTGAGATGGAGGTAATTGTTTTGTCCTTTCTCTAGTCATTAGGTATATAAAAAGCTGTAGCTTATGAGGCCAATTCAAGTTCCAGCTAGCAAGGGGCAAAAAAAAAAAAAACTTAAAATCTAGTTTTTATTTTCAGTTTTGTCTCATTGTGTGAGCTTCCATGCAATTGCTCAAAGAATTGGTAGACTTTAATTAGTCCTCCAAGTTCTAGTACATAATATTCAGAATTTGACTAATGTTTTTAATAAGTCGACCGTGACTAAGTAGAACAAAATAACTTTGAAGTGTTACAAGTCCTCCTAATTCTTATATTCTAACTTTGAAAAATTTTAAGTGTTTCAACTTGTAACCTATATCGATAATAATTCTAGTAGAAGAGGAGGATTAGAACTTTAAAAAGCAATCTTGAAAAGAAAAATGAAGGATGCTCTTATGATCGATAAGAGATATCATATTAAAGTAAAGGGGTATTTACTGGTTTGTCCCTCAAATCTTTATATATTATGATTTTGCCCCTCAAATCTTCATATTTAGAATTTTGCCCCCTAAATCTCATAAGTTACAACAATTTTGCCCTCCTCTCTAACACAGTTAAATATTTGACCATTTTACCCTTTTTTTCCTCTTCTATTTTCCTTCTCTCTTCTTATTCTCTCTTCCTTCTCTCTTCTCCTTTTCTTCATTATTTCTCCTCTCTTCTTTCTCCTCTCTTCTTTCAGTATTTAACTGTGTTAGGGAAGAGAGGAGAAGAGAGGAGGAAGAGAGGAGAAAGAAGAGAGGAGAAATAATGAAGAAAGGAGAAGAGGGGAGGAAGAGAGAAGAAGAAGAGAGGAGGAAAATAAAAGAAGAAGAGAGGGGTAAAATGGTCAAATATTTAACTGTGTTAGGGAAAGTTAGAGAGGGGGGCAAAATTGTTGTAACTTATGAGATTTGGGGGGCAAAATTCTAAATATGAAGATTTGGGGGGCAAAATCATAATATATAAATATTTGAGGGACAAATCAGTAAATACCCCTAAAGTAAAATGTTCTTTTTTTATGGCGAGAAAAAAATAGAATCGTTTAAGGGGGAAAAAATATAACTTAATCTCTATGAATTATCCAGAGCCACCATGCCTAAAAAACGTAATCCGTGAATTGTTCATACTAATATAGTTAATTATAAAATGACATACTTAAGTGGCAAGTATAATAATTAAACATTAATTTTGTGTCTGTTTAATTAAGCACCCATATGTACGATGGCCATGATATGCAAAGGTGCGATAAGAAATTGTTTTTTTTTTTTTTTCTTTTTTTTACTAAATGTCAGCATCAGCGAGATGCCAGAGTGGCCAAATCTTCATCAACAAAAGGCAAAAATTCCATGCGGACAAAAAATCTATATTCTAAATACGCGAATAAATCTGCTAACAAGTAGAAAAGACTAAGTTTGAGTGACATTAGTTTTTTTGGCTATTAAGATTTGAGGGAAAGTTTCTGTCAAATTTACAGCTTTCACCGACCATGGTCCCTCTTACAGAAGAGTTCAATTATTGCTGCCCACAAATGGGTGGATTCAAAAATATCTCCCCTCTCTAATTTTAAAGTGAACAATAGTAATAGACTCCAGATCCAGACCTCGGGGCCCACTGGTCCCTCCTCCGGCATTATTTACGCACAAGCCCTGCATCAGAACGCGCTCCTCTTCAAATTCCTGTGCTGTCCCCCTTTTCCACCACGTTCTTCCGGGTCCAAACGGTCAATTACCCCGCCCAGTCCTCATTCGTGAGGTCTCTCTGCGCTGCGGTCGTAAACTTTTGAACAAGTTCCATTTAAGACCATCTCTTTTATAATTTTGCAATTACCGGCTTTAACTATTCCTCGTCAATAAAAGGCCCACCCCTCTCCCAAACTCTCCACTCATTCTCACGCTCCTCTCTCTCTCTCTCTCTCTCTCTCTCTCTCTCTCCCCCCACCATGGCAGCTGCTACTACTCCATCTCTCGGAGCTTCCTTCTCTCTCTCCACCAAGATCCCAATCTCTGAGACAAACCTCGCAGGTTTCTCTCAGAGTTTGAGCTCGAGATCGCCCAACAGTTCTTTTGCAAAAAAGTCTAGATTGGGAGTTAATTTGCGGAGGAGCCCTTCTGTGGTGACTGCTTCTCTGTTCCCTGCAAAAGCCTCCACTGATTCTACGAGGACTGGTGAGTTCTGCGCGGACTGCTAGCTCTTTAATGTTAGTTTTTGATTAATTAGTCAGTGACTTAATTAGTGTTTGATTAATTAGCGGGCAAAGTTCAGAAGCTGCACGTTTATGAGATTAACGAGAATGATCGGGGGAGCCCTGCTTTTTTGAAATTGAGTCAGAAACCCATAAACCACCTCGGCGATCTTGTTCCCTTCAGCAACAAGGCAAGGCTCCTCAATTTTTTGTACATAAACCCTATAGAAGTATAAAGTTTTGATATTGCTTAATTTTGTTAATCCTATTTTTTCAGATTCTCAACTTATTACGTTGTTTAAGTGGATCATTTGATATGCTTTATTTTTAAAAAAGTTTGAATATTGTTAATATGAGTCCTTATATATGAATTTAATTTAATATAGAAAAAATTATTACTCACATCAATTTTGTACTAGTTTAGTTGTTAAATTGTTTAGTATCAAATCGTACACGGATCAATTATCTAAGTTTAACAATATGCATGTCTAACCTTCACATTGATTTGATACTTGCTAGGGATAAGAGTTAGACAGGTGGGCGAGCTCTCCATATTCAAAATTTTTAAATTAAAAATAAAAATTTTATTTTTAATTTAAAATTTTTAATAGGTCAGTCTAAGGTCGGTTCTTGGACTGTACATTCTCATTCCTACTTAACTGAGTAAAATGAATTTGGTGGTAGGTGCCATTTGTTGTTATAGTTGTATAATCTGTACTGTTACATTAATTATATTTATGATCGTTGGTGTTGTATGAGATTTTTTTTAACAACCCAATGCATAACAATGAATTGGTATATCATAATAAAAATATTTCAAATTTTAATTGGAATTCTGCATCTGATGAGTTCTCTTCAATTGGTTTAGCTCTACCATGGGAACTTAGAGAAGAGGTTGGGGATCACCGCAGGGCTCTGCGTCCTGATCCAGCACGTCCCCGAGCGCAATGGCGATCGATATGAGGCCATATACAGCTTCTACTTCGGTGCGTATGGCCACATCTCCGTGCAGGGAGCGTACCTGACCTACGAGGAGTCGTACCTCGCCGTTACCGGCGGCTCTGGCATTTTCGAGGGTGTTTACGGGCAAGTTAAACTCCAGCAGATCGTATTCCCCTTCAAGCTCTTCTACACATTTGAGCTCAAGGGGATCCCTGACCTGCCCAAGGAGCTCCTTGGTGCTCCGGTCCCTCCGTCGCCGACTGCAGAGCCCACACCAGCAGCCAAGGCGGCCGAGCCGCATGCCGTGGTCAAGAACTACACCAATTGATTAATGGTGATGGCTCCTTTGATTGTGTTCTTATTTGTAGTCGTAGCAGTAGTAGCCGTAGTTGTTGTTGTAGCTGATTGTTTCATTTAAGTGGATATTGAGTTAAGTTTGCATGTATTGTACGGGGGTTTCTTTAAGGATTAATGGAGATTTTAATTAGTAGTGCATGCAATGAAAGATTGAGTAAAATCATGAGCAATGTATACTATTAGTTTGAATAAAATTCATTATTCCAAATATATAGATCATTTTATGTAGATGATGCTGATGGTGAGCAATTGATTTGTAGTGGCAAGTAGACTACATTACAGAATAATTATTAAGTTCGAGATATAAAAGCAGATATATGAAATGAATCTTTGTGCAACCTTATATTAATTAATCTTATGAATGCAATTTTATGATTTGCAAACTTTACTCAGCTACTAGTCGCGCGTTGCTGTGACAAGTTGAAGGGCCTGTGTACATATTTGGAGATAGGAGGAACATAAAAAAAAATAAAATAAAGAGAAATCGAAGGAAGAGATATTATTAGTTAGTAGCAATGAGTATCAACAAATGCAAGGGAACTAGACTTGGACTACATACGGTGTTTACGATGATCAAACTATATAAACTAGACGATCAAACTATATAAACTAGACGCATGATAATTTTTTTCCCTTTGTTTCGGTTTTTCTTTAAAAAAGGGCATAAAGGCATTTTTTTTTTTATATTATCTTCAAAATTTGGTAAATATTTTTGTTTTCATGCTGATATAGATTTGCTGATGGATTTTATTGTTATTTTCTCTTCGACGATTTTAGAGCTTTGTTGGTTACTTTTTTCGGATATCGTTTTTTTTTTTCTATGTACGATGAGATGATTGTACCTTGCATAAGCTATTTAGAGATAGAAACGCATAGTTAGGTATAGAATATTTTCTATTGAGAATAATGAAAAGATAGTAGTAATAAGAATATGTGTGGATTGAAAATTTGAAAGATAAAGGATTTTTTCATTTTTTTTTTTTTTTTCAGCTAAAGAGATGGTAAAATAGAGAGCTTTAGATGTGAAATATCTCATATTCAAGTCAAAAACATTAAGTTGGTTTGCTTCTAAGAACTTTTTCTTAAGAAACATCATTGTTGCATGTTAATAGGGATGTTCATAATTTTTATTTTGATAAAGATGCTATTCCTAAATTATTTGCTTAAAATGTAATTCGATTTGGTCAAAATAATACAGGTGCTTAAAATTTATTTATAGGTGCTAAAAAATTTGAATGGATGCTTTCAAGGATTCAAAGTTTTGAATTAAAAATAAAATTTTATTATTTTATTTAAAATTTTGAATAAAATAGGTAAAAAAAAATCATCTAAAAAAACACGAGTGTATATTATTCCGTGACATGAATCGATTTGCTGACTAAATATAAGCGGATGACCAAAAAATTCCAACAAAAATAATGATAGATTTGCAAATTAAAGGACTTGCTGATTTAACAAAAAGTGGGAAATTCTACTTACACACGGAAATTTACTCTTCACGCACGGTTTTAAAAACTTATAAATAATTACAAGTTTATCATTTATTTATTTTTTGACTAAGTTATCCTTTTAAATCACAAATTAAGACTTTTTTAAATTTAGAACTACAACTCATTGTCTTCCTCCTCTGTTTTTTCTCTAGAACCTTTAAAAATATTTTTTAGTAGAATTTAATTTAAAAAAAAAAAATACATCTCCCACAAACCCATTGATTTGATTTCTTAACATCTTAAATTTTTTAAATTCATGTTTCCAAAAAGATATGGAGAAATGTTAAATTCTTCGAATTTACTGTAACAAGTAAAATTAGGATTTGAAGTTTTAGTTTGAGTTTTTTTTTTATTTAAATGGAAAATTCCAACATGCAATTGGTGTTCGGAGGATAAATTTAAGGTACAATTTAAATTTATTCTTAGTTTTTTATGTGTATTTGTTTGCAATTAATTATTACTTATGATTCTTTTGTGAGAGAGACGTAGGCTGCTGGGCGGGTTTTAATACCCGACCAAGCGATTCTTTGGTCAGATATTAATATTCGACCAATATATTTTTAGTTTGGGAATTAATATCCGATTCAAAAAATTTGGGATTGGAAGATATAAGAAGATAAAGAGAAGGAGGAGGGTTAAACTTGAAAAAAAAAATTGGGTGCATAGAAAATTTGTGATATTTCAAAATGGAAGTTTGGTGTAAAGAACACTCAGGACATCAAAAATAAATTGCAGTGTGTAAATAGAATTTCCCACAAAAAGTAGACACATGTAAGTCAATAATCCCAAAAAAATCCGACAAAATAATTGATGGATTTACAAATCAAAGGACTTTAAGGTCCTAATAAATTTCTTCAGTCTAATTTTCCATTATCAAGAATTTTAAATAGCGAGTTTCCAGACCAAATATAAATATTTCCAGATCAATTTCTTACCGATAAAGTAATTTTATGACCCTTTATTCACAATTAACATATAATTCAGAAATCTAATCAATTATACTGAAAACAGATTAATGTTAAGAGGAAATCCTCTATAGATATGCTCTCCAGCTCACTTGCTGATTGATACTATGGGCAGACAAAGAGACCTGGTGATGCTGAGATGCTCTCTTATCATTGATAATCTAATTATAGATGGGAACTCTTGTCTCCTCAACCGGTGGCACTTCTACTGAAGATAGATTAGGTACTATTTTCTGTATAAGCACCGGGCTTAGGCTTTCCCACTTACAATTTTTTGGGAGTTTCTAAAGGAGCATACCATTTTTCCTAGTGAGCTCACCTATCAGTCTATTTTTAGTCTGGACTTTCAATCCAAACAGTTGTTAAGTGGGCTCACTAGGAAAAATGATGTGCTCTTTTGGAAACTCCCAATTTTTTGGGTTAACTGTACTAAGAAGCTGGGAAATAGTATAACTTATTACTTTTTAAATTTAAAACTCTCAGTTTAGTTTCTGAATTCCTAATGTCGTTAGACAATAGTTTGTTATTCTTACTTTTGTTTCACTTAAACTGTACAAATTTTTTTACGAAATTTCCAAATTACCCTCATCACTCTCACTAAGAACTCATTCAAAACATGTCCAGAGAAGGATAATTTGGGGTAGTCAATATTAAGAGTCCAGTGACTAAATTGAGAGTTTTAATTTAAGGGATAATAAATTATACTAATTTTATAGTATACGAAGTCACACTGCAATTAACTCTAAATTTTTTATTCTAAGTCCATAGACGTCGCGAATTCAAGAGTTAAATGGGGGGAATTCTAAATGCGCACCAATTTACTCTTAGCGAGCCCCAAGTGATAAGTTTCAAATATTTTCGAGTTTGTCCTTTTTTTTTTTTACCAAAAAAGACATGGCTCCTTTCTTAGTAAGCATCATTTCTCTTTAACCCACTCTCTAAAAAAGTGGAGAAGATGAATGATCTCAAAATAAAAATGGTTCCATTGCATGATTTTCCTTGTTTTGAGGTATGCGTTATAATTTTATTGAGTCAATTTGACCAAACTTTTGATTTATATATTTTAGGATTAATTATAATCAGACCCCCTATAGTATTAGGGGTGTTATCACTTAACACCCCTGAAATTTTAAACTCTCAAAAAACCCCCTGGACTTCCTAACGACATTAACTGACTGTGAATAAGCAGGCTACGTAATATGCACGTGTTTTAAAAAGTCTAAAATGCTCCAGTTAACCAAAGTTAGGGGATAAAGCAGTGCCCAATCTTTCTCTCATCTGCCTCCCTCCCTCTAGCGCAATCCATCTCTCTCTCACACCCGCCTCCCTCCCCCCTCTCCCTCTCGCCGACAAAGAGGCAGTGCTCTCTCTCTCTCTCTCTCTCTCACCCGCCCCCTCCCCCCTCTCTCTCGCCAGCAGAGAGGCAGTGATCTCTCTCTCACCCGCTCGCTCCCCCCTCTCTCTCTTGCCGGCAGAGAGGCAGCGATCTCTCTCTCTCTCTCACCCGCCTCACTCCCCCTTCTCTTGCCGGCAGAGAGGCAGCGATCTCTCTCTCTCACCAGCCTCGCTCCACTACCCCCTTCTCTCTCTCTCTCTCTCTCTCTCTCTCTCTCAAGGCTGCAGTGAAGGTGAAGGAAATTTATTGTGTCAAATGATATATGATATTATGTGCATCATGCAGTGCAAATGCAGTGCAACTAAGAGGATTTTGTGTTAATATACAAATGCAGTGCAAGCTGCTGCTACAGCAACAGCAAGCACAGCTGCAGCAGCAGCTCGCACTTAAGGAAGTGGCAATGAAGGAAGGGATTGAGAGAGAGGGATAGAGAGGGAGCATGAGTGACTGGAACAGAGGGATAGAGAGAATGACTGAGAGAGAGGGATAGAGAGGGAGCATGAGTGACTGGGACAGAGGGATAGAGAGAGTGACTGAGAGAGAGGGATAGAGAGGGAGCGTGAGTGACTGAGAGAGAGGGATAAAGAGGGGGAGAGAGAGAGAGAGAGAGAGAGAGAGAGAGAGAGAGAGAGAGAGGAGTGAAAGAGAGAGGGAATGCGCTGGTTAAAGGGAGGGGTAAGGGTAAAATAGGAATTTGAGGGATATGAGTGCACTTAGTAAAAAAGGAGAGTGAAAATAACTATTTCTCACTAACAGTGTTAACAGTTCAGGGGATTTTTTGAGAGTTTCAAATTTCAGGGGTGTTAAGTGACGCACTCTCAATACTACAGGGATCTAGCTGTAATTAACCCTATATTTTAATTTATCATTTGGGAAGTGAAATTTTGGGGAAAATAACTGATTTTTTGGCTTGGTTTTTCTGTTCGAAATCGGTTCGGATCGCCACCCTTGACTAGTGGATTTACCATCCGACTCGACGGAACCGGACGGTATATTATCTGGTAGGGATTGGAATCCCGACCAAAGGGGATTGAGAGCGGTTTCGCGGCGATTGGGACCAAACCCTCGACGATTGGGAGTGGTTTCAAGCGAAATTTAAGATGAGGGAATCGGGGAAGAGGAGAAATAGGAAGTTGTGCTCACTAAGAAAAATAGATAGAGAAGATGAGGGCAAACTGGGCAATTGAGTGGTGCTCACTAAGAAAAAACCATCAATTTATTAGTTATATGGTGCTGCGCTGGGTGCAAGGAAAGCGGTGCGCATTTAGAATTTCCTGTTGAATGGAATGGGGGAGCCTGAATTAGAAGGACTGGACAAATGGTCCAATGGGAATAAATGACTGTGGGCCTCTGAGAGGGGAACTTCTAAAGGGGCACAATTTTTTTCCTAGTGAGCCCAGTTAATAACTTCCAAAAATATCAAGTTTACCCTCTAAACAAATTTTCCATTTTGCCCTTTCTCTTTCTCCCGCTCCAGGCCTCCCGCTCCGTTCCTGTTCGGACTGACAGTCCGAACAGGGCCATCCCTGTTCGGACTGAGAGTCCGAACTGGCCAGGCCCGTTCGGACTCTCAGTCCGAACATGGAGGCCTTGTTCGGACTGTCAGTCCGAACGGACCAGTCCTGTTCGGACTGACAGTCTGAACAGGTCTCCCCTATTCGGACTGTCAGTCCGGACAGGGGCTTGACCCGATCTGCTATTCCGGACATCTCACTCACTCTATTTATGTAATAAACTGATATATCATTAGTTTATCCAATTTAACGTCACTTTACAGACTTATATTAACAACTAATTATACATTATTACAAAAATATAGTGAAGGAAGCAAAATGATACAATGATACACTGAAACAATGATTCACTAATACACCGATACAATAATATATGGATAAACTGATTCATCGATACGCCGATACAATGATACACTACTCACCGATACACCGATACAATGATACACTGATACATCGATATACCGATACACTGATACACTGATACAACGATACAATGATACTCATGATACACAAATGCAATGATACTCCTGATACACCGATATAACGATACAATGATACACTGATACACCGATACAATGATACAACGATACAATAACTGATACAATGATATAGTGAAGATTATAAACAAGGTCCCCTACGTATAAAACAAACAAGATCACATACAAATTAAAGAAATAAGATCAAATACAAACGTAGTGTATATATTCCTCGAACAAAAAGCAAATAATAGGGTTCATTACAAACAAAAACCATATATTCTACAAATTCTTCAAAATGTTTGAAAAAAACAATTACACCGGCCACTTGAAGTTCCTTACAACATCCATATCAATACACAACTAATATAATCTAATCACTGTCTCCTTGTCTTCCTCGGGGATTGACGTCTACTTCTGGTTCGAGACATAAATGCCGTATCGGGTGCATCAGGAGTGGATTGATCTTGTCTTTGTTCCTCTGCTTACTCTTCTGGTGGTTCTTCTGATTGGTTCTTCTGTACATATAAGTATGAACTTACAAAGTAAAATTTGTTACAAATATCTTTTTTTGTCTATTTTTTTTTTGCTGCAAGATAGTATAATATGAAATTTTAAAGACACTAAAACCGTCTTTTGCAACTTAATCAACCATTAAAACAATACCATCAAACTTCATAATTAACTAATAAATTTTAATACTAGCGTTCATGATTATAAAAAATAACTAAATTTCGCATATTTTACAATTAGAATTACAATATTAAATTTTCTTAATAATTATAATCTAAATATTAAAAATTAAAATTAGCAAAAAAATGCTACAACTAAACTTGCTATCTCATCCCCTCTTCCTCCTTCCAAACCCAACAAAATCACCAAATCCTAATTTTTGAAGAGTTGTTTAATCCAAAATTAATAAAAACTAAATTTTAAAATAAATATTAATAAATTTGGAAAACTTACTTAGTAATGGCGGAAAGGTGGCGGCGGGACCTTGGCGGCGGCGGCGGCGACCTGCAGCGGCGTGAGGGAGAGTAGCAGGAGTTTAGGAATAGGAGAGAGAGAGAGAGAGATGGAGATTTGGAAGAAGAAATGAGGAAAGAATAAGGATAGAGAGGATGAGTGGAAGTGGGAGAGGATGAGTGGAAGTTTGGGTTAGGGTTTGGAGGAGAAATGAGCAGAGAAGAGGAAGAGGAGAGAAGATATAAGGGGAAGGGCATTTTGGAAATACAATATGTGCTAACTAAAAAATTTTCTTTTTTAGCAAAAATTTACTGGGCTCACTAGGAAATCTGGGCTCACTAGGAAAAAAGTTGTGCCCCTTTAGAAGTTCCCCTATGAGAGGGAGGCTACAACTTATTGTTTGGATCGAATAAGGATAGAATCAAGATCCAATAACGGCATGCTTGCGGCAATTGGATAGTTGATTTTTCGTTTGGGTTTTTAATCCGGATCCGAACCATTTAAAAGCAGGCTTACTGGAAAAAATAAAAATAAAAATGGTGTGATACTTTAGAAACTCCCTGATCCCACGCGAGGCTCTTTGGACCGACTCGGGTAACTTTCGACATAAATACCCATTTCCGTTTCACCGAGATAATACAAAATAGAGTCGATCTTTTTTATCCGAACTCACCGCCCTTTCTCTCAAACGGGTTTTGAAATTCCATCCAGGGCTAATTCGATCTACATTTCGTCCCCAAACCCTGACTCTCTGCCCTAGTTAAACCCTCTTTGCTCTACGTGAAGAGACGGCGACGGCGAGTCGGATGATCTGTCAAGGGAGGTGGCGTGGCGAGGAGCGTGGTGGAGGCGATGGTGGCGGCGAGTCGGATTATCAGTCAGGATAAGGCACGGCGAGGAGCATGGTGAAGGGGATGGCGAAGGCGAGCCCAATTTGTCAAGATAAATCCTAAATTGGTGTGAAATTGCACTTTTCCTTCTGTCTATTGCACTTTTTGGTTTGATAAACCATGAAATTTTCGTGATTGGGGGTGGGAATTACCAGGTTAGACATCTAGGGTTTCCTTTTCTTTCGTTTTAAAGATGATTGCCTTTGAACTCATGCCTGAAATTGGGCTTTTATGGACGAAATAAGGGAATGATATCTTGTTTTGGGTTTCAGTGAATTTTTGTTATTAAAGTTGCGGTTTTTGGCTGTTTAGTTGTTTCTTCCCAATTTTTTACAGCACATTTTCTGTATAATTATTTATTTGAAAATGTGTTGTTTTCGAAATTTCAAAATTTTCTTTTAAAATTAATTGTCTATTGTAATTTGCTGAGATATCAAGTTCTGCAAATAGGCTAATTATCTTAATTTTGAATTATTTCTTAGGAAAAAAAAAAAAAAAATCAAGCTGTTGATCCTTCTTCATGATTTGGGATGCAGTTGTCCTAAAGTTCTGTCATTGAGTTTATAAAGGGGAAATGTGGTGCTGTTTCTGCTTATTTCTTTCTATTGAGAAATCAAGTCAATGCATAACTAATTCTGGTTCATTTTATATTTCTGATGAGGAGCAGTGCAGATGACAGTTTCAAGTCCAGGAAGCTTTCGGAATCGTTGAAATTTTTAGGAAACGTTTATTTGGTTATGGTACCTTCTTTTTACTCTTTTGCCACTCTTTCATTTGTATGTTCATTAGTGTTGAAAAATAGTTTACAGTGGAAAGAATATGCATTAATGCCATATGTATCTATTTTGTGTGTTGAATGCCGAAAGCAGGGTGCAATAGGTTTCAAAACCTTCATATATAACTACTAAATTCTTTGAAATGGTGTGCCTATAATACGGGAAAAATCATTGTTTAGGTGATCTAGTTGTTTGTTACCAATACTGATTTAGATATACATAATAATTTATTTTGCCTTTTCCTGATTAGATTTAAATATAAATTAGGGATATATGAAACAACTTGAAAACTTCCATTTCCTGGTCTTCAACTCTCAAATTTAAATTTATTTGATGTAGAACTATATGTATATGTCTTCATCATCCATAAATGGCCATCGTGCGCACGTTGTTCTTGATGCATGAACTAGTATACCTTCTATATATAGGTAGTTTGTTAATCAAATTTGGCTTTTATACATGCAAGAATGTGTACATACACCTTAATTCTAGATCATTACCATCAGCTTATATACACTTTTGTTCCCTTCAACGAGAGGGATCCAGGGAACGCTGCTTTTCTGAAATTGTGTTAGAAACTCATAAACCATCTTGGCAATCTTGTTCCCTTCAGCAATCTCTTCAGATTTTTGCACACAAGCCCTATAGAAGTATAAATTTATAATATTGCTTTATTGTGTTAATGCTATTTTTTTAGATTCTTAACTTTTTACCTTGTTTAAAAGGATCATTTGCTATGTTTTATTTTTAAAAATTTTTGAATCTCGTTAATTTAAGTTTTTATATATGCATTTAATTTAGTATCATTTTGTTAATCAGAAAAAAATAATTTAGGATCATTTAATATTTTTTATTTTTAAAAAATTTCGAATCTTGTTAATTTAAGTCCTTATTATGAATTTAATTTGTATCAATTTTTTAATCTAAAAAAATAATTACTCACACCAATCTTGTGGTAGCAGTACTGCTTGATTAGTTGTTAGTATTAAGTCATAGACGGATCGATTGTCCAAGATAAACAATATGCGCCAGATATTGAATGTGGAACCTTCACATTTATTTGGTACTGATTTGATCTCCTTTTGCCTGAATGTAAAATGAATCGGTGGTAGGTGCCATCCGTTGTTATTGTTATAAGTTGTTGATTATTATGTTATTTTGTATATTGTCTGTACTGTTTCATAAATTGTACTCATGATGGTGTTGTGTGAAATCTTTTAGCAATCCAATGCATAAAATGAATTGGTTTATCATACTAAAAACATTTCAAATGTTAATTGGAATCCTGCATCCGATGAGTTTTCCTGATCAATTGGGTTCGCTCTACTATGGGAACTTAGAGAAGAGGTTGGGGTATCACTGCAGGGATCTGCGTCCTGATCCAGCACATCCCCGAGTGCAATGGCGACCAATATGAGGCCATATACTGCTTCCACTTTGGTGAGTACGGCCACCAAAGTAACTGCAGTGTTGATATTACATAGATTTTCTTTATATTTCCTCATATTGTGTTTTGCTGTTGTATGAGTGGATTGTTTTTGTTTCAGATTTTTCTCTTGTTTTTTTTTGGTCATTATTGTATATTGGACCTCACTGCTTCTTCATAGTAGTAAAATTTGATGTCATGACGTGGGCGGAGAAAATCCTGAGCGCCAGTCATATTTTAAGAATGTGCATGTGCATGTGCCTGTGGTCCACATGTATATGCTTCATATTCCATGCTACAAGATGCTCTACTGACTGTTAATATAGTTGAATGGAAATTATATATTATTAACTGTGTTACCTATGTTCACAAATTTCATTGCATTTAACTAATACCCGTTTTAAATTTGAATGTTTGTTTTCTGTAATCACTTCGCCCCAAAGTTTGTCAAATGTTGCCGCACAAGTTCTGAAATCAAGCAAACTACTCTTGAGCAGGAGCTCTTAGTTTTGTTACAATTTGTACCGAGCAAGAATAGGCTTCAGAGAGAAGAGAACAGGCTTGAGAGAGGAAAGAACATTAACATTGGAATGAAGAGCGGTGGATGTGGAAAGAACTCCCAACTAAATCTAGCTCATTCTGAGAAAAAAAAGGGCTGGCTGAACTCCCCTTCTCGAGTGGGAGATCGTTCTGCAAGCTATACTAGTTTTCTTCATCTCTTGAGGAAAGGGGTGGAGTAGACAGTTCAATTGAAGAAAGAGCTGGAGCCAATAATCAATATAAAATATGTAGAGCTAGGCTCGCTATTAGCGATAGTATTTAGGTATGGATATTATCAATCAAAATCGAAGAATGATAATTCAAAATGAAAATATATTATAATTATTTATGAATTATTTAAATAAATTTTAGTAATTCTATCTTTTTCTTTTTCTTTTTTTTTTGTTCTTTTAGTTTTTTTAGGATCAAATCTGATAGATTTTGAAGTTCATTATCCTTATAACAAGTGGACATATAATATTGTGTTTGTTGAAAATTTCTTAATTTTGTTTCTACTTGATGAAAAACAAAATCAGAACTAAAATCTAAGAAATTAAGCATGAGTGAATTCTGAGAGATTAAGATCATAATTCAAAAAAAATTTGAAAAATTAACTTTTGGAATGAGAAATGTGGGCGGCTTGAGCAAGCAAAGTGGTGTGTCTAAATAGAATTTCCCTTTCTTGAGAGCGTGCACAATATTTGCTGCTCAGGCATTCATTTCTCTAAAAATTTGCCTGAGATTAACTTCTATTAATAAACAATGGATTTGCTTGGACAGGATAAGCATCAGGGAGCGCGCCCAATAAAAAAGAAAATTTGAATTATTGTATGACCCCATTCAGTTCCAAGAGCATTCAGATTCAAGCTCAATCGAGCTGGATTGAAATATCTTATTGCAACTACGGAACAAGTCCATCATGTGGATTGAAATATCTTATTGCAATTATGCTCAATTTTATCTTTAAATTATGCCTAATCCACTTACAAAATTGGATTCCACGGCAAATGAAAACAGAAAGGTAAATTTTTTGTCATTGCGGCAACGAATTCCTCAGTCACAGGCACCTTAGCTGAGTATATTCCCCACCATTGGATATTCTAAAAACAGTCCCAATAAATTTGCCATCCCAAAACACCAGTTTTACCAAAATGGCACTGCGGCTATCTTGCAGGAACAAAGGAATTTTGGCACTCTCGTAACTAACTCAAACTACAGGGGCTTACGTGTAATTGGGACCAATTGGCAGGCGTTTCTTGCTGGGCTCTCTGTATGGACTCAGCGAAGGTTGGTGGAGCAACCGACGAGCTGCGCTCAACAATCCCATTGTTAGTATCTCTTTGCTCAATTTCCCATTTTTTTTTTTGGGGTTCTTTTCGTTGGTAGCTATATCGTAAATTAATTGTTTGTTCTTACATTTCCCCTCACCTTCTGGGTTGAGCCTGCTTCATCGCAAACAAATATTTGAGGGAGAAGTCCAAAGGTAATTGAGGAAGTTTTTTGTTGATTTTTTACTATTTTATGATCACTGATGGCTGCGTAAACGCTTAGGGCATTTTAGTTTTTGTACCAGTTACGATTTTATAGTCATAAAATAGCTGTTGCAGTGGCTGAAATGAGAAGATAGCCGGAAATTAAGGGTTTTGGCGAGCCTTCAAATCTGCCCTAATTTGAGCATTTGGGTCTTAAATTTCTTCAGACCCTCTCTTACAATGGGCATTCTATGATTGGCGGGAGCAACTCTGTTATGTTAGGGGCTAGAGAAGGTAATGGACGCATTCAAGGACCAATTTTTGCTCCTCCCTATACAAAAATAAAATTTTTATTTTTAATTCAAAAATTTCTATAGGGCGGGCCAAAAATTGACCCATGGACGCGTCCATTACCATCCCTAAATTTATTTAGGGTTCATTTGATGTTTGGGTTCCGAAGTTAGCTTGGTTTTTATCTAGGTTGCATTAGCATGGGTGTGGAACATGGATACACAAATACGACAAACCTTAGAAGTATAGGATTCAGGTAAGTTGCAGGTACGACAAAATTAGTTTTTGTATGTCACTTAATCTTTATTTATCTTTAACTTGAAAGCAAATTGAATTGCAAAGCCCATCATTTAGGCATAAGATTGTTAACTTCTGAGTCTAATATATCTCTAATATGTTTTTTTGAAACTGTACAAGGTACATTGTAAATTTGAAGATAAGTTTTGGAATATTCAAAGAGTATCCATCATGTATTCAAGCATCTGACATAGATCTTTATTTTGTTGTTTATTTTACGGGGAGGACCCTTTTTTGGTTTGATTCATAATTAAGTTATTTGTGAGTTGTGCTTAGGTGTATGAACACATATTTCAAGCCGTCGTGTCGAATACCATACTTGACACAATACTTTTAGTCGTATCGTTGACCTTTTGTATGTATATGATGTGTTAAAATTAGTAAATGACGTTCATCATAGTACTTCGGTAAGAATTTGGTTGATTCATGAGGAAGAGATTTTTTTAATTTTAAATTCTAGTTATATCTAGGCAAATTAGAAGGATACATGGGGATGATATTATGACTATCTAATAAAAATAAAGCAAAACGAAATTTAGGATTTGAATCTACTAAACAAATAACTGTGTTTATTAAACAACTTTTTCTCTCTCTACATCTTTACTCATCTCTATCATTCAATTATAAAAAACATATAAAAAATGAATCTCTAAACATAACTCCCAATCATAATAAATCGATAAAATATAAGGAGAATAGTTAGAACTTAGATCCAATTATCTGACAATCCCAAGCCATCATCACTAAAAATAGATGGTACAAGCCACATTATAACCTATCAAGTTTATAGAAATAATTTAAAAATTATTTAATTAACCTAGTTATTTAATCAAAATCAACTAGATCTAAATTCTACAATCTTAGATTTCTAATCTAAGTATAGGTTAATCAAAACATAACTGATCAAAGTCTTTATCATCAAAAAATTATTTTTTCATTAAGTATATCATATTCTTGATTTTACATTTAAGCATAAGATAGAGAGATATTCAAAGTCTTAATTAAGCATGCATATTCATTGAGTTTTATCTATCCTAAACATGAAAGAACTAAGTACTCCAGATGAAAAAAGCATTTAAACAATTAAATAAGCATCAAAAAATATGAAAACATGATCTAAAGAAGATCAAAATAAAGATTATATTAAAATAAAAGTTTGATAAAAGCAGAATTCCAAGTAGAAGAAGACTCTATGACTCAATATAAGCCCTCAAACGAGACATCCCTCCAACTAAGAGATGCCCATAAACAAGGTATTAGATGATTTACATTTGAGAATTCCTTTTCTTTTATAGGAGAAAGAGCTTGTTACATTTCTTACATAGTATAAAAAGTAGATTACGACAAAAATATAGGAGAAACTACAAAATCTAGAGTTATTATGAAATTGTTGACCTAATTTCAATTTTAGCTGCTTGGTTCTTCTCGATTTTTGAATGATAACTTTTAACTACTTGATTCTCCTTGATTTTGGACTTGATTGTTTTTAACTAGTTGATTCTCTCTATTCTTTAATTGATGCAGATCTGAACTTAAATGATGTAGTTGCTTCCTAGACTTTGGGCTTGTAAAACTCCATCTTTTGGTCTTCTTGTTTTATTCTTAATTTAAAACCTTTTTTTTTTTTGCAAAATACACTAAAATAATTAGATTTATTTATGAGGAAAAATAGATAAATAGGAGCATGAAAAATGAGATAAAATGAGGTTGGTCAGTATATATCAAAATTTTGCATTGGGTACTGTGGCTGTGCAGCCTATCTGGGTCGTATCCGTGAAATCATGGCATGTTCAATGCACAGATGAAGGTTTATGTCTAATCCTTCATATTATACAGTACAATGACTACCTGAATAAAAAGGTTTAGACAGATGACAAATCTTGAAATAACATTCATCAACACTAAATTATCCGTAAATAACCTCAACATTAGATGATGGTGAACTTGCCTTGTTGACCGTTAGAAATGGATACAATGTTCTATAAATTTTATAAAAGTTCGCGAATTACAAATTATGTGTTCTGTAAATAAAAATTTATTAATGTCGGATAATCTGCTTGGGTTACCGGTTCCTAAAAAAACCAAAATTGAAAATTGAACCTGTGTGAAACCCAATGAACACTTATTAAACCTCTCAAAGCCTGTCCAACTTACGAGTTTAGGTATTTTAAATACTAAAATCCCTCTGAACCTGACCTGTTACCTTCTAGAATAGTAAAACGTCAATTGTATTACTTGTTTTCAAGGAAAAAAAATGGAGGATTAGTATCAGTAGCAGTGGTCTAGTTTGACAATTCAAACCATTTTCTTCCTCTTAAAAATAGAATTTATAAAAAGTCAAACTTTCAATTTTCTTCATGACTTGGACTGTAGGCTCTCATGTGTTAGTCATTTTCTTTCATTAACCTAAATGACATGTTCCTGTTTGCACGGGGAAAATTTCCAAGTCCTTTAGAGACTGATCTGGCATATGGATGAGCCAAGATCAAGAAGATGGTTGGCCAAGAAAGTAGTCTGAGTTCATAATAGGCTCCGACTAATATAGCAGCATCGGAAGATAAGTATGGTATCCAATAGATTGAATATGATGTCTTCACGTCATGAATAGCGTCTTTTAAAATGGGAAGGGAAACTAGATTCTTATCTTGCTTAAAAAGTGGCAGGTACCTACAATAAATGGGGTATCATAAGAATAGAGGTGGACACATCAGTCCATCAAATCCTAATTAACGTGTTTGTCCTTATTTTTGTCTGTAGGCCATTTGATCACTTGTATTTTCTTTGACATAAGTAGGTCAATCTTTTCTATTTTAAGCGTTGGATTAAAAAAAACCAAAAAGTTCTATATTATATGCTTATATAAGTTTAAAATTTGTGTGTTGATACACTATGGAACCACTTGTCTCTTAAGCAGGAATAAAAGGAGGCCTTTTTGACAATATGTATGATACTACTAAGTTAACTTGAGCCTAATGATCCACCATAAGACAGGACATTAGATTCTCTTGATGATGGTTGCTTAAAGAGCACGGAAATTAGGGTTTTTGAGAGAGAAAAATATCCATATCTTAGTATTGTTTATTAATTTCTGATGATTACAATGGGTGGAAGAATTATTTTTTATTTCACTGCTCTCTTGCCTGAAAGTGTGAGACATGCTTTTGATCTCCCCAAGCGTTTCAGTGTTTGGATCCATGGGGTTTTGGATTTTTTTCCTAGGGATTCCCTACAGTTTTTTCCTAGACTGGGAGGCTTTTCGTACTCTAGGATTTTACAGATTTTCTCGAGAGACTACATTTTTGACCAATTCTTGAAAGATTTACAATGAAGATCTCCTCTGTGTAAACAGGTAAAATTGCTGTTAGGCTAGAATAATCCTAGTGGAAGTACATCAAAGACCTTCTGAAAATGCTAACAATTCTTAAGTTTTGAACTCAGAATCCTAATACAACTAGACCTGTTCTGATCTGAATTCCGATTGGATCAGGCAGATTGAAATCTCTGCCTGTGGCGTCCATTTTGTGCGAGCTTGGAATCTTTTCAAACTAACAAACTGACTTTTCAAATGGTACTGGTACAACAACAACAACAACAAACAACAACAACTAAGCCTTTTTATCCCAAGTATTTGGGGTAGGCTACACGAACCAAAAAGAGAATCACGCCTGATTGATCACTTTGATAGTTCTTCTCCACTCATTTCTATTAAGTAATATCTCCTCATTTTCAAATAGTACTGGTCTCATTCAAAAATCCTCTCCGTACTGATCCTAAAATCCATAGTAGTTGACAACCTACTCTTGATACCCACTGGAAATTAGATTGATTTAGAACCTGTTTGATGTATTCATATCCTTTTGGATCATCTAAACGTCCCAGAAATATTTGACTAAGATTATAGTCCTGGATTAGCTGAGGTTTTTGGATTAAATCCTTAAATCTTTGCATGGTTGAACTAAATGAACTAAATGACTAAAGTTCCAAGGTTTTGTTGGCAAGGAATTATGTCATAACTTATATAAGGTTGATAAATTTCGGGTATATTGATGGAAATTAGAGAGTTAATGGATCTCTTTCTTATTCTATTATATGAAGATGCAACACTTTTACGTATGAGCCCACAATATGAATAAAATAGCTCCTCATAGTTGCATTCAAGCTAGAGAATATAAATGGCACATTCCCTTGTCACAAATAACTTGTATTCACAGCTTGTCAGGAGATATTATTACTAATTGCTAGCTGGTTGGGACGAGACATATCAATACTGTATAATCTTTTTATCTACAACCATTTGTTGCATAAATAAAACTCTGCTTTGTGTTACTTATTGAACTCATGAAAGACAATATTCTCCACAGTATGAATGACAGCTTGCCACTACTCAACCTCATAGAAACTGATGGTGTAAAAAGCCAAACTCAGCAATGAGATTCTGTATTCAAAACAACTTAATGGTCACATTAGCCACTGACCAATGCTCCAATTTGGCACTAAATCTAGAAACTATGCTCAACATCTCTTCAAGGATATGAAAATTTCTTCCAACAAGCCGACAATATCCTATGCTAGATCGTTGTTCAACTGATGATCTTGCTCAATATGCATTAGAAACCCTGCTATGCGACTGTGACCCCAATCCAAAGCATGTTCCATGTATTGAAGAATGCAAACTGTAGTATACATGATTCGTTCCCAAGCAGACAAAAATCGGCTTTCATCATTTATTGCAAGAACAATATCAGGCCCAGTCACTGTCTTTTCTACCAGCCTCCCCTTTTTATCTGGATCTTCTTGGAGTTACCTCTGGTTTTGCAGCAGCTTTGACTTAGGATATGTAGTTCTTCCACTACCTTGCACCCAACATGTCGGCCTTCGATGACATATTGAGAACATACTTTATTTGGAAGTGAAAGTTCACCTTTCAGATTTTGGTACTTTGATGCCAAAAATATGGCAAATACCTATAAACCTTCTTCTGAAACTTTTGCTGCAGATATAAATTGAGATCATTTACCTCTTGCGCATGTCTCCAGTGATGACGAAATCATCCACATACACGACTCAAAGTGATCATTTAAACTCCTGTACATCCATGCTAAAACCTCTCAAACCAGTCTCCAGAAGACACCTTCAACCATACAAGAAATTCTTCTCCTAGGCGTGGAATTCTGCTGTGGATCAGGCTCTCAATCCATCATTGCCACCACTGCCATCATCCCTTATCAACACCTATCACTTTGTCTATATTTCTCTTCTCCTTCAAAGTTCTTCATTAACATTTTAAATATTATTTTGAAGACAACTATGCTTACTTACATAAGTATTTCTATTAGGCATAAACATAATATCAATATATAAACTACAAACTTTATCCTAACTATTTATTGTCAGCATTTTAATTTCTTCAGAGCCAGACATCTGGAGTTGTACGTCCTCTTCCAAATCCATTCTCTCAACTTGCAACTCTTTCAATGCTTTATCGACTTTTGAACATGTACTGTCTAAATCACCTCTCCACTGCCTTCTCCTCAGTATATTCAATTTCTTGTCTTTCACGAAATATATTTAGTTGAGGAATGGACTAATTTCATCTCAGGTTTCTTAGTTTCACAGACATTTAGTTACTGTTACACATAATTATTTGGTCTCTACAACATACTTAGCCTTCGTGCTGTCCATCATAATCCCATTGTCCCAGGGGTGTGCAACATTACATAAGTTTCTTGGGACATTTTTCTTCTTTAGGCACGATGGTTGTGATGAACATGTTGCTGTCACTATTGTACTGAAGCAGATCTGAAAAACCTAGATGATTATAATGGACCATTCTTGCTTGTTTCTAATAACTGTAATGTTATGTCAAATAATAATAATAACAGAATCATTTATTCTGCATCAGTTTGCTTGTCAATCCTCAAAAAAATTCCTCAAAAAAAAAAAAAAAAAGATTTTCATTTAATATTATGGGTCTGGTATTAAATAATGTTAAATGAAAATCTTTTTTTAAGAACTGCTATTAGGCCAGTTTTATTATATGGCACGGAATGCTGGATTATAAAGAAACGTCATTCACAGAAGATAAGTGTAACAAAGATGTGCATGTTTCGCTAGATATGCGGCAGCACTAGGAGAGATAAAGTGAGAAATGAAGATATTCGTGCTAGGGTAGGTGTAGCCCCCATTGATAAGAAGATGCGAGAAAATCGCTTACGATAGTTTGGTCATGTGCAACGTAGACCTATAAATGCACCAGTTCGACGAGGGGAGTTTATCAATGTAGAATAAGTTAAAAGAGTGAAGGGAAGTCTGAAGAAAATATGGATGGAGGTGATACGAAAAGATATAGATTCTAGAGGTTTAAACGAGGAGATACTACTTGATAAGAATAAATGGAGAACGATTATCAACGTGATCGATCCGGCGTAATTCTCTTTTGCTTCATGTAGCCTACCCCAAGTACTTGGGATAAAAGACTAAGTTGTTGTTTATTAAGGGTCTGGCTAGGTTTTTATGTATTAACTTTTTTTTCACGAATTTTGGCACTTTTATATCACTATAAATAGTTTACAGCAACTATATCTATATAATTTTTTTTTGAGAGCATCTGCATTTCTACAATCACCGTATCACAAACACTTGTATCACGAAACCGTGTGTATAGGAAAGTACCTTCTTATCCTATGTAATTCGTAGAATTTACGTCGTGTCTGTATGTCATGTCAGTGTCCCTGTTGCAGTGTCAGTTTAACAGTGCATAATTATCTCAAAGAAATTATATTATGGTAGTGTCCATTCCCGTTGAGATACTTGGCCAACAATATATAGTGGTTATAGATTGTCATTGATGATGGTTGTCTGGTCAAATATTTGGATGATATTGTGAAGTATACTATATATAACTTCAATATGCTGATTCGAATCTGATTTGTGGCTGATGCTACATTCAGTTTCTCTCTATTGCAACCAGGAATACCAGTATAAAACTTCCTTTTTCGGACCAAAAAATATAAAAAGAAACTGAGAGTTTGCGAACGAGTAGGAACTGAAGCTTGCTGACAAGTCAAATTCAATAAAAGAAAACTTTTTGCAGTATTTTGTCTTCTTTTGCCTCTTTTTAGTAATATTCTTTGAGTTTTATCCCATCTTACCCTGATCATTCTTCTATACATCCAGACTTTTTTTGCTTTTTTGTGGGTATATGATCTGTGATGTTGATATGAACAGAATTATTGTGAGTCTGCCTGGTTTTATTTAATTTACCTAAATGTTGAGAATTGTGCATAGACATGTAGATTTTAAGCCAATATAACCAACAAAAATGTCAGCTCAAATTTGAGGTTTCCTATTTCATTTTGTTTTATAAGGAACTTCAATGCGTGCTTATTGTATTTGTACGTGTTCCTCAAGAAGTTGGCTGCAATCGCAATATTCCACATTTCCTTTTAATGCTTATTGCTTAACAATATTTATTATGATATTCTGTTTTAGTAATGCTGCTGAAGAATAGAATTCAAAACTATAAAATAAGCTTTAGATATTTGTATATTTGCTATGTCTTTTATAAGACCTTGGGTTTTCTCAAAATCAACACGATGTTGTCTGATGAGTTGAGACGTCGTCTACTCCTTCTTAGTCTAGGGACTCTGGACTGAAGTGAATTTTCATGGTTTCTCTGTTGTGTGAGCTTTAACCTTGCATTGGTTGTGTCTTCTCCGCCTTCAAACTGCTGTTGTGGGTTAGTTCTTTCTAAAAATTGTCCCTCTAGCATTTTTGGCACCAAATATTATGTGTTCTTCAATTGTTGAGTGAGAGGTGCTTAATGCATATGCTATTTACCTGTTTGAGTCTTCTCAATTTGGTCTGTACCTCCATAACCAATTCCATTCGATCAGGAAAGCAACCAATTGATGGCAATAATAAGTCTAAGAAAGAAGAACGTTTTTGCATTCTCTTCCACTTGTCTGCATAGCTAGTCATTTTTATTAATTTCCTGAATCACAAGACAGTATATTGAGTATATTAATTCATTACGGTCTTATCCTATATTTAGATTACTTTCCATGGATTTTCCTGCTTGCTTCTCTAGACCATCAGTGTTTTATATAGAATAACTTTGGAACAGTAATTCCTCAAAATCAGCCGGTGCTTTTTCTGTGTATATATATATATATATATATATATATATATTTTTTTTTTATTTGAACATCTAGTTTCTTTGAGAAGTCTTTCTTACATTTCGTTAAGGATCCATGTGTGTGTGTGCGTGCAAACGGGTTCTCTACCACCAGGACTGGTCTAGGATAGCGCTTGCTTTTATTCAGGATCTATATAAGTTCTATATCTCTTTTCCAAACCTAACTATATCATTTTAAAATCATACTGTTTGGATATCCGAAAAATTTCTATTTATGGACTTTTGTTGAACTAGCCAGCCGCTATCATTCCTGACATGACCGTTAGAAAGTGTTGTCGTAGTTTTTGGCTTGGAAATATAGACCCTGGGATCCAAGTATCAAAACTCGCATTATTAAAACCCAAGATAACCAGAGCTAGCCTGCCATAAATTGTGTCGATGAGTTTCACCTCACCTCACACAAACACAACAAACAATTGAAAGGGGTAGGTTTATTTTATTTTATTTTATTTTTTGCTCTTTCTGTTATGAGAATCGACAGGCATTCTCTTTTAGGACGACGTTATTATTGATGAACAGGACTGGTTAACCACCAGCCACATGTTTGTTATCATTCCCCTAATGAACTCTTTACAGCCACAGCTGACTTCTTTTGCCTCTTCCTTTATTTTCTTTACGTTTTTAGCTGTCCGGCCCTAACAAGATGTATATCATATATCTGGGCTTTTCATCTTAAACCAAATAATCGTCGGTACATTAGTTTTATTATGCACTCTTTCTTATTTCATTGCAAATACTATGTGAATATGTTCTAGGAAACAATAATTATCAAAATCTTACGATGTCATAAATATAGATTTCCCTAAAGGTGATATTGAAATGTTAGTAAAATACATTTTACATAGCAAAGTGCATCTTTTGTCAATTTAGCTTTACTGTTGTCATATCAATTTTCCTCGATTGCCCAATGAGTCTTGGCTTATTAAGTGACATTATCCTTCTCCAATTTGGAAAAGATTCTGAGTTTGATTCCCAATATTGATTTAATTTGGATAATGTTATCAAAAAAATATGTATGTGTGTGAGTTTGACTAGCTAAAAGAAATCATATCAATTTTTCCTGATTACAGTTACTTGAATTAGGGAGCGTTACAATGGTTGATTAGTGCCAGGAAGTTCAACTGCAAACCGTCCAAGTCTGCAATTGAAATTTGATGTACTTAATTTGCTTTTTATGACGATTAAAGGGATCATAACAAAATAGTTTGAACGTTTGGCCGTTGAAAGCTCACAGGGCTGGGGCCTATTGGTTTTTTAACGAAATTTCATCAGCATTAATTTATTTATTAATGAGAGAAATCTATTCCGAGCTGTTGAAAGTTTCGTCAGTATTTATTTATTTCATTTTTTGTTTGACCAGTATTTGTATGTACGTTTATTAATGAGAGAAGTCGAATCCAAGCTAGTAATTGTTAAAGTCCTAGGGCTGGAGGAGCTTCTGGCTATAATTTGTATACGTGTCTAAATCTTGTATGCAAGAAATATTTTTTCTTAACGGCTAAGTTTTGATTTTGAATCCTGCGACTCTGATATCATCTCAAGGCACCCGCCACGCTTTCGTGCGAGCTCCAATCTATGGAGTGGCGTGGGTCCCACGAGCAAACGCCAAGGAAAATCGATGTGCTGAAATCTACCGCCGATAATTGATTTATTTCCTTGATTATATATATTTACGTTCTTTTGGTCTAAGATTCTTGTCGCATAGAAATTTTGTACGCGGGAGCTTGTATAGGACGCGTTCCCCGGTCAGTATCACCTGCCCATGCCGTCTCCTTTCTGCCGCCGCTCGTGCTGGCCACGCCGTCCATAAAGTACGTGGTCGGTGGCCTTTCGAGGGACGAAACGGAGAAGGGGAGTTTCCAGAGGAGCACACCACTTTTTACAGTGAGCCTATCTTACAGCATATTTTAAGCTACTCCTGGGAGAAGTTTTTCTGAGATTTGCAAATTAGTGCTCATCAATTCACTTTTTGTCTGCAGCTGAATGCAGTAAACTAAATTCCATAAACTTCGGTCGGAAGTAATTACTTTATCAGTTTGTGTGGGCTGTGACGTTAGAATTCTTAATATGATAAAATACATATAATGTAGCTTTAGGACCAGACCTTATTTCTAAGTCAAATGGAGAAAGGTTAAAATAGACACGTCAAATGGAGAAAGGTTAATGTTATATTTCTAAGTCAATTTTTCTTTTAAGGAAAAATATATTTAATGGTCATTCTGAATGCTCTAGCCTCTAATGTATAATCTAATACAAATGAAATATCCAAAGTCAACCGAGGAAGGAATGAGCTTAATTGCGAAGTCGGTGAAGATTATTTGTCTCAATCTCATGCAATTATTTCGATGTATTACCGTGAAAGTTTTAATGCAAGGGCAAAAAAATTTATTGCTGCAGCCCGCAATAACGAAAGCTTATGGGTGCCGAAGTACGAAATACACAGAACCAAACCGCTGGAGTGTCTAAAGGAGCACACCAATCTTCTTTGTTAACAGCTGACTGTATTTTTTGTTTGGACTCAAAAACTGATACTGATACTGTATTTTTTGTTCAGTAATACACTCTAATACTACAGTAAATCTGACTGTAATTAACCTTCTGGAAACTCTCCAAATCGCCGTTATCCCCAAAAAAGGCCGTCAACGGAAAGCAACTCGATTTGTACCCTTCCCAGTCTCAGCTCGCTCCAAGCCCCCTCGTTTGTGGCCCATCATCGCCCAAGGCATCTCGATCCAACGGCCGATATTTCCCCTCCGTCCCTTGCCCGATATAAAACCCCCAATCCCCTCATTTTTCTCTCACCTCAGGATATCTCTTCCCCCTTTCTCTTTCTAAATATCACTAGAAATTTCTTCGGCGCTCGACTAGGTGATCTTTTGCTGCGACATGGCGGAGCACTCGGAGGAATCGAAGGGCGAGTCTTTCTTTGATAAAATCGAGGAGAAGTTCCACAACGATTCTTCGGACTCGGACAACGAGAAGCCGAAGAAATCGGAGCAGGCGTCGTCCTCGTCGATGAAGGACAAGATCTGGCGACTTTTCGGCAGGGAGAAGCCTGTCCACAAGGTCTTGGGCGGTGGCAAGCGTATGGATCGGATCTAAACCCTAATTTCTTTTTCTATTATTCAAAATTTTCTATTATTCAAATTTATTATTTCTAGTTCAAAAATTATTTACTATCAGATCGGGTGAGATTTGATTTGATTTGGTTCGTTTGAGATGAGATCTGTGAGAATAGTTCAATAATAATTATTTTTTAAAAAAAATTCTTTTATTTGTAAGCTGGAAAGTGATTCCTTTATAGGGAGATAAAGGTTACTTTTTTTTTTTTTTAACTTAATCCAAGGTTATCCCAATTTGAATATGATGATGCTTATTGAGTGCTATTGATGTTTTTTACTGGATTAGGATAGTCATCATTTTATAAAAAGTAGAATATTCCCTCACCTGAGGAATCCCCTATTTGGTATCCTTGTTTCTCTTTTTTGGATGATTTATTCTTTTCTTTATTTTTGTGTCTTGCATAAATTTTGTTAATAATAATGATATCTAATAGGAATATGACTGACTTAGAAGGTTTTGCAGTACTTTTTTTTTTTTTTTTTACCATGAAGGGAGATCGTGTTATACATATAAATATTGAAGTTTGGATAAGACGTTTGAATGCTATGTCAGTTAGATGCAAAGATTTTGAATGATGCTATATTCATTAAGGTGGTAGATTGGCAGTAGATATCGAGAGTTTGACGTGGAATTAGTAAGTACAATACTTAGATGTTCTTCTGTTCGATATTGGCTCAGCTGCTGATATTTTCCTATGGAGGAACAAGAAGATCTCGGCCAGTGTTCTCGGTGGGGCCACAGCCATCTGGGTCTTTTTCGAGCTGCTAGAATACCACTTCCTGACGCTGATCTGCCACTGCCTCATACTCTCGCTTGCAATCCTCTACCTATGGTCAAACGCAACCAACCTCATCAACAAGTGGGAGCTTTGCTTCTCTCCTTCCAATTAGCTATGTATGGTTTGCATTGGCATTAAATTTGTTATGTGTGTTCGTTTGCCAGGTCTCCACCTCACATTCCTGTGGTGAGCATCCCTGAGGATCTGACTGTGAATATCGCGCTCTCTCTGAGATATGAAATCAACAGGGGTTTTGCCATTCTGAGGGAAATTGCATCCGGAAGGGATCTTAAAAAGTTCCTCCTTGTATGTTGGGTTGCTACCTTATTGCAATAGTTGATGTGTTCTCTCTTTTTCTTTTTTCTTTCTTTTTTTTTTTTTTTTTTGGGTTTTGTTATACTGATGATACTTGGTTTTCTCAGGTGATCGCTGGCCTATGGTTTCTCTCTGTTCTTGGCAACTGCTGCAATTTCCTGACCTTGTTTTATATAAGTAATGCTCATGACCTATCATTCTTTCTGTTTTCATCATCTTATCGGCTGTTTATGTCATTTTGTCTGACTGTTTGTAATTGCTTTTGGAAAAAACAGCATTTGTCTTGCTGCATACGGTGCCTGTCCTGTATGAGAAGTACGAGGATAAAGTTGATGCCTATGGCGAGAAGGTGACTGCAGAGTTCAATAAGTACTATGCTGTTTTTGAAGCCAAGTGCCTGAGCAAGATCCCGAGGGCGCCATTGAAGGATAAGAAGCTGCACTAGGAAGGGAGAAGGTATTTTGTGGTTGTGTTGGGTCCTGCTGGTTGTTGGCTTGAAGTGTTATTGTGACTGTTTTGTCATGTCTCCCCATCATTGTTTTATTACGCAACTGGTGTCGGTGTTTGGATAATTCTAGTATGTTTAGTTGGTACGATTCCAAGATTTTGTGACATGGGTCGTATTGTAAGCTTATATTTTGTATGCTTGTATGCATTAGCTGACTGTGATTTCACTGTCATAATTAGTGTGTTGCCACACTTTCACTCATGTTGTTTTAACGAGTTTAAGGGGCACTTTAGTAATCTTGGTAACATTGTAGAGCCATTTTATAATGCAGTTTTTGTTGTCTGAAAACTAGATCTGCAGGTGTTTGGGAATTCCATATTTGTTTGAGTTATATTGGATATATTTTCAGGAAAATACTCATTGCAATTGAAATGTGGGGAGGCTACTCTTAGCAGAAGATCTATCACTTGCTGATATATTCTCCAGCCCATATGTTATCGTAAGTTAACGTAGCTGGTGTATTAATCTGATGTCTTAGTTAACATAGCTGGGGTGTTCATATCTGGCCATACATTGTCAAAGTTAACATACCTGGGGTTAATCTGTGAAGATAGGTGATGATATGTTAGCCTTCTGCGTTGTAGCTTGGGTAAGTTTTTATGTTCTCTTTTCCCAGAATGTTACGTGCTTCATTGCCAATTCTTTGAGATGTTTTGGTTCTTAGTTATGTTGAAAGATCTATTTATCTTGAGTCACCTATGATGGATTAGTTCTCTAGCATTTGATAAGTGCATTGTGTTTTAGAACTTTATGAATGACTATTCCATACATAATTGATTCTGTGCAAAGTTGCTATTCTCTACAACATTTTTTTATAGACGGCAATATTGGGCGTCTAGATCTCTTGTTGGATATGAGAGGTATCAAAGTTTTGGTATCAGTAGAAACTGCATATACATCATATTATTGAGGCGGATGTCAACATTGTTGCCCGATGTATGTAGTATAATATTTCTGTGGATGCTGGGCCAATTTTGGCCCAGTACTGTTTTCATACATCATTACTGGTAGCTGTTATCTTATAAAGGCAAATCATTTTCAATTATATGCAGAAATGGGGTTAACATTGTACTGTCCGAATTTGAAATTTACGATCTCTCGACTGTCTATTTGATCTTTTTAGTTGGTTATCTCATTGAATGATTGCTCTACTCGTGTGGAAACTGTTGTGATGCATCTTGGACCGACTGTTTTTTTTTTAGTTTGTCTTTGCAGTTGTTTTCTCAGCAGTGTTTGGGATCGATTTCCACCTTTTTGGATAACTGTCAGTGCCTTGTACTAAGTTATTGAAATTGGTCCGAATTTGAAATTTACGATCTCTCGACTGTCTATTTGATCTTTTTAGTTGGTTATCTCATTGAATGATTGCTCTACTCGTGTGGATACTGTTGTGATGCATCTTGGACCGACTGTTTTTTTTTTAGTTTGTCTTTGCAGTTGTTTTCTCAGCAGTGTTTGGGATCGATTTCCACCTTTTTGGATAACTGTCAGTGCCTTGAACTAACTTATTGAAATTGGCTATGGCGTCTTGTGGTAACCGGGAACAATTCCTGCTCAAATTTTATAATTATATGACTATAAGTTGGCTAAATTAATAGGTCCATTCTGCCCCAGTTGTTCAAAGTTCTTACTAAATTCATAATTGATACACGGAATCGGTGATGAGTAAGTTTCTTTATGCAAAATTCAAAACTACCCGATCTTATATTGGGAATGGATCGTACAGGGGTACATTGTTCTTGGTGTTGAGTTGAGTGTTCTTGGTGTTGAGTTGAGTGTTCTTGGTGTTGAGTTGAGGCTAGGGGCAGATTGAGTGTATTAAGAATAATTCAAAAATTGTCTTTTCAATGGTCCTAATGGCAAAATGATGATGCTATGATTGTGACTTTGAGGTGGCCATGTAGTTTTTAATTCTTTGCGTCGATTACATGCATTACTCAGCTCGCCCAATTCGGGAACTTTTAAAGGGGCACAACTTTTTTCCTAGCAGTTAATAACTCCTATTAATATCAAGTATGTTCTGTAAAAAAAATTTCCATTCTGTCCTTCTTCCTTCTCTCGCTTCCTTCTCCCTCGCCCACTGGTACTCCTGCACCCTCCGCTCCCTCCCCCGCCGCTCGCCGGCCTGCATACTCTACGCGTACGAATACGTCACCACCGGCTTCTCAGCTATTCTCACCCCTTCCCAAGTCCAACATCTACGCCAACTCCCTTCCGTTCTCTCCATCGCCCCCGACCAGCCTCGATATCCTCACACCACCCACACCCCCTCCTTCCTTCGCCTCTCCCCCGACTCCGGCATCTGGCCCAACTCCGACTACGCCTCCGACGTCGTCGTCGGCGTCCTCGACACCGGTATCTACCCAACCGACCGCTCGAGTTTCGACGACGCGGGCCTTGGCCCCGTGCCGTCCACTTGGGCCGGTTCTTGTACCTCCAACTTCACCTGCAACCGCAAGCTCATCGGCGCCAAGTTCTTCGCGAGAGGATATGAGGCATCGATCGGCCACCCGATCGACGAGTCCAAGGAGTCCAGAGCGCTGGATACGGAAGGGCACGGGACTGGTCTGTTCGGACTGTCAGTCCGAACAAGGCCTCCCTGTTCGGACTGACAGTCCGAACATGCCATCCTGGCCGGACTGTCAGTCCGAACAGGGCCCCCCTGTTTGGACTGACAGTCCGGACAGGGGCTTGACCCGATCTGCTACTCCGCCTCTGCCTCACCTACTCTATTTATGTAATAAACTGATTTATCATTAGTTTACCCAATTTAACGTCACTTTAAGGATTTATATTAACAACTAATTATACATTATTACAAAAATATAGTGAAGAAAGCAAAAAGATACAATGATACACCGACACACTGATACATCGATACACCGATACACTGATACACCGATACAATGATAGTCCAGATACACAAATACAATGATACTCCTGATACACCGATATAATGATACAATGATATATTGATACACCGATACAATGATACAACGATACAATAACTGATACAATGATATAGTGAAGATTATAAATAAGGTCCCCTACGTATAAAACAAACAAGATCTTATACAAATTAAAGATCAAATACAAACGTAGTGTATATATTTCTCGAACAAAAAGCAAATAATAGGGTTCATTACAAATAAAAACCATATATTCTACAAATTCTTCAAAATGTTTGAAAAAAAACAATTACACCGGCCGCTTGAAGTTCCTTACAACATCCATATCAATACACAACTAATATAATCTAATCACTGTCTCCTTGTCTTCCTCGGGGGTTGACGTCTGCTTCTGGTTCGAGATATAAACGCCGTATCGGGTGCATCAAGAGTGGATTGATCTTGTCTTTGTTTCTCTGCTTGCGCTAATGTACTGGTAGGAGCATTTGACCAATGGATATAATGAAGACCCACGTACTAATTCAGTACTGATAAATCAACTGGACCTCTGTAATTTGACTCATGAAGATCATCTTGAGAGCCTCCTCAATCAGTATTCTCTTCTTCTAGTCTTTCACTATCATATCTTATCAAATTAGGAGTTTCTACATTTAATTCAGTATATACGGTAACTTCGATTTCTCTCTCTCGTATCGGGCGTTGGATTTGTGGTCGAGATACTGCTTTCTTCCTCCTTAACAAGACAGTTGGTCGAATGCGAGAAGATTCTGCCGTATCCATCTATGCAATACAAAGATATTTTATTCATAGATGTTTTTTTTTATCAAAATAGTAAATTTTCTATGTGTAAGTAAGTAGTAACAAAGTATAATTTACTACCAATATCATATTTTTTCTATTTATTTTTTTGCTGCAAGATAGTGTAATATTAAAGTTTAAAGACACTGAAATCGTTTTTTATTACTTAATCAACCATTATAACAATACCATTAAACTTCTAAATTAACTAATAAATTTTAATATTAACGTCCATAATTAGAAAAATAACTAAATTTTCGCATATTTTACAACTACGATTACAATATTATATTTTCTTCATAATTATAATCTAAATATTAAAAATCAAAATTAACAAAAAAATGCTAGAACCAATTTTGCTAGCTCCTTCACTCTTCCTCCTCTCCATCCCAACAAAATCACAATGAAGAGTTGTTTGATCCAAAAATAAAAAAAATTAAATTTTAAAATAAATATTGCTAAATTAAGTAAACTCACATACTAATGGAGGTAAGTCGGCGGCGGCGGTGGGAGAACACCGGAAGCGACGGCGGGAGAACACCGGAGGCGGGTTCGACAGCAGCGGCGTCGGGTGTACGAATGGGAGAGAGAGGAGATTTGGAAGGAGAAGGAGGTAGAGAAAATGATAGAGAGGATGAGGGGAAGTGGGGGGGGGGGGGGGGAGGAGGGAAGAGGAAGCTTGGGTTTTGGGTTAAGGCGGTTGGAGGAGAAACAAGGAGAGAAGAGGGAGATGAGGAATATATAGCTCAAGGGTATTTTCGGAATACCATTGTGCTCACTAAAAAATTCTCCTCTTTACTAAAATCAAAGTGGGCTCACTAGGAAATTTGGGCTCACTAGGAAAAAAGTTGTGCCCCTTTAGAAGTTCCCCCCAATTCTCATGTTGTGCAACTTGTGTTGATACTTTGTGGTTCATAGTTTTCACCATCTTACTTGTTTACTACTTGTCTTAAGTTAGTTTGTTCTTGTACTTTGAAGTACAAGAGACCTTTTCATGCTATAATACTAGTTTATATATATTTAGATCAAAATGGGGCTGGTTATAGAGCATTATGAATAGTTGCGAATGAGTTGGTTTACATAACAAGAACTTTGAGGTTGAGAAAGCGATGCCGTTTTTTTTTTTTTTTTTTAATATTTTTTTTTTTTTTTTTTATCATTAGATATGACTATAGATTTGGAAAAAAGATGAGACCAATGTCTATCGTTGGCAGATATACTTTCAAATATCTGACCTTTTACTATTACCGAATATCTATCCAATATATTCCTTGATATATTTTCGAATAGGGGTGTTTATAGGTTTGTCCCTTAAATATTTATAAATTATGATTTAGTATCCCAAATCTTAGGATTTAGTCCTTCAAATCCTCTAAGTTACTACAATTTAATCCCTCCGTTAGTTTTTCCGTCTAAATAAATGACATAATTTAATTTTTACTTTTTAAAATAATGAAATGACTTAAATATTTCTATGAAAAAAAATGGAAAGAATAGAGAGATAGAAGAGAAGAAAAAAGGGAGAAGCTAATGAACCCAATGAAGAAAAGGAGAAGAGAGGAGGAAAAGAGAAGGAGAAGAGAGGAGGAAGAGGGAAGGAGAAGAGATGAAGAAGAATGAAGAAAATGAGAAGACAGGAGGAAGATGGAAGGATAAGAGAGAAGGAAGAGGAAAGAAAGAATTACAGATGGGTAAAATAGAAAAATCAGGTCGAAAAACAAACTGGGCTAACGGAAGTTAGGGAGAGAGATTAAATTGTAGTAACTTAGAGAATTTGGAAGACTAAATCCTAAATATGAAGATTTTGAGACTAAATTATAATTTATAAAGATTTAAGGGGTAAATCTATAAATACCTCTTTCGAATATATCAGATTTTGTTAAAATTATTCATGTGCACGGATCAAATACAGGATATGGCATGGATAAGCATTAAATTCTCAACTAGCACAAGCTACCGCAAGGGCTAAACAAAACCAAGTCCATGCAATCAAAATAGGAACATATTGAAATACTGTTGAAAACTATTTACTATCATGAATGCTCATCCATGCCATATCCCGTATTTGATAGTAAATGGTTTTCAACTTTCAACAGTGTTTCAATATGTTCCTATTTTGGTTGCGTTGACAGGACTTCGTTTTGTTTAGCCCTCGCGGTAGCTTGTGACATAAATAAAAAAACACAAAGTGACTGCGTGAATGTGATCGTATGACACTTAATTTGATTCTTAAGCTTAATTAAAAGGAGAAATTAAAATGTAAAATTTGATTAGCTAATGGTATATTTACTTAATAGGTATGTTGTGTAGATGAATGATGTGGTTGCGATGATGTTCGATGTGAGTATATATCATGGAGGAAGGTTTTAGATGGAGAAGGGTGAAAATAGAGATGAACAACCTAGTTCAACTTTGACTTTGACCAAATCGATCGATTCTAGTTGGTCGAAGTCCTGTAAGTAAAATGATATGGTCAGAATATTATCGGAGTCGAACTCCGAACTCCGACCGTATGTAATTCTCTGATAAAAAATAAAAAAATAATGTTGCATGCAAAAAGCTATATTTTTGCATGCTAGGAGGGAAAATTAAATTTGGATATACGAAATTAGAAAGATAAAGAATTAATGGAACATGAAGAAACTTTGCATGTCGAGAAGAAAATTAAATTTGGATTTGGAAAATTTGAAAAAAAAAAATTAATATTGCATGCAGTTTCGAAAATTAAATTTAGACTTACGAAATTACAAAGAGGATAAAATAATGATGATGCAAATTCGTCTAAAAAAACTGCATGCAATACTTTTGAATTAAATTTACATTTGAAATTCAATTTTTTTCAGAGTATTAAAAAATTGAACTGGAGTTGTATTGAATAAAAAGTCTAAATCCGTCCAATTTCAACGGTGACTCCGAAATTTGACAATTCCAACCAATTGTTCATTTCTAGGTGAAATGCCTTCGTTGATGCTTAGCCTTTCATATAATTTTGAATTAAAAATGAATTTTTATATGTAACCCTCCAGCGTGGCGTTTTCTGTTGGGCTAAATCGGGCATTAGCAGGCCCGTTTCTTAGCACCAGTTACTGCCTGGCCGCACCTATAAATTGCCTAAAAACCCTAAACGAACCCTAATCCCAAATCAAGTGCAGCGCAGCCCCTCTCTCTCTCTCTTTCTCTCTCTTCCATTTTCTGCTCTCTCTCTCTTTTTGTTTTTTTTTTCCGTTTCAATTATCGTTAACAATCTTTCTTTAGGATGCGATGATGATGGAAAATGATATTTTCTCTCATATCTTGATCGGTTCGAAATGAAGACCTCTCGTCTGGTTCGTATTCACTGAGCACTCGTTATTTTATCTTTTATTTCCCCCCTTTTTTTGAACTAACTTAACGAAGGACCTGAGGATAGATCGCAGATTCGCTTTGAAACAAAGTGCGATGTTATTCAAGTTTGCCTTCAAAAATTAAACTCCTGATTTAAGATCGGTCGGTTCTTATATTTTAGGCGCTTGGTTTTGTTTTGATTTTCTTTTTTATTTAAAAATTAGAGATTTAAACATCAATTTTGTTTTTGTTTAAGTTATTGAAAATTAAAAGGAATGCGAAGGACCCAGCAGAGGGGGATTCGATCTCCAAAAGTTGAGACCTCTCTAACAATTTTACAAAAAAACCTTCGCAGAGAAAGCGCCGGATCGTACGACGCCTGAACATCTTTTTGTGTTCATGCGCCTTCAAACATGGCTACATTTTTATCCTTCTCTCTCTCTCTTCTTTTTGTTTTTAACGATTTAAATTTATAAATGCTTATGTAAATTTTTTTTGATAAATTTCAAAAGTTTGGAATTGTTATCCAAAAATTGTTGTCTTGTTTTTTCTTAATAGCCGAAGACTATTTTTTTTGGTAATAATTGGGATTTAGTATTCAATGAGGAATTGAACTTTAAGCCGCCAATATTTGCGATTTGGGATTTAGAATTTAGATCCTCTCTTAAATGGAAAAATTTTAAAACTTTCAAGTAGAAAATACTAAGCAGCTATGCATCCATGTGGTTAAAATCTTTTCTAAAATATCATCTCATCTTACTCTACTAAAGTTTACTTTACACTAAAAAAAAATTAACCACCCAATTAAAACTAGCCCACCAGGTGGAGGATCCATTTGGAATTTAGTAATTGGTTCTAAGGAATTTAACTTTATGTGGGCAGCAAAGTCACCAAGGAGATTGCTTATTAAAAATATGGAGATTTTAATCGAAATTGTTCTTTAAAAAATTGGAGATTTAAAGGACTCTTTTAAACAGATCGTGGCATGGTCTAAAATATTGAAATATTGTCATGGACCATTGCAATTTGGGTTTGAAAACTTGAACTATTGACCATATGAAAATACATTGTTTGTTAATTGTTTCGATAAAGCTAGTTTTTTTAAATTTTCTTTTAAAATTGTGTTCGGTGTGAAATTTTCCTTTTAATGCTGAAGAAATTTAAGTTGCATAAATGAGTTACTCCTTCCATTTATATGTAACTAATAAAATAAGTTTTAACTGACTCACTTAGCACTTAGTCTTCTTGATTGTTACCAAAGTTAGTTAACAGGGTGACAAGTTAGTTAAGAGGGTGGTATTTTCACTTTTTTTAAACAAATCTTTGTTCTTTTTTATTTAATTTCAATTTTGCCCTCATCTCCCTCCTTAAGAATTCGATCTAAGACTTGCTTTCATCTCCACTTCAGTGTAACTGAGTAAGCACTCTCTCCCTCCTCTCTCTCTCTCTCTCTCTCTCTTCCATCTTCTTCCTGGAATCTCTTTTAGTTGTATTGTCCAAGTAGATATTCTCACTTCTACAAATTCAATCCTCTCTTCTAGGTACGACATTAATATGAACCTTGTTAGATCTTGCGATATTGTTATTTATGCACTGGACAATGTGGCTGCACGCACTGTACATGGATATGAGGTGTTTGTACTTCCAAAAGCCATTATTGGAATCAGGAACTCTAGGGACCAAGTGTAACACGCAGATGGTCATACCTCACCTGAGGGAGAACTATGGTGCTTCGAGAGATCCTCCTGAGAAACAGGCACTTGTGTGCACAGTTCACCCCCCTCCCCACAACATTGACCATTGGCTAACATGGGCCAGATCTGAGTTTGATGGATTGCTTGAGAAAACACCCAGTGGAGTAAACACCTACTTTCCTAAGCAACCCAAGTGGGTATGCTTCCTCCATGAGGACTGCTGGCGATGCACAGGCTAATTATCTACTTGAACGCGGTATTGAGTGACTGGACAAGGATAAATGCGATACATTCCAAGACTGCGTGGCCTGGGCAAGATTAAAGGAAGGCTCTTTTTGTTTCTTCGCAATCTATACTTTTAACCTTTTTTGCATATAAATCTTTCTCGATTGAATTTTTGTTCTTAGTCTTCTTACTTCTGTGTCCTTTTCTTCTGGAAAATGTTCTCAATTGATCTGACATCATATTCTGTAACTTGCAGGATGACGACACGAATTACCACATGAGCTTCATAGACGGGCTCCCTAATATGTGTGCATGAAATTACTCGATACAAGAAGTCGACAAGTTTATAGCCAGGTTCATTGCTGGGAGGAGCATCCCTGCCATTGCCACCCCCACAGCACTGGCTGGCTGCTGGTCTCGTCTGCCTTGAGTTCTACAAAGTCGTCGCATGAGGCCACAAGCTTTAAGACTAACGTAACGCCTTTGTCAATCTTGCTCTCCCAATGTTCTCACTTGCCGAGCCAGGCCCGCCCAAAGTGTTCAAGCACCAGGACGTGAGCTAGACTGTCTGGGATCGTTGGATGATACATGGGGACCTCACACTGTGGAAGCTCTTCCAGCGATTGCAGTGGCGGAGGGAGACGAGGCTTGTTGGGAGCAAGCAGGGTATTTGGGGGAGTCTTTAAATCTACCAATAGCAAATTTATATGGTTATCTCCTAAATGGTTAATGGTTGACTAACTTTATTAATAGTCTACGGAACTAAGTGAGTTTCAAATTTGAAACTTAATAAGTTCTAATATTCTATTTTACAGGGGGTCTGGATTTAATTAACTTATAAAATAATAAATCAAATCACCCACATAATCTAAACCATTTTTATCAATTTCTTCTGACCAAAATAGGTCCGTTATCGGGTTGCCCTTTTATATCAAATAATCTAATCATGTCATTCAATTTTATTAATTTTGAGAAAAATCACAAATTTAACAAGTCCTGATACTAATCAAGGTTGTAACGGCAAGAAATAAATTGTGAATGCCACATTACTGCTGGCCGTGTTTGTTAGCTATGAAAGCTAATCTTGATTATCCGAGTCTCATTCAGCAAGCAAATGTAATTTTCCTGCAAATTGATCCACAGTATCTTTACAACTCTACCGGGTCCGGAGTGTACTTAATTAGAATTAGGAATGGTAATGGATGTATTTATAGTTAGGAATGGTAATGGATGTATTTACAGGTTAAATTTCAATCCTTTCAATATAAAATTTAGAATTTGAAAAATTAAATTTTTATTTTTAATACAAAATTTTGTATAAGACGGCTAAAATTTGGTTTGACTCGTGAACGTGTCTATTATCATCCCTGATTAGAATAGAACTGATTTTGCCTATGAGGGGGTTAATATCCCTTTAGAGTACCCAAAAAAGGAGAGGAATGCTGCAACCATGGAGAGAATTCTCTTTTTGGGATTATGAGATGGAGAATATCATTTGGATACTTGGTTAACAAATTATGAGTTGTTACAACTAGAGACAAGACAATTATACTTTAAATCTTAGTTACAACTGTAAATAATTTTAGTTTTGGGACGAAAGGGTAATAATGGAATTAGAGTAAATTGTTGAGAAGAAAGGAGCTCGGGAAATTCTAAACCAGCGCCCTATTGGACTGTGGTAAGCACATCCTTCTCAAGGAGCCCATCATCTCTTTTGGAAAAAGAGACTTATTCCTAGTGAGCACACCATTTTTTCAAAGGGTGCCCTCTTCTTTCCCCTTCCAAACTTACCACCATCGTTTTTTTCCCCAAATCCACATCCCCAAGCCTTGACGACCCCCCTTCCAAACTTACCACCTTCTTTTTTTCCCCAAATCCACATCCCCAAGCCTTGACTTGACCACCCTGCTCGCGTCCATCCTGATTGTCCCGCTCACATCCTATCTGACCTCTCTGCTCGCAACTTCCCTATTGAAGACCTTCCCGCTCCAAAACTTGGGGGGGAAAATACAGTGGGCGTAGATATATGCTAAAAGGAGCGTAGTTTGGAAATAGAAGATAAGGATAATTTTGACCTAAAAAATAAATCACAAACTTATAAATTTTTACAAATTCAAGAGGTGGGCGCGTTAAGGCCAATGATGTGCTCATTTCGAAATTCCCAAGGAGCTCTTATTTACGCTGGTTGTAAGAGAACCCCATTTCTAAGAGTAGGTTAAGGGCACCTATCAAATTCCCCACCACCTATCCATGGTCTACAAGTCCAGTTATATGATTATGACAATCTTTTCGATATCTATTGGAGAAAAGAACTTCAATGGTAATCAGAGTGATTTTGTATGGGTACTCGAGAGAAAAGTTCTTACTTTTCTCTTAGATTTTCCGGTCATACTAATAATCCCAATGAGATAAAACTCTTTTGTCCTTTGCAAAAGCGACAATCATCATCAAATATTGTTTTTACTTTCTAACCTTGCAGATGCCATGAGTCTATTTATCATTACGAACCTGTGTCCAATGATCTCGTACATTGCATCGAACCATTACGTACATATATGCTTCTAGGTACTGTACTTGGAAAAAAAACTGCAGTAAATCATTGGTGGGAATCCTCTTACCCCTCCCATCCGTAGATGATAAAAATAAAATAAAATAAAAGAGGTGAACCACGGGGGCACCTGCAGTGTCACCCGCGCAGGCTGCCACCTCCTGCAGGTTGCACCTATAGGAGCATCCTACGGGTGTCACTCGCAGGTGCCATTTGCAGAGTGCATCCGTGGGTTTACGCTGTCTTAATATTTCGGTTATGTGGATTTGATCTGAATTTTCGGAGAACTGATATCTCCAATCTCGGCATTTCTGTTACTGGATTTGGTCCAGATCTTATCAAAACAGTTACCCCTTGATATATAAAAAGGGGATAGAGTCTAGAGGAACAGGAAATTCCCAGAGAGATCATCTTATTTGAGAATTTTCAGAAGAGGATTCCGAAGAGCAGAGTCCAGAGGAACACAGAATTTCCAGAGAGCGGGTCTTCTTTCAGAGTCTTCTTCCAGAGTTTGCAGAGAAAAGTTTTCCAGAAAGCGACCGTATTCTTTCTAATTCAGATCGGATCGTCAACGGAGTGCATCAGCGAGGCTCCACTACTGCTAGAACCCACATAAATTTAATAGGTTTCCATTCTTATAATCTTGAATTTTTTTGTAATTTTCTTTTTATTGCTGTAATTCAAAAGTAAATTGGCAATATAAGAAAATTTCTAATTTTCGGGCGTATAAGAATTGACGACCACAGTGAAAGTTTCGGCGGCGCAATTCGATCGTCAAGTTCCTTTGGCTTGAACTTAGGCATCATCGCCGGATAAAGGTCGTAAAAAAAAAGTGAGGCGTCATCGCCAACTAAGACTGATAAGGTATCATGGTCAAAAAAAATATATGAGGCATCATCGCTCGTAATAAAATATAAGAGGTCATCGTCTATCAAAAAAAAAGTGAGGTGTGATCGCTAGCTAAAACTGATTAGTTGCATCACCTTTAAAAAATATATGAGGCGTTATCACCCGCTAAAACTGATTAGGCGTCATCGCCTTTAAAAATATATATGAGACGTCATCGCTCATAATAAAAAACAAAACGTCATCATCTATAAAAAAAAGGGAGGCGTCATCGCCAACTAAGACTGACAAGGCATTATTGCCGATCAAAATAATATGAGGCATCATTGCCTATAACAAAAAACAAAACGTAATCGTCTGTCCAAAAAAACAAATTCGCAACGGGAGCCACTTGCGCGCTTGTGCCCAGCGTCCGGAGAAGGGAAAAAAAATGTCGCACGGGTGGGGCCCATTGAGCCCCACGCGTGTAGCTACGCACGCAGCAACGGTGGGGGGTGCTGGGCCCCACGCTTGCACTGTAGCTCGCGTGCTAAAAAGAGCAAGTGTGGGGTGGGGCCCGCTGGGCCCCACGCGCGCACCAGCGCTCAGCTGAGGGGCGGGGCCTGTTGGCCCCCACACGCGTTGGGCACGCAAAAAAAACAAAATTAAAAAAAGTTTAAAAAATAATGATTTTTTTTAAAAAAATAATAACAAATTAAAAAAATTAAAAAAAATAATAATAAATATATGTCTAATAAAATAAAAAATAAAAAATAAAAAAATATAATAATGATGCTGCAACTTGCGTCGATCTCTCACGTACAATCTCTAGTTTTGAGCAGAGGTACTGCCCTGATGAGTGCGTGCGGAATGAACGCTTTAAAGCTCTATACAGTCAAGTTTTTGAAGAAATTTATAAGGAAATTAATAGTGAAGCCTCTTAAGATTTTTTGGATTGGGGGCGCTGCCCCCGCACCCCCGGCAGGGGTGCATTTAACTCGTCGAAAAGTCATATTTAACAATGTTGGATTAGTTGTATTTATCCAGCACTTAAAAAAATTTAAAAAATAAATTAAAAAAATTTATTATGGTCAAAACATCAAACTCAAATGTTATTTACAAATTCAAATACATACAGAGAAGAGAAATGTTTTTTTTTCACAGAACATTTATCTTTGATATCATGAAATGTATTCAGAATACACATCAATTGAAAATAAATCTAATCAAATTTTCTCTGGTGAGAATTCAAACCTTATGGTGCATGATGATACTTCACTATTTGTGCAACAGATATTGGGTCAAGCTTAAACTCAAGTTGAACCCAACGACAGACTTGAGATCATTAAAGAACACTCATAAATTTTGAAGCCCGCATTGGTTATAAGGCTCAAGCAGTCAGATGCGAGGCCTGGCCTGATATGAATCAAATCATGTATAAGGTCTAGCCCAATCTTAACCAAATCTGATGCGAGACTAAGCCCATATGAACCGAAGCAGACATAGGGCTCAACATATAAATCACTCAGTACATGATTCTCATATACTGCAATCCGAGGAATTTAGAATGGCCCACCCAAGTGGTATGGCCGATATTTCAGGAAAGCTCTTACTTTCGGACGACCCATCAAGGGATAGGGTCTGGCACCGTATTTCAAACTGGCTCATATTTGTTACAAAGCCAACATATAATGTTCGGTCAGACTTGACTTCAAAATACAATTCTAAAGAATCTCCAATGCATAAGAAAAGTGAACAAAATCTTCCAAAGTAATACTGGATTGGGTTCCGCCATATGAGGTTATATCCATTATCCAAGCAACAAGCAATATAGTAAACTGCAACAATATCTGGATGATTCAAAAATTAAAAAATGGACGGCCCTCCTCCCAATCTCTGAAAACAATTCAGCCTAATACGGGCACAGCAAATCACCAAAAAAAAGTTGAATCTTTCCTCTACATTAATAATTGATTCAACTGGGGGTGGTGAATGAGATCTACAAAGTTCCCAAGACTTCCTCAATTCCTCATAGCATTATAAGGCTTGCAGCATAGCAATTAACCTAGCCAATGGAGTTTTATTCCGAGATAAATATCAATCTTGAAAATGAAGATGTGCAACTCAAGTAACTTGAAGTTTTACACAGAGCTCCTCGGCCTCAATACAGAGTTCAAAAAAATACTTACATAACTCGGTTCCTGAACAAGGTTTGTCATGACACTCGCATGTCTCAGATGACATTCGAGCTTTGTCATGACACTCGCATGTCTCATTCCACAAGAGGCTCAAGTTGATATTTATATGTTCAAATCATCGCACGGGCTCATTTTCAGGGTTACATCCATTTTGCAACCAAGGCTAAAAGCACAAGCTTTATATTCAAAGTCATGTAGTTTATAAGACACATGAAAGAGGCTTCCTCTCCAAAACTGTCTCAGAATCAAAGTTATGTGACGATGACGTCAGCTTTGAGCCCACTAAAAAGCTAAAGTTTCATGTGAGGCTCATGACCGTCACGTCTACATTACAAGAATGATGCTCACATTCTTTTTAAAACTATTGTGGAAATACGAACAAAATCCACGATAAAACTCTTGATACTTCGATTGCTTGAGTGGGAGTATAATTCTCTCCTATCACCTCCAACTCATCAAATTGATGATCAAATAGTTTGAGACTTAAATCACTCAAAACTCAGTCTCAACCAGCTAAAGAAAGACAAAGGCTTACCAAACAACTATCAAATTGATAGTCATTCATATCATGCTTCATAAAAATATCATGCGGAGTTATTGATATTGGTCGCAGTTATCTACCACTGCTTGGTAATATTAATCAACACATCAAAATCTGTGCTTCCTTGGTCGATAAAAAAAATCCATTCTCCTTGGAAGGATTCGACCATATGCAATCATATCCGATGATATTGAAGATGAAGATCAACAAGTCCCTAAGTTTTATCATTATAGATCAGAATCATTCCGAATGATAGAGAAAATGAAGTATGATTTCATCTAAATACCAAGTTTAAATTTGGGCGTGCGACAATATCCGCTCCCATGGAGCGCCGTGTGCACGTAGGCGCTCGCACCCGCAAGGGCGTTATGCGCGCCCATGGAGCACGCCTGCAAAGTGTTGTGCACGCATCCGTACCAGCTCAACCCCCTCATCCGGAGAGTGCTACGCGTAGGAAAGAGCGTCAAAATATGCTCTGCTTCATCATGTCTAAAAGAAAAGAATTAAATTACCATCATAAAACCAACAGGAGATTGCGATATGTCACGACACCTGATACTCTGGTAATAAAGGATGGGATCGGCCAAAACACAGAAAAACTTCGATGGAGACTCAGATATCAGTCTGTGGGTTAAAAGTATGAACTGTCCAACGCCGATAAGGCAACGAGAAGAGAATAAATTTCTGTCCAACCCTATCATGCTGGGGTAAAAGTATGAACTGCCCAACACCATCAAGGCAATGAAAAAAGAATAAATTTTTCGTTAACCCTATCAGGTTGGGGGTAAAAGAATGAATTGCCCAACACCGTCAAACTAACGGGAAGAGAATAAATTTTTTGTCAACCCTATCATACTGTAGGTAAAAGTATGAATTGTCCAATATCGTCAAGGTAATGGGAAGAGAGTAAATTTCTCGCCAACCCTATCATACTGGGGGTAGAAGTATGAATTGCCCAACACCGATGCTGGGGGTAGAAGCATGAATTTCTCAACACCGTCAAAATAACAGGAAGAGAATAAATTTCTCGCCAACCCTATCATGTTGGGGGTAAAAGCATGAATTGCCCTACACCGTTAAGCTAACATGAAGAGAATAAATTTCTCGTCAATCTTATCATGCTAGGGGTTAAAAGTATGAACTGTCCAACACCGTCAAAGTAACGGGAAGAGAATAAATTTTTTGCCAACCCATCATGCTGGGGTAAAAGTATAAATTGCCCAATACCGTCAAGGTAACGAGAAGAGAATAAATTTCTTGCCAATCTTATCATGTTGGGGGTAAAAACATAAATTGACCAACACCGTTGTAGATACCAAAAAAAAAAAAAAATTCTTTTTTTGCTAAGTGGGCACACCCGCGGGTTGCACCCGCGGGTTGCCACCCGCGGGAGGATTCCCGCGGGTGGCAACCCGCGGGGGCGATCCCGCGGGTTGCTACCCTCGGGTTGTTTTTCGTTATTTTCCGTTGTTTTATTTCCTATTTTATTTTGCTGATATCCCGTGATCCGCTTTTTCAGGAGGAATCGAGCCGGATTTCAAGTCTCTTCGGTCTATAAAATGCAGAAATTTAACCGGAGAGAGGACTTTTGGATTCTTGGACTTTGGGAAGATTTCGGGTGAGCTCGGGAAATTAAGAAGCAGAGCAGAGCCATCTTCTCCTGGTCGGACGGTCAACGGAGGCAGCAGCAAGACTCCACCGCCACCCGAACCCACATAAAAAAGGGAATAAATTAATATTCCAGTTCTTGTTATTTCTCGATATTTTCTGTAATCTCAATTTCGTTGTAATTCAAATAATTTTGCATTGGAATCAAAGATTCAATTCTCGGGCGTACAAGAATTGGCGACCACAGTGGGAGTTTGGACGGCGCAATCCAATCTTTAAATTTTTTTTTCGGAGCCTAGGCGTCATCGCCGGGTAACGATAAATAAATGTGAGGCGTCATCGCCCACCAAAATTGACAAGACGTCATCGTCTGTCAAAAAAAAAAAAAAAAAAAATTATGAGGCGTCATCGCCCATAAAAAAAAAAAAAAAATTATGAGGCGTCATCGCCCATAAAAAAAAAAATAAAAAAATAAGGCATCATCGCCCATGAAAAAAAAAATGACAAGACGTCATCGTCTGTCAAAAAAAAAAAAAAAAATTGACAAAACTGGATACAACTCCAAGATGCAACCCGCAGATGGAATCTTGGGACCCGCGTGGACACAACCCGCATATGGAAGCACGGGATGCAACCCGCAGATGGAATCTTGGGACCCGCGTGGACGCAACCCGCATATGGAAGCGCGGGATGCAACCCGCAGATGGAATTTTGGGACCCACATGGACGCAACCCACATATGGAAGCGCGGGACAACCCGCAGATGGAAGCGCGGGCGCGGGACGCAACCCACAGATGGGTGGGACCCATCTGGGTCACCCGCACTTTTCTCCCTCTCTCCCACCGTGGTCGCCAATTCTTGTTTGCCCGAAAAATTGAATCTTCCTTTATATGCCAATTTAATTTTGAATTACAGCAATAAAAGAAAAATTACAAAATAGAAAATCGAGATTACAAGAATGGGGATCGATTGATTTCGATTCCCCTTTATTTTTGTGGGTTTGGCAGCGGTGGAGCTTTGTTTCTGTACTCCGTTGACGATCCGATCTCTCTGAATTGCGGAACTCCTCTCTGGATTTTTGGACTCTGGAAAATTGGACTCTTCCCCAAAGAATCTCCCAACTCTGCCCCGATTCAAAAGTCCCCTCTAATCCAAAGTCCAAAGTCTCCAAAAAATCCCTTCTCCCGTTAAATTCCTGTATTTTATAAACCGAAGAAGCTCGAAATCCGGCTCAATTCTCTCCTGAAAAAGCGGATCACGGATTATCAGTCCAAGGAAACAAATCAACGGGAAATAAAGAACGGAAAACAACCCGCGGGTGGCAACCCGCGGGATCGCCCCCACGGGTTGCCACCCGCGGGTTGTTTTCCGTTCTTTATTTCCCGTTGATTTGTTTCCTTGGACTGATAATCCGTGATCCGCTTTTTCAGGAGAGAATTGAGCCGGATTTCGAGCTTCTTCGGTTTATAAAATACAGGAATTTAACGGGAGAAGGGATTTTTTGGAGACTTTGGACTTTGGATTAGAGGGGACTTTTGAATCGGGGCAGAGTTGGGAGATTCTTTGGGGAAGAGTCCAATTTTCCAGAGTCCAAAAATCCAGAGAGGAGTTCCGCAATTCAGAGAGATCGGATCGTCAACGGAGTACAGAAACAAAGCTCCACCGCTGCCAAACCCACAAAAATAAAGGGGAATCGAAATCAATCGATCCCCATTCTTGTAATCTCGATTTTCTATTTTGTAATTTTTCTTTTATTGCTGTAATTCAAAATTAAATTGGCATATAAAGAAAGATTCAATTTTTCGGGCAAACAACCGTCAAGGTAACGAGAAGAGAATAAATTTCTCGCCAATCATATCATGTTTGGGGTAAAAGCATGAATTACCCAATACCGGCAAGATAACAGGAAAAGAATAAATTTCTCACTAACTCTATTATATTGGGGGTAAAATTATGAATTACCCAACACCGTCAAAATAACTGGAAGAGAATAAATTTCTCGCCAACCCTATCATGCTGGGGGTAAAAGTATAAATTGCCCAATACTGGTAAGGTAACAGAAAGAGAATAAATTTCTCGCCAATTTTATCATGCTGGGGGTAAAAAAAATAAACTGCTCAACAGCTTCAAAGCAACATGAAGAGAATAAATTTCTCGACAAACCATCATGCTGGGGTAAAAGTATGAATTGCCCAACACCGTCAAGATAATATGAAGAGAATAAATTTCTCGCCAACCCGATTATGTTGGGGGTAAAAGCCTGAATTGCCCAACACCATCATGGTAATGGGAAGAGAATAAATTTCTCGTCAATCCTATCATACAGGGGGTAAAAGCATGAATTGCCCAAAACTATCAAGATAACGGGAAGAGAATAAATTTCTCACCAACCCTATCATGCTGTGGGGTAAAAGGTTGAACTGTCTAACACCGTCAATGTAACAGAAAGAGAATAAATTTCTTGCCAAGCTTATCATGCTGGGGTAAAAGTATGAACTGCCCAACGTCGTCAAAGTAACGAGAAGAGAACCAGTTTCTTACCAACCCATCATGCTGGAATTAAAAGTATGAACTGTTCTAAACTACTAAGGCAAATGGAAGAATGAACGTTTGGCATTCAAGTCCAAACAAAATTCTCTATAACTTACCATGCTGAGGGGAATGGCATGGCTAGTCCAATTCAAACGGTAGTTGGTAAAGGCAAATCAAATCCGTTAATAGCCGAGAGTTTACTAAAAATCCCGTAACAAATCTATTACAACAGTATCCTTATCTGAATATAAAGATACATCACTGTCCAAAACTGCTAAAGTAAAGGGAAGAGGGAACGTTTGACATTCAAGCCCAAATGAAATTTTCGATAACTTACCATGTTGAGGGAATAGTATGACTAGCCCAATTTAAATGCTAGTTGGTAAAGGCTAATCAAATCCGTTGATAACTGGAGGTTTGCTAAAAATCCTAATGAGATCAAATCTCCTGTCATGTTAAGATTTCATCTCTGATAGTAAGACTTTTCTCATCACTTTTCTTCAGCAGAACCAGTGACTCTCCAAAATATTTGTCACGTTGAAATCTTACCTCTAACATTATAATTCAAAATCAAATTAATTATCTTTATGAGATCAAATCTAATTAAATCTCCTGAAACGTTAAGTTTTCACCTCTGATAGAAAAAAACCTCACATTTCATCAAGTCCAGTATTACAACTTCTAATAAACTAGTTTTTGACATTGTCAAGTTAAAAAATTATCTCTGACAAAAATCATCTTTCTATCAAATTAACAATTACCTCTGATAATCAAATTCCAAGACTAAATACGTTAACCGTCACATCTGTTTAGTCAGCTCATCCCTATCATAACCAGATTCTTTGAATAGGTCGATCTTTGAGGCATGTTTAATGATACCTCTGTCCTCACTCAAATTTCATTATACTAAATGTCACTGAATGGATAGATTAAACAAGTTAAACCCTACCTCTGTTTAATCGATTCATTATTATCAAGTTCTGAACATCTGAATAGAATGAACCATAAGACATGTTTAATGATACCTATCATTTCCTAATCCGTCATACTAGATGATACTAAACTGTTAGGATCATATGAGTACGTTAATATCATATCTCTGCTTGTCATCTAATGAACACGTTAACACCATATCTCTTCTTGTCATCTAATGAATACGTTAATATCATACCTCTGCTTCTAATGAGCACATTAACATCATAACTCTGCTTGTCATCTAATGAGTACGTTAATATTATATCTCTGCTTGTCATCTAATGAGCACGTTAACACCATACCTCTTCTTGTCATCTAATGAACACGTTAATATCATACCTCTGCTTCTAATGAGCACATTAACATCATAACTCTGCTTGTCATCTAATGAGCACGTTAATATCATATCTCTACTTGTCATCCTATGAGCATGTTAGCATCATACCTCAGCTTGTCGTCTAATGAGCACGTTAACATCATACCTCTGTGTAACGCCCACGTTTTTCAGCTGCATCCCAAAACGGAGGACGTTACTTATTACTTGCACTAGACAACCCAACAGTCACAGGATCTTGGAATAACAGTAATTACTGCCACAATCAGATGAATAAGTAACATGTCTGAAACTGAAATGATTTCATTTATGCAAAGTGTTTATTACATAAAATGGCATACTGCTCTAAATATGAACACAAAAGAAGCAAATGAGAAAAGCAGTGTCTAGACAAAGATATACAAGATTTTTCGAAACGTACTTCACTACTTATTATTGCTCGGTCTGATCGATGAAGTACGGATCCTTAGTCGAGGCTGGTTCTCCTTCTTGGTTTTCTAAACCCAGGTTCGAAATCTAGAGGATTAAACCCAGCAAGTAACACAAGGAAAATATATGTGTACTATTACAGTACTAAAGATAAAAGTATGCAAATGAATAAAATACTTTCATTGGGAATATCTCTTAATAAATATAAAAAATGCAATTAAATCGGGATAATGATGAACAGTCTCGTGAATAATGAAAAATATAACAGCAAAATTATATATGTCATTTGCAAATAATATGTAAATATCATTTAAAGATCATATCCTGTAAACATGTTAAGTCTAAGTCAAATCTTTGTTAGCATTTGAAACTAATAATGGATATGATAGCGCGCAGTTTCCATATTGTACAAGTGCCCGTGCATACCCGGGGCCGGCCTCAAACCCATGGCGCTGAACCATGACATACCGCTAGGTGTTCAAGTCAAACCCCGTACTGTGAAACAGTAACGGACATCACTCTTATAGTGACTCATGTATCAGACGGTGACCCAGTACCATCCAGTGCTGCTGCAGTAAAAGTCCTCAGCACCTCAATCAAGAAGTTGGCCAATAAAATCCTTGTACAATATAGTTCTTATCCATCATGTAGTTTCTCACATCCCCATATTCATAATGAATTATGCACATGAAAATTTTATAACCCTTCTTTAATTGTTTTTTTTTCAATTCATGATAACATACTTGCATTTCCATGACTGTACATGACATGTAGTATCATAACATATGATCTGTAATATTAAAATACATGACTTGTAATATCAAAGCATATGACATGTAAAATACATGACTTGTAATATCAAAGCACATGACATGTAAAACACATGACTTGTAATATCAAAACTCATGATATGTAAAACACATGAGTAGTAGCATGATAAATTAACGCATGATATATTAGTACACATGATTTGTAATATCAAGGCACATGACTTGTAGCATGATAGATATTAGTGCACAATTGTACCACAATGCATATAATCAAAAATATTATAATAATCTGGTTTCATTCTCAGTGTCAATTAATAACCCAATTTGAGAATCAAGTGAATCATATAATAATACTGCATTATTTTTAAACCCAACGTATGCATTTATTACATTTCTAGGATCAATTATATATATTAATATGCATTTCTCTTTTAATTAAAATCTAATTTATTACTATTATTAATTTATCAATTATGTCCAATTAATCCAAGCCAAGTCCAATTCAATTCGCTCAATCATTTAATCCATTAAGCCCAGGCCTACTAAATTCCCACTTTTTCATATTTTTATTTTAATTTTATTTTTCCTTTTCTTTTCTGTCCAGCCCAGACCCAAGGCCACTCATTTTTATTTTCTTTTTCTTTTCCTTTTACTGGGCTGGGCCAGGCCCACTGTTATTAGTATTATTTTTTTTTCTTTCTAGCCCAAGTCCATCAAGCCCAGTTTATTTTCTTTTTTTTTTCTGCAGCCCAGGCCCAATGATTTTTTTATTTTTTATTTTTTTATTTTTCTTTTAACTTTCTGGTCCAAGTCTAGGCCCAAATTTATTTTCATTTTTTTTTCTTTTGCTGAGGTGAGTCTAGGCCCACGAAACATTTTTATTTTTATTTTATTTTCTTTTACTGGTCTGACTCACGCCCAATTACTCTTCTCTCCATTTTTTCTCTCTTTCTCTCGGCCCAGTTCCAGCCCACATTCTCCTTTCTTCGTTACGAGGTTGGGCCTTTCTCTTTATTTTTTTTTATTTTTTATTTTCCTCTTCTTTGCATGAAGCCATGCAATTACATAAGCCCAATTCCCATGCAAATTTCCATGCAAATCAATTCCCATGCAAATTTCCATGCAAATATATTTCTCTTTTTGTCTCTTTATTTTTTTCTCACTTTTCTTATTCTTCCTCTTTTTTTTTTAATAAACAAATATTACAATATTTATATATTTCAAAATTGATCCAATAATTTGCTTTAGTTCTCAATATCAGTTAATGGTCCAAAATATAAACTAAGCATTTTACAAGATAATTTACGTACACAAATTTAAATTAAATAAATAAACGGAACCAAGTATTTTTACAAGATAATTTACCAAGTATTTTTACAAGATAATTTACGTATACAAAAATAAAGAAATGAACGAAAAATAGTAGTGTTACTTGCCTCGGCTCGATCTCGAATATTCTTTTCGAATCCTCGGTTCGGTTTGATTTTTCCTTCTTTTTTTTTCCTTTGCTGTTGGGTTTCTTGCCGAGAGGAGAAGAGAGGGAAACAGAGAAGAGGTGAGGTGAGTGGGTTGGGAAGGTGAGTGGGTTTCATATTTAAATTAATTGATTTTCATTAATCCTAACCAAACCTTCCATAGCAGCGACACCTACCCACCAAAATGCCACACTCACCGTTATTTAGCCAGCTCGCCTAGCATGCACCGTCTTTATTATTTTTATTTTTATTATATTATTTATTTATTTATTAATAATTTAATAATTTCAATTCCGTGTAACGTTCTCCAAATACTGTCAAATTTATATAGGATGTAGTGCTCGACGAGGGGAACTCTACAAAATTATTCGTTTGTTGTTTCGATTTCCGGAATAAATGAATCGAAATTCCGAAGTAATTAGAAAGATAATTTTAATATTATTAAATTAGCAATTTTGGGAGTATTTTTCGGCCTCATAAGAAAAATCTCCAAAAATCCTAAATATTACAAAACTAATAATTGCGAAGACCGAATGTCATTTAGATTTGTGGATTTAAAGTTATGTTAACCGAAAATTATTTCGGTGTCCAAAATTGACTTCGGTGGACTTATTCAGCACTACTGGTCTCAAGAGAGCAATATATGTAGCTCGAATTTTGGGGTATTACATCCTACCCACCTAATAAAAGAAATTTCGTCCTCGAAATTTAATTGGTGTATTTGATCATGAGAAAAGATATATGTATTTTATCCTGATGTCCATCTCAAGCTCCCAAACTAAATCTCTTGGTGATTGTATATCTCATAAAATAAAAACTAATAATATTACTTTATCTTTCAAGAATTCTCCCATCGGTTAATGATCCTTACATATCGCTTCTCATATTTTAAGCCTGATCTCAAGTCTAATTTTGATAGATTCACTATTTTGTACTTCTAACTAAGCGCTTTCTCAATTATGATATATAGAATACATTATGAACGACTTCCGTTTTAATTCCTCAAATAATTTATTACATTCATTTGTTCAGACAAATTTTAACTCCTTTTCTGATCTGTTTATTTATAGTGATAAGGTCTTGTAAGGTTCTATACAAATATTCAATAATACCTAGCCATCCCAGAAAATTTCAAATATTAGACACCGATTTTGATCGCATGCCAATTTTTTATTGCTCCTATCTTCTTAAGATCGGTTGATATATTATCACATAAACTATATAATCTAAGAAGGCAGCTTCATCCAACCAAAACTCTCATTTGTTTAATTTTTCATATAACTTATACTCTTTAGAAATCTGTAAAACTATCTTCAAATGCTCAATATGTTCTTCTTTATTCTTTGAATAGATTAATATATTATCAATAAATATCGCCACAAATTAATCTAGATGCTGAGCAAAACATAGTTCATCAAATTTATAAATATTGTTGGAGCATTAGTTACTGAAAACAGTATCACCAATTATTCATAATGACTATGTTTGGTTCTAATGCAGTTTTTGAAATATTTTATGTTCGGACATTTACTTGACAGAATCCCAAATGAAGATCTATCTTCGAGAATACTCTTCCTCCTCCTAATTGATCAAATAGATTAGTTATCATAAGTAGTTGATATTTATTTATTTTTTTTGTTACTATATTTAAACCTCTATAGTCCACACACAACTTTTTACTCTCATCCTTCTTTCCTATTAATAACACTGGAACTCAATAAAATATTAGATCTCACAAAACCCAATCTCAATAGTCCGTCTACTTATTTCTTAATTTATTCTAGTTCTGCAACTCTCATTCCATAAGGTGATTTACAAACTGCTTCAGCTCCAGAGAGAATATCAATAATAAATTCTACTGTCCTTACTGGTGATAGTTCAAGTATCTCTTCAGAAAATATGTCTAAAATTTATAATACTAAAATTATTTCTTCTCCTGCTTTTATTTCTTCCAAAACACTTCCTCTTAGAAATATCTTAGATTCTGCTAGTTCTGAATATTGGCTTCACCAATAAACTCAAAATCTGAGCGATCAGGAATTTAAATATTACTCTTTTTCTACTGCATTCTATTACCGCGTGGAAGATATTTAACTATTTCATGTCTAGAATGAAATCATATCTATTTCTATTAATAGTTAGCAAGTTGGCATAAAATTCTTCATCTTTAATCATTAAAGGATGTATTGATTAAAAATTAGATAGATATTATTCTGTGAAAGTCCAGATAGGAATCAACAAAAGGAATTCAAGATAGATATATCAAACAAATATGAAATAATAGGACGGCACAATACTAGATCTGATAGGTATCAAAGAATAAAAAAATAATTATAACGAATAAGTCACAAACATGTTCTTATGTGTCAATAGTCTTATGGTCTTCCACCAAAGCTAAGCTCTAATACCACCCTGTAACACCCCCATTTTTCAGCTGCTTCCCAAAACGGAGGACGTTACTTATTCTTACACTAGACAACCCAACAGTCACAGAATCTTGGAATAACCGTAATTACTGTCACAATCAGATGAATAAGTAACATGTCTGAAACTGAAATGATTTCATTTATGTAAAGAGTTTATTATATAAAATGACACACTGCTCTAAATATGAACACAAAAGAAGCAAATGAGAAAAGCAGTGTCTAGACAAAGATATACAAGATTTTTCGAAACGTACTTCACTACTTATTATTGCTCGGTCTGATCGATGAAGTACGGATCCTTAGTCGAGGCTGGTTCTCCTTCTTGATTTTCTAAAGCTAGGTTCGAAACCTAGAGGATTAAACCCAGCACGTAACACAAGTAAAATATATGTGTACTATTACAGTACTAAAGATAAAAGTATGCAAATGAATAAAATGCTTCCCAAAACGGAGGACGTTACTTATTCTTACACTAGACAACCCAACAGTCACAGAATCTTGGAATAACCGTAATTACTGCTACAATCAGATGAATAAGTAACATGCCTGAAACTGAAATGATTTCATTTATGTAAAGAGTTTATTACATAAAATGACACACTGCTCTAAATATGAACACAAAAGAAGTAAATGAGAAAAGCAGTGTCTAGACAAAGATATACAAAATTTTTCGAAACGTACTTCACTACTTATTATTGCTCGGTCTGATCGATGAAGTACGGATCCTTAGTCGATGCTGGTTCTACTTCTTGATTTTCTAAACCTAGGTTCGAAACCTAGAGGATTAAACCCAGCAAGTAACACAAGTAAAATATATGTGTACTATTACAGTACTAAAGATAAAAGTATGCAAATGAATAAAATGCTTTCATTGGGAATATCTCTTAATAAACAGAAAAAAATGCAATTAAATCAGGATAATGATGAACAGTCACGTGAATAATGTAAAATATAACAATAAGATTATATATGTCATTTGCAAATAATATGTAAATATCATGTAAAGATCATATCTTGTAAACCTGTCAAGTCTAAGTCAAATCTTTGTTAGCATTTGAAACTAATAATGGATATGATAGCGCGCAGTTTCCGTATTGTACAAGTGCCCGTGCATACCCAGGACCCGGCCTCAAACCCATGGCGCTGAACCATGATACACCGCTAGGTGTTCAAGTCAAACCCCGTACTGTGAAACAGTAACAGACATCACTCTTATAGTGACTCATGTATCAGACGGTGACCCAGTACCATCCAGTGCTGCTGCAGTAAAAGTCCTCAGCACCTCAATCAAGAAGCTGACCAATAAGATCCTTGTAAAATACAGTTCTTATCCATCATGTAGTTTCTCACATCCCCATATTCATAATGAATTATGCACATAAAAATTTTATAACGCTTCTTTAATTGTTTTTTTTTTCAATTCATGATAACATGCTTGCATTTTCATGACTGTACATGACATGTAGTATCATAACACATGATCTGTAATATTAAAACACAGGACTTATAATATCAAAGCATATGACATGTAAAATGCATGACTTGTAATATCAAAGCACATGACATGTAAAACACATGACTTGTAATATCAAAACTCATGACATTTAAAACATATGAGTTGTAGCATGATAAATTAACGCATGATATATTAATACACATGATTTGTAATATCAAGACACATGACTTGTAGCATGATAGATATTAGTGTACAATTGTACCACAATGCATATAATCAAAAATATTACAATAATCTGGTTTCATTCTCAGTGTCAATTAGTAACCCAATTTGGAAATCAAGTGAATCATATAATAATACTGCATTATTTTTAAACCCAACGTATGCATTTATTACATTTCTAGGATCAATTATATATATTAATATGCATTTCTCTTTTAATTAAAATCTAATTTATTACTATTATTAATTTATCAATTATGTCCAATTAATCCAAGCCAAGTCCAATTCAATTCGCTCAATCATTTAATCCATTAAGTCCAAGCCTACTAAATTCCCATTTTTTCATATTTTTATTTTAATTTTATTTTTCCTTTTCTTTTCTGTCCAGCCCAGTCCCAAACCCACTCATTTTTATTTTCTTTTTCTTTTTTTTTACTGGGGCCCACTGTTATTAGTATTATTTTTTTTTCTTTTTAGCCCAAGTCCATCTAGCCCAGTTTATTTTATTTTATTTTATTTTTTCTGCAGCCCAGGCCCAATGATTTTTTTATTTTTCTTTTAACTTTATGGTCCAAGTCTAGGCCCAAATTTATTTTCATTTTTTTTTCTTTTGCTGGGTGGGTCTAGGCACACGAAATATTTTTATTTTTATTTTTATTTTCTTTTACTGGTCTGAATCAGGCCCAATTACTCTTCTCTCCATTTTTTCTCTCTTTCTCTCGGCCCAGTTCCAGCCCACATTCTCCTTTCTTCGTTACGAGGTTGGGCCTGTCTCTTTATTTTTATTTTTTTTTATTTTCTTCTTCTTTGCATGAAGCCATGCAATTACTTAAGCCCAATTCCCATGCAAATTTCCATGCAAATCAATTCCAATGCAAGTTTCCATGCAAATATATTTCTCTTTTTGTCTCTTTATTATTTTTTTTCTCACTTTTCTTATTCTTCCTCTTTTTTTTTTTTTAATAAACAAATATTACAATATTTATATATTTCAAAATTGATCCAATAATTTACTTTAGTTCTCAATATCAGTTAATACTCCAAAATATAAACTAAGTATTTTACAAGATAATTTACGTACACAAATTTAAATTAAATAAAGAAACGGAACCAAGCATTTTTACAATATAATTTAAGTATACAAAAATAGAGAAATTAACATAAAATAGTAGGGTTACTTGCCTCGGCTCGATCTCGAATATTCGGTTCGAATTCTCGGTTCAGTTTGATTTTTTTTTTTTTTCCTTTGCTGTTGGGTTTCTTGCCGAGAGGAGAAGAGAGGGAGACAGAGAAGAGGTGAGGTGAGTGGGTTGGGAAGGTGAGTGGGTTTCATATTTAAATTAATTGATTTTCATTAATCCTAACCAAACCTTCCATAGCAGCGACACCTGCCCACCAAAATGCCACACTCACCGTTATTTAGCCAGCTCGCCTAGCATGCACCGTCTTTATTATTTTATTTTTATTATATTATATTATTTATTTATTAATAATTTAATAATTTCAATTCCGTATAACGTTCTCCAAATGCTGTCAAATTTATATAGGACGTAGTGCTCGATGAGGGGAACTCTACAAAATTATTCGTTTGTTGTTTCGATGTCCGGAATAAATGAACCAAAATTTCGAAGTAATTAGAAAGATAATTTTAATATTATTAAATTAGCAATTTTGGGAGTATTTTTCGGCCTCGTAAGAAAAATCTCCAAAAATCCTAAATACTACAAAACTAATAATCGCGAAGACCGAATGTCATTTAGGTTTGTGGATTTAAAGTTATGTTAATCGAAAGTTATTTCGGTGTCCAAAATTGACTTCGATGGACTTACTCAGCACTACTGGTCTCAAGAGAGTAATACATGTAGCTTGAATTTTGGGGTATTACACTCTGCTTGACATCTAATGAGCACATTAATATCATACCTCTGCTTATCATGTAATGAACACGCTAACATCATAGCTCTGCTTGTCATCTTATGAGCATGTTAATATCATATCTCAGCTTGCCGTCTAATGTGCACGTTAACATCATATCTCTACTTGTCATCTAATGAGCACGTTAACATCATATCTCTGCTCATCTTCCATAAGACACGTTAACAATTATGTTTGTCTATCAAATTCATCACACGTTGTCTGTCATGCCCTCAGCCTCTGAACAAGACATCAAAAATATTTTTGCATACAGACAATAAATTTTTTGAATTAAAGCTACAAGCAAAAGTCTGACTGGGCAACACAAGTGCAATAGCCAGTATCAAGAAAAGTCACTAGTAGCAACATCTGATACATCGAAAAAAATTCAATAGTACACCTCCAATAACATAACCGGTAGAAGATAGCGATTTCAGAAAGTGGTTCATAATATACCATAAAAAAATCACGCAGCACAATGAAAACTGTAAAGCCAAAATAAAAAAGAATCCAAAATATTTTGAAATTCGTTACAAATCAACACAAAATTTCGAAATCTTTGGAGGGGGTTATGTAGATGATAAAAAAAATTAAAAGGGGTGCACCATGGGTGCACCTGTGGTGTCACCCGCGGGATGCACTCGCGGGTGGCAACCCGCGGGTTGCTCCCGCAGGGTGCCACCTCCCATAGGTTGCACCCGCGGGGTGCACCCGTAGAATTGTGCCGCCTCGGTGTTTCGGTTACGTGGATTTGATCCGATTTTTTGGGAAACCGATATTTCCGATCTCGGCATTTCTGTTACTGGATTTGGCCCAGATTTTATCCAAGCAGTTACCCCTTGATATATAAAAAGGGGATAGAGTCCAGAGGAAGAGGAGATTTCTAGAGAGATCGTCTTTTTCGAGAATTTCCAGAGGAGGATTCCGGAGAGCAGAGTCCAGATGAATAGAGAATTTCAGAGAGCAGGTCTTCTTTCAGCAGAGAAGAGTTTTTCAGAGAGCGACCGTTTTCTTTCCAATTCAGATCAGATCGTCAATGGGATGCATCAATAAGGCTCCACTGTTCTCAGAACCCACATAAATTTAAAAGGGGATCAAAATTAATCGTTCTCCATTCTTGTAATCTTGAATTTTTCTATAATTTTTTTATTACTGTAATTCAAAAATAAATTGGTAATATAAGAAAATTTCCAATTTTCGGACATACACCATCCACAAGAAAAGAGAATGGTGATGCGTATGCGATAGGAATGCATTATCATCTTAGGAGGATCGTCACAATACAAGTAGTGAAATTGATTGCCTATGAAATTAATCCCAGCCAATAGAGCCATTCAAATAAGAATGACAACAATACAGTTAACAGTATGATCATGACTGAAATTATTGGTTTAGTGGCAACTGTCAGAGGAATAGTAACAAAGATAGAAAACCGTGACTGCAGAGATTTGGAGAAGAGGTAATGTGAAGCTGGTGAAAATACGTGTTGGCTCGATACACATTTTTGGTCACTGATCACAATCAGCAGATACACATAACAATTAAAAGAGAAGCTGTGTTATTTGAACTCAGTTATAATTGATCTGAAGCTAGCGCAGAAAAGATGCGATACAGTGTAGGAGATATTGTTAATGGGTATCACAAAAGATAATAAAGGATAAGGTTAATTACACTCAGACTCCTGTAATATGAGAATGTATAATTTATCACTTTAAAACACTCACTTAGACTCCTTAACTATCTAAATCACCGTGTTTTAATTACACTAAGACCTCTTGGTTCAGGAAACCTAATTGAGAGTTTTAAAATTTAGAGATGATAAGTTATACACCTCCTATACTACAAGGGTGTGAGTGTAATTAACCCCAAAGGATATCAAGTTTTGAAGATTTTGATTTAGTTGTGGAGACAGAGAAGCAGCTTCATCTTTTTTATATCCAGTAGCCATTGGTTCCGGTCTTGATTTGTGATCATGGGCTGTGACGCCCTTGTCATTTGAGGCCGTTCTAAGTGCGCATCCAATTTGGGGCATGTGATCCTGGACGTTGGTTCGTTTCGGGAGGACGAGTTCAGTTTCTTCGATTTTGGACCGAAGGAGGGAGGTGGAATAGGCAGAGATTCTCCCCTTTGTGCTTGGGAGCTTCCTTTTTTTTTTAGCTTCTCTTCGTCGGATCGACATTGTGGCTTAGGTGATAGTCTTGTGAGAGATGAGCTTCCAAATGACTTCAGGTGGAGGCAGAAGAAGGATGAAGTGGTTGCATGCTTTTGGATTGTCCGAACAGGTGTGAGCATCGTTAAGTTTCGATTTGCTATTCGCCAATTTTTGCAAAGCGAACTAAAACGGTTAGAAATGGTAATAGAAATTGGATCGCAGTAAACCGATTAGGAATGTGAATAGAAATCGGATCAAACTAATTTGGATGTAGATTATTTAGTTCAAACTTTTTGAATAAAACTTATTTTAAAAAATATAATTTTAATCGTTTTAATAAGCATATTTTTTTAAGATATTCAATTGGTGTTAAATTTATAATTATTATTATTATTATTATTATTATTTTTTGATATGTGTGTAGCTAGAGCATATAATGTTTGTGTATAGATAAAATTTTTAAATATTTCAGTCGATTTGGTTTCGGTACCCGTTTCCAAACTCGAAATTGATAACCGATTAAATTATTTCGGTTCGTTCCAATTTTATTTATTTGTATCGATTTTGATCAGTTATTTATATTTTAACCAACCTCTGCTTAACCCTAATCTGGAATGGTGTTTTGAGCTCAAATATTTGGAAATAGTAGTAAAGATAAATATTAAACCTTCCAAATTCGATGAGAAAAAAAGACATATATGGAAACGAAACAAAAAATGTAAACTAGCTTACTTAAAACCCCTTACTTATTTATAACTATGAGATATATGTTGAATTCATTCACTAATTTGAACCTTAAATTGAGCCAATTCACTAGTTCAAATTAAATGAATTAAGTGAATAGAAATAGGCTTCAAAAGTTGAGTACATAGCAAAGGAACAAAAAGGGAAGATGAAAAGATAGTCCCACATGGGATAGGAGAATGTAAGGATGTGGGTTTAAATATGATAGCTTGCTCCTTTACTTTGCTTATGTAAGAAGAGGAAAACCTTGAGCACCACGGGTGGTGCTACGCACGCGCACGCGCGTGTGCGAGGGCGAATGGGCGTTTAGGGCGCATTGGGCGCTTTAGAGGCGCACTTTGCACTTTGCGCGTACGCAACGTCGCGAGGCACGTACGCAACGTCGCGAGGAGCTGAGGAGCCTTGTGCTATTGGATTCGGGTTGCCTCTATTGGGTTCAGAACTGAATGAATTCGACCTGCACCCGCCCCGTCAGTCAAGAGTCGTTGAAGTCCAACTGTTGCGACTGTTGAAATCTCAACCGTTGCGACTGTTGAAAACCTATAAATAGGGTAGGGTCTGGGTCAGTGAAAACAACAAGTTTTTTCTTTTCTCTTCTCTTTGTTCTTCTGCAGACAGAAGTTCCAGAATTTCTGTCTACAGAAGAAATCTGTTCATCATTTTCATAAGTCCAGTCCTGCATAACATATACCAGAGAGAACCTTTATCAGATTCGCCAGAGCAGAGGGATTGCAGCTTCCTTCCCTCTGCAGATCGATCGTTGTATCCTGGGAGATCGACGTCCAAGAAATCCAGAAGCGAACAGTGGAGGACGAATCGATTTTAAGGAGATAGTGTCCAACACTAGCCTCGATCTTCATCCTATCTGCTTCCTCTACTTCCTGTCAGTAAAGTCTTCTTCAGTCTTCCTAGATAAAGAAAAACAGTTTGATGGTTTTTCTTTAACCAGTCTTCTTCTACTTCGAAACTGGAATTATTTAGATATAAACTTAATTACAGAATTAATTTCCTATAAGATAACAGTAGCAATTCTGTGTAGTAAATCTGTTAACTACAAATCTGTCATTTTATGTTAATCTAAAACAATTCTGTATGCTTCAATCTGCAACCACAAAATAGTAACCTCCACTTTACATTATACTGTTATAATACATATTAAAAGACATACGGTAAATTTAGAAAGTTAAAATCTTAAAATCGATTATTGCATGTTTTAGATTAACTTTTTAAGAATACAGTTTAAACAATTTTAGTTTGAACCTACATTCTTAAAATCGAATCTTGCATGTTTTAAATTAACTTTTTTAAGAATACAGTTTAAACATTTTGTTTAGAACCAACATTCTTAAAACTGAGTTTTGGAATTCTGTCACAATACCATAAATTAAGAATACTGTTATCAATTAGAACTCTGTTATAATAGTATTTAATCTTTAAACTGATATTTTGTTTTAGATTAAAATACTGTCATACTAGTAATCAATCACTAGTAATTTTAATTGCTTTTAGAGAAGACTAGTTAATTTCTGTTTTGTGATTTGGAGTGTTGTTTTATTAGAAAGTTAAAATTTACTACAAGACATTAAGATAGATAAATTTTAATATTTGTAGATGGCTTCTACATCTGATATGTCCACTGTGATAACTCCTGTCATGGTTACTCCAACTGTGCCTTCAAGCCAGTACGAGAAACCAGAGAAGTTCAGTGGCTAAGATTTTAAGAGATGGCAACAGAAAATGTTGTTCTATCTCACTACAATGAATCTGGCCAAGTACTTGAAGGAGACTGTGCCTACTCTTGTTGAAGATGATCAACAATCAGTGAAGGCGGTTGAAGCATGGAAACATGCGGACTTCTTGAGTAAGAACTATATCCTCAATGGTTTGGACAATATACTGTATAATGTATATAGTTCAGTTGCTACTGCTAAGGAACTCTGGGAGTCCTTAGATAAGAAATATAATACAGAAGATGCCGGCTCTAAGAAATATGTAGTCGGTAAGTTTCTGGATTATAAAATGGTTGATTCTAAAAATGTAATCAACCAAGTACAGGATCTTCAAGTGATCATTCATGAAATTCATGCTGAAGGTATGACTATCAGTGAATCTTTTCAAGTGGCTGCAATAATTGAAAAATTGCCACCATCTTGGAAAGAATTTAGATATTACCTAAAGCATAAACGAAAAGAAATGACACTTGAAGATCTAATTGTACGATTGAGGATTGAAGAAGATAACCGCCTTTCTGAAAAGAAAATTGGAAATCCATACAATGTTTCTAAAGCTAATGTTATGGAAAATTCCAATAAGTCTAATGACAGGAAGAGAAAGCACAATGGTGAAGACTCTAAGAGTGGTAACTCGAAGAGATTCAATGGCAAGTGCTACAACTGTGACAAGCCTGGACATCGTGCAAAGGACTGCCGTGTGCGAAAGGCACCAGATTCTTCGAAGAAGAAGAAGAAACATCCTAATGCACATTTGGCCGAAGAAGAAAATCTTTGTGCAAATGTAGATTGTACATCTGTTGTCTCAGAGGTTAACCTAGTTGGTGGCAACTCTAAGGAATGGTGGGTGGACACTGGGGCCACTCGCCACATCTGCGCCAACAAGTGGATGTTCTCCACATATGAATCTGTGGAAGGAGAACTACTCTACATGGGTAACTCTGCAACCTCCAAGGTTGAAGGACGAGACAATATTGTACTGAAGATGACTTCGGGGAAAGAACTTACTCTTACTGATGTACTTCATGTACCAGATGTCCGCAAGAATCTGGTCTCTGGTTCAGTCTTGAGTAAGAAAGGCTTTAGGCTTGTGTTTGAGTCTGATAAGTTTATACTCACAAAGAATGGTGTATATGTAGGTAAGGGGTATATGACCAATGGTCTGTTCAAAATAAATGTAATGACCATTGCCCCTAAGGTTATCAATAAAATTGATTCTTCTGTTTATATGACTGAGTCACCTTTTATTTGGCATGGTAGATTAGGACATGTTAATTATTATACTTTACAAAGATTAATAAATTTGAATATGTTGCCTAATTTCAATATAAACTTTGAAAATAAATGTGAAATATGTGTTGAATCAAAAATGACTAAGCTTCCATTTCACTCTATAGAACGTAGTACTGAACCTTTAGAATTAATTCATACAGATGTATGTGATTTAAAATCTATTCAAACTAGAGGTGGAAAGAAGTACTTTATTACGTTTATAGATGATTGTACTAGATATTGTTATATATATCTACTTAGAATAAAAGATGAGGCAATTGAAATGTTTATACAATACAAAAATGAAGTTGAGAATCAACTTAGCAAAAAGATAAAAATGCTAAGAAGTGATACAGGTGGTGAATATGAGTCACCATTTGCACAAATTTGTGCAGAACATGGTATTATACATCAAACAACTGCTCCTTACACTCCACAGCAAAATGGAATTGCTGAGCGTAAGAACAGAACTTTAAAAGAAATGATGAATGCCATGTTAATAAGTTCTGGTTTACCCCAGAACATGTGGGGGGAAGCTCTGCTTTCTGCCAATTATATTCTCAACAAGATACCCCAAAAGAAACTTGAGAAAACACCTTATGAATTATGGACAGGTCGAGCACCTAGTTATAAATTCTTAAGAGTGTGGGGGTGTCTAACTAAGGTTGCAATTCCTACTCCGAAAAGGACTAAAATTGGACCTAAAACTATTGATTGTATATTCATTGGATATGCGCATAATAGCAGTGCTTATCGTTTCTTTGTCTTTAACTCTGATCATCCAGAGATACATAAGTATTCTATTATTGAATCTAGGAATGCTGTATTCTTTGAGAATGTATTTCCTAGTAAAGAACATGAATCAAGTTCCTCTAAAAGGACTTGTGATGATATAATAAGAGAAACAGAGTCTGATTCTGGAAATAAAACCAATGAGGATGAATGTAGACGGAGCAAAAGGGCCAGGATTAATAAATCATTTGGTCCGGATTTTCTAACATATATATTAGAAAAAGAACCTCAAACTTATAAAGAGGCTATGTCTACTCCTGAAGCTCCTTTTTGGAAAGAAGCTGTAAATAGTGAAATTGAATCAATTATTCAAAATCACACCTGGGAACTTGTGGATCTTCCTCCAGGAAGTAAACCATTAGGATATAAATGGATCTTTAAAAGAAAGATAAAACCTGATGGGTCTATAGATAAATACAAAGCTAGACTTGTAATAAAAGGCTATAGACAAAAGGAAGGTATTGACTATTTTGATACATATTCACCTGTAATAAGAATAACATCCATAAGATTAATAATTGCTTTTGCTGCATTATATAATCTTGAGCTTCATCAAATGGATGTTAAAACAGTATTTTTAAATGGTGAATTAGATGAAGAAATCTACATGGAACAACCTGAAGGGTTTGTAGTTCCAGGTAAAGAAAAGAAGGTGTGTAAACTTGTTAAGTCTCTTTATGGACTTAAACAAGCACCTAAACAATGGCATGAGAAGTTTGACCAAGTTATGTTGTCAAACGGATTTCGCTATAATGAATGCGATAAATGTGTATATGTAAAAGGGGATATGCACAACTATGTCATTGTATGTTTATATGTGGATGACATGATTATCACCGGTAGCACGGTGGCTCTAATTAAGGAAGTAAAAATCATGTTAACACGGAAATTTGATATGAAAGACTTAGGTATTGCAGATATTATTCTTGGTGTTAAAATCACCAAGACATCTGATGGATATACCTTATCCCAGTCACATTATATCGAGAAGATACTCGAAAAATTTGACAAGGGAAATACTGATATAGCTAAGACACCTGTAGATATGAGTCTACATATTACAAAGAATATAGGTGCTAGTATATCACAGTTAGAATATTCTCAGATCATTGGCAGTCTTATGTATTTAATGAACTGCACAAGACCTGATATTGCATACTCAGTAAGCAAACTGAGTAGGTTTACAAGTAATCCAGGGGAGAACCACTGGAAAGCAATAGTTAGAGTACTCAAATATTTGAGGTACACTACTAACTATGGATTGCACTATACTAGATATCCAGCAGTGATTGAAGGATACACTGATGCTAACTGGATTACCGATTCAAAAGATATCAAATCCACAAGTGGATATATCTTTACTATTGGAGGTGCAGCCATCTCTTGGAAATCTTCTAAACAAACATGTATAGCCAGATCCACTATGGAATCTGAGTTTATAGCTTTAGATAAAGCTGGAGAAGAAGCAGAATGGCTTCGGAACTTTTTAGAAGATATTCCAATGTGGCCTAAACCTGTGTCAGCAATATGCATCCATTGCGATAATCAATCAGCAATTGGAAGGGCACAAAATGGATTATATAATGGAAAGTCACGACATATACGTCGTAGGCATGAAACTGTAAGACAGCTGCTTACAAACGGAATAATATCTCTTGATTATATAAAATCAAAAGATAATATTGCAGATCCATTAACAAAAGGCTTGACTAGAGATCAAGTATATAAGTTGTCAAGGGGAATGGGATTACAGCCTACTAAAGAGTAACTCCATAATGGCAACCCAACCTAGCTGACTGGAGATCCCAAGATCTAGGTTCAAAGGGACAACCGAATTGTGGGGGAACTCGAAAGAATCACTGAGGAAAATATTTTCTATCTCATTTCTATGGTAAAATAGTGATTACCTGCAATGTGTTAGGATAAGCTAAGCTTTTAATGATCCTTATATCTTAGAAATCTAAGTGGAGTATGGCAGGATACTCTTGATAAGAGATCACCTATGTGAGTGAGAAGGGGCCGCTTCTATGAGAATGAGAAAGGCTAAGTTCTCTAAGAGCACTCACAGAATTACCAGGTTGTCCAAGGCCAAAATGGACACAACATAGAATCTGATAAAGTTGAAAGAAATCGTGTGAATATTATTGTCTCAGTTTACATCAAAAGCTGAACAGTTCAAAAACATCGTGTTCACTGGTTAGCGAGTAAACTCGATAATATTTCACTAGGGAAGGTTCAAAGCCAAAAGCCACCTCTCCCGATGCGGTAACTTTCTATTACACTCTCTGGTTATTTGCATTAGAGTCTAAGCCATTTCATTCATGTGGGGGATTGTTGAATTCATTCACTAATTTGAACCTTAAATTGAGCCAATTCACTAGTTCAAATTAAATGAATTAAGTGAATAGAAATAGGCTTCAAAAGTTGAGTACATAGCAAAGGAACAAAAAGGGAAGATGAAAAGATAGTCCCACATGGGATAGGGGAATGTAAGGATGTGGGTTTAAATATGATAGCTTGCTCCTTTACTTTGCTTATGTAAGAAGAGGAAAACCTTGAGCACCACGGGTGGTGCTACGCACCGCCCGCACGCGCACGCGCACGCGCACGCGCGTGTGCGAGGGCGAATGGGCGTTTAGGGCGCATTGGGCGCTTTAGAGACGCACTTTGCACTTCGCACGTACGCAACGTCGCGAGGAGCTGAGGAGCCTTTGATTTTTGGTGCTATTGGATTCGGGTTGCCTCTATTGGGTTCAGAACTGAATGAATTCGACCTGCACCCGCCCCGTCAGTCAAGAGTCGTTGAAGTCCAACGGTCGGCGGTCCAACAGTCACCGGCCGCCGTCAACGGTTGCCGTTAAACGGTCACAACTGTTGAAACGGCCAACTGTTGCGACTGTTGAAATCTCAACCGTTGCGACTGTTGAAAACCTATAAATAGGGTAGGGTCTGGGTCAGTGAAAACAACAAGTTTTTTCTTTTCTCTTCTCTTTGTTCTTCTGCAGACAGAAGTTCCAGAATTTCTGTCTACAGAAGAAATCTGTTCATCATTTTCATAAGTCCAGTCCTGCATAACATATACCAGAGAGAACCTTTATCAGATTCGCCAGAGCAGAGGGATTGCAGCTTCCTTCCCTCTGCAGATCGATCGTTGTATCCTGGGAGATCGACGTCCAAGAAATCCAGAAGCGAACAGTGGAGGACGAATCGATTTTAAGGAGATAGTGTCCAACACTAGCCTCGATCTTCATCCTATCTGCTTCCTCTACTTCCTGTCAGTAAAGTCTTCTTCAGTCTTCCTGCAACCAGGTTTTTCTTAATCCAGTTTTATAATTTTCAGATTAGGATAGTATACTAGATAAAGAAAAACAGTTTGATGGTTTTTCTTTAACCAGTCTTCTTCTACTTCGAAACTGGAATTATTTAGATATAAACTTAATTACAGAATTAATTTCCTATAAGATAACAGTAGCAATTCTGTGTAGTAAATCTGTTAACTACAAATCTGTCATTTTATGTTAATCTAAAACAATTCTGTATGCTTCAATCTGCAACCACAGAATTAGTAAGCTCCAATTTACATATACTGTCATATGGTAATTAATAACCAACAACATATGGTTATCGATTTTGATCAGTTATTTATATTTTAACCAACCTCTGCTTAACCCTAATCTGGAATGGTGTTTTGAGCTCAAATATTTGGAAATAGTAGTAAAGATAAATATTAAACCTTCCAAATTCGATGAGAAAAAAAGACATATATGGAAACGAAACAAAAAATGTAAACTAGCTTACTTAAAACCCCTTACTTATTTATAACTATGAGATATATTCTACGATGGTTTTTAATATATTAATCATTTAAAACTAGAATTAAATATTACAACAGAATAAATACAATAATAGCAAAAATAGAATTAGATTTTAAAATAAATAAATACAAAGTAAATAAATAGGAAAAATAATTGTCAGAAGTGGGATTTGATAGGATTTTCGACTTTGGTTTTTAATATGTCGATGAGTTAAACTAGATTTAACTTTAGTAACAAAATAAATAAAATAATAGCCAAAGAAGAATTTGATTTTGTAAAAATAAATAGCTAAAATAATTGCAGAAGGGATTCGATAAGAGGATATGTTTGACTATGGCATTTTTTTAATTTGTTGATTTATTAGATTTTGAATTAAATTAATAAAGTAGCAAAAATAACTATTGTCAGAAGTGGGATTTGAACCCACGCCCTCTCTCGAGGACCAGAACTTGAGTCTGGCGCCTTAGACCACTCGGCCATCCTGACTATTTGATATTAATACACTCTGATATTAATTATATTATTTAATATAATTAAATATTTCTCTTAATACAGTAAGTATATATATATATATTTCCAAGACAAAGACCTCATGCGGGGATGGTGAGGCAACAGAAAGCAGCACGATAACAATTAGGGCAATGGTGATAACCCGAGGTGGTACTGGTGATCGAAGGACCAATGAGAATGACGATGGATGTGGCCGGATAGTGCTGGTCGATCAATGGATTGTAGCAACTGTGATGAAGTTCGGTGTTCAAGCTGTTACAGTTATAGGCCTACAAAACAACCCCGATTGAGCTAGTCAGATACATGTCTCCCGTGCTTGATCTGTCGATCAATCAAGTGACTGTTCTAGACCATTCAGCTTCAAATTACATATATATATATATATATATATATATATATATATATGACTGTTTTATTGTCCTCGTTGAATTGCAAGTATACTAGGCAACTGGTCAGTTTACTGATGCATTACTGCGTTGAATTTGCTCTCTTAGATCCTTTCTTTTTCTCTATTCAATACATTAAGTTGAGTACGTACACTTGCCACATTCAATATTATCTCAGGAGATGATATTTCTTTTTTCTATGTTCATCATGTGAGAATGTGTGATAGTCTAGCAGTGCATTCAGTTTTCCGGTTTTCTTTATTCAAGTATGTTTCGTGATTTTCTAATTTTTTATCCAAGCTCTACGTTATGGACATGTCTCGGATATGAAAATTAATCCTATTCAATTCTATATTTGTTTTGTCGAAGTAAAGTGGGATAAATTATCTTGTGAGACTAGTAGTTCCCCTAATATGGGACTGATTAATACTACAGCCCTCTAAAATTTATACTCCTTCATTTTGTCCCTTTTACTTTGGGTATTGCTTGGATATATATATATTTTTGTCCATATTTTTTGCTTCTTAATACAACTATTACCCTTTTATCAATTAAAACCATTTTAATTTTCGTTTATCTCCAATTTAAAGTGCAAATAAATATATGATTATTAATTTTCCATATTAATAATCTTGTCTGACAAGCAAAAAACTAAAACTAAAGGCTATATAAAAGGATTTATCAGTTTTAGAATTAACTTTCTGACTACAAATTTTACCCCGTGTTTCTATATGAAAAACTATGAGTTTACGTGTTAAAGGCATGAACAGTACATAATTACTTTTTCAACATACAATTTGTGTATATATCTTTTCCTCTTTAGATTATTCTCCATATTACAGTGACTTATCATATATTTACATATATGAGTCATGTTATTGTTCTAGCTCATGGTGAGACGATGCATCTTTATTTGCTATCCAGAAAATATCTCTTATTCTCTGATTTCGACGGGGTGTATATCAACTGAGTGAACAAATCAACCATGACTATATATCATTTATGTTTCAATTTTGAGATCGACAACCAAACATGTTTCATTTTTCTTGAGAACGACAATTGAACGCATAGTTAGACGAATATACCAAGTTATTTGATAAACAGTAGCACTGCCGGTCAAAACCCACCACTATGGACCAGATCAACATATTGCTCGCCCAACTTTACGTATGGAATGAAAATGGATGTAATGTGCCAACGTATAAGAGCCATGATAATTAAGGAGAAAGGTGTTCATGGATGTTGTCATGCGCGTGCTTTGAGCCTTTTGAGAAGATGAAGAAAAGTTATTAAAAAAAAGGTAGAAATAAAAAAAGTAGGAGACTTTGAAGTCGCTCATTAGTTAATACATCTATCGATCCGTGCAAGGGTTGGTACTGCGACTAAAATTAGGTCAAATGTTAGTTGGTTTGGTGCATTGTTGCTTTCCCCCCTGATCCACTGCCCAAGTGGCTCGATGGAGCAAAAAAGAGAAGAAAAAGGTAGTGATATGGCTACTGCATGCGTGCGTCAACTCACGTAAGCTGAGAGGCGCTGCCATTAACTTCAAAGATAAGAATATAAATTCTAAGAAAATAAAACAAGTAGATTAAAAAAGTGAAAGGTGTTATAAATCAAGTACTGAAGATAATCTAAACATTATAAGTAAAAATTAAAAATGAACAACTGGAGGACGATCAACAATTCATATACAGCGTGACTATAAGATAAGGGTATCATAAAAGCCTCACCCTTATCATTATCCTATGTACTAAACTTTGTACACTTATTCAATAAGGTGATTTATTAAGATTATCCTTCTCTATAGAGCAACGGACAAGAATTTTCTTATATAGGATATAAGAAAGAAATAAAATAACGAGTACTGCAAAAATGACAAAATAAACAACACAGCACTGAAAGAGTACGTAACTATATATGGATATATAATAAGTTTATCATTTTCCTTTGTGGATTATTGGTCCAGAAACAATGTTAGATTTTACATGATACACTTATATTTATACGAGAATTACAAGCACATATGATAAAGAAAAACTCTGTGATTAACATTTTGTATGGAATTTATCAGGATTTACATTTTGTATGGACTTTGAGATCCTCACTTAGAATGTTGAACTCGCGATCCATTCTGAAATTTTCATTTAGATACAGCATTAGATGGGAATTAATGTATGAGTAGAAGGCATACAGAGTTGCACATTTCAAGAAACTATATGTCTAAATGATTTTTAAAAAAAATAGTATTGCTTTATAGAAGCTCTAGGTTTAAATTTAGACTAAGCCTTTTACCTTTAAAAAATTTAGGCTACACCTAGAAATGGAAATGGAAAAACTTATCTTTCTGGCTAAAATATATTGTTAAGTTTTACCAACTAGCTTCTACAAATTTTCTTGAAAAAGCAAATTAGATACACTCTCTAGTGAGGCTTTTAAAAAGATTTTCCTCTTCTCCCCAACTCTTAATTTCAATATAAACCCTAGCTAGTACTTTCGAACATTCATTTATATTATGTTATTTATTTTCTTTCTATCTTCTATAACCGGCGGTGAGCAATCTTCCCTCGTTATCAAAACTTTCCCCTTTCTTCTTTTGAGATTTCATTGAATCTCTTTGGTACGTATATATATACGATATCTTATGGTCGTATAAGTAAAAAATTTGACATTTCACATAGACATGCTATAACGAACATCTTCATTTGGACGATCCTTTTTGTTGTTATCCAGACTGATACAATGTTCAATCCTATATATCATTCAAATAAAATTAGTACGATCTAAGTATAAAATTTCTATTTATTTGTACATATACCATGTTTTTGCATCAATAAAATTTTAAATTTCTACTGTTTGACAGGCTCCTTCCGCAAAAAATCAGCAAGTGCAGTGACTTCATCAAAATTCCAGTGAGCATTATTGGTGTGTTTAAGGACGTAATCTAACTTATCTAAACTCACTCTCAACAATATCCATACGCGTAACTTATCTAAACTCACTCCCAACAGTATCCATAAATGGAAGCCACTAGGCTCTCCTTTACCAAACTAACCCAACTAGCCCCCCAAATGCCAACCCAGAAAACAGGAAGAAAAGGAGCTGGCTGCTGAGGGAGGGCTTTACTTTATCTATAGCCTGCCTCTTGTCGGGAGTTTCTAAAGGAGCACACCTTTTTCCATAGTGAACCTACTGAATAATTATTCAGACTGAAAGTCTGAACCAAAAATATTCTATAAAATGAGCTCACTAGAAAAGTGATGTGCTCTTTTGGACACTCCCCCATCCTACTTTGGTTCCTAAACCCACCAAATAAGCTGTCAGTACCGAATTCCTTTGCTCATCTGACTCGATACCCACCAACCAAAAATTCGTTCACTTTCTCTCTTTTTGCCTTTTTGACCTCATTGCCCATTGGGTGCACTCCGTATTGGAACCGTTAATTATTTGCTGCGGACTTTAGACCCATTTTGTTCACTTCTTCTAACCCGTACTGGACCCGTTAATTGCTGCGGAATTTAGACCCATTTTGGTCACTTCTTCTAACTCGTATTGGACCCGTTAATTTGCTGCGGACTTTAGACACATTTGGGTCACTTCTTCTAACCCCTCCAATGGGTTGCCTCTTTTTCTAATACCAACCTCCTAAAATTAAAAGTTTTATATAATTTCACATATCAGTTATCTGAAATAGAAATATTTTCAAATTGATACATCATTATTTAATATTTAAGAATGACAACGTTTTGTTAGTTTTTTCTATATACATATTCATAATATAATATAACGATGGTTGGTGAACCATATGTAATGCAAGTATATAGTAAGACCGTGCTAATTAAGTTCTGAAAAATGTAGGAGTTAATTAGGCAATAACTATCGATGTTAATTAGGCAATTATTACGGATGTTACATAAGAAAGTTGGTTAGTACAGTTGGTAACATGTCATGTTACCAAGAGAATGAATTCAGACTAATTTCCTAGAGTTGATCAGAAAATTTAATTTGGATAACTAATCAAACCAGGAATTTTATTATTTTTATTGATAACATTTAACAAAACAAATACTATCATTTTTTTTGGTCTACTTGAATACCAATATAATTACACATTAAAGCAACTCTATTGAATTTCCAAATTAATCTTATGGTGCCCCCTTTGCTTATGGTTTAATATAGAGTGTGAACTTTACAACTGACCGTCCAGCCACATATGAGAGATTTGAGAGAGGAAGTGAAGTGGAGATAGTGGTTTTACAATGCATCACGTAATAATAGTGACAGTCTTATGCACGTTTGGAATGAAAGAAATGATAGAATTTTCAATAATACCATTAGCAATATTACATCTTGTCATTTTCAGAGAATGGATATTACTTCATAGAAAGAATAAACTCCAAGTATACTCTTTTCTTTTCAATTAATAAAAAATAGAAAAATAAGAAGTCCCCATTTAGTTGGTTCCGTAGGATTTCAAATTGGACCAAAATTAATGTCGCTTCAGCACTAAATTATTGACTAAAATCCTTGAAACAATTAGTGGATTTGATGGATTTCTGATACCAAACATTAAATCAAGACGAAATTCACGCACTAAACTTTAAATGTTTAGAGAAAGCACACCAGACTTAAATAATTTGAGGTGTTGATTTGAAAATAGTAGCATTTTTTTTAGCAAAGAAAATGGTAACACTTTAGTTCATCAATATGAAATTACAAAAATATTTTGGATCCAATATGGGAAAGCCCCTTCACCAAAATGTCTATAAGAGCCCTCTCTCTTTATCCCATCGAATGCAACAAGACTCAAACATCAGGACTAGATTCCACGCTCACACTCCCATCGACCATCGACAGGTCTTTCTCATTCCAAGCAAATGCAGAAGCACAACAAAGCTGGTACTGACTCGGACACCGGTCCACTTTGTGCGTTGGCTGACAGCGCACACTGGTGCTAAGTTCATCTGAACCTGTACCGCTCATCAACTTGACCACGACGACGATACCTCAAGCTCACTTTTCCATTCTGCGTCTTTAAATTTGATAGGATTTCAATCCTAATCGTTATCCACCGTTTTATTTGCTGCCGCAGCCGCCGGAGCTTCAGTTGTATACGCCAGAAGTCGAGGGTGAGTGATCTTACATCCTTTGCACTCCATGGCTTCTGTTGATGCTTTTCATTCACGTGGAGTTTATGAGCATTTTGTTCATTTCTGTGTCGCAGCTCTCCAATTCAAAAGGAGCATGCGAGGCGCGTACAATTCTTGTGACTGCAGATTTGTATTTAGCTTGAAAAATAAAACAAATAATTGACCGTCGTTTTCACATGTTACATACTGCATATATAAGGAATGTTTTAACTCTTTTACTTATTTATTTTATGTGACAATGAGGATAGCGAAGACCTTAATTAGATTGAAAAAAATAATTTATTTACTAGCGCATAATTTCTGAATGACGAAGATATCATTCAGAAATAAGGATCAGCATTTAGACTTTAGAGACTTTAATTACTTTCAGGTGCCCAAATCGAATTTAATTTGGACCTCTAAGTTGTTGGTTAATTTAGGTTGTTTTAGATTAATATGGACAGAATTACTACTGTAATTAATTAACAGATTTGTTGTATATTTCAATCAGAAATATTGTTAGACAATATTATATATATATTTTGCCCTCGCACACACGCGTGCACATGCGTGCGGTGCGTGGCATAACTTGTGATGCTCAAGATTTCTCCTTTTCTTACATAGGCAATGATATGGAACAAACAATTTTATATAAATCCACATCCTAGCAATACTCTATCCGATGTGGGACTATTCTTTCCTCTTTCCTTTTTTATTTCCTTTACTATGTACTGCTCTTTGAAACCATTTTTCATTCACCTAATTTATTTATTTTTGAACTAGTGAATTTGCTCAAAGATTTAATATTCAAACATACATGAATTCAACATAAGTAAATTAATTTCTAAGTGAGAAAGAAAAAAAAAAAAAAAAAAAAAAAAAAAAAAAACCAAGAAACACATAAGCCTCAAATTCTCCAATCGAAATGGGAAAAAAAACTGTTGATCGAAGAAAATATTTGCATTTAGTTTACTGAAATCTAGAAAACAATAATAAATTTTTTCAAAGAAAAAAAAAAATTCTACAATTCTTTATTATTTAGGGAGAAGAATTAGAAGAGTGTTTGTTTTCCTCTTATGACGGCTTGAATTTGTGTTATATTCTCTTTTTGCTTTTTCTTGTGCTTGCCGTTGTAGCGACGTTATGAAAAGAAACTACAAGACGTCTTTGTTTAGCTTCGTGTGTGAAGCCAAAGGAGATTAGTTTTCTTCAGTTTCCTACATTTATTCTAAATTAAATAATTAAAAGAAGACCAAGCATTTGACTATGGCGTGCTCCAGTGTGACTCCAACTTGGACCCCAATTCAAAAGAAACGTCTGCGTCCAACTTGGACCCAATTCAAAAGACCAATCTCAATCGTTAACACTGATTCGATCATGCAAGCCCAAATTATCACTAATCTGCTCAAATTTTGAGTCAAAGTGGACCCTAGATTCTGAACTGGACCCACCAACTTGCTCTTGAAGTTTCAGATGTTAATGCCCAAAAGTCCCAGTTCCCTGAATTTATATAGCAGTTGCTTCGCAAAAAAAGCCCATTATTGTTTATGCCGCAGAAAAAAGCACGTGATTTTTCACTGTTATTAGTATATGTATATTTCTCATAATTATCAGTCTATTAAATTCGAGCTCCTACGAGTAGAGCTATATCATCCTGAAGCTTAGATTTCGGCCAACAAAATCAGTTTGCGGTAAGTTAAAACTTTATAGTAGTAGCGCAATTGTATTAAAGTTTTTCTTTTTCTATTCAAGGTTCTGAAGAATCTAACATTAATTTAGTTAGGATATCTTGGAATATTTTTGTTTTCATCAACAAATAATGTTTCTTGAATCAGTAACTGCAACGCTTAAATGGCAACTCTGATCTTAGAGATCTATATATGAAATTTTTATCTATGTAGCCAAACATATAACTAGGGGATAACTACTAACTCAATTTGCATTTAGTTTTACTTAATAAATGATATATTTGTGCAGCCGTTTTCAAATTTAAGCACTTCATTTTTTTCACTGAAAGTTGTTTCTTGTTCTATGGTACAGGTATTGCAACATCAATGGAAGACAAAGCCCGCGAGTCCGAAACGAAGCAGGAGTCCTCTGCTGAGTTCGTATCAGTATGCATGTCAGAATTTGTTCCTGTTGTGGATAGTGCTGCATGCACAACAGTAAGATTCTTATTCATAGTGTTTCAGTTTATGAAGTTTACCTTACTTCTCTAAATAATCTCTGTATAGTTGAAAATATTTCGGTTTATGATCTCTTACCTGTATCTTCTCATGATCTCATACATTCATTCATGTTTCCTATCTCCAGGAATCAAATTCTGCTATGCATGGCGAGACCAAAACCTCGTATGCTCTTTCGATTTCAATGCCATCCTCTCCTTCTGGACTTCACATTGCACAAACAAAAAAAATCCCATTATACGACGATGGAAAGCTTCAGGGTCCGCCCATGCCTGCAGGAACGCTCAGGAGCACTTGTTTGACAGATCACCGGTTCGATTCGTTCAAGACATGGTCAGGGAGACTAGAGAGGCAGATATCTAACTTGCGTGGAATGCCGCGGGAGCCTGCAGATTTGGAAGCTGGTGCTTCTGAAATAACCAAAGCCGAGCACATACCAGAAGTAGACCGTTACTTCGATGCCTTGGAAGGGCCTGAGCTCGACACCCTTAGGGTACTACATGCACAGTGTTTCAACTTCTTCACAACAAATATTATTGTCATGAGTAAGCAAACCAGAACGCTAACGTGTTAAAAATTTTATGTGCAGCCATTGGAAGTTTTGGTTCTTCCAGAAGACAAGAAGTGGCCATTTCTTCTTCGGTTTCCAATATCGGCTTTCGGTATGTGCCTCGGCGTAACCAGTCAAGCCATCCTGTGGAAGACCATAGCTCAGAATAAATCCTTGTTCTCTCCATATGTATGCTTGAAGATCAATGTCATCCTCTGGTGCATCTCTCTCGCGCTGATGATCGTAGTGTCCCTCATCTACTGTCTGAAGATAGTCTTTTACTTCGAAGCAGTCAGAAGAGAGTACTACCACCCGATCAGGGTCAACTTTTTCTTTGCCCCATGGATAGCTTGCCTCTTCTTAGTAATTGGTTTGCCGCCACAAGTTGCTGTAAATCCTAGCCCAGTCCTCTGGTACGCACTTATGGCCCCGATCTTCTGCCTCGAGATCAAGATCTACGGGCAGTGGATGTCCGGAGGAAAGCGCAGGCTATCGAAAGTGGCCAACCCTTCGAACCATCTATCGATTGTGGGCAACTTTGTGGGTGCATTGCTTGGCGCAAACATGGGGCTTAAAGAGGGGCCTATTTTCTTCTTTGCTGTTGGCCTGGCTCATTACATGGTGCTGTTTGTGACTCTTTACCAGAGGCTTCCAACAAATCAGACTCTCCCGAAAGATCTTCATCCGGTGTTCTTTCTGTTCATCGCAGCACCAAGTGTTGCTTGTGTTGCGTGGGCAAGGATTAGCGGTGATTTCAATTACGGGTCAAGGTTGGCTTACTTCGTCGCGTTGTTCCTCTACATTTCACTTGTAAGTTCTCCTGTCATACTTGGTTTCATATCAGCAATACCGTAAATATGGTATCAGTATCTGACTTGCTGCCTCGTGCATTTTTTTTTTTTTTTTTCCTTGTCTCATTGCAGGCTGTGAGGGTTAATTTCTTTCGAGGTGTCAGGTATAAAAAAAAAAAATCCTGTATAATTTTGTCGAATATGCTTCATATATATATATATATATATATATATAAATATATATATCTTTATGGTGCCTAGGCTAAGACGCTTCTGATTCATTAGGTTTTCGCTAGCGTGGTGGGCGTATACGTTCCCTATGACAGGAGCTGCAATTGCAACCATCAATTACTCGATGAAAGTCACGAACACGTTCACCAGGTCCCTTTCCATCGGACTGTCCATGATCGCTGCTATCACAGTCATGTCTCTAGTTGTCGCAACAATGATCCATGCCTTTGTCCTTGACAATCTCTTCCCTAATGACATTGCCATTGCCATCACCGAGAAGAGACCCAAGTCGCGAAAGAAGCACAGACGCATAGAAGCCTCCGTCACACGTGAAAGCTCAACGGAAATGACATAACTGCATTTATCTGCCCATTATATATGGTTGCGATATGACTGGATCCCTCTGGCAAAGTGAAGAATACATTTAGAAAAAGTACATGAGTTCGGCTGAACTTGGGCACTTGATCGATTTGGAAATGAAGATTGCATAGTAATGGAGGCCGATTGCGCAACTGCAAGAGATCTTGGTGGTGTTGTTGAATAATGTAAAGAACTGAGTAAATTAACCTATCCTACTTTGTTGAGTTCAGGTGAATTATTTTGAGTATATAATACGTCAATGGAGTAAACCAAATTTTCTTAATTCATTGGCACCTTCCATGTAATTTTCTCGAGATTTTCTCAATTTTCTTAGTGAGATTTATAAAGTTGCACATCTAATATAAACGAATTCTGACAGGCATTTCACGAGGGAGTTTATCTTTCTTGAAATCCCAAGTCTCCATGGCGACAAATTTGACTAAATTGGACAAAAACTAATTGCCCAGATTGAAATTTCAAATCTGCCCTATACTTCAGCCAAACTCCAGACAACTAAACTAAATTGGGTAGAAACCAGGCCAATATCAAACTTTAGTCTCATTAGAAACTTGAAAATGCTCGTTCTGGAGACTGAAAGGACTAGCTAGAGATAAATATAATGATATATATCTTTCTATACGTATAGATGCAACAGATGCCTCGGAAGATCACTATTGGAAATTCCAAAAAAGTTGAAGCAGACCTTCATTTATAGCTTCATTTTTAATATCAATGTTCGGCTGAGAGTTTTTGTTTTTGTTATTTCTTTTTTCTGCGAAGAATGTTCGGCTGACAGTTGATTAATTTCGGAGACATTCGAATAAAGGTAACTTTACAAACAGTAACTGAATGTATTCTGTCAATTGTTTTTTCCAAGGCTCGTGCAGTATTATTTCATACAATGCATACAAAATAGTGGGAACCATACAGTTGGCAATGTATACAAAATACTGGGAACCATACGGTTGGAGTATCCACCCTCCAACTTTGACATGATAATTATTCCTTTTTGAGTGAATTTGACATAACAATATTGATTACAGTGTACATTGAAAGTATATAAGGGGATTAATCTGAGCTCCTCACATGCAATCAAGCTACCAAAGTAGTTCAAGATTTGTAATCAAATTTCCTTGCACAGATATGCTTTTATATCCTCTTTATTTGATAACTACCTGCTTTAGAATTGAACTACTTTCTCCAGATTCATAACTTATTACATAGCTACTAGTTGTCTTTCTCTTCTAGTCCATCCCTCTCCTTGAAACTGCAATACGAAATAGAATTTCATAGTATCATAAGATCTGAGATGACTGTAGGTACTAGCTAGCTAGGTCAGTGTTGCCAAGAAAGTCAAAAAACAAAGAGCATATTTTCTGCGAGGGCACAATATCATCAATTTCATCGATACATCTCAGAGGACAGTCCTCGCGATATACGCTGTTATGTTCTGAATTATTGTTGAGAGTGACAAGTAACGATGAAATTCAGCCCGGAAGAGCAAATTGTTTTGACATATCAACTTCTATTATGCTCTGTCCAAACAATTTTGTAGCGTGAATGTTACGTCATATCAAGAATAGATACAATCAAGAATGAATTCAAGGGACATTTCAGACATCTTGGCTCTAAGAGTCCCTAGGCTTCATACATGGAAGATTTTAAGATGTACTCTTCCACTCAAATGCACGTGATTGGTGGTTAATAACAGTAATTATCGTACTCATTCGCTACGTCTCTTCGTAATTTCCTACATTTTGCTATGTTTCTTTCGTATCCGCCAAGTAGACAACATAGTGTTTGATGAAAAGACATGGGACAAGAAAAAGAGGAGGGTAACAGGAAATGAGCGAAGAGAATGAAAGCGAAGCACGTTTCTTTTTTATGTTGCGAGCCATGCGAGAAAGAATATTCGAAGATATAAGGGAAAGTCAACATAGTTGAGAATCTCATGGAACAATTACATATATAAAATAACTTGAAAATGCAATTGATTCTCCGTCATTTTGACCAAAACGAACTGGACGTTTCACACACTGTCCCGTTTAGACCGAGACGCTCCGCAGCGGTTTAAAGGTCCGGACCCCGAGCGTACTCGTTAAACGCGACTCTCTTGCCTCTGTTGAGAAAACCTCCGGCCAAACCCTCACCATTCCAGCCATCAAATTTCCAAAAGAAAAAAGGGGAAAAAAAAAACCCCTCGTCTTAGATCGCTAGATTTCATTGAACTTTAGAAATCTTCAGTAGTATCGTGACATTGTTACTACAGCGCACAGAAAATGTTCGAGGAAATGCCACAGAGAAAAACTGTACTAGGTGTTTATTATATGAGATCGGAACCAGGCATCATTCACTGATCATTGTTATTTAAAAGCTCGTATCACTGTCTGGTTGGTTCCGTGTCAATAAGCAGAAAGATATCTCGGAAAAATGAGTATGGGTACGAAAGATCTGATGGTACTAGGATAAATCTGCTGCCAATCCTCAACAAAATGGAGTTTGAAGTGAAGTTTCAAGCATGAAGGAGGAGAGTATGGTGGATTAGTTCAAACATGTACAAAAACAGAACAACCAAGCCTTTTTTCCCTAGTACTTGAGGTAGGCCAAATCGATCACATGTATGATCTTTATCCACTTATTCCTATCGAACAATATATCTTCATTTAACTCTCTAGCAATCAATATGTTTTTGTATTACCTCTATCCATATTTTCTTCCGTTTTTTCTTCACTCTTTTAGCTTGTCCTAAGTTGATAAGCTCAACTCGTCGAATTGGTGCATTCTATATCGTATATCACTCTTTTTAACCTCTCCTTTTTGAAGAAGTCGCAGAATCTTCAAGTGTTTTGCCCATACTCTCTGATGCCATTTATTAAAAGTATTGAAATTTCCAGGTAGACCAGCAGATGATGGTTCCAGTTTTTCTTAATTATACTGATATATTCATTACATCGGGTGATTATTTGAAACACAACAAATTTGTCCAATTTGCTGATCGAATGAGAGAATGAGCTTGAGAAGTGTTTCAAGCGCTGAACGAGTATGTAATGAATAAGGTTTGGTCGAGAAGAGCCCGGCCAGTGCTGCAGGAGCACTGCCGAGCCCCTCAGCAATGTCCTCTCTGATGGAGTTAGCTTGGAGCTGGTTGGGTAAAGGCAAAAATAGAGAGGAGAATATCAGTGATGAAGATAGAAATCCAAAGCATCGGAGGAAAAGTTGGTCTGAAGTGTTGAGAGAATCGCCGGTCAGGGAGGTTAACTCTCCCTCATCCTCGGTGTTCCCTCCTCCCAAATCATCTTACTCCGGCGAAGAAGTCCTTGCTTTCCTGACTGCAGCAAGAGGTGGTGATTATATTGCACCGGGTAAAGGTAAGGAGGAAGCGTGGAAACCTGTCAGGTCAAAATCCACAGTGAAGAAGAAATGGGCCACTAAGGCAGCACCTGTCCGAGGGGTTTCAAAGAGAAAATTTTCTCCGATTAGGCGACCGGCGTCGGAGAGCCCTGAAACATGCTGGATTTGTGGAAAGACAGGCCATTACAAGGATGAATGCCCCTTCATCAGATGCAAGTATTGTAAGGTGTTGGGACATCGCATTGGAGAGTGTCCGGTAGCTCCGGCTAGAAAAGAGACCATTGCAAAAAGAATCTCCCCTATCCAACTCCATAAACAAACAGAGGGACTACTCTCCCATAATATGGATTCCTCATGCAGTCCAGCCAAGTTCATTACCAAAAAACCAGCAGTCTTCATCACATCCTCAGAGGCGGCCTTATTGGAGCAGCAACGCCTAACCAACATCATAGGAGTAGTTTATCCTACTCAAGGCAACCCATCACCGGATGAGATAATATCTATCTTGAAGACTCTCAACCCGAGTACTACAAATCATAACTGGAGACTGGACAGAAATGGGGACAAATTCATTACTCTATTCCCCTCTAAAGAATCACTTACCTTAGCTACAAAATGCTCCCCATATGTTTGTCGTGAATCCAAATTAGGATTCCGATTTTGTGTTTGGAGAGGAGATGAAGAATCGCAGACTTACCCCTTTCCAACGACTGCCTGGATCGCCATTCACGGAGTTCCCCTCCATCATTGGAATCACACTGATATTGGTAAATTACTAGCAAAATTTGTACACTTAATTGATATCAGTGAAGAAACTAGCAAGAGATTAAGCATGGATTATGCCAGGGCTTTTGTGGGTTGTGAGAACTTATCGGTGCTCCCCCGACAGTTTCAGGTCGTTTTCGGAGATCAAGTATGCCACATCAGGGTAGAAATCACCTGCAAATCCGAATCTCCGACGGTGTCATCTCTATCATCTGAGATCAGGCATCCTACTGCCACAGCTCCGACTATGGTTTCGGTGGGAGAGGGAACGATTTCAGGTTCAGCCAGGATCGGGTTTTCCGACCGGCCAAATCACGGTTCCGTTCTCCTCCCCGCCGGTCACCGGAGAAGATACACTTGGAAACAGTGCATTGACCAGCAAGGAACCAGCGGTCAAAAACGGCCACCTATCACTATCAGTACGGGAGGGCGGCCATGAACGATAGATCCAGAGATCAGTGAAGAAAGAGGAAAGAAATCAAACACAATTGTCGGGAAGACCAAATCAAACTACCGTCTAGGGAAAGTGGATCTGACCGATCCAAAAAGAGAAGAAGAAATAACCTCTTTCCCTCCGTTGACTATAGCCTCACCAAAACTGGTCGGAAAAGTGAGAAAAAACTCACCTTTTGGAACAAAAAACCATCGGAGACCCTCACCTACCCTATTGACCAGCAGGGATCCATCCTAGGTTTCATTCGCCGAGATTAAAAAGGACAACTGCTCCTCGACCTTTCGCCATGGGACAGAGAGGACGACCCACATGGAGACGAAAGAGGAAGGGAGAGCATCAGGGTAGAAGGAGATGAAGCGACCGAGGCAAAGGAAGACAGGAGAAAGGGTAAGAGTATTTTAATGAGCTCTAAACCCGATACCTTTTCCTCGTGTGAAGCACCCGGATCAATTCAGCCACCGAGAGAGGAAAGTGGGCTCGTTCTGGATAAGGTAAGGGAGGGTTTAGTTGTTGGGGGAGTTGCGGATCGGGATCCGGGTCTAGTGGATGAAGTCCAAACAAACCCGCATCTAACCCGGCCCAAATCTCAAATAGAAGACTGCCCAGAGAAAAATCAGTTGGACTTCATGGGGTTATACTCTAGTCTGAGGAACTTCGATAAAGATTTTGCTCTCGATACTATAGCCAAATTACTGAAAAATGTTATGCGATGGGAGCAGAGTAAAGGACCTCCAAGACTTCGTAGAAGACAGATATACCCTCGGACGAGGAGCGGTTTCAGATCTCAGGTGGGACATCTGATGAAGAAGACAGCGACACTCTACCATCTCCGCCCCAGATGTGATCGTCGTGCTTTTTAGAGTTCTTTTGGTGGCCTTCTGATGCTTATGATGGACCTTTGGGTGTTCTGATGATGCTTCTGATAAACTTTTAAGTTCTAATAGTTGTCATTGGAAAACTTATATGTATGCTTTTTCTAACTGGTTTGATATTTTCTTTTATGTATTTTATTTAAACTTTATTGTAGTTCTGTTATCTGCTTGCTAATGGAACGCGGAGGGCTTCCACCCTCCGTTTTTGCTCAAAAAAAAAAAAAATTTGTCCGATTTATGGTTAGCTAGCCGTACCCTTGAGCTTGTGTTTCGAATATTTTTTCTTATCAATATCTATCCATGTGAATACTGCATAAACATCATGATACGTATATCCTATGATTTGCTTTCAATAGCTTTTATGGATGTTGTGTTTGGTGAATGAGCTCACCTATTCCTGTTTCCTTCTTAGGGATCAATTTCTACTATGCATCCACCAGTTCAAGCTCAACCCACCGAATCTGATCACTCGCATTCCGTTTCCATTAGCATATCGCCCTTTTCTTCTGGACTCCAAGATATTAAGCATGCGAAACGAACCATGTTGCACAACGAAGAATATCTCGAGCCTCAACCCATCAGTGCAGAAAATGCATCTAACAGAAGACCAAGCATTTGACTCATGATTTCAGAGTGGTCACAAGAATAAAGTATAATCCGCGAACTCAGACAGAAAACTATGGCGTGCTCCAGCGTGAGTCCAACTTGGACCCAATTCAAAAGAAACGTCTGCGTCCAACTTGGACCCAATTTGTAACAACCCAAAATTTAAAATCCAAAAACCAATAATAAATAAATTATTATCCTTAAAATAATAATAATAATAATAATAAATAAACATAATATTTGTCTAACAAATCTGATTTGTTTTATACCTAACTAGATAATAATAGATTTAATAGGTTTAGATTTGATATTTTGTTTAGATTTGATATTTTGTTTAGATTTGATAGATTGGTAGGTTTAGATTTGATCCTAGGGTAATAATAATAAAATAAATAATCATAATGATTATAATAAAAAGGACAGAGAACTTTTCCTGCTGAATGCAGGAGAAAGAGAGAGAGAGAGAGGAGAAAGGAAGGAAGGAAGAACAGAAAATAAAAAAAAGGGATATTGCAATCAAATTCTGGAGCGGCATTCTTGAGGCAAGTACTAAAACCCTTGATCTTCTCTCACTTGTGCTTGATGAATTTATTTAGGTTTTGATTATATTGATCTCTCGCTTAGTACTATTGTGATAATCTTTGTAAGGTCAATATATATATATATATATATATATATATATATATATATATATATATATATATATATATATATATATATATATATATATATATATATATATATACTCTTTTTCATTCTAGTAATAGAATGTTATCTTTTATGATTTAGCTGGATCTTTAAATAAATAGTTTGCCCTTAAATTAGAATTTTAGGATCTTTAGAAAGCTACGTTATTCTAACATTCATTTATTAGAAATATAAATAGGAATCTAGTGAGAATAAAAGAGGCTGATAAATCAATAGTATAGTTTATAAAGGCAAGTTTATTTAAATATTATATACCTATGGAATTTAGCCAAATCTATCTGTAGTTTTAATGGATCCATTTCATTCTTTTCTTTATGTCAACTCTAGCAACTTTTACTGTAGGTGTTCTTTTATCCATAATATTTGTTCCTTCCCTCTGTTCTATATTGTAGTTAATTTAAATCAAGACAAGTGTAATATTGTCACTTTTTCTCTATTACTTTAATTTCCCTAGAAAAAAAAAAAAAAAATATATATATATATATATATATATATATATATATATATATATATATATATATATATATATATATATATATATATATATATATATATATATATATATATATATATATATATATATATATAATAAAATAACATTTATATGAGCATTTTATTTAATGCATATATGATTTGTTAACTTGATTATAATTGAGATTTAATATAATGCATGTTATAAATCTATTTTTAAAATCATAAAATGAATTGGGGTTATGGGAGAACTTGATGAAAGAACTGTACACATGTTTTAAGAGTTTTACATTCTTGATGTTGTACAACCGAACATAGGAACCCAACCATGGCGGTTCTGGGTGATTACTTTATCACAATCAGTATATAGGGCTACGCGCCTGGAGTTTAGGCTCATCAGATTTCATGTTAATTAGTACCTAGCGGTATGTTCTGGGACAGTACCAGGAATCATGGCCGTAGTCCCGGGTATGCACGGGATACTTGTAAAACATATGTCACAATACTTTAGACAGTTCCAAATAAATAAACAAAAAATAATAATAACATAGTATGCATGTTCATTTATTATATTGGTCTCTATTATAAGATTATTCATGACATGTGCAAACAGATGTACTTCCTGACTAATATCATGTTCAAAATATCTATAGTTAAATTCATGTTCTATTCCGTTCTAAAGACTTATACTTCATCAATCTTATCATGACTTTTAGTATTTTTAATTAGTTTAATGCTTTGCTTACACAGATATATATATACTTATATACATAGCGTGCCTGCATATCATTATGTTCCTCTTGTAGTACTTGCTAGGTCGTTCTAACGACTCTGGTTTGGCACGCCCAAATAATTTGTAGGATACTGAAGGAGAGGATCCACCACAGCTGGAGCAGCATTTCATAGATTTAGCAGACAGTTAGTTGTGTTTTCATTATTTAGGAGATCCTTTATTTTTTTTTTATTCTTTCAAACTTCTCCTTCTACCTTGGTTTGTTGTTTCCAAAGCTCAAATTTGAAGTTGTAATAAGTGTTACCCTTCTTTGGATCTTTTATTGATCTATTTAATATCTGGTTGGAATAAAAAAAGTTTATTTATTATCTTCCTATTTTTCTCTCAGTGCATATGTATGTGGTTTAGTGGCGGTAACATTTAGTTTATTTAAAAGTACTTTAGGCTTGGCGTATTTATTTATAATACGTCTCCGAACGTTACCCGCATGTTGGGTGCGGGGCGTTACAGTTGTTATCAGAGCCTAGGTTCGACGTTAGCTTCTAAGTAGAAGACTCAAACTAGGATGACTGCCACATATGCATATGCATAAATTGCAAGTTACTTTTGATTCTTAAACTTGCCATATTTCTTTGGTTCCTTATATCCTATCATTCCTTTTATCATTTATTTCCTGATCTAATCTAAATCTTTCATCTTTCAGAAAAATGACTAGTCGTCGCATCACTTTTTCAAGTACCACTCCCAAAGCAGAAAATCCCAACACAATGGTATTGCTTAGGGGGATTATTGAGAACCAACAACAACAAACTGAGATGTTCCGACAGGAGTTGGTGGCTGGAAAATAGAAGACGGGCAGTGTTTCAGACTTTAGAAAGTTGAAACAGTCACAGTTTTATGGAACTGAAGAACCTATGAAGGAGAACAGTGGTTGGTGGATACTGAGAACCTGCTGGGTGCGGCACGAGTAGTGGATGGAGACCGTGTGGAGGTGATAAAGATACAATTTATGGACATTGCTCGCACATGGTGGTTGGCCGAGAAAAATCGGTTGGCAAAACCGATAACATGGGAGACCTTTAAGGAGAGGTTCTATACGAGGTTCTTCCCCCAGACGGCACAGTGGGATCTGGAACAGCAGTTTATCCATTTAAAACAAGGAAACCGGACAGTAGATGATTACGCGGCGGAATTTGTCAGATTGAGCCGGTTTGCCCCATTGTTGGTGGCTCAAGAAATAGATAGGGCCCGAAGGTTCCAGAATGGGTTAAAGTTTGAAATTCAGGAACGCATAGCCACCCCACAGTTCGAAACCTATGCCCAGATTTTGAATGCTGCTAGAGTGCAAGAACAGATAGCGAATAGGAAGAGAAGAATTCATATGGGGTCCCAGAAGAGGAGTATGGATCAGATGACAGGAAGTTCTAACAAGGGTACTCTAGCGGCACCACAGAAACGTCAGATTACACAACAGGATCACAATGTGATTTGTAACTATTGTTTCCGACCCGGGCATGCTCAAAAGGACTGCAGACGAGCCCACAACTTGTACCTGGTATGTGGCTCGGCGAATCATCAGATTGGAGGATGTCCATGGCGACGAGAGATAGGTGACATTACCAAAGCACCAGCACTACAGCAACAACAGCAGACACCCCCTCAATAGCAAAGGTTACCCGCGCTGCCTCAGCAGAGGCCTACAGGACCTAACCCGAGAAGTTCCGCACTCGTCACTCGACAACAGGCTTTTCAAAGGGCTCAGATAGGGGAGAATCGGAGACAAGGACATGCACTCACAAAACAAGCCAGTGAAGGCGGCGATGCTATAATAGGTACTATTTTGGTTTAAGCTATACTATATTCTATTTGGTTTCGTACCCCCTTAGTTGCTTTATTCAATTGTTTCATTAACTTCTCACTAAATATAGAGACCTTCTATTTTGTAAGAGTTGACTAATTTTCACAACTTTATCTTTTTAAACAAAAGTGCACAACGAAACTTATAGATATTTTTTTATGCATATATTTTCTTATTAATATCAACATCCCTATTTTGCATTAAATTAAATTTCGAGGACGAAATTTTCTTCTAAGGTGGGTAGATTGTAACAACCCAAAATTTAAAATCCAAAAACCAATAATAAATAAATTATTATCCTTAAAAAAAAATAATAATAAAAATAAATAAACATGATATTTATCTAACAAATCTGATTTGTTTTACTACCTAACTAAATAATAATAGATTTAATAGGTTTAGATTTGATATTTTGTTTAGATTTGATAGATTGGTAGGTTTAGATTTGATATTTTGTTTAGATTTGATAGATTGGTAGGTTTAGATTTGATCCTAGGGTGATAATAATAAAATAAATAATCATAATGATGATAATAAAAAGGACAGCGGAGAGAACTTTTCCTGCTGAATGCAGGAGAAAGAAAGAGAGAAAGAGAGAGGAGAAAGGAAGGAAGGAAGAAAAGAAAATAAAAAAAGGGGATATTGCAATCAAATTCTGGAGCGGCATTCTTGAGGCAAGTACTAAAACCCTTCATCTTCTCTCACTTGTGCTTGATCAATTTATTTAGGTTTTGATTATATTGATCTCTCGCTTAGTACTATTGTGATAATCTTTGTAAGGTCAATATATATGTATATATATACTCTTTTTCATTCTAGTAGTAGAATGTTATCTTTTATGATTTAGCTGGATCTTTAAATAAATAGTTTGCCCTTGAAATAGAATTTTAGGACCTTTAGAAAGCTACATTATTCTAACATTCATTTATTAGAAATATAAATAGTGATCTAGTGAGAATAAAAGAGGTTGATAAATCAATAGTATGGTTTATAAATGCAAGTTTATTTATATATTATATTTATGGAATTTAGCCAAATCTATTTGCAGTTTTAATGGATCCATTTCATTCTTTTCTTTATGTCAACTCTAGCAACTTTTACTGCAGGTGTTCTTTTATCCATAATATTTGTTCATTTCCTCTGTTCTATGTTGTAGTTAATTTAAATCAAGACAAGTGTAATATTGTCACTTTTTCTCTATTGCTTTAATTGCCCTAGAATATATATATATATATATATATATATATATATATATATATATATATATATATATATATATATATAATAAAATAACATTTATATGAGCATTTTATTTAATGCATATATGATTTGCTAACTTGATTATAATTGAGATTTAATATAATGCATGTTATAAATCCATTTTTAAAATCATAAAATGAATTGGGGTTATGGGGGAACTTGATGAAAGAACTGTACACATGTTTTAGGAGTTTTACATTCTTGAGGCTGTACAACCGAATATAGGAACCCAACCATGGGGGTTCTGGGTGATTACTGGATCACCATCAGTATATAGGGCTACGCGCCTGGAGCATAGGCTCATCAGAGTTCATGTTCATTAGTACCTAGCGGTATGTCCTAGGGCAGTACTAGGAATCATGGCCGCGGTCCCGGGTATGCACGGGATACTTGTAAAAAACATGTGTCACAATACTTCTGTCAGTTCCAAATAAATAAACAAAAAATAATAATAACATAGTATGCATGTTCATTTATTATATTGGTCTCTGTTACAAGATTATTCATGACATGTGCAGACAGATGTACTTTCTGACTAATATCATGTTCAAAATATCTATAGTTAAATTCATATTCTATTCCGTTCTAAAGACTTATACTTTATCAATCTTATCATGACTTTTAGTATTTTTAATTAGTTTCATACTTTGCTTACACAGATATATATATATACTTATATACATAGAGTGCATGTATATCATTATGTTCCTCTTGTAGTACTTGCTAGGTCGTTCTAACGACCCTGGTTCGGCACGCCCAGATAATTTGTAGGAAACTGAAGGAGAGGATCCACCACAGCTGGAGCAGCATTTCATAGAGTTAGCAAACAGTTAGTTGTGTTTTCATTATTTAGGAGATCCTTTATTTATTTATTTTTATTCTTTCAAACTTCTCCTTCTACCTTGATTTGTTGTTTCCAAAACTCAAATTTGAAGTTGTAATAAGTGTTACCCTTCTTTGGATCTTTTATTGATCTATTTAATAACTGGTTGGAATAAAAAGAGTTTGTTTATTGTCTTCCTATTTTTCTCTCAGTGCATATATATATGTGGTTTAGTGGCGGTAACATTTAGTTTATTTAAAAGTACTTTAAGCTTGGCGTATTTATTTATAATACGCCGCCGAACGTTACCTGCATGTTGGGTGCGGGGCGTTACACAATTCAAAAGACCAATCTCAATCGTTTACACTGATTCGATCATACGAGCCCAAATTCTCACTAATCTGCTCAAATTTTGAGTCAAAGTGGACCCTAGATTCTGAACTGGACCCACCAACTTGCTCTTGAAGTCTCATTTTCAGATGTTAATGCCCAAAAGTCCCAGTTCCCTGAATTTATATAGCAGTTGCTTCGAAAAAAAAGCCCAATATTGTTTATGCCACAGAAAAAAGCACGTGATTTTTCACTGTTATTAGTTATATGTATATTTCTCATAATTATCAGTCTATTAAATTCGAGCTCCTACGAGTAGAGCTATATCATCCTGAAGCTTAGATTTCGGCCAACAAAATCAGTTTGCGGTAAGTTAAAACTTTATAGTAGTAGCGCAATTGTATTAAAGTTTTTCTTTTTCTATTCAAGGTTCTGAAGAATCTAACATTAATTTAGTTAGGATATCTTGGAATATTTTTGTTTTCATCAACAAATAATGTTTCTTGAATCAGTAACTGCAACGCTTAAATGGCAACTCTGATCTTAGAGATCTATATATGAAATTTTTATCTACGTAGCCAAACATATAACTAGGGGATAACTACTAACTCAATTTGCATTTAGTTTTACTTAATAAATGATATATTTGTGCAGCCGTTTTCAAATTTAAGCACTTCATTTTTTTCACTGAAAGTTGTTTCTTGTTCTATGGTACAGGTATTGCAACATCAATGGAAGACAAAGCCCGCGAGTCCGAAACGAAGCAGGAGTCCTCTGCTGAGTTCGTATCAGTATGCATGTCAGAATTTGTTCCTGTTGTGGATAGTGCTGCATGCACAACAGTAAGATTCTTATTCATAGTGTTTCAGTTTATGAAGTTTACCTTACTTCTCTAAATAATCTCTGTATAGTTGAAAATATTTCGGTTTATGATCTCTAACCAGTATCTTCTCATGATCTCATACATTCATTCATGTTTCCTATCTCCAGGAATCAAATTCTGCTATGCATGGCGAGGCCAAAACCTCGTATGCTCTGTCGATTTCAATGCCATCCTCTCCTTCTGGACTTCACATTGCACAAACAAAAAAAAATCCCATTATACGACGATGGAAAGCTTCAGGGTCCGCCCACGCCTGCAGGAACGCTCAGGAGCACTTGTTTGACAGATCACCGGTTCGATTCGTTCAAGACATGGTCAGGGAGACTAGAGAGGCAGATATCTAACTTGCGTGGAATGCCGCGGGAGCCTGCAGATTTGGAAGCTGGTGCTTCTGAAATAACCAAAGCCGAGCACATACCAGAAGTAGACCGTTACTTCGATGCCTTGGAAGGGCCTGAGCTCGACACCCTTAGGGTACTACATGCACAGTGTTTCAACTTCTTCACAACAAATATTATTGCCATGAGTAAGCAAACCAGAACGCTAACGTGTTAAAAATTTTATGTGCAGCCATCGGAAGTTTTGGTTCTTCCAGAAGACAAGAAGTGGCCATTTCTTCTTCGGTTTCCAATATCGGCTTTCGGTATGTGCCTCGGCATAACCAGTCAAGCCATCCTGTGGAAGAGCATAGCTCAGCATAAATCCTTGTTCTCTCCATATGTATGCTTGAAGATCAATGTCATCCTCTGGTGCATCTCTCTCGCGCTGATGATCATAGTGTCCCTCATCTACTGTCTGAAGATAGTCTTTTACTTCGAAGCAGTCAGAAGAGAGTACTACCGCCCGATCAGGGTCAACTTTTTCTTTGCCCCATGGATAGCTTGCCTCTTCTTAGTAATTGGTTTGCCGCCACATGTTGCTGTAAATCCTAGCCCAGTCCTCTGGTACGCACTTATGGCCCCGATCTTCTGCCTCGAGATCAAGATCTACGGGCAGTGGATGTACGGAGGAAAGCGCAGGCTATCGAAAGTGGCCAACCCTTCGAACCATCTATCGATTGTGGGCAACTTTGTGGGTGCATTGCTTGGCGCAAACATGGGGCTTAAAGAGGGGCCTATTTTCTTCTTTGCTGTTGGCCTGGCTCATTACATGGTGCTGTTTGTGACTCTTTACCAGAGGCTTCCAACAAATCAGACTCTCCCGAAAGATCTTCATCCGGTGTTCTTTCTGTTCATCGCAGCACCAAGTGTTGCTTGTGTTGCGTGGGCAAGGATTAGCGGTGATTTCAATTACGGGTCAAGGTTGGCTTACTTCGTCGCGTTGTTCCTCTACATTTCACTTGTAAGTTCTCCTGTCATACTTGCCTTCATATCAGCAATACCCTAGATATGGTATTAGTGTCTGACTTGCTGCCTTGTGTTCGTCGCAGAAGTTCCTTCGCTTCCTTCCATTGAATACATCTTAGATTACAATAGAAGTGAACAAGATGAAAATAGAACAAACGAGAGGATTTTATACTTCAATCTCTCTCTTTTACAATGTATTGTGGGATCTGTGGCGATGGGATTTATAGTAGTTCCCGTGGACGATCGGTACGTTGAAATCTTCTCTTTTAAAGATATCAGCCGAATATAGACGATCTTCTCTGGTTTTGATCTGTTCAAGGCTCTCTCGCATAACTCGAACTTCTCAAGAACTCCAAAAAGAAGATGGTGGTTTTCTCTGATCTTCACGAACTCAAGGCTCTGTGCGTAACTTGAATTCTCCAAGATTTCAGAAAAATATCTCAATTGTCGAAAAGATCCTCCCTAGGGTTTCACCAGGAATGTATTTATATCCCCAGGTTAATGCAAGAGTTTCTATCTAAATAGAACTCGTATTCATCAAGGATTCCAATCAAATATCTTAGTTTTGATGGAATTCTGATCAGACTCGATTCGGGTATTTGGATAGGCCCAGAATCATAATCTCAATCAATTTGAGATTCTGGTTATCTGCTTACGCGGAGCTTTAATCGCGACAAAACGCGGCGCTAAATAACCAAAACGCGGAGCTAACGCGGAGCTATTGATCATCTCCGCGTTTTACTCAAACGCGAGGCTAATACAAGCCAAACTGCGGAATCAACGCGGAGCTATTAGACATCTTCGCGTTTTATTCAAACGCAGGGTTAATGTAACCAAATGCGGGGCTATTGAATTAGCTCCGCGTTCTGTTGTGGAAAATCCTTTTAACTTAGAAATTTTCACTGCCAACAGAACCCCCTCCAAAGTTTTCAAAATGGCTTAGACTTCAGCAGATTTTGAAATACTTTGGATCTTCAAACTGAAAACGCTGAGTTAGAATACTAAGTCTATCTCGCGTTATGCTCACTTACGTGGAGCTAATCAACTTTACTTCGTCTTCAGTGAAATGAGTAATTATGTCATTAATTACCCTGAGTTTCCACGCCGAATACCAAGCGACGGAATTTTTGTTTAAATAGAGCTCCCGGCTCATCTTCTTCTTCATCTCATCCGAAGAATTTCTGAGAACTCGAGTGACTCACGAATGATCTTCAACTGATCTTCGTTCAATTCTCCATAGATTTTCATCATTAGGATGTCTCTCCAGAGGAGTTTGGCTTTTCGCAAGTTGGCCGGCGTTAATGGCAGTAGCCGTGAAGGTAAACGCAACAGCGAACCAGTCTATGCAGCATCTTCCAAAGGTAAAAACCTCATCTCTTGGTTTTCTAAGAACCATTCTGAGATATTTTGGCTTGGTTTAATCTGGACGATTGCTTATCTTGTCGGCGAGATCGCCGTTTTATTGTATCGTCCCTGCGCTTGAAACGCGGGGCTTTACTAGTAGTCTCAATGAATCCGCGAGGCTATCTTTGATTAGCAGTCGCGATGAATCCGCGAGGCTATCTTTGATTAGCAGTCGCGATGAATTGCGAGGCTATCTTTGATTAGCAGTCGCTATGAATCCGCGAGGCTATCTTTGATTAGCAGTCGCGATGAATTGCGAGGCTGTTGGTAGTGAAAATTTCTAAGTTAAAAGGATTTTCCACAACAGAACGCGGAGCTAATTCAATAGCCCCGCGTTTGGTTACATTAACCCTGCGTTTGAATAAAACGCGGAGATGTTTAATAGCTCCGCGTTGATTCCGCAGTCTGGCTTATATTAGCCTCGCGTTTGAGTAAAACGCGGAGATGATCAATAGCTCCGCGTTAGCTCCGCGTTTTGGTTATTTAGCGTTGCGTTTTGATGCAATTAAAGCTCCGCGTAAGCAGATAACCAGAATCTCAAATTGATTGAGATTATGATTCTGGGCTTATCCAAATATCCGAATCAAGTCTAATCAGAATTCCATCAAAACTAAGATATTTGATTGGAATTCTTGATGAATGCGAGTTCTATTTAGATAGAAACTCTTGCATTAACCTGGGGCTATAAATACCTTCTTGGTGAAACCCAAAAGGATCTTTTGGAAGTTTTGGTAAAATTCAAGTACGCGCGAGAGCCTTGAACTAATCAAAACCAGAGATCAGAGTTCTTCTTCTTTTCGGCATCGGAAGCCTCCTATCGATCCTTTGGCAATTCAAGTACGCGAGAGAGCCTTGAAGCCTTTGCTGATCATCTTCTGAGATCTTGGAGAATTCAAGTTACGCACAGAGCCTTGAGTTCGTGAAGATCAGAGAAAACTACCGTCTTCTTTCTGGAGTTCTTGAGAAGTTCGAGTTACGCGAGAGAGCCTTGAACGAATCAAAGCCAGAGAAGATCGTCTATATTCGGCCGATATCTTTAAAAGAGAAGATTCCAACGTACCGATCGTCCAAAGGAACTACTATAGATCCCATCGCCACAGATCCCACACTATTGTAAAAGAGAGAGATTGAAATATAAAATCCTCTTGTTTGTTCTTTTTTATACCTTGTTCACTTTCATTGTAATCTAAGATGTATTCAATGGGAGGAAGCGAAGCAACTTTTGCGACGAACAAACTGGCGACCACAGTGGGAGCCATCTCTTTCACTGATGAAGAGATTGTGGCGCAATCGGACGTTGACTTGATCGGATCCGAAGTAGACACGCTGGTCGTTGAAATCGACCAGCAGAAGTACGAGGAGTTCCTCTCCTCCGGATCAGGTGACTTGGATGAGACACGGCACTATCGCCGTATGTACTCTAATGCCCGAGTGACGGGTAGAAAGGTATCCACCGAGAGACGGGGATCCTTGGAAACTACGGTTATAACGCCGGAGTCCACACAAGAAATCCTAACTGAGGAAGAGCTTCCGATTGCCGAAGAAGACATGGGAACTGGACTGACCAGGACCCAACTCCGGAACAGGAACCGGAGAGCGAGGCGTAGAGCCCTCAAAGCCCGCCTTGGATGTGGAGCTAACTCTAGAGGACGCGAGGCTATGGTCCCTCGCAAATTGGCTCGCGCTACCCGCGAGACCAATCTCTACCGCATTAAACGCGAAGATACAACTTGCCTTAAAAGCAAGGAAAAGCCAGCGTGTGATTTTCCACGCGAGGCTGGTAATACTGGCGAGTTACGCAAAATTCCTGACACTCGCGAGTTACGCGAGTATAAAAATTATTCCAAGCCAGCGTGTGATTCTCCACGCGAGGCTGTTACTGTGCCTAGCGAGAGACGCAAAGCCAGTAAGGGTTGCGCTAGTCGCAGAATACCCAACACTCGCGAGTTACGCGAGTATAAAAATTATTATTCAAAGCCAGTGTGTGATTCTCCACGCGAGGCTATTACTGTGCCTAGCGAGAGACGCGAAGCCAGTAAGGGTTGCGCTAGTCGCAGAATACCCAACACTCGCGAGTTACGCGAGTATAAAAATTATTCAAAGCCAGCGTGTGATTCTCCACGCGGGGCTATTACTGTGCCTAGCGAGAGATGCGAAGCCAGTGATACTTGCAATAAACGCAAGACTTCTGACACCCGCAAGGAACGGGAAGATGATTGGCAGATAGTTGTCAGTCGTAAAAACCGCGCTAAGCGCGAAACTATGATCTGCGTCAATCGCGAAGATAAGCCAGCGTGCAAGAACTTCCCTTCACGCGGGGCTATTATTCCAGAGGCTAAACTTCCAAGGACACACCAAGCCAGCGAGAAACGCGAGGCTAGTGTGGATCAGCGCGGAGCTATTCTTCAGGTTCGTAATGTGAAACGCGAGGCTATTCCTAAGCCACGCGAGGATCAGTCCGATCCCAGAGCCAGGGTTGATCAATCAAAGAAGGTTCAGTGGATTCCTAAACACTCTCAAGAGTTGAATGGACCTCTTGATTTCATGTCTAGAGGCACTGACCTCAGGGAGCATCTTCATAAGAAGAGAGGCATAGACCAACTTCAAGTTGAACATAGTTGCCATTGCCAGCAACTCATGACGACAGTATCAGCCGTGATGAATAACTGTGGCTGCAGCAAGAACAGGATATCTGTGTTCAACCGATTAAATGAGTCAAACCAGAATCCTGCTAAGAAGACAAGAACTACTCCCCTGAAACAAGGGAGAGCTGTAACTTCCAACATGGTAGGAAAAGGGAAGAAAATTGCAGAGACGGATGATGATTCAGAATCGAGCGATGATGAACTTCATCGTGTTACTCGACTAAGATCAGGAGCCGTCCCGCCCCGAAATTATAAAAAGCTCGCAGGGGTTTCTTACGACGAAGACAGCGATAATTCCGCTATAGCCTCGCCTCCATCCTCTACATCATCTCGACTGCAGAAGTCAGCGTCGCACATGGCAGATAAATCTGGTGATATCAATCAGAGATTTGAAGCTCAAGAAAGGATGATTCGAGAGCAACAGAAAACGATTGAAGACCTTAAGATGCTACTTTTAAAAGTTGTTGAAGATAATGCTAAACAGGGCAAGAAGACTCCAAATGAAGAAGAACAAGAGGAGAAAGCCCACTCGATGCATGAGGAAGAAGATAGATTTTCTTTCCATGATCCGCATGAAGAAAAGCTTGAAAAGTTACAGAATCAACTAGAAGCCTTGATGCGTAAAAAAGAGTTGAAGGAGTCAGGAGTCTCTAGACCATATCCAGCAGAATGGGATGTGGTACCCTATCCTCCAAAGTATAAGCCGCTCAAGTTGGAACCCTATGACGGGAAGGGATCGCCCAGTCAGCACATCTATTATTTCTTGTCCCAAGCAAGACACTTAATGGGTAATGATCCCATCATGACCAAAGTATTTGCAAGTACTTTGCGAGGGCCTGCCTTTACTTGGTTCATGCAGCTGCCCCCAGGTACTATTAATACCTGGTTAGATGTTGAGAAATCATTTCTCTCACGTTTCTTCGAGGATGACACCGAGATAACGGTTCATTCCCTCCTTGCAACTAGGCAAGGGGAACAAGAAGCGGTTAAAGATTTCATAGAAAGGTTCCGGGAGAAGTCCGTACATTGTAAACACGGAATGATCCAGGAAACTCTAGTCGAGACATGTCGACACAACCTTAAGACCAATGTGCTCCTCAAAATGGGGGCCGTAGAATCTAAGACGTGGAGGGACCTGCTCAAACAAGGAGAGCAAGCTGAAGACTTGATTCGCCGAGTTGAAGAGTCCCGCGGGCCAAGAAGTGCTGGGGGTAGTAAATCATATACCCAAAACAACAGCAACAAGAATAAAGGGAAAGCAGTAATGTCATCAGAAACTGCTCCTCAGAAAACCAGTCCTCTGCCAGAGCCGAAATCTCAAGGTCAACCAGGGTCAAGGCAAATTAGACCGCAGCAAGAAAGGAATTACACTTTCAAAGCTGAACAAACACCAGTCCTCTTTCACCTGCTCCAAAAGAAGGGAATGCTAAAACTTCCGGAGAATAAGAAGCCAGAAGATGCGGGTAAGACTAAAGACCCAAATTACTGTCTTTATCACCGGAATGTTGGGCACCCTACCAGGGATTGTTTTCCCCTTAAGAACAGAATCCAAGCACTAATAGAGGCTGGAGTTTTGACGCTTAAGGAAGAGCAGAAGAAAGTCACTGCCAATATGGCAACCATAGTGGTTGGAACCCACGAGTTCCCCGCAGGAGTAACCCCAATCCCAAAGGGTGAGGCAGTTACAAAGAATCTTGATCCTTACAACAAAGCTCAAGAAGGACTTGTCCCCATAACAACCCAAAGAGGGGAAGTTATGTGGGTTCACCCTGATTTGCTGGAAGATGAACAATGGACTACTTCAAGAGGTCCAGAGAAGAAGCGGGCTGTCAATGCCATCTCTGCAGATATAAAGGAAGAATATATAGCTTCAGGCGCCTTCACAAGTTCTGAAGAAGAACCCGAAACTATGGCCACCCATCAAGATGGGGCAGGCCCTTCCAGTACTCGATCTGGAAAGACATATCTTAAGGACTACACTAGAGTGGATCCAAAAGATATCTATGCAGAACTTGCAAAGCCTGCGAAGCAGAAAAGACTTCGTTTCCAGAAGAATTCTACCAGAGATGAAGGAGCCAAAGAAACTCCCTTCGAATTTGACATAATCGCGCAGTTGGCTAATATCCCAGCGCGAGTGACGCTTTACGAATTGTTGAGATTATCAAAATCAACACGTGAAGCTCTAAGAGAGGCCTTGGCAGACTCTGAGTCGTTCCTAGCTCAGATTGTCGAGCCGGCCATCGAAGAGCGGGACTCTTGCCCCCACTGTCATCAAGTGAGGAGGCAGGTCCCACAAATTATCTTCTCTCCAGAAGACATGCAGGTGAGGAATATAAAGCATAATAGGCCTTTATATTTCACTGGATATGTCGGGTCCACAAAAGTGGACCGAATTCAGATTGATCCAGGTTCTGCACTCAGCGTCGTGCCCAGTAGATTGATGCAGCTGTTGGGGATTTCCCTTCATCACTTGACACCTACACACACTACCATCTATGGATTCAACGCTAATAATAGCCATCCTCTTGGTAAGATCCGATTGCGGTGTCAAATTGGAGACTTGAAAACGGAGGTTACATGCTACGTAATTGATGCTGATACCTCGTACAATATTTTATTGGGGCGACCTTGGATTCACTCTCATATGATAGTTCCGTCGACTCTTCACCAGTGCATGAAATATTGCGATGAGAAAGGAGAGGTCCGGACACTAATTGCTGACAAGCAGCCATTCAAAGGGTTGGAAAATTACTTCACAGATGCTGCACTCTACAAGCCAGCACATGAAGCCTCCAATGACAGTCTTAGCAAGTCTCCAAAACCCGACGACAGTGGCAATGAAGCCGACACTGAGTACGAGCTCCTTGGAGAAGATTACGGGGGTGATTACGAAATCAACCCTCACCTAGATCTTAGCTTAGGTCTTGATAACATAGTAGATGTAATAGAAAGTGAATGGGTTATTAATGAAAATGTAAAGTTAGTCTACGAGCATGCTGTAGCTACTGAGTCTGAGCCCTCTTGTACCTCCACCGAAGCGGATGGCCTGACCGAACTTGAAGTTCTGGCGGCATACCATTTGCCCCTCAGGTCTTCCCTCCTCTCTCAATTAAAAATTACCGAGGATCAAGGGCACTTCTTTGAAGTGCCTACCCGACAGAAGTCCCAAAGGCCGATCATGTTCGGCAAAGTGGCCACGTCGCCTCGACAGAGGCAAAGTAGTGAAAGTGATGAACAAACATCACCTCAATTTCACTTATATGAGCAAAGGTCCCGACAGATGATGGAGAAAATGGGATATAATTTTACCCAGAAGCCGGGATTAAACTTCGGAAAAGGGCGGCGGAATCTCATACCCTCGTTTAGACCGAGAGGAAAGAGCCCTGATTATTATCAGAAGACCCGCAGGGGGTTGGGTTATATATCTACCCCACCTTCTTCACCATTAAAAGATGAAGAGAGTTCTTCGGCCAAAGAAGAAACATCTTCACCCGATCATGATTCGGATATAAGTACCGGTGCTTGGGTTCAATCTTTGACAGCCAATATGGTTTCATCCGCGCCAGAAAGCGACGAAGAACCAATTGACGTTCAAGATGATGTTTGGGCTAGGCATATGGATACTCTCTGGGATGTCCGCTTTGAACAGCGTGACCCGCCCACAGAAGATAAACTAATACAGGTTAATATGGGAACAGAAGAAAATCCGAAACCCATTTTCATAAGCGACACACTAACTCCTTTGGAAAAGGAGGAACTTATATCCCTTATCAAAGAGTATATAGATGTGTTCGCATGGAGTTATGAAGATATGCCTGGGCTTGACCCTCAAATTGCCACACACCGGTTAAATATAAAAGAAGATGTCAAACCTGTTAAACAGCAACAGAGGCGTTTTCGACCGGAATTGATGGAGGCAATAGTTGCTGAGGTCAATAAGCTTATACAATCCGGGTTCATCCGTGAAGAACAGCATCCTGACTGGGTGGCAAACATAGTGCCAGTTCGCAAAAAGAATGGCAAAATCCGGATATGCATTGACTTTCGAGATCTGAACGCTGCATGTCCCAAGGATGAATTTCCGCTCCCCATCACCGACGTAATGATAATACTTGCGGTTATGAGAGGATGTCCTTTATGGATGGCTTCTCAGGTTATAACCAAATTAAGATGCACCCGGATGATGAAAAGCATACAGCTTTCAGAACACCACAGGGGGTATACTGCTATACGGTGATGCCATTCGGATTAAAGAATGCAGGTGCCACTTACCAACGCGCAATGAGCGCCATATTTAAAGAACACCTACGCAGAACAGTAGAGTGCTATGTGGATAACTTAGCAGTTAAAAGCAAAGACAAAGAAGATCATCTTCACGATTTAAGAGTGGTCTTCGATCTTATGAGGAAACATCATTTGAAGATGAATCCCACTAAGTCATTCATGGGGGTATCCAGCGGGAAGTTTCTAGGGTTCGTAATAACTTCAAAAGGAATTTTCCTCGACCCTGAAAAGGTAAAAGCGATTAGCGAAATACCGCCTCCCCACAACCTTAAGGAACTAAGGGGATTACAAGGAAAGCTCGCTTATATTCGGCGCTTCATATCCAACTTATCTGGACGATGCCAACCATTCTCCAAACTTATGAAGAAGGGAGTGTCTTTCATATGGGATGAGGCATGTCAGCAGGCATTTGATGACCTCAAGGAGTACCTTACTAAGCCTCCTGTACTAATGGCACCAGCCCCTGGGCAGCCCTTCCTTATGTATGTAAGGGCCATGGATAATGCTTTAGGAGCATTACTTGCTCAATATAATGAGCACGGCCATGAACATGCCCTCTACTATTTAAGTAGAACAATGATTGGGGCAGAACAGCGGTATACCCCGATTGAAAAAGAATGTTTAGCCCTAGTGTTTGCTGTTCAGAAAATGCGACACTACCTTTCGGGGCAAACAATTCATGTCATATCACGGGTTAATCCCCTGAAGATTCCGATGACAAAACCGGGATCCTTGAATGGCCGATTGACAAAATGGGCGCTCTTACTATCGCCCTATGACATACATTTTGTCCCTCAAAAGGCCATGAAGGGACAGGCAATCGCTGATTTTCTTGCAGACCATCCAATTTGGTCTAAATTAAAGCAGACATCAGAAGTCAACACAGTTACCGGAGAACAACCTTGGCAAATGTTCTTTGATGGTGCCGCGAGACGATCTGCTGCTGGAGTGGGGGTTGTACTAATATCTCCACATAAACATATATTGCCTAACGGTTACTCATTAACAGAACCGTGCACTAATAATATAGCGGAGTACAACGCGCTCATTATCGGCTTAAAAATAGCTCTGCAACTGGGGGTGAACCATCTAGAGGCATAAGGAGATTCTAAGCTCATTGTCAATCAGATGACAGGTGAGTATGAAGTCAGACATGAAGCCCTCATCCCCTATCATCAGCTAGCTATTGAGCTAGCAGGATATTTTGAACAATTCTACATATATCATGTATCTCGAAACGAGAACATTTATGCAGATGCTCTTGCCGCATTATCCGCAACGCTGGCAATCCCGCCAGGTGAAGCTAAAAGCATCACCATTGGTAGTAGAGAACTCCTCCACCCAGATGTGGTATCTCAAACCGAAGAGGTATGCCAGATTGGCTTAAACTTAGAGCCCCGTGATTGGCGATTTCCGTTTGTGGATTATGCTTTGCATGGGATATTACCAGAAAATCCTAAGGAAGCCACCTCAATAAAGAGGAATGCCCAAAGATTTTATTATGACCATAAACTTCAGACTTTGTATAGAAAGTCAAGAGGTGGTCTATTGCTACGCTGCATATCGAAAGCAGAAGCGGAACAAGTGCTGAAAGAAACACATGATGGAATATGTGGAGCTCATCAACCCGGTCCCAAACTTGGAGACCGTATAAGAAGGCTGGGGTACTACTGGCCGAGCATGGTTACGGAAGCAATGACATACGCTAAACGATGTCATGCATGCCAAATACATGCCAATTTTATTTATCAACCCCAAGAATACTTGCACAATACCGTCGCAAGCTGGCCATTTGAAGCCTGGGGAATGGACATTGTGGGGCCAATAACTCCCCCGTCATCCAGAGGACATCGGTTTATTCTTGCAATAACCGATTATTTTTCAAAATGGGCCGAAGCCGTGCCCATGAAAGAGGTGAAGACGATAGATGTGATCAAGTTCGTCAAGCATCATGTCATTTACCGATTTGGCGTCCCTCGACGGATCATTCATGATAATGGTCCGCAATTCATTAGTCAAGGATTCTCCAGATTCTGCAATAAATTCAGAATCAAAGATATCGCTTCTACACCATATAACCCTGCGGCTAATGGGTTGGCCGAAGCTTTCAACAAGACGATCATCAAACTCCTTCGGAAGTTCGTCTCTTCCAATAAACGAGATTGGGATGAAAAGTTAGGAGAATGTTTGTGGGCCTATCGCACCACCGTTCGCACCCCGACTAAAGCAACCCCGTTCTCTTTGGTTTATGGAAGTGAGGCTGTTCTGCCTCTTGAAATCCAGATACCATCATTAAGAGTGGCTTTAGCCACAAAGATGACGACAGAAGAACGCCATCAGCAAAGATTGCAAGAACTAGAGGCGTTAGATGAAAAACGTCTCAGGGCTCAACAACAAATTGAGTTGTATCAAGCCCGAATATCTCAAACGTTCAATAAGAACGTTAAACCGAGGACCTTTAAATAAGGAGACTTGGTTCTGGCTGTTAAAAGGCCAATAGTGCTAACCCACAAGACTAAGGGTAAGTTTGAACCCAAGTGGGAAGGACCGTTCATTGTGGAGACAGTCTACTCCAGTGGAGCTTATCGCTTAATGAATCAAGACGGCGATAGGATGATGATGCCGATCAATGGCAAATTTCTGAAGAAATACTATGCTTAATATCTCTGGAAGTATAAGCCTCCAATTTATCCAAGTTACGCAGATGAGCACTTGGACTTCTTCTATTCTGGTGATTTTAACCCGATAAACCTGGTGCGTTTGGTTCTCAAGTTTGAACCACCTCCAGTCTTTTCTTAGGCATGCGCATTGTGCGCCTCTGACCTAAAACCTGGTGCGTTTGGTTCTCAAGTTTGAACCACCTCCAGTCTTTTCTTAGGCATGCGCATTGTGCGCCTTTGACCTAAAACCTGGTGCGTTTGGTTCTCAAGTTTGAACCACCTCCAGTCTTTTCTTAGGCATGCGCATTGTGCGCCTCTGACCTAAAACCTGGTGCGTTTGGTTCTCAAGTTTGAACCACCTCCAGTCTTTTCTTAGGCATGCGCATTGTGCGCCTCTGACCTAAAACCTGGTGCGTTTGGTTCTCAAGTTTGAACCACCTCCAGTCTTTTCTTAGGCATGCGCATTGTGCGCCTCTGACCTAAAACCTGGTGCGTTTGGTTCTCAAGTTTGAACCCTCCAGTCTTTTCTTAGGCATGCGCATTGTGCGCCTCTGACCTAAAACCTGGTGCGTTTGGTTCTCAAGTTTGAACCACCTCCAGTCTTTTCTTAGGCATGCGCATTGTGCGCCTCTGACCTAAAACCTGATGCGTTTGGTTCTCAAGTTTGAACCACCTCCAGTCTTTTCTTAGGCATGCGCATTGTGCGCCTCTGACCTAAAACCTGGTGAGTTTGGTTCTCAAGTTTGAACCACCTCCAGTCTTTTTCTTAGGCATGCGCATTGTGCGCCTCTGACCTAAAACCTGGTGCGTTTGGTTCTCAAGTTTGAACCACCTCCAGTCTTTTCTTAGGCATGCGCATTGTGCGCCTCTGACCTAAAACCTGGTGAGTTTGGTTCTCAAGTTTGAACCACCTCCAGTCTTTTTCTTAGGCATGCGCATTTTGCGCCTCTGACCTAAACCTGGTGTGTTTGGAGTACCCAGTTCGAGTTACGCGAGAGAGCCTTGAACCGCCTCCAGTTTGGTTCTCAAGTTTGAACCACCATCAGTCTTTTCTTGGGCATGCGCATTGAGCGCCTCTGACCCAAACCTGGTGTGCTTAGTTCTCAAGTTTGAACAGCCCCCAGTCTTCTTTTAGGCATGTGTAATTAAGCGCCTCTGACCTAAAAAGTATGAATTGCCCAACGCTTCTATAGCAATGGGAAGAGAACGAGTTTCTCGCCAACCCATCATACTGGGGTAAAAGTATGAATTGCCCAACGCCAACTAAGGCAATGGGAAGAGAACGAGTTTCTCGCCAACCCATCATACTGGGGTAAAAGTATGAATTGCCCAACGCCAACTAAGGCAATGGGAAGAGAACAAGTTTCTCGCCAACCTATCATACTGGGGTAAAAGTATGAATTGCCCAACGCCAACTAGGCAATGGGAAGAGAACTAGTTTCTCGCCAACCCATCATGCTGGGGTAAAAGTATGAATTCCCCAACGCCAACTAGGCAATGGGAAGAGAACGAGTTTCTCGCCAACCCATTATACTGGGGTAAAAGTATGAATTACCCAACGCCAACTAGGCAATGGGAAGAGAACTAGTTTCTCGCCAACCCATCATGCTGGGGTAAAAGTATGAATTACCCAACGCCAACTAGGCAATGGGAAGAGAACAAGTTTCTCGCCAACCCATCATGCTGGGGTAAAAGTATGAATTGCCCAACGCCAACTAGGTAATGGGAAGAGAACTAGTTTCTCGCCAACCCATCATGCTGGGGTAAAAGTATGAATTGCCCAACGCCAACTAGGCAATGGGAAGAGAACGAGTTTCTCGCCAACCCATCATACTGGGGTAAAAGTATGAATTGCCCAAACGCCAACTTGGCAATGGGAAGAGAACTAGTTTCTCGCCAACCTATCATACTGGGGTAAAAGTATGAATTGCCCAACGCCAACTTGGCAATGGGAAGAGAACTAGTTTCTCGCCAACCTATCATACTGGGGTAAAAGTATGAATTGCCCAACGCCAACTAGGCAATGGGAAGAGAACTAGTTTCTCGCCAACCTATCATACTGGGGTAAAAGTATGAATTGCCCAACGCCAACTAGGCAATGGGAAGAGAACAAGTTTCTCGCCAACCCATCATACTGGGGTAAAAGTATGAATTACCCAACGCCAACTAGGCAATGGGAAGAGAACTAGTTTCTCGCCAACCCATCATGCTGGGGTAAAAGTATGAATTACCCAACGCCAACTAGGCAATGGGAAGAGAACAAGTTTCTCGCCAACCCATCATGCTGGGGTAAAAGTATGAATTGCCCAACGCCAACTAGGCAATGGGAAGAGAACTAGTTTCTCGCCAACCCATCATGCTGGGGTAAAAGTATGAATTGCCCAAACGCCAACTTGGCAATGGGAAGAGAACTAGTTTCTCGCCAACCTATCATACTGGGGGTAAGAGTATGAAATTAACTACCCAACGCTGATTAAAGGCAAAGGGGAGAGGAAGTGAATTCCTCGACAACTCACCATGTTGAGGGGAATAACATGGCTAGCCCAACTCAAACGGTAGTTGGTAAAGGCTAATCAAATCCGTTAATAGCTGGGGTTTGCTAAAAATCCCATATTAAACGTTAATTGTTATTTCGGTTCAAGAAATTGAGCATAAAACGGTACCGAGATAAATCATTTTGACGACAGGTTATTTGTTGGGCAAGCAAATCTGTTTTGAAGCTGGCAAGTAAAAGAGTCAAAAGAATCATCTTTATTAAAAAGGTGAAGATACAAAAAGAATTTCAAAGAAACATAGTAAAGTTATCTCTCTCCTGTTTACGAAGTTCTTATTACAAGGAAGATAAAAGTGTAAAGAGAGATGAAACTATTGGCCTCCCAGAAGTCTCAATTGGTTTATTGTCTCGTCCAAATTTCTACGATGAGAAGCCTCCACGGTTTGCTGAGCTTGCCTACGCAACTCATCATCACTTATTAAAAGTTGTTGCTGACGAGATTCTTCTATGGCACGATTCCTGGCTGTCTCTTCCTGCTGAATCTGCTCCTGCTGGATAAGCAACATCTCCTGTTTCTTGACAGATTCTCCTAATCGGAGTTCATTTTCTATCAAAGTGGCCCGAGCTCTCGCAATCGTCTCCTGGGCTTTAGAGAATGGCCGCCTGATTTTCCTCAATTCCGAAGTTTACCCTTTGCAGGTCGCCAATAACGGACTCCCGACTGGCCTGGAGCTCTGTCAGCTCCTGAGACCATCTCTCCTCCTGCTGCCTTAAAATATTTCTTCGAGATAAGGATTCTGCTCGAAGCCGCGCCAGCTCTATCTCAGTGATCGCCTCCACATCCGCCTGACGGAGTGTGTGTAGCGTGGTCACCTGCTCTTCTAAAGCTGCAAGGCGGGCTCGGTATGGAGCTGCTCGATCTTGTCCACCGAATTCTTCGATATTTCCTAAATACCGGAGTAACAGTGGACGTGCGAAGTTGAAGGAATCATGGCCAGCAAGAACCATCTCGACACATCTTCTTAACAAATACATAAAATCCTCGACAGTGAAGCCAAAAAGTCTTTCAAGAGGATTTGCAGTGTCGGTAGGCAAAGTAGGCAATGCCAAAAGGGGTGTCGTGAGCAAGGAAGCAGTAGTGGCTAGGATTGGAGAAGAAGAAGCCCATCCCTGCATTAAATTCATGATCTGAGGGACCAGCAGAGCCAGTGCAGATCTGGAAGAACTGGAGACCCCAGACGAAGTACCGTCGGTACAGATCACTTGAGTACCTCCACCAACAGGAAGAGAAGATGGGACCACTTCGCCTGAAACTCCTTCGGTGGGAGAAGCATCTTCACGAGTTTTGGGAGCCATTGCTGAGAAAAATCGACTGAAAATTTGGAGAAACTCGGTCGGAAGAAGATTGGGTCGTCTGAACTCTGATCGCCTGAATCTCTAAGTTTCTGGAAAATTCTCAAATAGAGTGAGAAGGATAAGAAATAGAGATTTCTTTTAAATTGAAGGAACCGCCTCTTGGAATTCGGCGCGAGTTTCGGAGAAAGTGACTGGTCAGTTACTCTCTAAAACGCGAAGCTATTAGCCTCGCGCGACTAAGAAAAAGCGAAGTTGATTAACTCCGCGCAACTATACAAAACGCGAGGATAGCCTGTGCCTTAGCTTCGCGTTTTCATGGAAAAACTTAGATTTTCTGATGAGTGCAATTAAGCGCTTCCGTCTAAGTTAAAGCGATTCTTATCCAATCATTTGGGTATTATCAATCTAAGTCGCGCAGAAGTGCCTTAGACTATTTTACCAAAATTATTGACCATCTGTTTGTTGAGCAAGCAAAATTCTTGAAGCTAACAGATAGAGAGGAAAATAATTTATCTTTATTCATGAAGCAAAAGATTACAAAGAGGGAGTTATAGTTCTCCCAAAAGCTTTTACATGATCAAACTCATCAAATAAGCAAAAAATTCAAGATTTCTCTACGGGGTGTTGAAGCTCAGTTCCCTGGTTCACATGCAAAAGATCTCCTCTGCAAATGTCAATTCGGATCTGTCATCTGAAATGAAGCACGAGAGGAAAGGAAAGTGCTGCACTGAAGCGCAATTTTGCACTGCAAGTGCTGCAGCTCCTTATTTACAGCCCCTTCTGGAGTTTATCTCTCGGAGCCAGAGCTTGAAACCTGCAACTAGGTTGTAAAGCATATGCTTCTGACTTCCTTAGAGTCACTTCTGCTGATGAAGATCGATGGACCCACATACATTCCTCTTCAGAAAGGATTGAACTTACTGCAAAAGGAACAGAGTTTCCAAAAGAGTGAAAACGCGGAGCTAAGCTAACTCCGCGCACAGTTGAAGAAATAGCCTCGCACTTTAAACGCAGAGGATGATGCGATAACTTCGCGTAAAGGGGGACAAGATTTCTTTCTGCTCTTTCCTTCTCTTTCAAATTCATAGCGACTGCTAATCAAAGATAGCCTCGCAATTCATCGCGACTGCTAATCAAAGATAGCCTCGCAATTCATCGCGACTGCTAATCAAAGATAGCCTCGCAATTCATCGCGACTGCTAATCAAAGATAGCCTCGCAATTCATAGCGACTGCTAATCAAAGATAGCCTCGCAATTCATCGCGACTGCTAATCAAAGATAGCCTCGCAATTCATCGCGACTGCTAATCAAAGATAGCCTCGCAATTCATCGCGACTGCTAATCAAGGACAGCCTCGCGGATTCATTGGGACTACTAGCAAAACCCCGCGTTTCAAGCGCAGGGACGACACAATAAAACGGCGATCTCGCCGACAAGACAAAGCAATCGTCCAGGTTAAAATCAAGTCAAGACATCTCAGAATGGTTCTTAGAAAACCAAGAGATGAGGTTTTTACCTTCGGAAGACGCTGCATAGACTAGTTCGCTGTTGCGTTTACCTTCACGGCTGCTGCCATTAACGCCGGCCAACTTGCGAAAAGCCAGACTCCTCTGGAGAAACATCCTATGAAGAATTGAACGAAGATCAGTTGAAGATCATTCGTGAGTCACTCGAGTTCTCAGAAATTCTTCGGATGAGATGAAGAAGAAGATGAGTCGGGAGCTCTATTTAAACAGAATTTCTGTCGCTTGGTATTCGGCGTGGAAACTCAGGGTAATTAATGACGTAATTACTCATTTCACTGAACACGAAGTGAAGCTGATTAGCTCCGCGTAAGTGAGCGTAGCGCGAGATAGACTTGGTATTCTAACTCCGCGTTTCAGTTTAGATATCCAAAGTATTTCAAAATCTGCTGAAGTCTAAGCCATTTTGAAAACTTTGGAGGGGGTTCTGTTGGCAGTGAAAATTTCTAAGTTAAAAGGATTTTCCACAACAGAACGCGGAGCTAATTCAATAGCCCCGCGTTTGGTTACATTAACCCTGCGTTTGAATAAAACGCGGAGATGTTTAATAGCTCCGCGTTGATTCCGCAGTCTGGCTTATATTAGCCTCGCGTTTGAGTAAAACGCGGAGATGATCAATAGCTCCGCGTTAGCTCCGCGTTTTGGTTATTTAGCGTCGCGTTTTGATGCAATTAAAGCTCCGCGTAAGCAGATAACCAGAATCTCAAATTGATTGAGATTATGATTCTGGGCTTATCCAAATACCCGAATCAAGTCTAATCAGAATTCCATCAAAACTAAGATATTTGATTGGAATTCTTGATGAATGCGAGTTCTATTTAGATAGAAACTCTTGCATTAACCTGGGGCTATAAATACCTTCTTGGTGAAACCCAAAAGGATCTTTTGGAAGTTTTGGTAAAATTCAAGTACGCGCGAGAGCCTTGAACTAATCAAAACCAGAGATCAGAGTTCTTCTTCTTTTCGGCATCGGAAGCCTCCTATCGATCCTTTGGCAATTCAAGTACGCGAGAGAGCCTTGAAGCCTTTGCTGATCATCTTCTGAGATCTTGGAGAATTCAAGTTACGCACAGAGCCTTGAGTTCGTGAAGATCAGAGAAAACTACCATCTTCTTTCTGGAGTTCTTGAGAAGTTCGAGTTACGCGAGAGAGCCTTGAACGAATCAAAGCCAGAGAAGATCGTCTATATTCGGCCGATATCTTTAAAAGAGAAGATTCCAACGTACCGATCGTCCAAAGGAACTACTATAGATCCCATCGCCACAGATCCCACACTATTGTAAAAGAGAGAGATTGAAATATAAAATCCTCTCGTTTGTTCTTTTTTATACCTTGTTCACTTTCATTGTAATCTAAGATGTATTCAATGGGAGGAAGCGAAGCAACTTTTGCGACGAACAGAGGCTATCTTTGATTAGCAGTCACTGTGAATCCGCGAGGCTATCTTTGATTAGCAGTCGCGATGAATCCGCGAGGCTATCTTTGATTAGCAGTCGCTATGAATTTGAAAGAGAAGGAAAGAGCAGAAAGAAATCTTGTCCCCCCCCTTTACGCGAAGTTATCGCATCATCCTCTGCGTTTAAAGCGCGAGGCTATTTCTTCAACTGTGCGCGGAGTTAGCTTAGCTCCGCGTTTTCACTCTTTTGGAAACTCTGTTCCTTTTGCAGTAAGTCCAATTCTTTCTGAAGAGAAATGTATGCGGGCCCATCGATCTTCATCAGCAAAAGTAACTCTAAGGAAGTCAGAAGCATATGCTTTACAACATAGTTGCAGGTTTCAAGCTCTGGCTCCTGGAGATAAACTCCTGAAGGGGCTGTAAATAGGGAGCTACAGCACTTGCAGTTCAGAATTGCAACACTTGCAGTTCAGAATTGCAGTACTTGCAGTTCAGCTTGTGCTTCGATGCAGCACTCCCTTTCCTCTCGTGCTTCATTTCGGATGACAGATCCAAAATGACATTTGCAGAGGAGATCTTTTGCATGTGAACCAGGGAACTGAGCTTCAACACTCCGTAGAGAAATCTTGAATTCTTTTGTATGTGAATCAGGGAACTGAGCTTCAACACCCCGTAGAGAAATCTGGAATTCTTTTGTATGTGAACCAGGGAACTGAGCTTCAACACCCCGTAGAGAAATCTTACTGTTAAGTTATTGATGAGTTGATCATGTAAAAGCTTTTGGGAGAGCTATAACTCCTTCTTTGTAATCTCTTGTTTCATGAATAAAGGCAAATTATTTTCCTCTCTATCTGTTGGCTTCAATAATTTTGCTTGCTCAACAAACAGATGGTTAATAATTCTGGTAAAATAATCTAAGGCTCTTCTGCGTAACTTAGATTACTAATCCAAATGATCGGATAAAGATCACCTTAACTTAGATGGAAGCGCCTAATTGCACTCGTCAAAAATCTAAGTTTTTCCATGATAACGCGAAGCTAAGGCACAGGCTATCCTCGCGTTTTGTATAGTTGCGTGGAGTTAAACAACTTCGCATTTCAATAATCGCGGGAGGCTAATAGCTTCGCGTGTTGGAGAGTAACTGACCAGTCACTTTCTCCGAAATTCGCGCCGAATTCCAAGAGGCGGTTCCTTTCATTTAAAAGAAATCTCTATTTCTTATCCTTCTCACTCTATTTGAGAATTTTCCAGAAACTTAGATATTCAAGCGATCAGAGTTCAGGCGACCCGATCTTCTTCCGACCAAGTTTCTCCTTATTTTCAATCGATTTTTCTCAGCAATGGCACCCAAGACTTGTGCTACTTCTCGAGCAGCTCTATCATCGGCGACTGGCGCAAGCAGTGGTGGCGGCGGCCAAGGCAGCGACGCGCCAGCCCACATTTCACCTATTGGGGGTAAGAATCTTTCCATCGAGACTCTTTAGGACATTTCTAGAGTGATTTGGCTTAAATTTAACTGATCAATCAACTCTTTTACCGGCGAGATCGCCGTACTCCTGCCGTAAGGCTTGGAGAAGAAGAAAAGTCTCTGACTGCCTTCTTACGCGAAGTTATCGCGTCATCCTCGCGTTTAAAGCGCGAGGCTATTTTAAGTAGCAGTCGCGCTGAAACGCGAGGCTATTTTAAGTAGACTTCGCGCTGAAACGTGAGGCTATTTTAAGTAGCAGTCGCGCTGAAACGCGATGCTATTTTAAGTAGCAGTCGCACTGAAAACGCGAGGCTTATTTTGACTTCTGCGCGGTCTAATCTTTAGCTTCGCGCGTCCATACTTAGAGAAATTTTCTGCCCTAGAGAAACTTCTCTTACTCTGGTGTTTCTTTGTGCAGTAGGGTATTCGATGGAATCTCTTCCCCACAAGAACTACTTCGGCTTTGCTGGGGGTTCTGATCCTTCAGGCCAATTCCGTTTCACTACCATTCTGCCCTCGTACAAGCCAGACCCGAAGGATCGCAAGGAGAAGTTGATCAAGTATCATCCCACCACTGCGCGAGAAATGATAACTGATGTTGCTTTTGAAAACGTGAACAGAGAGGCGATGGAGAAACACGCCTTCCTCTTTGGAGACCAGATGGATCAATCAGATGAGATTTTTTCTGAAGAGGAGTGCGTTTGGTTATATAACTCAGGCGAAATGCTGATATTTCTGCATAGAATGGATCGTAGCTATCCTCTGGTCTATCTTCAGAGACTGGCGATACCTCAGGAATTAAAGTGGAGACTAACTCAAGAGCAAGATGGCGTCCCAACAGGCAAATTTGGTGCAAAAGGGGTTTATCAACATGGTTCCTCCAGATGCATTACTGACTTGCTTCCAGGCCGATTTGGCAAGGAGCTTCCAATAGGAGAAGTCCCATCTCGTGCCCGAACTTTCTTAAGTGAGTTCTTGGCGAAGGATGGTCAGCACCCGGCTAGCGACTTCAGGATGTCTGGCTGGGTTCATTCTTCTAACAATATGTGGTGGGCACGCCTTGTTCAGTACATGCTGGACTTCCACGAACCCATTTTAAAGGATATTGGCTTGTATAAAGCCATTAGGAATGTCCAATTCGGTTTTTCCCAGAGTGCTTATCACTTTTACTGTCTCTTGGAGATGTATAACCCTGAGACCTGTACTTTCTTTACACCAGTGGGTGAGCTAGGGTTCGCTCTCCACGAGATGTTTGAGGTTTCTGGGCTCTCGATGGGCGAAGTCCCTTACGAGGAGTATATCCCTACCACCGATGAGTTGAACATGCTATTGGCGAGGGATGAGCGCATCTACGTCACGTACTAGGAGATGATGTGCCATTACCATATTTGCGCTGACCAGACAGGTGCACGTAATCACGGTATTGGCCACAAGAAGTGGGCCGAATACCTTTTTGCCAACCTAAATTCTAAGGATAGCTCGGCCACTATCCATGGTCATTCTCCTGTCCCCATTTCAGAGCTCGACCACCGTGTAGCCAGGGGCCATTACCGTTTGTTTTATACCACGGAATCTAATGAGAATGGATACGGTTTCGGTACTTCATTCAAGAGCTATCACTATCAAGCACTATCAAGCCCAGTTTTCGATCTCCAACAGAGGTCTCGTTGCCGGATTTTTGATGTTGTGGCTCAAAAGATGCGTCATGCCGTCATTGCCCAAGGAAGCGATTGCAATGACCGTGGTATATCCAGCGGTTCTTCTTGCATACGGCCGATCCCTTGGACTCCTTCTTGCCATGGTATGCAATTTGCAATATGGACTGAGGGTGCTCTGTCGTGATTTCCTCCCTACTATTAAAGTCAAGGGGAAAGGAAAGGGCAAGTCGAAAGAGACTGCCCAGCCGAAAACTCCAAACCCTAGGGTGGAGATGCCCTACACATATTTGATGGCGTGGCTCGTCTTGCACTGTCCCTCCTTAATGAGTGCACCAGAGCGTCGTTCGGGCGAAAAGTGCTTCTTTGTAGAACTGTATGAACGCTCTTCATGGAAGCAGAATTATATGTCTCAAATTCAGAAGAGTCTTCGTGGCTTTCAGAACTATGAGATCTTCCGGTGTTTCCCCGATTTCCCTGGCGGAGGATATGGGATGAGGCTGAAGGATGCCATGGGAACAGATAAGTTCACTACTTTATCTGCAGGAGCGTTCTGGTGGCTTCTCAACATCCGTCCCGGACACTTGGTGTATCGTCAAGATCTCAGGTGTCAGATCGAGCCATATACTCCGAGTCGCTTTGCTCGCCAGTTTGAATACTCTCAACTCTATGTGGGTAATCCAAATAAAGATCTTGCTCACGAGGGAGATTTGTATGAAGGTGCCCGTGGCTGGTTCCATTTTGCAGCGGGCGGGACCGAGGCTGAATTCTCCTTGCCCCAGAAGGTGCCAGAATTGGCCATGACCCTCAGTTTCTGCAATTGGTTCAATATTGCGAATGCTGACGTGCTCGGCTTCTCTCTCAATCGCAGTTGTTGCAAATAGTTTGAAGTCCTCTATATTAGCCGCCAGGGTGCTTCTAGGGTAAGAATAAAAGGAATGGAAGAATTCCTCGGCGCTGCGGCTGAGCCTTCGGATGTTAGCGAATCAGACGATGATGCCGGTGATGATGACGACAATACTGGTGCTGGTGGAGCTCCTCAGCCTGTTGTCAGTCGTCCCCTGAGTCCAACTCTCAAACACCGCGGCACTTTACAGAAAAGGCCGTGTAAGAAGCAAAAACTGGCACAGGAAACTTTGATAGCCCCCCAAGAAGTGGCTATCAAACTTGCTTCTGACTTGTTGGCTTCAGCTGTACCCCCAGTGTTGGCAAGGGATGATGAGCCTACTAAAGCTCCAAGCGTTGCTGAGGTTTCGGCTCCTTCGGCCGTAGAGCCTGTGGCAGAACCTGGAGTGCAACTAACGGGTAGTGAGACGGGTACATTGCTGGAAACGACAATGGCTCCCCCTTCAAGTCCGACAACTGGACTTGTATCGCCTGGTATGGCCCTTAATATTTTATCTTTTGCCCGTTATTATTTAACGTAACACTGCTTTTCTGGTCTTCTGACATGCAGGTGGTCAACTTCTCTCGCCAATGCACTCGACTACCCAAGTAGAGTCTGACGATAGAATGGATCATTCCAGCTCCGTTGGTGGTGTGGGTAGCTCTACTAGTGAGTTTGCGCCTGATTATTCCACACCGGCTCCTGTCTCTGTTTCCTCTTCAATTCCCCCAATTGACGAATTGGGAAGTGACGAGAGAACTGAGATTATTATCGCAGCTGCTGCTAATGAGGCTACACCTTCTCCTAGCATGCCATCTCCAACGCCAGTCTGTTCCACTGAGACATTGCCCACAGTCGTTGGCGTGCCTTCTCAGTCAGCGATTTTAACGTCGTCTGTTGTCGTGGCTGCTGAGATACCTGCAATTCTTCCGACTTCAAGCCTTCCAGCAGGGGAGGAGAATAATTTGAAATTCTCGTTCGAAGATGCTTCTCCCACCGGAGGAGCTTCAGGCGAAGTGATCTCATCTTCTCTTCCTGTTGGTGGGGGTACCCAAGTGATCTGTACTGACGGTACTTCGTCTGGGGTCTTCAGCTCTTCCAGATCTGCACTGGCTCTGCTGGTCCCCCATATTATGAATTTAATGCAGGGACGGGCTTCTTCTTCTCCAATTCCAGCAACTACTGCTCCCTTGCTTACGACGCCTTTCTTGGCATTACCTACTTTGCCTACCGACACTACAAATCCTCTTGAAAAACTTTTCGGCTTCACTGTCGAGGATTTTATGCATTTGTTAAGAAGATGTGTCGAGATGGTTCTTGCTGGCCACGATTTCTTCAACTTCGCACGTCCATTGTTACTCCGCTATCTAGGAAATATTAAAGAATTCGGTGGACAAGATCGAGCAGCTCCATACCGGGCCCGCCTTGCAGCCTTAGAAGAGCAGGTGACCACACTACACACACTCCGTCAGGCGGATGTGGAGGCGATCACTGAGATAGAGCTGGCGCGGCTTTGGGCAGAATCCTTATCTCGAAGAAATATTTTAAGGCAACAGGAGGAGAGATGGTCTCGGGAGCTGACAGAGCTCCAGGCCAGTCGGGAATCCGTTCTTGGCGACCTGCAGAGGGTAAACTTTGGAATTGAGGAAAGTCAGGCGGCCATCTCTAAAGCTCAGGGGCTGGTGCCATTAGTACAGGAGGCTTTTTAAGGTACTCCTTGAGGTCATCAAATGCCTGCCGACATACCTCATCCCATATGAAAGACACTCCCTTCTTCATAAGTTTGGAGAATGGTTGGCATCGTTCAGATAAGTTGGATATGAAGCGCCGAATATAAGCGAGCTTTCCTTATATTCCCCTTAATTCCTTAAGATTACGGGAAGGCGGCATTTCGCTTACCTTTTCAGGGTCGAGGAAAATTCCTTTTGAAGTTATTATGAACCCCAGAAACTTCCCGCTGGATACCCCCATGAACGACTTGGTAGGATTCATCTTCAGGTGATGTTTCCGCATAAGATCGAAGACTACTCTTAAATCATGAAGATGATCTCCTTTGTCTTTGCTTTTAACTGCTAAGTCATCCACATAGCACTCCACTGTTCTGCGCAAGTGTTCTTTGAATATGGCACTCATTGCGCGTTGGTAGGTGGCACCTGCATTCTTTAATCCGAATGGCATCACCGTATAACAGTATACCCCTAGTGGCGTTCTAAAAGCTGTATGCTTTTCATCATCCGGGTGCATCTTGATTTGGTTATAACCTGAGAAGCCATCCATAAAGGATATCCTCTCATAACCGCAAGTATTATCAATCATCACATCGGTGATGAGAAGTGGAAATTCATCCTTGGGACATGCAGCATTGAGATCCCGAAAGTCGATGCATATCCAGATTTTGCCATTCTTTTTACGGACTGGCACTATGTTGGCAACCCAATCAGGATGCTGCTCTTCTCGGATAAACCCGGATTTTATAAGCTTATTGACCTCAGCAACTATTGCCTCCATCAATTCCGGTCGAAAATGCCTCTGTTGCTGTTTAACAGGTTTGACATCTTCTTTTATATTTAACCGGTGTGTGGCAATTTGAGGGTCAAGCCCAGGCATATCTTCATAACTCCATGCGAACACATCTATATACTCTTTGATAAGGGATATAAGTTCCTCTTTTTTAAAGGAGTTAGTGTGTCGCTTATGAAAATGGGTTTCGGATTTTCTTCCGTTCCCATATTAACCTGTGTTAATTTGTCTTCTGTGGGCGGGTCACGCTGTTCAAAGCGAACATCCCAGAGAGTATCCATATGTCTAGCTCAAGCATCATCTTGAACGTCAATTGGTTCCTCGTCGCTTTCTGGCGCGGCTGAAACCATATTGATTGTCAAAGATTGAAACCAAGCACCGGTGCTTATATCTGAATCATGATCTGGTGAAGATGTTTCTTCTTTGACCGAAGAACTCTCTTCAGCTTTTAATGGTGACGAAGGTGGAGTAGATACATAACCCAACCCCCTGCGGGTCTTCTGATAATAATCAGGGCTCTTTCCTCTCGGTCTAAACGAGGGTATGAGATTCCGTCTCCCTTTTCCAAAGTTTAATCCCGGCTTGTGGGTGAAATCATATCCCATTTTCTTCATTATTTGCCGAGACTTCTGCTCATATAGGTGAAATTTGGGTGATGTCTGCTCATCACTTTCACTACTTTGTTTTCGACGAGGTGAGGTAATTACTTTACCGAACATAATCGGCCTTTGGGATCCTCTTTGAGGAGGCACTTCAAAGTAGTGACCTTTCTCCTCAGCTATTTTAGACTGAGAGATGAGGGATGACCTAAGTGGCAAATGACATGCTGCCAGAACTTCAAGTTCGGATAGGCCATCCACTTCGGTAGAAGTACAAGAGGGTTCTGATTCAGTAGCTATAGCATGCTCGTAGACTAACTTTACATTTTCATTAATAACCCATTCACTTTCTATTACATCCACTATATTATCAAGACCTAAGATAAGATCTAGGTGAGGGTTGATTTCGTAATCACCCTCATCATCTTCTCCAAGGAGCTCGTACTCAGTGTCGGCTTCATTGCCACTGTCGTCGGGCTTTGGAGACTTGCTAAGATTGTCATTGGAGGCTTCATGTGCTGGCTTGTAGAGTGCAGCATCTGTGAAGTAATTCTCCAACCCTTTGAATGGCTGCTTGTCCGCAATTAGTGTCCGGACCTCTCCTTCCTCATCGCAATATTTCATGCACTGGTGAAGAGTCGACGTAACTATCTTATGAGTGTGGATCCAAGGTCGCCCCAATAAAATATTGTAGGAGGTATCAGCGTCAATTACATAGCATGTAACCTCCGTTTTCAAGTCTCCAATTTGACACCGCAATCGGATCTTACCAAGAGGATGGCTATTATTAGCGTTGAATCCATAGATGGTAGTGTGTGTAGGTGTCAAGCGATGAAGGGAAATCCCCAACAGCTGTATCAATCTACTGGGCACGACGCTGAGTGCAGAACCTGGATCAATCTGAATTCGGTCCACTTTTGTGGACCCGACATATCCAGTGAAATATAAAGGCCTATTATGCTTTATATTCCTCACCTGCATGTCTTCTGGAGAGAAGATCATTTGTGGGACTTGCCTCCTCACTTGATGACAGTGGGGGCAAGAGTCCCGCTCTTCGATGGCCGGCTCGACAATCTGAGCTAGGAACGCCTCAGAGTCTGCCAAGGCCTCTCTTAGAGCTTCACGTGTTGATTTTGATAATCTCAACAATTCGTAAAGCGTTACTCGCGCTGGAATGTTAGCCAATTGCGCAATTATGTCAAATTCGAAGGGAGTTTCTTTGGCTCCTTCATCTCTGGCAGGATTCTTCTGGAAACGAAATCCTTTCTGCTTCGCAGGCTTTGCGAGTTCTGCATAGATGTCTTTTGGATCAACTCTAGTGTAGTTCTTAAGATATGTCTTTCCAGATCGAGTACCGGAAGGGCCTGCCCCATCTTGATGGGTGGCCATAGTTTCGGGTTCTTCTTCAGAATCTGTGAAGGCCCCCGAAACTATATATTCTTCCTTTATATCTGCAGAAATGGTATTAACAGCCCGTTTCTTCTCTTGACCTCCTGAAGCAGTCCATTGTTCATCTTCCAGTAAGTCGGGGTGAACCCACATAACTTCCCCCTTTTGGGTTGTTACAGGGACAAGTCCCTCTTGGGCTTTGTTGTGCGGATCAAGATTCTTCGTGACCATCTTACCCTTAGGGATTGGGGTCACTCCTGCGGGAAACTCGTGGGTTCCGACCATTATGGTTGCCATATTGGCAGTGACTTTCTTCTGTTCTTCCTTAAGCGTCAGAACTCCAGCCTCTATTAGTGCTTGGATTCTGTTCTTAAGGGGAAAACAATCCCTGGTAGGGTGCCCAACATTCCGGTGATAAAGACAGTAGTTGGGGTCTTTAGTCTTACCCGTATCTTCTGGCTTCTTATTCTCCGGAAGTTTTAGCATTCCTTTCTTCTGGAACAGGTGAAAGAGGATATGTGTCTGTTCCGCCTTGAAAGTGTAATTCCTTTCTTGTTGCGGTCTGATTTGCCTTGATCCTTGCTGACCTTGAGGCTTTGGCTCTGGCGGAGGACCGATTTTCTGAGGAGCAGCTTCTGACGACATGACTGCTTTCTCTTTATTCTTATTGCTGTTGTTTTGGGTATATGGCTTACTACCCCCAGCGTTTCTTGATCCGCGGGATTCCTCAACTCGGCGAATCAAGTTTTCAGCTTGCTCTCCTTGTTTGAGCAGGTCCCTCCACGTCTTAGACTCTACGGCCCCCATTTTGAGGAGCACATTGGTCTTAAGGTTGTGTTGACAGATCTCGACTAGAGTTTCCTGGATCATTCCGTGTTTACAATGTACGGACTTCTCCCGGAACCTTTCTATGAAATCTTTAACCGCTTCTTGTTCTCCTTGCCTAGTTGCAAGGAGGGAATGAACCGTAATCTCGGTGTCATCCTCGAAGAAACGTGAGAGAAATAATTTCTCAACATCTAACCAGGTATTAATAGTACCTGGGGGCAACTGCATGAACCAAGTAAAAGCAGGCCCTCGCAAAGTACTTGCAAATACTTTGGTCATGATGGGATCATTACCCATTAAGTGTCCTGCTTGGGACAAAAAGTAATATATATGCTGACTGGGCGATCCCTTCCCGTCGTATGGCTCTAACTTGAGCGGCTTATACTTTGGTGGGTAAGGTATCATATCCCATTCAGGAGGATACGGTCTAGAGACCCCAGCTTCTTTCAACTCTTTTTTACGCATTAAAGCTTCGAGTTGACTCTGCAGCTTTTCTATCTTTTCGCCATGCGGATCATGGAAAGAAAATCTATCCTCTTCCTCATGCATCGAGTGGGCTTTCTCTTCCTGTTCTTCTTCATTCAGAGTTTCTTTGCCCTTTTTGGCATTATCTTCAACAAACCTCGATAGCATGACTTTGAGTCCTTCAATCATCTTTTGCTGCTCTCGAATCATCTTTTCTTGAGCTTCAAATCTCTGATTGATATCATCAGACTTATCTGCCATATGCGATGCTGACTTCTGTAGCCGAGACGATATAGAGGATGGAGGCGAGGCTATAGCGGAATTATCGCTGTCCTCGTCGTAAGAACCCCCTGCGAGCTTCTTATAATTTCGGGGCGGGACGGCTCCTGATCTTAGTCGAGTAACACGATGAGGTTCTTCATCGCTTGATTCTGAATCATCATCCGTCTCTGCAATTTTCTTCCCTTTTCCTACCATGTTGGAAGTTACAGCTCTCCATTGTTTCAGGGGAGTGGTTCTTGTTTTCTTAGCAGGATTCTGGTTTGACTCGTTTAATCGGTAGAACACAGATATCCTGTTCTTGCTGCAGCCACAGTTGTCCATCACGGCTGATACTGCTGTCACAAGTTGCTGGCAATGGCAAATATGTTCAACTTGAAGTTGGTCTATGCCTCTTTTCTTAGAGAGATGTTCCCTGAGATCAGTGCCTCTAGCCATGGAGTCAAGAGGTCCATTCAACTCTTGAGAATATTTAGGAATCCACTGAAGCTTCTTTGATTGATCAACCCTGACTCTGGGGTCGGACCAATCCTCGCGTGGCTTAGGAATAGCCTCGCGTTTCACATTGCGGGCCTGAAGAATAGCTCCACGCTTATCCACACTAGCCTCGCGTTTCTCGCTGGCTTGGTGTGTCCTTGGAAGTTTAGCTTCTGGAATAATAGCCCCACGTGAAGGGAAGTTCTTGCACGTTGGCTTATCTTTGCGATTAACGCAGATCATAGCTTCGCACTTAGCGCGGTTTTTACGACTGACAACTATCTGCCAATCATCTTCCAGTTCCTTGTGGGTGTCAGAAGTCTTGCGTTTATTGCAAGTATCACTGGCTTCGCGTCTCTCGCTAGGCACAGTAATAGCCTCGCGTGGAGAATCACACGCTGGCTTTGAATAATTTTTATACTTGCGTAACTCGCGAGTGTTGGGTATTCTGCGACTAGCGCAACCCTTACTGGCTTCGCGTCTCTCGCTAGGCACAGTAATAGCCTCGTGTGGAGAATCACACGCTGGCTTTGAATAATTTTTATACTCGCGTAACTCGCGAGTGTTGGGTATTCTGCGACTAGCGCAACCCTTACTGGCTTCGCGTCTCTCGCTAGGCACAGTAATAGCCTCGCGTGGAGAATCACACGCTGGCTTTTCCTTACTTTTAAGGCAAGTTGTATCTTCGCGTTTAACGCGGTAGAGATTGGTCTCGCGGGTAGCGCGAGCCAGTTTGCGAGGGACCATAGCCTCGAGTCCTCTAGAGTTAGCTCCGCGTCCAAGGCAGGCTTTAAGGGCTCTACGCCTCGCTCTCCGGTTCCTGTTCCGGAGTTGGGTCCTGGTCAGTCCAGTTCCCAAATCTTCTTCGGCAATCGGAAGCTCATCCTCGGCTAGGATTTCTTGTGTGAACTCCGGCTCTATAGCCGCAGTCTCCAAGGATCCCCGTCTCTCGGTGGATACCTTTCTACCCGTCACTCTGGCATTGGAGTACATGCGACGATAGTGCCGTGTCTCATCCAAGTCACCTGATCCGGAGGAGAGGAACTCCTCGTACTTCTGCTGGTCGATTTCAACAACCAGTGTGTCTACTTCGGATCCGATCAAGTCAACGTCCGATTGCGCCACAATCTCTTCATCAGTGAAAGAGACGGCTCCCACTGTGGTCGCCAGTTTGTTCGTCGCAGAAGTTCCTTCGCTTCCTTCCATTGAATACATCTTAGATTACAATAGAAGTGAACAAGATGAAAATAGAACAAACGAGAGGATTTTATACTTCAATCTCTCTCTTTTACAATGTGTTGTGGGATCTGTGGCGATGGGATCTATAGTAGTTCCCGTGGACGATCGGTACGTTGAAATCTTCTCTTTTAAAGATATCGGCCGAATATAGACGATCTTCTCTGGTTTTGATCTGCTCAAGGCTCTCTCGCGTAACTCGAACTTCTCAAGAACTCCAGAAAGAAGATGGTAATTTTCTCTGATCTTCACGAACTCAAGGCTCTGTGCGTAACTTGAATTCTCAAAGATTTCAGAAAAATATCTCAATTGCCGAAAAGAAGATCCTCCCTAGGGTTTCACCAGGAAGGTATTTATATCCCCAGGTTAATGCAAGAGTTTCTATCTAAATAGAACTCGTATTCATCAAGGATTCCAATCAAATATCTTAGTTTTGATGGAATTCTGATCAGACTCGATTCGGGTATTTGGATAGGCCCAGAATCATAATCTCAATCAATTTGAGATTTTGGTTATCTGCTTACGCGGAGCTTTAATCGCGTCAAAACGCGGCGCTAAATAACCAAAACGCGGAGCTAACGCGGAGCTATTGATCATCTCTGCGTTTTACTCAAACGCGAGACTAATACAAGCTAAACTGCGGAATCAACGCGGAGCTATTAGACATCTCCGCGTTTTATTCAAATGCAGGGTTAATGTAACCAAACGCGGAGCTATTGAATTAGCTCCGCGTTCTGTTGTGGAAAATCCTTTTAACTTAGAAATTTTCACTGCCAACACCTTGTGCATTTTTTTCCCTTGTCTCATTGCAGGCTGTGAGGGTTAATTTCTTTCGCGGCGTCAGGTATAAAAATAATTTTTCCTGTCTAATTTTGTCGAATATGCTTCATTTATATATATATCTTTATAGTGCCTAGGCTAACACGCTTCTGATTCCTTAATTAGGTTTTCGCTAGCGTGGTGGGCGTATACGTTCCCTATGACAGGAGCTGCAATTGCAACCATCAATTACTCGATGAAAGTCACGAACACGTTCACCAGGTCCCTTTCCATCGGACTGTCTATGATCGCTGCTATCACGGTCATGTCTCTAGTTGTCGCAACAATGATCCATGCCTTTGTCCTTGACAATCTCTTCCCTAATGACATTGCCATTGCCATCACCGAGAAGAGACCCAAGTCGCGAAAGAAGCACAGACGCATAGAAGCTTCCGTCACACATGAAAGCTCAACGGAAATGACATAACTGCATTTATCTGCCCATTGTATACGGTTGCGATATGACTGGATCCCTCTGGCAAAGTGAAGAATACATTTAGAAAAAGTACATGAGTTCGGTTGAACTTGGGCACTTGATCGATTTGGAAATGAAGATTGCATAGTAATTGAGGCCGATTGCGCAACTGCAAGGAGTCTTGGTGGTGTTGTTGAATAATGTGAAGAACTGAGTAAATTAACCTATCCTACTTTGTTGAGTTACAAGTGAATTATTTTGAGTATATAATACGTCAATGGAGTAAACCAAATTTTCTTAATTCACTGGTACCTTCCATGTAATTTTCTCGAGATTTTCTCAATTTTCTTAGTGAGATTTATAAAGTTGCACATCTAACGTCAATGAATTCTGACAGGCATTTCACGAGGGAGTTCATCTTTCTTGAAATCCCAAGTCTCCATGGCGACAAATTTGACTAAATTGGACAAAAACTAATTGCCCAGATTGAAATTTCAAATCTACCCTATACTTCAGCCAAGCTCCAGACAACTAAACTAAATTGGGTAGAAACCAGGCCAATATCTGTTCGCAGCAGAAATTTATTGTTTTCCTTCCATTGAATTCAACTTAGATTACAACGAAAGAGAACAAAAGACAAAGAATAAACGAGAGGATTTATAACGAAAGAGAACAATATCTGACGACGATGGTCTTCATGCTCTTGATGAAGAAAATGCCGCCCGATGGTAGAGTTGATCTTTTCTTGTCTTGATTCGTTCAAAGCTCTCACGCGTAACTCGAACTTCACAAAAACTTCCAAAAAATCTCTCAAGGCTTCCTCAAGAGGGTATTTATAGGTTTAGGATGATATGAGAGTTTCTATCTAAATAGAATTTGTATTCATCAAGGATTCCAATCAAATATCTTAGTTTTGATTTAAATCTCTTGATTTAGAGTTCTGATAGGACTTAATTTGGGTATTTGGATAAACCCAAATCTTAATCTCAATCAATTTAAGATTCTGGTTATTTACTCACGCGGAGTTAATCTCACCAAAACGCGGAGCTAAGGAACCAGAACGCCGGGCTATTGAATAACTCCGCGTTTTGCTCAAACGCGAGGCTAAAACAGCCAAAAGCGGAGCTATAGAGTTAGCTCCGCGTTCTGTTGTGGAAAATCCTATTTACTTAGAAATTTTCATTGCCAACAGAACCCCCTCCAAAGTTTTCAAAATGGCTTAGAATTTAGCAAATTTTGAAATACTTTGGATCTTCAAATTGAAATGCGGAGTTAGAATACCAAGTCATCTTCGCGTTTTGTTCACTTGCGCGGAGCTAAATAGCTTCGCGTTTCAGTGAGTAACTGCTCTGATTCCCATGTCGAATACCAAGAGACGGGTTTTCTCATTTAAATAGAGTCTTTAACTCTTCTTCCCCCTTACTTCATTCAAAGAGTTTTTCCAGAGACCAGAGCTCAGGCGATCAGAGTTCAGGCGACCGGCGACTAGCAACCCGAGCGATTCCCGACCATTTTCCTTCGATTTTTCCAAGATCAATGGTACCCAAGAAGACCACGACATCGCGTGCCTCCTCACCATCGACGGTCGGCGCTAGCAGCGGCGGCAGCAGCCGAGGTAGTGGCCACAGCGGTGAGCCAGTTCATGCCGCGCCTATTGGAGATAAAAATCTCAACTTTTGGACAATTTTGGGGTGATTTGGCTTGGTTTTAACCGGCCAATCGCTTCTTTTGTCGGCGAGATTGTCGTTTTCCAGCCGTACGGTTTGGAGAAGAAGAAAGGCCTCTGGTCTTCTTCTACGCGAAACTATCGCGTTATTCTCGCGTTGGAAACGCGGGGCTATTTTTACTAGCTGTCGCGTTTAAACGCGAGGCTGTGAACTTTTAGCTTCGCGTTTGTAAACACGAGGCTATTAGCTTCGCATTTTGCATTTCTCCGCGAAGTTACTTGTTAGCTTTGCGTTTTATAAAAATGTGAGGCTATCTCCTTACCTTCGCGCGGAGTTATATTTAGCTCCGCGTTTCTATACTTAGAAGATTTTCTGAGTTTTAGTAAAACTTTTTCTAACTATTGATTTTTCTTTTGCAGTGGGATATTCGGTGGACGCTCTCCCCCATAGGCACTACTTCGGATTTGCTGGAGGTGCGGATCTGACGGCTCAATTTCGCTTCACTACCGTGCTTACTGCATACAAGCCAGGCTTGAGGGAGCGTAGAGGGAAGTTGATTCGGTATCACCCTGCTACTGCAAGGGAGATTATAACTGATGCTGCCTTCAAGGCCACCAACCGGGAAGTTTTGGAGAAGCCCGCATTTCTGTTTGGAGATGCAATGGGGCAATCAGACCAGATCCTCTTTGAAGAAGAGTGCATGTGGCTTTACCAATTTGGTGACTTGCTAATATTTCTGCCCAGCATGGAACGTAGCTATCCTCTAGTCTATCTTCAAAGGCTAGCCATGCACCGTGAATTGGAGTGGAGGCTAAGCCAGGAGTACGATTGCGTCCCTACGGGCAAGTTGGGCGCACACGGGGCTTACCAAGATGGTCCCACAAAATGTATCACTGGGTTGCTTTCGGGAAGAATCACTAAGGAGCACCCAGTAGGAGAGGTCCCAATTCGCGCACGAACTTTCCTAAGTGAGTTCATGGCGCAAGGAGGCCAATACCCAGCCAATGATTTCAGGATGCCTGGCTAGGTCTACTCTTCTGGCAACATGTGGTGGGCCTGCCTCGTCCAATACATGCTGGATTCCTATGAACTAGTTCTGAGAGAGATTGGCTTATACAAAACTATCAGAAATGTTCAATTCGGGATTCCTCAAAGTGCCTATCACTTCTTTAGTCTCTTGGAGATGTACAACCCTGAGACTGGCACTTTCTTTACACCAGTGGGTGAGCTGGAACTTGCTCTCCACGAGATGTTTGAAGTGTCCGGGTTGTCAATGGGCGAAGTCCCATACGAAGAGTATATCCCTACCAGCGAAGAGTTGAACATGCTGATGGTGAGGGACGAGCGAATCAACGCCACCTACTGGGAGATGATGTGTCATTATCGCATCTGCGCCGACATGGCAGGTGTGCATAATCAGGGTATCGGTCATAAGAAATGGGCCGATTACCTTTTTGCCAACTTAAACTCCAAAGAGAGTTCAGCAACAGTCCATGGCTATGCTCCTGTTGACGTCAAGGAGATCGATCGCCGCATCACTAAGACACGCACTATATTTTATACTGCTGAATCCAACGAAGGTGGATTCAGTCCTGGCACCATCTTCAAGAGTTTTCACTACCAAGCTCAGTTCTCAGTATCCAATAGAGGTCTTATTGCTGGGTTCTTGATGCCATGGTTGAAAAGGTGTGTCGTGCCGTCATTGCCAAAAGAGGCAATTGCAATTAACGTGGTATATCCAGCAGTTCTACTTGCATACGGCCTACCCTTCGGACTCCTTCCTACCATGGTGTGCAACCTACAGAGCGGACTACGAGCGCTCTGTAATGGTTTTATTCCTGCCGACAAGAGGAATGGGAAAGGAAAAGGCAAGTCAAAGGAGACTACCAAGGTGAAGACTCCGAACCCCAGGGTGGAGATGCCCTACACATATCTGATGGCGTGGCTCGTCATGCACTGCCCCTCTTTAATGAGTGCAGCCAAACACCCCCTGCTGACAAGCCTTTACTTGTGGAGCTATACGAACGCTCTACATGGAAAAATCATTACATGTCGCAAATCCGGAAGACGCTCTGCCATCATCAAAATTACGAGATCTTCCGATATTTCCCAGATTTTCCTGGTGGGGAATACGGGTCGAAATTCAAGGATATTGCGGGGGCAGATAATTTCACTGTCTTATCCTCAGGAGCGTTCTGGTGGCTCCTTAATATTCGCCCAGGGCACTTGGTGTATCGCCAAGACACCGTGTGTCATATTGAACCATACACCCTGAGCCGCTTCGCTCGTCAATTTGGGTACTCTCAACTCTATGTGAATAATCCAAATAAGAAGCTGGCCTATGACGGGAACTTTTATGAGGGCGCCCGCGGCTGGTTCCACTTTGTAGCTGGTGGAACCGGGGCTGAATTCGTCATGCCTCAGAAGTCGCCACAGCTGGCCATGACTCTTAGCTTCTGCACGTGGTACAGCATTGCCAATACTGACGTGCCCAACTTCTCCACCAACCGGAGTTGTTGCAAAGAAATAGAAGCATTTTACTCTAGCCGCAAGGGTGCTAAAAGAGTAAAAGTGAAAGAAATGGACGAGTTCCTTGGCGCGGCGGCCGACCCATCAGATGTTGGCGACTCTGATGACGATGATGGTAACAATGATGGTGACGATGATGACGCTGATGTTGGAGGTGCTCCCCAACCCATGGTCACTCGTTCCCGGAGTCCGACCGTCAAACGCTGCGGAGCCCCGAGAGAAGGACCGGCCAAGAAGAAGAAGAAGTTGGCTCCGGGGACCCTATTAGTCCCTCAAGAGGCGGCGATCAAGTTTGCTTCGGACTTGTTGGCCCCAACCCTGCCATCTGAGCTGGCAGAGGAGAATGCGCCTAGTGAAACCCCTAACGCCCCTGAAGTTTCTGATGTTGCGGTTCGCCTGCCAATTCAAGAATCAGCCGAGTACACTACGAAGCAACCTTTGGGTGGCGAGACGGGTGTACTCTTAGAGACAACGACGGCTCCTCCTTCAAGTCCAACCACAGGACTTGTATCTCCTAGTATGGTTCTTTTAAATTTTATATTCTATCTTCTATTCCTTTTTCTATATTATATGTAACACTCCTTTTTTGCTTTTCTGAGATGCAGGTAGTCAAATCCACTCTCTTATGCATTCAACTACCAGGGTAGGGTCTGAGGAGCTGGTCGACTATTCTGGCACCACCGGCTCAGTGGGTGGTCTGGGTAGTTCGGCGGAGGAGTTTGGCGTGGATTATTTCACGCCAGCTCCTCTCTCTGTTCCTGCTTCGGCTCCTTCACTTGACGAACTTGGGAGCGATGATAGGATAGAGATTGTCGTTGCGGCTGCAGCAAGAGAGGCTCCCCCATCCCCAAGTCTGCCATCTCCAACACCAATGGTCTGCTCCAAGGAAACTTTTCCAGTAGTAGCTGGTGTGCCCTCTACTCCTCAGCCAGCGATATTAACGTCGTCGACAATAATGACTGTTGAGACATTGGTGACTCTTCCAGCCCCAAGTCATCCGCCAACAGGGGATGAAGAGAATTTAAATTTCTCGTTCGAAGCTACCTCTGTCACAGGAGGAGTTTCGGGTGAAAATACTCTATCGTCTACCCCTGCTGGTGGCACTGCTCGAGTGATCTGTACTAGTGATAATTCGCCTCGGGTTCCCAGTTCTGCCAAGTATTTATTGGCTTTCTGGCCCCGCATGTAATGAGTCTCGTACAGAGACGGGCTTCTTCTTCCTCAACTCCAACGGATGCCACTCCTCCCCCGGCGACATTTTCCTTAGCGTTGCTTGCTTTAAACACAGACACTGTGGACCCCCTCGAAGAATTCTTCAACCACAGTGTTAATGATTTTATGCGGTTGCTAAGGAGATGTATTGGGATGATCCTGGACGGAAGAGATTTCCTTGATCTTGGACGTCCAATGTTGTCCAGCTACCTGGATAATATTGAAAGGATTGGGGGACATGACCGAGCAGCTCTTTACTGGGCCCTCCTTGAAGCTTTAGAAGAGCAGGTAAACATGCTAAACACAGTTCGTCAAGCGGATCACTGAAATAGAGTTGGCGCGCTACGGGCAGAGTTAACAGCTCGTCAAGAAGAGTTGAGGCGCCAGGAGGAAGGATGGTCGCGGGAGTTGGTGGAACTACGAGCCAATCAGGAGTCTATTCTCAGGGGGTTAGAGATGGTGGACTTCAAAATTGAGGGGAGCTAGGCCGCCATTCTTAGAGCCAAAGAGACTATCGCTAAGGCTTGGGCTATTCTAGAAACCAGCGAGTCTCGGATAGGGAAATCCGTTAAGAAACGGGAAGAGCTGATCCTTCAATAAGGACAGCTCGAGCAGGAGGGCATAATAAGGAGCCGCGCTATCGAAGAGTCTCGTCAGCGGTTGACCCAGCAACTTGCAATAAATGACGATGATTTGCGTCGGCAAGCTCAACACTCCGTGGAGGAGTCTCGTCGTCGAGTTATCAATGAGACGACAAATAAATTGAAGCTTCTGGGAGATCCATAACTCTCTTTCATTCTATTCTTTATTCTTTATTCTTTTTGTAATAAAAACTTGTAATAGAAGAAAGAACTTAATGATTCTTTGGATTCTTTTGAAACTTTATTCTTTTAATTTATGAATAAAGATAATTCTTTTGATACTTTTATCTGTTGGCTTCAAGAATTTGCTTGCACAACAAATAACTTGTCATCAAAATAGTTCACCGTTTTGGTAAAACAATCCAAGGCTCATCTGCGTAACTTAGACTGCTAATACCAACCGGTTTATAATTATTAACCTCGGTAAAGCCCATTATATAGAGCTCAATGATAGTTTGGTGAAAGCGTTTAACTACTTACACCGGGATGATCGGGTCAGGATCATTACCTTAGACAGAGGCGCCTAACTGCACATGCCTTAGTTTAATGGATGCAATTCAAGGCTCTGATGCGTAACTTGAACTGCACATGCCAAAATAATCTAGTGATGATTATCAGATTTCCGCAGAGGCGCTTAATTGCACATGCCTTAGATGAAGGAGTTCAAGTGCTCATATGCGTAACTTGAACAAGTGGATGGTTATACTTCTAGGGATTATGAACCAGATGTGACAGTTACTCGGTCATCATTCTGGTTTATTTAAGTATAATATTTCTTCAAAAATTTGCCGTTGATCGGCATCATCATCCTATCGCCATTTTGGTTCATGAAGCAATAGGCTCCACTAGAGTATACCGTCTCCACAATAAACGGTCCTTCCTGTTTGGGTTTAAATTTACCCTTAGTCTTATGGGTTAGAATCATTGGCCTTTTAATAACCAGAACCAAGTCTCCTTATTTAAAGGTCCTTGGTTTAACGTTCTTATTGAACGTTCGCGAGATTCGGGCTTGATACAACTCAATTTGTTATTGAGCCCGGAGACGTTTTTCATTCAACGCTTCTAGTTCTCGCAATCTTTGTTGATGGTGCTCTTTTATCGTCATCTTTGTGGCTAAGGCCACTCTTAATGATGGTATCCGGATTTCAAGAGGCAGGACAGCCTCACTTCCATAGACCAAGGAGAACGGGGTAGTTTTTGTTGGAGTGCGAACGGTGGTGTGATAAGCCCACAAACACTCTCCTAGCTTTTCATCCCAGTCTCGTTTGTTAGAGGAGACAAATTTCCGAAGGAGTTTAATGATCGTCTTGTTGAAAGTTTCGGCCAATCCATTTGTCGCGGGATTGTATGGTGTTGAAGCAATGTTCTTAATTCTGAACTTATCGCAGAATCTTGAGAACCCCTGGCTGATGAATTGCGGTCCATTATCATGAATGATTCTTCGAGGGACACCAAAACAGTAAATGACATGATGCTTAATGAACTTAATCACATCTATCGTTTTTACCTCTCTCATAGGCACGGCTTCGGCCCATCTTGAAAAATAATCAGTTATTGCGAGGATAAACCGATGTCCTCTGGATGACGGGGGAGTTATGGGCCCCACAATATCCATTCCCCATGCTTCAAACGGCCAGCTAGCAACAGTAGTGTGCAAATATTCTGGGGGTTGATGGACAAAGTTAGCATGTACCTGACATGCATGGCACCGCTTAGCGTATGTCATTGCCTCTATAATTTCTTCGGCCAGTAGTATCCCAGCCTTCTTATGCGGTCTCCAAGTTTTGGATCGGGCTGATGAGCTTCACACACCCCATCATGTATTTCTCTCAGTACTTCATCAGCTTCCGCTTTTGATATGCAGCGTAGCAGGAGACCATCACTTGACTTCTTATATAAAGTTTGAAGTGTATGATCATAGTAAAATCTCAGAGCCTTCCTCTTTATCGAGGCGGCTTCCTTTGGATCATCTGGCATATCCCATATAAGACATAATTTATAAATGGAAATCGCCAATCACGGGGTTCCAGAATTAAGCCTGTCTGGCACACCTCTTTGGTTTGGAATACCGTGTCTGGATGGAGGAGTTATCTGCTACCAATAGTGATGCTTTTAGCTTACCTGGCGGGATCGCCAATGTTGCAGCTAGTGCGGCAAGAGCATCTGCATAGACGTTCTCATTCCGAGATATATGATAGATATAAAACTGTTCAAAATATCCTGCTAGCTCGATAGCTAGCTGATGATAGGGGATGAGGGCTTCATGTCTGACTTCATACTCACCCGTCATCTGGTTGACAATGAGTTTAGAGTCTCCATATGCCTCTAGATGGTTCACCCCCAGTTGTAGAGCCATTTTTAAACCAATAATGAGTGCATTGTATTCAGCCATATTGTTCGTACACGGTTCTATTAGTGAACAACCATTAGGCAGTATGTGTTTATGTGGGGATATCAGCACAACCCCCACTCCAACAGCAGATCGTCTGGCAGCACCATCAAAGAACATCCGCCATGATTATTCTTTACTAGTCGTGTTAACTTCTGACGTCTGTTTAGAGTTAGACCAAATTGGATGGTCTGCTAGGAAATCGGCGATCGCCTGTCCCTTCATGGCTTTTTGAGGAACAAAGTGGATGTCATACGGCGACAGGAATAACGCCCATTTTGCCAGTCGGCCATTTAAAGATCTTGATTTAGTCATCAGGATTTTTAAGGGATTAACCCGCGATATGACATGAATCGTTTGCCCTAAAAGATAGTGTCGCATCTTCTGAACGGCGAACACTAAACCTAAACATTCTTTTTCAATCGGGGTATACCGACGCTCAGCTCCGATCATTATCCTGCTTAAGTAATAAAGGGCGTATTCATGGCCATGCTCATTATACTGAGCAAGTAATGCTCCTAACGCATTATCCATGGCCCTTACATATATGAGGAACGGCTGCCCAGGGACAGGTGCCATGAGGACAGGAGGTTTCGTGAGGTATTCTTTGAGATCGTCAAACGCTTATTGACATGCCTCGTCCCATACGAAAGAAACTCCCCTTTTCTTGAGTCTGGAGAACGGCTGGCATCGCCCTGATAGGTTAGAGATAAAGCGCCGGATATAGGCGAGCTTTCCTTGTAACCCCCTTAACTCTTTAAGATAACAGGGAGACGGCATCTCGTTGATCGCTTTTACTTTTTCAGAATCAAGAAAAATTCCTTCTGAGGTAACTATGAACCCAAGGAATTTCCCGCTGGCCACCCCCATAAAGGACTTAGCAGGATTCATCTTCAAATGATGTCTTCGCATAAGGTCGAAAACTGTTTTCAGATCCTGAAGGTGGTCGTGTTTATTTTTGCTTTTGACTGCCAAGTCATCCACGTAACACTCTACCTTTTTTCGTAGATGTTCTTTAAATATTATGCTCATTGCTCGTTGGTAGGTGGCACCGGCGTTCTTCAATACGAAAGGCATTACCGTATAACAGTATACCCCCAGCGGCGTTCTGAAAGCTGTATGCTTTTCATCGTCCGGGTGCATCTTGATCTGGTTATAGCCTGAGAAGTCATTCATAAAGGACATCCTCTCGTAACCGCAGGTGTTATCAATCATCAGGGAGCATTTAGATCGCGAAAGTCGATGCATATCCGCATTTTGCTGTTCTTCTTACGAACTGGCACTATATTAGCCACCCAATCGGGATGTTGCTCTTCTCGGATAAATCCCGATTTTATAAGCTTATTAACTTCGGCGACTATTTCCTCCATCAGTTCCGGCCGAAAATGCCTCTGTTATTGTTTCACTGGCTTGGCATCTTCTTTGATATTTAGCCGGTATGTAGCAATTTGAGGATCAAGACCAGGCATGTCTTCATAGCTCCATGCGAACACATCTATATACTCCTTGATAAGGGATATAAGTTCCTCTTTTTCTAAGGGAGTCAGTGTATCGCTTATAAAAATGGGTTTCGGGCTCTGTTCCGTTCCCATGTTGACCTGTACTAACTTATCCTCTGTGGGTGGGTCACGCTGTTCAAAACGGACATCCCAGAGGGTATCCATATGCTTAGCCCAGGAATCATCTTGAATGTCAATTGGTTCATCGTCGCTTTCCGGTGCTGCTGAAACTATATTGGCTGTTAGAGATTGAAACCAGGCACAAGTACTTAAATCTGAATCATGATCAATCGAATATGGATCCTCATCGGATGAAGATCTTTCTTCGTATTTGCATGGCGGTGAGGGAGGAGTAGATACATAGCCCAACCCCCTGCGAGTCTTCTGATAGTAGTCTGAGCTCTTTCCTCTTGGTCTAAACGAGAGTATAAGATTTCATCGCCCTTTCCCAAAGTTCAATCCCGGTTTCTGGGTAAAATTATAATCCATCTTTTCCATCATCTGTCGGGATTTCTGTTCATATAAGAGAAACTGAGGTGATGTTTGTTCATCACTTTCACTACTTTGTTTTTGGTTAGGCGATGTGATCACTTTGCCGAAGACAATTGGTTTATGCGATACATGTCGTAGCAGTACTTCGAAGAAGTGATCTCGTCCTTTCGTTATTTTAGACCGAGAGATAAGGGATGACCTAAGTGGCAAATGATATGCCGCCAGAACTTCAAGTTCTGACAGGCCATCCACTTCAGTGGAAGTACAAGAAGGTTCAGATTCTGCAGCTACAGCAGGCTCGTAGACTAACTTTATATTTTCATTAATAATCCACTCATCATCTGCTACATTAGATACATTATTATCTAAATTTGCTTTAAAATCAATGTGAGGGTTTATCTCATAGTCACCCCCATCATCTTCTTCGGGAGATTCGTACTCCATGTCCGCCTCATTGCCGCTGTAGTCGGGTTCTTGGGGCTTTTTGCAGTTGTTGTTGGAAACTTCGTGGGCTGGCTTGTAAAGCATAGCATCCGTGAAGTAGTTCTCTAATCCTTTGAAAGGTTGCCTGTCTGCAATTAAAGTCCGGACTTCTCCTTGATCATTGCAGTATTTCATGTACTGGTGGAGAGTCGATGGGACTATCATATAGGCGTGTATCCATGGTCGCCCCAGTAAGATGTTATAAGACATATCTGCATCTATAACATAGCTTGTAACTTCTGTCCTCAAATCTCCAATTTGACACCGGAGTCGGATTTTGCCAAGAGGACAGCTGTCATTAGCGTTAAACCCATATATTGTAGTATTGGTTGGTGTCAGACGATGGGGAGAAATTCCCAATAGCTGCATCAATCTTCTGGGGATAACGCTTAATGCAGACCCCGGATCGATTTGAATACGGTCCACCTTTGTGGATCCGACATATCCGGTGAAATATAAAGGCCTATTATGTTTTATATTCCTTACCTGCATATCCTCTGGAGAGAAGGTAATTCGTGGGACCTGCCTCCTCACTTGATGACAGCGGGGGCAAGAGTCATGTTCTTCATCGGCCGGCTCGACAATCTGAGCTAAGAATGACTCAGAGTCTGCCAAGGCCTCTCTTAACGCTTCGCGAGTTGATTTCGATAATTGCAACAACTCATAAAGCGTGACTCGTGCTGGAATATTCGCCAGCTGAGCTATTATATCAAATTTGAATGTGGCTTCCTTGGCCTCTTCATCTCTAGCAGGATTTTTCTGGAAATGAAGCCCTTTTTGTTTTGCAGGCTTTGCGAGTTCCCCGTATATATTTTTCGGGTCTACTCTGGTATAGTCCTTGAGATATGTTTTACCAGATCGAGTGCCAGAAGGGCCTTCCCCATCCTGATGAGTGGCCATAGTTTCGGGCTCTTGCTCAGAATCTGTAAATGCCTCTGCAATTATGTATTCATCTTTTATTTTCGCAGAAATAGTATTCCTAGTCCGCTTTTTCTTTTGACCCCCTGCGGTAGTCCACTGTTCATCATGTAGTAAATCAGGGTGGACCCACATAACTTCCCCCCTTTGAGTTGTTACAGGGACAAGTCCTTCTTGTGCCTTTTTATGCGGGTCATGGTTTTTCTTAACCAGCTTCCCCTTTGGTATTGGGGTCACCCCCGCGGGGAACTCATGGGTTCTGACCACTAGGGTTGTCATATTGGCAGTGACCTTCTTTTGCTCCTCTTTTAATGTCAGGACTCCAGCTTCTATCAATGCTTGGATCCTGTTCTTTAGAGGGTAACAATTCCTGGTAGGGTGTCCGACATTCCTGTGGAAGAGATAATATTTGGGGTCGTTAGTTTTACCAGCGTCCTCCGGTTTCCTATTCTCCGGAAGTTTTAACATTCCCTTCTTAAGAAACAGGTGGAAGAGTGTAGGCGTATGTTCCGCTTTAAAGGTGTATGTCCTTTCTTGCTGGGGCCTATTTTGTCTCGTGCCCCTTTGATTTTGGGGCTTTGGCCTCATAGGATTTGTCTTCTGTGGAGCGGCCTCTGACGTTATTGCCGCTTTACCCTTATTCTTATTATTGCTTTGTGTATATGACCTATTATTTCCAGTATTTCTTGATCTACGAGACTCTTCAACTCGACGGATCAAGTCCTCGACTTGCTCTCCTTGTTTGAGCAAATCTCTCCATGTCTTGGACTCTACGGCACGCATTTTTAAGAGCACATTGGTCTTGAGATTATATCGACATGTCTCTACCAGAGTTTCCTGGACCATTCCGTGCTTGCAATGCACGGACTTCTCCCGAAACCTTTATATGAAGTCTTTTACTGTTTCTTGTTCTCCTTGTTTAGTTGCAAGGAGGGAATGAACCGTAATTTTGGTATCATCCTCGAAGAAACGTACGAAAAATTGCTTCTCAATATCAAACCAGGTATTAATAGTACCTGGGGGCAACTGCATAAACCAAGTGAAGGCAGCCCCTCGCAAGATACTTGCGAATACCTTAGTCATTTCTGGGTCATTTCCCATCAAGTGTCCTATTTGGGACAAGAAGTAGTAAATATGTTGACTGGGGGATCCTTTCCCGTCATATGGCTCCAATTTAAGCGGTTTGATGCCATTCAGGCGGATATGGTCTTGATACCCCTGATTCTTTCAACTCCTTTTTGTGCATTAATACCTCGAGCTGGGTTTGTAACTTCTCAATTTTCTCTTCATGAGGGTCATGAAAAGAATATTTATCCTCATCCTCATGCGTCGAGTGAGCCTTTTCATCTCTATCTTCCTCGTTCGTTTTATTGAACGGAGTTTCTTTTCCTTTTTTGGCATTATTCTCGACAATTTTTTGAGTATTTTCGACCACTTTTGAGAGCATCATTTTAAGATTCTCGATCGTCTTTTGTTGTTCTCGGATCATTTGTTCTTGTACGTCAACTCTTTGGTCAATGTCATCAGATTTGTCCATCATATGTGATGCTGACTTCTGCAATTTAGACGATGCCGAAGAACGAGGAAAGGCTATGGCCGAATTATCGCTATCGTCGTCATAAGACCCTTTCACGAGTTTCTTATAGTTTCGGGCCGGGATAGCGCCTGATTTAAGTCGAGTAAAGTGATGAGGTTCTTCATCACATGATTCTGAGTTATCATTTCTTTCTATGGTTTTCTTACCCTTGCCGACCATGTTAGAAGTTACAATTCTCTATTCTTTTCTTTGGGGAGTGATCTTCGTCTTTTTGACAGGGTTTTCGTCTGACTCAGTCAACCAATCGAACACTGATATCCTATTCTTACTGCAGCAACAATTATCCATTACAGCGGAGACTGCTGTCATAAGATGCCGGCAATGACAAGTAGGTTCAGATTGAACTTGATTTATAGCTCTTTTCCTGGTTAACCCTGAGATCAATGGCTTTAGATATGGGGTGGTGGGGCCCATCCACCTGTTGAGAGGGTCCAGGAACCTGCTGAAACTTCTTGAGATCACTGGAGTCCAGTTCTGGTCCACTAGTGTGGTGATCAACCCCGATTTTGTATTCGGGTTGATTTACGCGGAGCTGAGCAGTAGCTTCGCATTGTGATATGCAGAGCTGAGAAGTAGCTTCGCGTTTTGATACGCGGGGCTGAGAAATGCCTCGCGTTTTGATACGCTAGCCTCGCGTTTTACGTTGGCTTGACGTCTTTGCAGAAGTTTATCTTCTAGAATCTTAGCCCCGCGTGGAAGGAAATTTTTGCACGCTGGCTTATTCTTGCAATTGCAAGTCATAACTTCGCGTTTAACGCGATTTTTGCGATTAATGCAAATTTGTCACTCATCTTCGCGATTTATGCGGAATTGTGGAATCTTGCGATTAACGCAAGTATTACTGACTTCGCGTTTATCGCTAAGCTCAGTATTAGCCTCGCGTGGAGAATCACACGCTGGCTTTAAGGAAATTTTATCCTCGCGTTTATCACGAGTGTTAGAAATCTTGCGTTTATAGCAAGTATTACTGGCTTCGCGTTTATCGCTAAGCTTAGTATTAGCCTCGTGTGGAGAATCACACGCTGGCTCCAAGGAAATTTTATCCTCGCGATTAACGCGAGTGATAGAAATCTTGCGATTATCGCAAATCTTAGCTTCGCGTTTATCGCGATATTAGCTGGTTTTGCAATTAACGCAAGCCAGTTTGCAAGGGACTATAGCCTCGCATTTTGTGAAGTTAGCCTCGCGTTCAATGCGGGCTTTGAGGGCCTTTCGCCTAGCTCTCCGATTTCTATTTCGGAGTTGGATTCTGGTCAATCCAGTTCCCGAGCCTTCTTTGGCAGTAAAGATATCATCCTCTGCTATGATTTTCTGCCCAAACGATGGCTCTATGGCCGCTGTCTCCAAGGGCCCCCGTTTATCGGTGGATACCCGATTACCCGATCATCGGGTATTGGAGCGCACGCGACGATAGCGTCACGTTTCGGTCAGGTTACCTAACTCAAAGGAGAGATACTCCTCGTACTTCTGCTGGTCGATCTCTACGACTAGCATGTCCACGTCGGATCCGATCCTCTCGATGTCAGATTGCGCCACGATCTCTTTTTTGGTAAAAGAGATTTCTCCCACTGTGGTCGCCAGTTTGTTCGCAGCAAAAATTTATTGCTTTCCTTCTATTGAATTCAACTTAGATTACAACGAAAGATAACAAAAGAAAAAGAACAAACAAGAGGATTTATAATTTATCTCTCTTTTACAATGAATCGTGGGATCTATGTGGCGATGGGATCTATCGAAGTAGTTCTTTTGGACGATCTGACGACGATGGTCTTCTTGCTCTTGATGAAGAAGATGCCGGCCGACTGTAGAGTTGATCTTTTCTGGTCTTGATTCGTTCAAGGCTCTCACGCGTAACTCGAACTTCACAAAAACTTTCAAAAAATCCCCCAAGGCTTCCTCAAGAGGGTATTTATAGCCTTAAGATGATATGAGAGTTTGTATCTAAATAGAATTTGTATTCATCAAGGATTCCAATCAAATATCTTAGTTTTGATTTAAATCTCTTGATTTAGAGTTCTAATAAGACTTAATTTGGGTATTTGGATAAGCCCAAATCTTAATCTCAATCAATTTAAAATTCTGGTTATCTGCTCACGCGGAGTTAATCTTACCAAAATGCGGAGCTAAGGAACCAGAACGCGGGGCTATTGAATAACTCCGCGTTTTGCTCAAATGCAAGGCTAAAATAATCAAAAGCGGAGCTATAGAGTTAGCTACGCATTCTGTTGTGGAAAATCCTATTTACTTAGAAATTTTCCCTACCAACAATATCAAACTTTAATCTCATTAGAAACTTGCAAATGCTCATTCTGGAGACTGAAGGGACTAGCTAGAGATAAATATAATGATATATATCTTTCTATACGTATAGATGCAACAGATGCCTCGGAAGATCACCATTGGAAATTCCAAAAAAGTTGAAGCAGACCTTCATTTATAGCTTCATTTTTAATATCAATGTTCGGCTGAGAGTTTTTGTTTTTGTTATTTCTTTTTTCTGAGAAGAATGTTCGGCTGACAGTTGATTAATTTCGGAGACATTCGAATAAAGGTAACTTTACAAACAGTAACTGAATGTATTCTGTCAATTGTTTTTTCCAAGGCTCGTGCAGTATTATTTCATACAATGCATACAAAATAGTGGGAACCATACAGTTGGCAATGTATACAAAATACCGGGAACCATACGGTTGGAGTATCCACCCTCCAACTTTGACATGATAATTATTCCTTTTTGAGTGAATTTGACATAACAATATTGATTATTGTGTACACTGAAAGTATATGAGGGGATTAATCTGAGCTCCTCACATGCAATCAAGCTGCCAAAGTAGTTCAAGATTTGTAATCAAATTTCCTTGCACAGGCATGCTTTTATATCCTCTTTATTTGATAACTACCTGCTTTAGAATTGAACTACTTTCTCCAGATTCATAGCTTATTACATAGCTACTAGTTGTCCTTCTCTTCTAGTCCATCCCTCTCCTTGAAACTGCGATACGAAATAGAATTTCATAGTATCATAAAATCTGAGATGACTGTATGTACTAGCTAGTTAGGTCAGTGTTGCCAAGAAAGTCGAAAAACAAAGAGCATATTTTCTGCAAGAGCACAATATCACCAATATCATCGATACATCTCAGAGGACAGTCCTCGCGATATACGCTGTTATGTTCTAAATTATTGTTGAGAGTGACAAGTAACGATGAAATTCAGCCCGGAAGAGCAAATTGTTTTGACATATCAACTTCTATTATGCTCTGTCCAAACAATTTTCTAGCGTGAATGTTACGTCAAAATATCAAGAATAGATACAATCAAGAATGAATTCAAGGGACATTTCAGACATCTTGGCTCGAAGAGTCCCTAGGCTTCATACATGGAAGATTTTAAGATGTACTCTTCCACTAATTCGCTACGTCTCTTCGCAATTTCCTACATTTTGATTTGTTTCTTTCGTATACGCCAAGCAGACAGCATAGTGTTTGATGAAAAGACATGGGACAAGAAAAAGAGGAGGGTAACTGGAAATGAGCGAAGAGAATGAAAGCGATGCATGTTTCTTTTTTATGTTTCGAGCCATGCAAGAAAGAATATTCGAAGATATAAGGGAAAGTCAACATAATTGATAATTTCACGGTACAATTACATATATAAAATAACTTGAAAATGCAATTGATTCTCCGTCACTTTGACCAAAACAAACTGGACGTTTCACACGCTGTCCCGTTTAGACCGAGACGCTCCGCAGCGGTTTAAGGGTCCGGACCCCGAGCGTACTCGTTAAACGCGACTTTCTTGCCTCTGTTGAGAAAGCCTCCGGCCAAACCCTCACCATTCCAGCCATCAAATTTCCAAAAGAAAAAAGGGGAAAAAAACCCCATCGTTTTAGATCGCTAGATTTCATTAAACTTTAGAAATCTTCAGTAGTATCGTGCCATTGACATTATTACTGAAGTGCACAGAAAATGTTCGAGGAAATGCCACAGAGAAAAACTGTACTAGGTGTTTATTATATGAGATCGGAACCAGGCATCATTCACTGATCATTGTTATTTAAAAGCTCGTATCACTGTCTGGTTGGTTTCCGTGTCAATAAGCAGAAAGATATCTCGGAAAAATGAGTATGGGTACGAAAGATCTGATGGTATTAGGAGAAATCTGCTGCCAATCCTCAACAAAATGGAGTTTGAAGTGAAGTTTCAAGCATGAAGGAGGAGAGTATGGTGGATTAGTTCAAACATGTACAAAACAAAACAACCAAGCCTTTTTTCCCTAGTACTTGAGGTAGGCCAAATCGATCACATGTCTTCCAGTTTTTTGCCCATACTCTCTGATGCCATTTATTAAAAGTATTGAAATGTCCGGGTAGCCCAGCAGATGATGGTTCCAGTTTTTCTTAATTATACTGATATATTCATTACATCGGGTGATTATTTGAAACACAACAAATTTGTCCGATTTATGGTTAGCTAGCCGTACCCTTGAGCTTGTGTTTCGAATATTTTTTTCTTATCAATATCTATCCATGTGAATACTGCGTAAACATCATGATACGTATATCCTATGATTTGCTTTCAATAGCTTTTATGGATGTTGTGTTTGGTGAATTAGCTCACCTATTCCTGTTTCCTATCTTAGGGATCAATTTCTACTATGCATCCACCAGTTCAAGCTCAACCCACCGAATCTGATCACTCCGTTTCCATTAGCATATCGCCCTTTTCTTCTGGACTCCAAGATATTGAGCATGCAAAACGAACCATGTCGCACAACGAAGAATATCTCGAGCCTCAACCCATCAGTGCAGAAAATGCATCTAACAGAAGCCGGAGGATGTCAAGGGATGTCAGTACGAAGGATAAGACGTTCGATTCTTTCAAGACATGGTCGGGAAGACTTGAACGGCAGATATCTATCATCCGTGGCGTGCCACAGGAACCCGATGCGGAAGCTGGTGGTTGTCAGAAAACTGAAATTGAACGTGTACCAGATGTAGACCGCTACTTCAACGCTTTAGAAGGGCCTGAACTTGACATCCTCAAGGTATGCAGTCGCCCAGCTGCTCAATTTTCCATTTCAATATACATATAGTATGTATTGATGCCATTTGTCATGCTGTGCAGATTGCAGCATTAGATACTTTGCAAAGTTTTAACCGTATTTGGATATTTTGTGCGCTTCAGTTATTTTCTCCTTAATGAAACTACATGGAAAAAGTTTGCAGTTACATGTAAAAATTGTTATTAGATATTGATAGCACAAATGGATCATCCAGTGTTGAGTTCGAGACACCAGAGCAAACATGAAACCCTATTCAGAAGTGTATGCTCTTGTTAAGTCATAGGTTCTGGTTAATTCAATGTAGATTGATCTAATCTATTTCGAGCCAGATCCAGATAATCCAATCTGCAAGCACTTGTTAGTATGATGCTACCTCTAGAAACCTGAACATTTCGCCATCAATCGATGGTCAAGAAATTACCTCCATTTTTTATGTTTTATGAATCCTAAATATCCAAATTACTGTGCTGAAGCTTGATGAACTAACATAACTGATCCATAGATGGTCATGAAAAATAAAGGTTATTTTGCCAATAAAGCATGGAACCTGTGAAGGGTGATCATAGTCATAGCTATCATAAGTGGGAACAAGAGGACTCAATTATTACGTTAAGGCTTCTAGGATCTTTAATATCAGAACTTGCTGATATGATAATTCTGACAAATTCCAATATCTTATACTATTGGCCATTAACAGTACTGACTATGAGATCTTAAACCTCTGTACATCAGGCCACCTCTTGTCATGGATACAGAATGCAATATATGCAGACTTTTCAAGCAATGTATGGGGGTTGAAACTCGCCCCAAAGGCTTACTTCAAGTTTTGCAAGGCTATGATCAAATTTATTTTCTATTAAAGCATGGCCGACCACTTTATTTATTAAAACGAAGGATGGGATATCACAATTCTCATCATTTATGTCGATGGCATGGTGACTATGGAAAATTGTCCTTCAGATATTAAAGCTTTGGAAAAATTGGTTTAGTATGAATTTGAATTCAAAGGCATTAAAATTCTACTCTGTTAACTAACTGACTATTTAAATTTTGCTGACTGTAGGTGAGAATTTTCATATGTTAAGGAAATATGGCTTGATCTTTTAAGAGAGACATGTAGATTGGGGTGTAGGCAAACTAATCTGATAAACTATGGCTAATGAAAAAGGTTCCAAGATTTTTTGAAATCTTGACACTAGTCATTTCTGCTGAACAATTTTCTGCAGCCATCGGAGTTTTCGCTCCTTCCAATGGACAAGAAGTGGCCTTTTCTTCTTCGGTTTCCAATCTCCTCTTTCGGTATATGTCTCGGCGTAAGTAGTCAAGCCATCCTGTGGAAGAGTATGGCTGATTACGTGCCCTTTTTGGGCATACATGTGTGCCTGACTATCAACCTCGTGCTGTGGTGCATCTCTATTGCACTGGTGGTCACAGTGTCCGTCATCTATTCCCTGAAGCTAATATTTTACTTCGAAGCAGTTCGAAGGGAATACTACCACCCGGTCAGGGTTAACTTCTTCTTTTCCCCGTGGATAGCTTGTCTCTTCTTAGCAATCGGAGTGCCACCAGTCGTTGTTACTGAAACTATTAGTCCTGTGCTCTGGTGGTATGTGCTCATGGCTCCAATCTTTTGCCTTGAACTCAAGATTTATGGGCAGTGGATGACCGGAGGTCAGCGAAGGCTATCTAAAGTGGCCAACCCTTCGAATCATTTAGCGATTGTGGGGAATTTTGTTGGTGCATTGCTCGGTGCGAGTATGGGGTTGAGAGATGGGCCTGTTTTCTTCTTTGCTATCGGGTTGGCTCACTACGTAGTACTGTTTGTCACTCTGTATCAGAGACTTCCAACGAACGAGATGCTTCCGAAAGATCTTCATCCAGTGTTCTTTTTGTTCGTTGCAGCACCAAGTGTTGCTAGCGTCGCGTGGGAAGAGATCCAGGGAGACTTCGACTATGGCTCAAAAATAGCTTTCTTCGTTGCACTTTTCCTCTATGCCTCGCTCGTAAGTTCCTTTTACACACTTTTAACTGAGTTTTGTATGTTTAATCAGCCTTTTGCCTAACCTTGATGGCTCCTCTTATTGGATTTATTTTGGTTCTTTGTGCACCTTTTCGTTCGTATGCAGGCAGTCAGGATCAATTTCTTTCGAGGGTTCAGGTACAAACAATTTTCCAAGATAATTTTGTCCCCCTGCAAATATTTATTTATTTATTTATTAACCAAAACAGCCCGGTGGAGTCCCTCCACAAACAAACAGATAATAGAACTACAATAAAATTCTAAAAAATGCAAAAATTATTTATTAACTGTAGTTGTTTTCCTACTAATATTGACTGCGGTTGACTGTGGTTACAAAAATTATCTATTGACTGTGGTTGTTTTACTATTAATATCTTTTATTAATAGAGAATTAAATATTTTTGATTCAATAGGTTCTCTCTGGCATGGTGGGCATATACTTTCCCAATGACGGGCGCATCAATCGCAGCCATTAGGTATTCAATCAAAGTACCAAATGTGTTCACTAAATTGCTTGCATACGGGCTATGTGCCATCTCTGTACTCACAGTAACAGTTCTGCTTACTGCAACAATCATCGGTGCCTTTGTCATCCACAATCTTTTCCCGAATGACATTGCCATTGCCGTCACAGAGAGGAAACCTAAGCCAAGGAAGAAGAAGAAGCGTAAAAGCTCGAAAAGAGCACTCTCAGTCAGGAAATCCATTAGGATTCAGCCGCATGAGATGGTTCTATAATTAAGCTGCAGACATGAACCAATTCATTACATAATTTCTCCTTATCTGATCCTCTCAACACTAAATCTCAAACTAACCAGTAGATGCACAGAAATGCAAAGCAACTGTAACATTGTGAGTATTGTTCAGCTATTAACCTAAAAGAACGGCAAGCATTGGATTTTCATGTGTGGATGATATTGTATCGGCTAGAGGGACCAAATCATGATAAGAGGGCCCCGAGGGAGTATATTTATTTTCTGTTACTTTCTCTTTTTTTTTTATATATTTTTTTTCTATTGTATTTTGGTGTGACTTATTTTCTTCCAAAAGTCTAGTTGGCACACTGGATTGCTGGATTGATGCGTCTTATCACAATCTCAAGCTATGGAATGTTTTCAAAACTTTCGTTGAAACTTCTCAGATATCTTTCACTTAACAAGTACTGTTGCTGTGTGGCTATTGGCCAAAAACGCACTACTCACGTGAGATAACTTATAGAAACAGGAATGGATAGGTCCAAACTTTTTTGTGTTGTGTGGCCATGGGGAGCAATCTGGTCAGCATATTGTGTTGTCTTATGATTACACACGAGCCATTTGAACGGCCTATACAAACGTTTTGTGCCATCGGGACACACACTGCAATATCTATAGGAACGGACATATTCTAATACAAGGGAAAGATCTGTCGCACACCAATATATAGCAACTATATGTTGGAACGTCTGAAAAGAGCGCAACAATAGGATTTTTAGAAGCACAATGCACTCAATAGAGACTTGCATGACCATTATTCACTCTAATATCAGTGCTTGGACAGATATTCTCTCCAAGAAAGAAACTCCGAACGACTTCTCAGAAGAAGAAGATTTAGATGAGGTACCGCCACCCGCAAATGGTGACTCACAAATACCAGAGGTAGTAGCCCAGACGTGATGAAGAAATATGGATCGGCCAGAACATCAACAAATCGTCTCCTCATCTGATAACTGCATTATTTGTGCTTCTAATAAATGTTGTATAACAGATCTATGTTGTAATATGTAATTTTACTTTCGTACCTTTCTGCTATGTATTATATAAGTGTTCTATTAAACTGAGTTAATAGAACGGAGGCCACCGGCCCACCGTCTTTAATCTCAAAAAAGCAAGTACTGTTGCTAATGCGTGACATCTTCTAATATCTTCAAGACTATCTTTCGAAATGCTGTCTAAATCAGCAACATGTAAATAAATTCCAGAAGATAACTGCATCAACCAGGAGTGTGAAAAATATCATGCTAAACTTCAGCATTCCGATTAGCTGCTGAACGCAGGTCCGTCCACAGCTTCCATTTTCGAGGTCGTTTCATGACGTTCGCCCATAAGTCTCTTTGCGACGACACCATCATCACCAGACGACGAATGTCTTCTATCAATACCACATTATGTGTCCGGTTAGATGTTAATGCGGACAAGCCCGACATTTATGCTCGGAGCAAAAAAAAATTTCAAATAAAGTAAAATCATGCTAAAATCTAAACTCTCTTACCGTGACAATCTACATCAAGCATTGTCTTAACCCAAACTGCAGCCTAGAGAGACAAGCAGTGGTCCTCTTGGTTTGGTTGCAAGTTGAGCAAAAGGATGCTTGCCTTACAGTGCCACGAAGCTGGACACAGGGGACCCAGATTGCCCCGAACTCAGGCTAATTGAGCTCACCAGAGGTGGTTGTGAGATTGAACCCCACAAAGTATAAGCTCATCACATGGGCATGAGACTGAAAAGAAACATGCATGGCCCTCTTCATGCTCATGACAACAAGGTTCCCAATCTTTATCTTGCTTTGGTATTTTATGCTTCCTGTCTCCATGAAATTTTGCCATCCATGCATGTCAGCATCATAGACAAAAATAATTAGAAGATATAAGAATTGTTGTTCAGAGGACCTTTATCATAACTTTCCTTCTTTAATTAGAAACATGGTGGGCGCCCGAATGAAGCTTTGCTTCCAGCAAGGAGTGGCCATGGAGAGGCCCGGCTCCGGCGCGGCTGCTGGAGAAATCTTTTTTCAAAAACAATATGCTAAAAAACAAAATATAATACTTCAACCTTACAAAAAAAAAAATAGGAAAAATACTTTTAAGAATTAGAAATTTAGACATAATTGCTACAAGCTATGAAATGTAAATGGAAAAATTTTATTAATCCAGTACAATGTATAAAATGATAAAGATATAATTGAAGTAGAGATTTAAAAAATATGAAATTTCATAAATTACTACTACTAGCATTGTATTCATTATTCTTCAAGTATTTTGCTTCTATTCTCTAAAAATCTTCATTCTCAGAGCCTTCCATCTAGTCATGAAGTTCTCCATCTTGGTTTCTGATGCTAGTAAGAGTAAAGAACTAGAGAAGAATTGAGAGTCATTTAAAAGTCAAAGGGAGTTAGAATTTTTGTGAGGAAAGTGGAAAAGATAAGGAGTATTTATACCAATGTGTCTTGGCTCAAGTGGCATCATTCTTTTTCAATTTGTAAAAAATTCTAAGTTCTACTTTCAATCGGGACTCAATTTGAATAATATTGTCAAAAAAAAATATGTATATATGAGTTTAACTAGAAAAAAAAACTATAAAATTCCAAAGAGATAAAAATGCAAAATAATAAAAAATAAATAAAAAAATAAAAAAATTCTCCCCGTATTTAATTCGGCCCTTGAGAAGGACCATTTGCAAAAACCCCTCAACAGTTAACTTTGACATCGGCAACAGGCTCTTGCAACAAAAACGAAATCGAAAAAGCCCCCTTAGCCACGGGGGAGAGCAGGTGGGCTCGTCAATGGCACAGGCACAGGCAGAGGCTCGACTCGGGATGAGACGAGTCCTGAGCCCCTAGACCTAGGCCGGGACCGGCAAGGCCGGAGGTGGGCCCGGGCCATGCTAGGCCCATTAAAAAGAATGTCTTCTCGCATCATGGCCCCATTTGTTGGCCATATGGAGAGGCAAGAGTCTCTTTCATTTGCTAAGCTCTCAACCTCATAAATTAAGGACAATTATAGGCTGTGGTTAAGATTTGATTCTTAGCACAAAACCTCCTTCATGGTTGTGGACTCATTACGACATTAGGAATCAATCCATAGCCTCCTCAAAACCACAGCCCAACAAACAAATGTAGAAGATTCCTGAATTAAATGAAACAAATTGACCTTGTATATCGAAAACAAATGACTTGAACTCAACATCCAAGAGAAATTTCATGAAAATTTCATGAAAATTTTATGGACTTCGGCATCCAATACATCTGCTACTAGTTAATATAGACTGAGAGTAAACATATATTATGGAACAAATTATTCAAATCCGATATCATAAAAAGGATCAAATTTTATAGTTAATCTTTACATTCTTCATTCATGAGAGAACCGAGGTTGGAGTTCTTGCAATGGAGAACAGCATCAGAAATCGAACTTTCAGTGTCCGCATCAAACACCTTGTTCCCTCTACCTCGCTCGATCGTCCCAGTCTTTTGCTTTGCAGACGTATCGCCTGCGGCTCTTGAGGCCAATTTCAACCTCCGGCATATCTTCATCAACACAAACCGCAAGTACTTCTGGAGAGCCAGGCCAAACTTGTGGTGATTCGACCCGTTGCCACTGCTTTTGCTCTGGGCCAAGCCGAAAGAGACTGGAGTGCTGGTGGCTGCACACATGCGACCAGATTGGTGCCTGCTGCTGCTGCTGCTGCGAGAAAACAGTGATCTGGTTGAATCTAATGAGAGGAGAGGTGGGAGTGGAATTGAATCCAAGTCCAAAGAGGACTCAAAGGCTTCTTCTCCCTCCTGGGTTTTGATACTCCAGCGCATGGACATGAGTCTCGGGTCAAATTCGATGAAGGCTTCAGAATCTAAAGAAAGACGAAGGCTGTAGGAGAAGCTTTCGCTGGAGAGGAGATGGCTCTCATCCATGGTGGTACGAGGAGATAGAGTCGAAGGGAGGTTGAGATTGGAGATGAAAGAGGAAAGAGCAGAATTGTTTTATGGAGATATAAACCGAACTAGAACGATTAAAGGCGGAAACTAGAAGGATGCATTTCCCTTGGATGAAAGACGCATTCCCCCCTCACTTGCTAAATTTTTCTCAAGATATGCTCTGCATATATATAGGGAGAGCAAGCTGGGCCTACCATAAGTGGAAACGGTACATGGGTAACTAAAATTGAACCAACAGAGACATGAAGAAATCAAAAGGAGGTAGAAGAGGCTAACCCCATCCCTTTCACATTTTCATATAGAAATATATGAGTAGTTTGGAGAGTAGGTTGTAATCCTTCAAATAATTTTCCAACGTCATTTACCCTGACGACCTTCCCGCTATCCTGTTGGCTTTGGCCTCGTATTACGCCCTACAGAACAAGAAGAAAGACATTAAAAAAAATTGTAATTTCGAAGGTTATAATAAAAATTTAGCAGATGCATACGTAATCAATATTAGAGTAGACTACCGAAACATATAATAGTGATTATTTTACAGACAGTGATTAGAGGGAACACTATTAATCTACTCGTGCTGAATAAATATATTGATTACTCTACTCAAATAAAAATGAGAGTGGACTCTAGTTTAGGAAGCAGCATGGTCGCTAGCTTTCTGTGTCATGCATCAAATAGTTGGGCATTGCTCATGCATATCGGGAGCCAATACGCTAATTAATATGTTAGGCTGAAGTAGTCATATAACAGATGGGGCCTTTGCATAATGTTATAGTAACTCTTGGAAACAGGAACTAGACAAAATAGACATTATCAATTGGCATGACCTCATAGCCTATTATTTCTAATGATTATGACATTGCGATGGATACTTGCCAGGAAGGTCAGCCGTAATTTTGAGATTCTGAGTAAAAACAGATGAGCCATGCGCCAAATGACATGCACAACATTGTATTCTTCATTCATCCCTTTCGATCTTCAAAATTAGCAATTCAGATATTACGGAAAATGAAAGAAAATTGGGTAGATGATGAAAAGGGCCTGCAAACACAAGTGATAAAGATGGACCAAAATATATGGACACTGTAGCAAGTTCATTTAGGAATACTATACATTATAGGTTGAGTCAAATTATTTGGTGAACTGCAAGGTTCGGTCATCTTGTTAACAAGAAATGCAACAAAATCATACATTTGTGGGATGTGCAAGAGAACAATTGCAAGAAAGTTGCCATTGAGGCAGCCTGGCTCAGTGATTAAGAGTTAGGGGTTGGCTTATGGAAGTCCCAAACTCGAGTCCCAGTGGACCACTTAAAAGAAAAGAAAAGAAAAGAAAGAAAAGATGTGTTATTACTTCACTATCAAAACTTTTGAACTATTATTTTGAGGAAATATTAAATACAAATTCTTTCAGGACATGATTCTTCGAGATCTTTTTCCTATTTGAGCATAGAGAACCTTTTCCATGCTAGTCAACTAGACGTTGGACATTTTACGCTGATGCAATATAAATGAAGATGCCCCATCCTGATACTAAACTAGCAAGACATGTCAGGCCAAGATACACAGACATCAGTAGTAGATGTCTCACTATTTCCATTCACATCACGTGCACCGGCACTTAACTCGGAATATTTTGGTGAAGCAGAGATCAAATTCCAAACTGGTTCCTCTTACCAATTCATTTCTCTGTTGCCAGAGCATTGAAGGAAAGTAAGCTGGAAATTTTAGAATCTCAATCACAAACCTTAAACAGTGAATTTAAGCAATATGAGAATGAGCACCAAGTATTTGATGCCATGCCAATTGCCTGGCTTGATGTTAGTAAATTAGAGATTAAAGGAGGTTCAAACCGAATAGCTGAACTGAATCAAGCCTTTAAGCGCAAGGTTCAGATTGGTCCCAGTTTCCATACCAAGATGATTCAGTTACCGAATTAACCAATAAACCGATTGAATTAGTTAAATTAGTCACATAAACATACTAACAATATGTGCTATATACAAATATATATGATCTTAATGATACACAATACACATTATTTATTAAATTAACGTTTTACTAAAAATATGTTTTTCCATGTGAACAAGTATAAAACATATTATCATTATAATCTAATGAATATAAATATTTGATGCGGTGATAACTAAAATCAAAACCAAAGACATTATTCAATTAGGTTTCAACTTCCCTAAAGAGAACACCGTATTAAGCAGATTTCTCGAAGGCATAAAAGAATCCATTTAGCTTCCCTCAAAGTTTTAGAATAAAGACTTTTGTGCCGTTGCTTCTGTTGAGGGTAAACGAGGGAAATTCCTATCCTTAATACCGAGGAAACACCCTGTCCCCCAACCCTACCCGTTCCAAAAGAGAAAAGGGAAAAATAAAATAAGAAGGAAAGGAAGCAAGAAATAAGAAGGAATAAGAGGAAGCAGAAGAAAGTTATCTTAAACCTGCTCCCTGTTATTATAACCCCTGCAGCCAACCAGGCCTCCTCGACTCCTCTTGGCTGCTTGGTTTGAGTTACACAGGAGATTCAGTAATTAATATATGATGACAAAAATTAAAGCTGTGTCGGATTTTAATGATACATGAGGACGCAAATTTTTCTTTACAGAAGGTACAATAGTTTACGAAGTAATCAGTATACAAATCATAAAATTTACTCTCTTTTTTAAAATAAGGAAAAGGGAGTAAAAGTTTCAATTTTAGCTGAGGTGCCTATGGTTACGACTTTTTCTTAGTCTGTTCAGTTGGGTGACAGAACAAAATATTATCACCCACCTTCTTTTTATATAAAATAGTCTCAGCATTCAGTTTCATTAAACAATGTTACAATAAAAATTGTAAACAATCAACAATTGATCAAAATTGCTAATGACTGCCTAGGGTTTTCATTCATTACAAATAATGATGGATACTTGCCTGGAAGGTAAATTGTAATTTTGAGACAGAGGTCAAAATAGATGAACGACGTTCCAAATGAAAAGTACAAGCAGTATCTTACTTTGGTCGTGAAGCAAATGTGGTAGGAAAACAACAATATCATACGAGGTATCAGCAGTTGATAAGATCACTGAAGATGATCATTATTAGATGAGCAATGAAAAGGGCCCGGAGGTAAAATACAAGTGATAAGGATTATTAAAAGACTCATGGGACATTGGGACCATAATAAATCATTTTTGCTCATAGTCATCTTGATCAACAACTGAATTTGCATCAAGCTCGCATTTGTAGGTGCACAAGGGAACAATATCAAGAAGTTCAGTTTTATTATTATTATGTCATTATCATGAAACTTTTTTTTGGGTGTGTTCTGTCAGTTGAGGAAATACATAGTACTACACAGAAACTTTCTCCAACACGGTTCTTCAAGGATTCTACTAAACTAAGCATTAAACAACCCTTTCCACAAATAGTCATTTTTCTCAAAGAAAAAAGACAATAGAGTTCCATAGAAGAAAGAGGCCAACAGAGTGCAAGCGTTATATGTTGATGCAATATAAATAAAGGCACTCTATCTTGTTCTTAAGCTAACATCACTTGTAAGGCCACAACAAAAAGAATTGGTACTAGATGTTTCTCTGCTTCCGTTTACATTAAGCTCAGAATATGTTTTGTGAGATATTTCAATATTGGATTATTTTAGAATCAGATGGCGAACCTTGATGCTTCTATTTGGTTCCTCTATAACCTTTTTCTTTCTGTTGCCAGGGTATAAAGGTAAGTCAGCTGGAAATTTCAGAATCTTGAGCATAAATTTAACAGAGAACTTTAAGCAAATTAGCTTGGTTTTCCCAGAATGTAGAGAATAAGCAATGAATATTAGATGCCATGCCAATTCCAGTATTTATATGAATTGCTAAAACTCAGAAGAAAAGAAAATTCCATCATTTTTCACTCTCCGCTTACAACAGATGGCCCTTAACAGGTCTAAAAGGAGTTAAACTGAATACCTAAACCGAATCTAGCCTTTCGGTTGGACTCATCAGGTAACCATAAGGTTTTCTTCGGCCTTGGTTTTCATACAAAATCATCTGGTTGCCAAATTAACCAGTGCCTACTGAATTAGTTAACTGATTAATCAAATACAAGAATATATTAACAATATGTACATGCATATATAAATAAAGATGCATACTATCTATAGTAATCAAGCACGTGAAGTGAAAGTGTCTTCAATATGGATGTGACTTAATCATGATGAAATGCAATATAAGATAATGATAACATAAGAAAATAACAATATCAAAATATCCAACACTTTCTACCAATTTATCAAAATTACTGAAAAAAATTTCATACAAGTATCACTGTTTTCAACTCCGCCAATCCTATGCACTGCCTGTCCTAAGACAGTATAAAGGAGGAGGATTGTAGTAGGCCAATGACAGCCAACGTAAAACATTGTCACATATTATGACATGAGCCAAAATATGAATTTCGTTGGAGCGTTCCCTACTGAGCGACGCGCTATATCGGAGCCTGAATGTAGTAAAAAATGTGTGAGGGTTGCTAGGTCGTCGTCCAGAAGCGACGCGCCACGTCGGCGCCCGGATGTGGTATCAAATATAAGAGCGTTCCCACATCTTAATGAGCAGGGTGGGGTTCCCTTATAGGTAGAGTTAGTTGAAGTTAACTCATAAACATAAATTTCGGTTGGCATCATGAAATATAGATTCGCTTACAGATAGATTAATAGAGTTAGTTGATATTATGATTAGAATGAGGGTTAATATTTTGTGCGTGTAGGAAACTACGTGGGTAAGTGAGAAAACTAAAGTCATAGAGCCTTGGGGTTATAAAATTTGGTATACGGATAGAGATAGAAATCGTAATGGGATAGGTGTGATCATAAATAAGCAATTACTTGGGGATGTAGTGAAGGTTAACAGGAAGAGTGATAGAATTTTATTAGTTAAACTTATTTTAGATGGAGAGATTATTAATATCATTAGTGCCTATGCACCTCAAGTAGAACTTGATGAATGCAGTAAACATCAATTTTGGGAGGATCTAGATGAGATGGTATAAGAAATACCCACTAGAGAAAAACTATTTATTGGTGGTGATCTCAATGGGCATGTAGAAACTAGTCGTAATGGATTTGATAGTGTACATGGAGGATTTGATTTTGGAGAAAAAAATGAAGCAGGTAACTCAATTCTAGATTTTGCTTTGTCTTATAATTTAATTTTAGCGAATACTTGGTTTAAAAAGAGAGTTTCAGTTTTTCACTTAGTTACTTTTAAAAGTGGATCGAATACAAGCCAAATACTTGGGATAAAATAAGGAGTGATTCTTTGATATTACTTGATAGAAATGAATGGAGAAGAAATATCAAAGTGATCGATCCGGCGTGATTCTTTTTTTGGTTCATGTAGCCTACTCCAAATACTTGGGATAAAAGGCTTAGTTGTTGTTGTTGTAGTATCGAATGCAAGCCAAATAGATTTTTTTTTTAACTAGGAGGGTAGATAGAGCTAATTATATCGATTGTAAGAAAGTGTCAGGTGAGAGTGTAGTTAACCAACATAAACTCTTAGTTTTAGATATTCAGATTGGATAGAAACTTAGAATGATTAAGTGTAAGTTAGATCCTAAAATTAAGTGGTGGCGATTAGAAGGTAATCAAAAAAAATTTGTAGATAGAGTAGTACAAGAAACAAATTGGAGGGACCATGATAATTCTAATGTAACATGGAACAAAATGGCTAGCTGCATTAAAAAGATAGCTAAAAATATATTCGGTGAGTCGAGAGACGGTGCTCCACCATGTAAGGATACATCATGATGGAATGAAGAGATAAAAAATGCTATTAAGATCAAGTGAACCTCTATAGAGATTTGAAAAATAATAATAATAATAGAATAAGTTTTGAGAAGTATAAACTAACAAAGAAAGAGACTAAGAAAGCTGCTCGGGATGCAAAAACTAAATTATATAAACAAGTGTACGATAAGCTAGATAATAAAGTGGCAAAAAAAGATATATATAGAATTGCTTGAATAAGAGAGAGAAAGTCTAAAAATTTATGTACTGTAAAGTGTATTAAAAATGAGGATCAGACAGTTCTAGTTCGAGACGAAAAGATTAAAAAAAATAGAAAAATTATTTTGATAGATTATATAATTGTAGTTTTACTCAAGATTTGGGAGATCTTACTATTAAATGTGAGAATATGAATCGTAATTTTATGCGCAGAATTAAAGAGTCTGAAATAAAAGAGCTTTTGAAGAGGATAAAATCAAGAAAATCTGTTAGTCCAGATGAGATTCCTATAGAGGTATAGAGATATTTAGGAGGGATTGGTGTGAGGTGGCTAGCAGATCTTTTTAACAAGATTTGGCAAATTAAGAAAATGCCAAATGAATAGAGAAAAAGTACCCTAGTATCTTTTGTATAAGAATAAAGACAACATTCAGAGTTGTTCTAACTATCGGGGAATAAAACTCATGTGTCACACTATGAAGCTTTGGAAAAGGGTAATTGAACATAGATTACGACAAACTGTTAAAATATCGGAGAACCAGTTTGAATTTATGCCGGGACGATACTATTCATTTACTTCTTCAACTTATAAAGCGATTTTGAGAGAGAAATAGAGATTTGCATATGGTATTTATTGACTTAGAGAAACCCTATGGTAAAGTTCCACAAGAGATACTTTGATGGACACTGATGAAGAAAAGAGTGCTCATCAAGTATATCGACATAATTAAGAAAATGTATGATGGAGTAGTGGCCAATGTCAGAACATGTGGTGGTTTAACAAATAATTTTTCTATCACAATTGGATTGCATCAAGGATCTGCATTGAGCCCATTCTTATTTGCTATAGTAATGGATGAGCTTACTAAAACCATTCAGGATGAGATAGCTTGGTGTATGCTATTTGCTGATGATATTGTCTTAGTTGATGAGACAAGGCAGACGTAATTGTCAAGTTAGTGTTATGGAGGCATACATTAAAATCTAAAGGTTTTAGATTGAGTAGATTTAAAACAGAGTATATGGAGTGTAAATTTAGTAAACGACGGACCATAAACTATAATACTGTAAAACTGTATAAGTAAGAGATACAAATGAGCAGTCAGTTTAGATATTTGGGTTTTATTATTCAGAATGATAGAGAGATCGATAATGATGTTAACCATAGGATACAAGCTGACTGGTTGAAATGGAGGAGAGCAACGGGAGTTTTATGCGACTATTCCATTAAGATTGAAAGAAAAATTTTATAGGACTGCTATTAGGCCAGATTTATTATATGGCACGGAATGTTGGGCTATAAAAAAACGTCATTCACAGAAAATAAGTGTAGTATAGATGCGCATGCTCCGTTGGATGTGCGGCAACACTAGGAGAGATAAAGTGAGAAATGAAGATATTCGTGCTAAACTAGGTGTAGCTCCCATCGATGAGAAGATGCGAGAAAATCACTTACGATGGTTTGATCATGTGCAACGTAGACCTACAAATGCACCAGTTCGAAGAGGGGAGTTTATCAATGTAAAACAAGTTAAAAGAATGAAGGAAAGACCGAAGAAAATATGGATGGAGGTGATACACAAAAATATGGAGTCTGGAGGTTTAAATAAGGAGATATTACTTGATAGAAATGAATGAAGAAGGAATATCAAAGTGATCGATCCGGCGTGATTCTTTTTTTGGTTCATGTAGCCTACCCAAATACTTGGGATAAAAGGCTTAATTGTTGTTGTTGTTGTTGTACAAGTATCACTGTTTTCATTTTTCATAGCAGAAATGGATATTACAGGTCAAAAAAGATCCTAAGACCTAACATGCTTTTGGCTATTAGAATTTCGAAAAACAACAACATAGTGGTTTTTTACGCCACTTACAGTTTTTAAGAATGTCTTACATCCAAAGATACATTTAAATATTTGCTTGATATTCAATCTTTTAATTATATAAATCATGAACATATATAGGTAGCTCAAATGCAAGAGGTGGCAACAGGTGGGGGTTGGATCCTATAAGATCCACTTAGATATCAACTAAAAAACTATGAGAACCACTTGACATCCAAACCCACTGAGAAGTCTATATAAATACTCATCAGGAAATCGGTTTTGGCTCATTTAAAATATTATATATCAGGTTTATATCAAATAAGGGGTTTCATATCGGATAGCAAGATATCGAACGATATATTGACGATATGATTCACTATCAGGTTCTCGTATTGTACCGGCAAACTTTCCAAAACGAAATATTGGCCAATATATTATTTATATCGGCCAATATTTAGAACAATTGTCTTAGGAGTAGGATTATGTGGGATTTTATTCTCAGAGTTTTTAGTAGCTCCAGGTGCCCTGATATTCACTATGGTTGAGAGGTGCGCAATGTGGTAGAAAAGAAGACTGTGTTGTCTAGAAGATAGATTGCCGCATCCATCCGGGCTCTATGGGTAGGTAGGAATAATCAATACTTAAATGGGGAGAAAAATCTCCTATGTTATTCTTTATCACATATTCCACCTGATATCTCACTGGATAATATTGGCATATGTAGGTGTGTGGTATACGCTCGGAGTTCTTTTTGGAGGATGAGGATGACGGTATGGAGGATGAGGAGGCTGTATATTCCTTTATGCAGGAATCTCCACTTGCTGTCTTTTCAGTTGTTGAATTGTCATACAGTCAGCAGAGGCTCTCATTACGGCTATGAGAACCATTCTTATGTCAAACCTACAGAATGTGTACGGCGTATTTTTGTATTGTTATTCCTTGCATCATTACGGGACCTATGACTTGTGTAGATCTTCTGTTTGGACTGGATGCTGACTTGTTCATGGATGACACTCGATTATTCTCTCATTAAAGAAGCAAGGCAACCATATTCCACCTTTTAGCTCAAAAAAAAGAGATCAAACAAGGAATCATCTTACTCAACCTACCATCTGAACCAGACATGATTTCAGTTACACAACTAAAGTTAGACTTTTTAAAAAAAGAGATAAAATAATGAAAATTTTGTAGAAACTAATCGTTCAAGTTTTTAACATTAGTGCCTCAAGAGAAAATTCTACTCATGATTTCCTACGAAGTACGAGGCTCAAGCTATGCAGTGGATACTCACAAGCCTTTGGTTGCAAGCATGCATACAAACAACTGAATATGTGCATGAGAAACCAACAAAAAAAAAGTACACAAAAAACAATAGTAACATGGCAAGAAGTGGATGTTAGTGTTTGACATGTCTCCAACATGACATGGCATTAAAATAGCTTCATGGCTTGGATGACATGTAGAAGGGAAGGTATCTCAATGAGTTTCAGAAAATAAAATCTCTTCATCAAGAACATTGGCAAAAATAAGGTATGGAGACAAAAATTGATGTTCATTGAATTAAGTGTAAGCATAACTTGTCTTTAGGAGTTGATTGACCAAACTTAACTGAGAAGTGCAGTCTCCTTGCACTACTGTTTTTTTGAGAAACGATCAATTTTATGCTATGTTGGAAGACCTATTGCTTACAAAATTACAGAGAATGGGAGTGGAATGGGAGTGGTTTCTCACGTTTAAATTTGATATTCTGGAATGGCTGTCTGACAAAGGGACTTCGCTTTAGCTTTAAAAACTTGCAATTCCGAAGTATTTTTAAGAAATTTTTGCTACAGCTGAACTAGCAAAAAATGGACACATGATCTGCCATATAAGTCATTTTATATGATGAATTTCTTAAAACATAACAAAACTAGAAGCACATTTATAATATTTGGGAATCACATCGAATTATCAGAAAACTATTAATGGTCTGGAAACAAGAGTGGCCTATCAATTTTGAAAACTCTTTCAAATTTACACTCCCTACTTAGGAACAGGTAAATGGATTTACAAATAGACATGCCAGAGTGCAAACCATCAGCTGAAAGCAAAGAGGGTTCTTCCCAACAAATGAGGCAAAATGGATAACCTAGTAACTTTATGACGCTAACTAGCTTGTAGGTTTCATTATCATAATCCACAATTCCATCAAAATGGGTCGGCTCATCAGCTGCCAACTGGATGATAACCCTCAGATGGTGCCACCCGAATGAGAAAACTAGAAAATATAGGAGCTTGAACCTAGTAGTCCAGTTGATAAGAATACCTATTTACTGGCTAGAAAGGTTAAGCTCATATAACCATGAGCTCCCCTCCGAAGCTCCCTGGACTAAGAATGAGCAAGAAAAGGGATACAGATAATCAATTTGCTATACAGAATAGCACTGGTGACCAAGGAGTTCTATAATCGACGGGCCAAATGGAAATTCAACATGCAGTGCATAAACTTTAGATACTTCGAGAATTAATGCCTCCATTCACCACTCAAATGGGAGTCCATACCTTTGGTTAGTTTACAACATTCATATAGGAGTTATTTCCACTGTAAGAACCAAGTAGTTTTGTTTTCGGAATTCAAATTATTGATGCATTATGTGAGCAAGGATCTACAACATTAAAGAGAAACATAAGCACTATATTTGTCTCTTTTACCTTGTAGTCTTCTATTCCAGTCATAATGAAATTTCTCCTTGATGAACACTTGTTACTGAGAACCTTTCACAGTTTTACTATATTTATCCAATCCAGGCCTTCTTCAAAGTTTGCCTTCTATCATCAGTACACAAGTACATTTGCATGGACAGGATGTATAACTCCATCCAATTAGGTTGGCTATGGGACATAAACACCTGCCTTCCCCGCCTCAACCAACTATATTTAGGTTTGGCTATGAATTTCCAACCAGTAAGGATGTTGAAGCATATTATGCTCTTTTGGGCCCTTTTGGGAACAATAATTGTTTTATAAACCATTTCATTTTCTTTGAAGGTTGTTACTTCACAAATAAGAACAAAACAAAATTGCATTTTATTATGAACATTGAACATTAGATATAAATTAGGTTTTTTTTATGAGATACCAAGTTAGAGCCTGTATGGACTCTAAGAAGGTTGTCATAATCCTACAAAGAAGGAAATTTTGTATCACAGAAACGTAAGCCTATTTGCCAAAATTAATAGTGTCTGATGTGGGTGGGTGCAATGACCCCATGAAAAAGTAATCAAATTCTACAATCAGCTGTAAACGTGATGCCAACCCTCTAGAGTGCTAAATTACATGCCAACAATGATCCTAGATGTATAGATGGCTGACAGGAGAACCTATCTTAATGATTATACATGGTTTATGTACTTGCAACCAAAGAGCAGCCCTTCAAAACTTATCCTCGACAAAGAGTAAGTAAAGAACCATAATTTACTATAGCCAGCGACATTTGACTCCGAGGCACTGATTGTTAGGAAACCACTTTACCCAAAAGCTGAAACGAGTAGTTGTTATCCAGCAATGTATATCAAGCAATCTTAACATCGATAAATGAGAAATGTAGACATTAATTTTAAGGAAATTGTGGGAAAAGATTTAACTTATTTTGTGATAGCAGAACAAATTCTATACCAAACTTGACGTGTACATTGGTGTTGGACAGACCTCTTAGGTCAACCTCTGTACAACATTTTTTTGACTAAAGTCTTTACAGCGTGTGATAGCTATCCTATTCCATTAATAACAAAGTTGATGTATACGAATGAGTCAGCCACAGCCCGTGTATCTATCTCTTTACAACATTTGCAAATCTTTAAATTTTTATTATGTGTAAAATGAAGTATGTTATGTTCCTTGACAAGAACTCTGTTTTATGTTTTTTTTTATCATTTTACTCTTCGACATCTCCCATATAACAACCAGATAAATACAGTTAATGTATATATTCAAAAAAAAAAAAAATTGTACCTCTGTGTCCTCATGCCTCAATTTTATACAATTACTCTCTATATCCGTATCACAATAATATCGATGTAATGAGGACACGAGTTAAAAATTTAAGAAATATTCAAATTAAAATATTTAGAATTGTAAAATGTTGCCGTGGATCTATGAACAGGTTACAAAAAAAGATTTCCTAGAATCTTAAGCTATATTCATAATGTTTCCTTGCTTTCCTCCAAGCATTTACTCAGCATTTTTGCTGCTCCATAATTCAGAAATATTTTGATCCATTTCGGGAAATTATAATATCTTAAAATACCAACAAAATCCAGCCTCCCAATTATAAAATTCAGAATTCACGCAATGGCTATTGAAATTTAGATGCAGAGATTGTAACTATTGCTCAAGTAACATATTACAATTTTAATCAAATACTTCATCATGTAGGTTGATGGAGAAAAATTGATCATTATTCAATGAAAAATCAGACTAAAACACAAATTAATATTTTGTAAAGGAAATTAAAAGAGGAGAGAAGTGATAACGTGTCCAGTGATGATGCTGACCTTCTGAATCCCTCCAGGAGTCGCTAAAACTCCGACTCCACGGGGCAGAGAGAAACCCTAAACCCTTGTCCCGTCTTTTTACTTGATTTCTAGAGGACGGACGGGCCCAGCACAACCCTTTATACATGCTCCGCTAACCGAGCGTAATGGGCCCCAAAGGAGGCCCAATCTGGGGAGTAACCAACTTAAATATTGTACACAACGTTTTCTATCCCTCTTTCCTTTGTTTTTCCCCTTTCTTTTTTCTTTAGGGGTATTTACATATCTGTCCCTTAAATCTTTAAAAATTAAAATGTTTCTCCTAAAGTTTTATAGACAGAATTTAGTCTCTCAAATCTTTTAAGTTACTATATTTTAGTTTCCTACGACTAAAATAACGATTCAGTTCGAAAACTAAATTGTAGTAACTTAAAAAATTTGGAAGACTAAATTCTAAATATGAAGATTTTGAAGACTAAATTTTAATTTTTAAAGATTTAAAGAATATATATGTAAATACCCCTTCTCTTTTATCTTAATAAAGGTCTTGATTAATTATTCAAATTAAATAACCTAATTCATATCGTATATTGCTCTCGCAGTGCTCGAGTTACTCCCCAGGAAAAAAAAAAAAAAAGTAGTTTATGGGGTCTACATTTATCCAAGTTATGTAAGATACATGTAATTATCCAAAAGAAAAGAAAAAAAAAATGTCTAAAGAATGCAGATGCAGCAGATTATAGCCTGCAGAAATTTTTCTATAAGAAGGAAAATGTTGGACGAATTATTTATATTATATAACAAATGGATTCGAGAAAATGAATATAACTATCTTACCTTTAAGCTATGCACATTCGTTTGTTTATTATATAAAGCTTACAAATCTCTTTAACGAATTTTGTTCAGTCCCATAACAAGAATACCGTAATATTTTGAGATACTTCAATTTCAAAGTTCAAAAAATATATATATATTGTTGTAAGGTAAAATCTAGACTTACATAATAAAGATCTTACCAACAATCTAGCTCGAAATTCAAATGTTATATGACACATCAACCATGTCTTTTGAAACAGACTTGAGGAATGAGGATGCTTTACTTTTCATTATATTTTGCTTTCTAAAAACTATAGAAACTATATATATATATATATATATATATATATATATATATATATATATATATATATATATATATGAGAAAATGAGAAATTCATCGGCAGACAAGAGAGTTCCTTCACTAGAGTTTAGATATACCAATGAAACAATTACACGAGGTGCCACTCAATCTAGGAGTTCCTTCACTAGTTCTCTTCACCGCCAGTAAATTTTCCGTTTTATATATATATATATATGGAAATAAGCTAACGGCTCACCCAAATTATCTGAACTACAGTTCATTTCCATTATCTCTAATAATCTTTTTTAAAAAAATTATTTTGGATTATGATCTCGACTTTCTAGAATTCACAAATACCTAATTTGTTGGGTTTTAGTTTTGATTTGGTCCTCCTTTAAATTAACACAAAATTAACGATTTTCAATAAATACAACATTTTGTATGCATTTGATGAAATAGTAAATGAACTCCAAAATCTATGAAATTTAATTCGAAATAAGTTAAGGAGGTAGAGACAATAATTATAAAGAAAAATTGAAGAAAAATCATTGGATCATTATAATTTTGCCGCTAGCTCACGTAACTTTTTCTGAGTTGGCGATTCACCTATAGTAATCTCATATATATATATATATATATATATATATATATATATATACACACCTTTTTTTATAAATCTCTTTTGGATTATGATCTCGACCCCCTAGGACTCACTCATACTCACTTTCTTGGGTTTTTGTTTTGATTTTGTACTCCATCAAGTTAACACAAAATTAACGATTTTCAATGAATAAAACATTTTGTATGCACTTGATGAAAGGGTAAATGAACTCTAAAATTTATAAAATTTAATATGAAAGAAGTTAAGTAGGTGTAGATAGTAATTATTAAAAAAAATTGAAAAAAAAAGTCATTGGATCATTGTAGTTTTACCGCTAGCTCATGTAACTTTTCTTGAGCTGGCGGCTCACCTACAGTATATATATATATATATTAGTGGAAATGAACTGCAGCTCAGGTAACTTGCATAAGTTGTCAGCTCAATATATATATATATATATATATATATATATATATATATATATATATATATATATATATATATATATATATATATATATATATATATATATATATATATATGGGATTATTATAGGTGAAACGCCAGCTCAGAAAAAGTTACGTGAACTAGCGGCAAAATTATAATGATCCAATGATTTTTCTTTATAATTATTATCTCTACCTGCTTAATTTATTTCGAATTAAATTTCATAGATTTTAGAGTTCATTTACTATTTCATCAAATGCATACAAAATGTTGTATTTATTGAGAATCATTAATTTTGTGTTAACTTAAAGGAGGACCAAATCAAAACTAAAAACCAACAAATTAGATATTTGTGAATTCTAGAAAGTCGAGATCATAATCCAAAATATTTTTTTAAAAAAAGATTATTGGAGATGGTAGAAATTAACTGCAGCTCAGATAATTTGCATGAGCTGTCAGCTTATTTTCATCTATATATATATATATATATATATATATATATATATATATATATATATATATATATATATATAGGCCTCTCTAATCTATCTAGGATTCTGCTCTCTAGTTGACAATATTTTACTACTTAGACTAGATAGTTTGACATGCTAAGAGGTGTCTTGATGATTAGGGAGTGAGGACTTGGATTTAGTAATTAGGATTGCAACGAAATGCTGATAACCGATTGTATTAGTTATAATAGCATTGACAAGTTCAGCATATTTAGTGGGAAGAAAACATGTGTGCTAATTGTATTGCTAGTGAGGGTATAAATTTAGAGTCAAAGATGATCTGACAGAATGCTTTCCATCTAAACTAATTGAATTTGCAGCGAAAAATGTTTCTTAAGTGAAATACACAGAGTAAGAAAAAAAACAACATTGCCAATTATCTTAAATCTCAAATTATGCATGACTACTGTAGTTCTCATTTGTTTATTTTTAGTATAAACGGTGAGTAATTCCCTCACATTTCATTAATTAGGTGTTAACGGAACAATATATATATATATATATATATATATATATATATATATATATATATATATTGTAACGCCCCCGTTTTTCAGCTGCTTCTCAAAACGGAGGACGTTACTTGTTACTTGCACTAGACAATCCAACAGTCACAGGATCTTAGAATAATCGTAACTACTGTCACAATCAGATGAATAAATAACATGTTTGAAACTGAAATGATTTCATTTATACAAAGAGTTCATTACATAAAATGGCACACTGCTTTAAATATGAACACAAAAGAGTCGAAGAGAAAAGCAGTGCCCAGACAAAAGGAAATATAAACAAAATATACAAAGACTCCCCAGATAGTACTTCGCTTGCCTATTGTCACTCGATCTGTCTAACGAAGTACGGGTCTTCAACTGGGGTGTAACGCCCCCGTTTTTCAGCTGCTTCCCAAAACGGAGAACGTTACTTATTACTTGCACTAGACAACCCAACAGTCACAGGATCTTGGAATAACCGTAACTACTGCGACAATCAGATGAATAAATAACATGTCTATAACTGAAAAAAATTTGATTTATACAAAAAGTTTATTACATAAAATGGCACACTGCTTTAAATATGAACACAAAAGAGTCAAAAAAAAAAAGCAGTGCCCAGACAAAAGGAAATATAGACAAGATATACCAAAGTTCTCCAGGGTACTTCGCTAGTCTATTGTCACTCGATCTGTCCAACGAAGTACGGGTTCTCAACTGGGACTGGATCCCCTTCTTCACGTTTCAAATCTGGGTTCAAAATCCAGGGGATTAAACCCGGCAAGTAATACATTTAAAAAGAGGAATTGTGTACTATCATAGTACAGGAATATCACTGTGCATGAGCATGTTTATGTCAGTGTTGTTTGTGTGCATATAAATTAACATGAAGGCAACATATAAATTAACATGAAGGCAAGCATAAATAAATGCATAAATAAATGAACATGACAATAACTACTCTATCTATTTAATCATATATTCTATTGGTATCAGTCATCGTCCAATTTAATTTTGAAACTGTATTAATGGATAAGATAGCGCTATTCTCTATTGTCGTATAAGTGCCCGTGCATACCCGGCCCTAATATTCATGGCGCTGAACCATGACATGCCGCTAGGCGAGTCAATCACGTTCCATACTGTATTACAGTGACGGACTTACCACTCTGGGTAGATATCAATTGGTGATCCAGTAATCATCCAGGCCGCTGCAGTAAAAGAATCCCGGCCCTAATAAGACAATCAATCCTTATACGGCAAGGCTCTTATCCATCATATAGTTTCTTCCGTCCCCGTATTCATAATGAATTATGCACATGAAAATTTTATTTTCATTTATTTGTTTATTATTGTTTTTCAATTCATGATAACATGCTTGCATTTTCATGATTGTACATGACATGTAGTATCATAATACATGATCTATAATATTAAAACACATGACTTGTAATATTAAAGCACGTGACATGAAAACACATGACTTGTAATATCAAAACTCATGACATGTAAAACACATGACTTGTAGCATGATAAATTAACACATGATATATTAGTACACATGATTTGTAATATCAAGGTACATGACTTGTAGCATGATAGATGTTAGTGCACAATTGTAACACAATGCATATCATCAAAATTATTACAATAATCTGGTTTCATTCTCAGTGTCAATTAATAACCTAATTTGGGTATCAAGTGAATCATATAATAATACTGCATTATTTTTAAACCCAACGTATGCATTTATTACATTTCTAGGCTCAATCATATATTTTAATATATATTTCTCTTTTAATTAAAATCTAATTATTACTATTATTAATTTATCAATTAAGTCCAGTTAATCCAAGCCAAGACCAACCCTACTATTATCATTATTTTTATGTCTTTTTCTTTCCTAGCCCAAGCCCATTTCTTCCTTCTATTTTATTTTTATTTTACAAGACTGGACCGGGCCCACTGTTATTATTATTATTATTTTATTTCTTCTTTCCTAGCCCAAATCCATCAAGCCCAGTTTTATTTTTTTTATTTTTTTTTTTTTTTTTTTTTTTGCAGCCCAAGTCCATGATCTCTCTCTTTTTCTTTTTCTTTTTTTTTCTGTTATTTTCTTTGGGCCGGGCCAGGCCCAGTTTATATTTTCTTTTCTTTTCTTTTTCTGGGCTGGGCTAGGCCCAGTTCTTTTTTTTCTTCTTCTCTTTCATTCTTTTTTTTTTTCTTTTTCACTCTTCTCTCGGCCTAGCTCTCCTTCTATTTATTTTTTTTTTCACTTTCTCCTTTCTTTCTAATTTTGCATAGCTAAGTTAATTTTGCATGGCTAAGTTAAACAGTATGTATTTTTATTTTTATTTTTATTTTTATTTTTATTTTTTTAATATATTTTTTTCTATAATAATTCTCTCTCCAGCCCACTAAAGCCTAAGCCTAAGCCTATATTTCTTTCCTGGCCCAAATCCAAGCCACCGCTTTATTTTTTCTTTTCCTTGTCCTTTCTTTTTTTTTTTTTCCCTTCTTTCGGCCCAGTCCACCAACTCTCTCCTTTATTTTATTTTTTTTTCTTTCTTTCTAATTTTGCATGGGTTGCATGCAAAATTATTTTTGTATGCAACCGAATTATATATATATATATATATATATATATATATATATATATATATATATTTAAAAATATTAAAATAAATAAATAAAACAAATATCATGATATTTATATATATCAAAATTGTTAGTGGTTCAGTTTTCAATATCAAAATATGAACCAAATATTTTTGCAAAATAAACCACAGGTATAAATTAAATACAAATTAAATAAAGAATTATATAAATTGAATAAAGAAAAAGATGAATGAAAATATAGCAGTATTACTTGTCTTGGCTCGATCTCGAATATTTGGTTCGAATCCTCGGTTCTGTTTGATTTTTCCTATCCTTTCTCTTTTATTTTTATTTTTTTAAATTTTTCTGCTGTTGATTTTGGCCGAGAGGAGAAGAGCGGGTGAGAATGGAGTTGGTGTAGCAAAAGGAGTGAGGGAGTGAGGGAGATATGGGAGAGGTTTTATATTTTTTTTTTTCTTTTCTTTTCTTCTCAGTTTGCCACCTACTGCTCCCCTTTTGTTCATCACGACAGCACAACACATGAACACAGCACAACACCTGATTCACTCTTTTATTTTATTTATTTATTTATTTATTTAATAATTTAATAATTTTGGTTTAGTATAACATTCTCCAAATACTATCAAATTTATGTAGGACATAGTGCTCGACGAGGAGAATACTATAAAATTATCCGTTTGTTATTTCGATGTCCGAAATAAATGAACTGAAATTCCAAAATAATTAGAAGTATAATTTTAATTTTATTAAATTAACAATTTTGGGAGTATTTTTCGGCCTTGTAAGAAAAATCTCCAAAAATCCTAAATATTACAAAAGTAATAATTGCGAAGACCGAATGTCATTTGGGCCTGTGGATTTAAATTTACATTAACCGAAAGTTATTTCGGTGTCCAAAATTGACTTCGGTGGACTTATTCAGCACCACTGGTCTCAAGAGAGCAGTACATGTAGCTCGAAATTTTGGGGTATTACATATGTGTGTGTGTGTGTATATATATATATATATAGAGAGAAAGAGAGAGAGAGAGAGAAATGGAAATGAGCTGACAGCTCATACAACTTACCTGAGCTGCAGTTCATTTTCACTATCTCCAATAATCTTTTTTTAAAATTTTCTTTTGGACTATGATTTAGACCCCCTAGGGTTCACTCATACCCAATTTCTTGGGTTTTAGTTTTGATTTGATCCTCCATCAAGTTAATACAAAATTAACAGTTTTTAATAAATAAAATATTCTGTATGCACTTGATGAAAGGGTAAATGAACTCCAAAATTTATGAAATTTAATCCGAAAGAAGTTAAGGAGATAGAGATAGTAATTGTTAAAAAAAATTGAAGAAAAATCACTGAATCATTATAGTTTTGCCGCTAGCTCACGTAACTTTTCCTGAGCTGACGGCTCACCTACAGTAATCCCATATATATATATATATATATATATATATATATATATATATATATATATATATATATATATATATATATATATATATATATATATATATATATATATATATATATATATATATATATATATATTCCCTCATTCATGAGAGGATATTACAAATAATGTCTAAGCAGGGACACTAAATAAAATACAGAAATATTAGAACTACAGACACTACAAGTGATCTTGTGGTTGTCCAGATGTCCAGTGTTATGGTTCTGTCATCCAGTTTTTACCCCGATCATGTTGTAGATTAATCGTTCTAACATGTCGGTCCACGACAATATACTTTAATTCTGTTTGAACTCAACAAGTTCACAATATCAGATAAATCATTTAGAAATGTATGGTCCAATACCACTCCATCATGACCCATTTGCATTTTGAGATTCAAAATCATCATACACTTAGCCCATCTCAAAATTTCAAGGCTCATTTAAATTTTGAAATTCAAAATTCAAACCTCTCTCCACTGGTCCATATGTCCAATTGTTATGAGCGGAGGTTTACCCTTCTCGGGAATCATGATCTCGCCTTGAGATTTGCAATGTAAGGATCCACTCCGGCACCATTCCGAAGAGAGCCGCTCCAGCTCCGCCTTGGCTCCTCTCCTTCGGTCGCATCTGCAACGCAAGAATCTGCTCCGACTCCGTCCCAAAGAGAGTTGCTCTGACTCCCAGTGGGCTGAAAAGGGGATCAAGAAGAGATCCGCTCCGGCTCCCATAGAGCCACTCCGGTGGAGATCTACTCCTGCTTGGGATTTGCGATCTCGCCTCGAGATCTGCAACGCCAGAAGAGTCTTTCTCGGCTCTGGCTCCATTCCGAAGAGAGCGGCTCCGGCTCCGCTCCAGCTCCCCTTCGACGCCCGCTCTCTGCCTTGGCTCCATTCCGAAGAGAGTCGCTCTAGCTCCACCCTAACTGAAAATCGTTCTTCCAACTCAATCTTCTTCCTCCCTCTCAGAAATGCATCTCATACTCTCCATCTCTACCTCCTTCCTCCCATCTACAACTCCAGATCAGGGGAGAGAGTCTTTACTCTCGCCGGCGATGGCTCTCGTGTGGTCCTTCCCCTCTCATTGTAGCTCCAATTTTTTTCCTTTATGGCGTTCTCATTTTTCTTTGTCTTCCTTTACGTTATGTTTGGTTTGATAGAAAATGAAGAGAGAAAAATGAATGATTCTTTTTCTCCCTTTTTAATAAAAGTGATCGTCATAATGTACACATTTGTAAAATTTATTACGGTTCATATCGGAGAAAAGTATCGGGCATCAAGTTACAATGGTAAATGTGAAAGAAGCAAGCGATCAAACTAATCGATAAGTTCCTCATGTGAAGATACATCAACATATCAATTAGGGGTGGACATGACCTTCGACTCCGACCGAAATCGGTCGGAGTTCGGTCGGAAAATTTTCCAACGGCGATCGGAGTCTTCTACTCTCGGATCTGATCAGAAAACTCATATTTCCAAGACCAACTGAACATTCAAAAATAAACTGCATCGCTGACTCCGGCGACTTTGCACGACTCCGACCGATTCAATTGGAAAAAAATTTCAGTAATAATCGGAGTCTTCTATCCTCAGATCCAATCGGAAAACTCTGATCTACAACCGATCGATCCACTGAACATCCATAATATCAACCATTCCTTACAATAAGTATGTGTATTGTTGTCTCTTTCTACTTTCGATATGTTGAGGTTACAGTTTTTTGTTGATTAGCACAAGTTTTTGTGCATCTCTCATTTGAAACGGTGCATTTTTAAGCTTATTTATCTTTTTGATGCATTTGAACTTTGACAGGCGCAATACTCTTTAATAGTATGCATTGTGAGCTATGTTTTTATTTTCCTCTGTAACAAGCGAAAGTGCTGATGTTTGCTTACTACCAATCTCAATATAGTATGGTTTTATTTGTTTTCTCTATGGCGTATCCCCTTGAATTACCACCTAAAAATCTAACATTACCAACTTGAAGGGAAAAAGGAAGAAAATAAATCATGTAAAATAAATGAGTTTGATGTGGGCCACGTGGCTATGTCAGAAAATGAAACAAAATGGGAAAAAAATGGGGGGAAGAGAAATAAAACTCTGTGATTTTGGCTACCTATTAGATGATGACGACGATAACAACAACAGCAGCTAAGCCTTTTATCGGGAGTTTCTAAAGGAGCACACCATTTTTTGTAGTGAGCCCACGTTCTAACGACCCGGACTATGAACTATCTAGTGGGCTCACTTGGAAAAGTGGTGTGCTCCTTTGGAAACTCTCCTTTTATCCCAAGTACTTGGGTAGGCTACATGAACCAAAAGAGAATCACGCCGGATCGATCACGTTGATAATCCTTCTCCATTCATTCTTATAAAGTAATATATCTTCATTTAAATCTCTACAATCCATATTTTTTTATATCACATATATCCATGTTTTATTCGGTCTTTCTTTAGCTCTTTTAACTTGTCCTACATTGATAACCTCATCTCATCATATATGTATATTTGCAGGTCTACGTTGCATATGACAAACCATCGTAAGCGATTTTCTCGCATCTTCTCATCGATGGGGGTTACACCTAGTTTAGCATAAATATATTTATTTCAGAATTTATTTCTCCTAATATTGCCGCATATCCAACGAAATGTGAGTATCTCTGTTACATTTATCTTATGTGAAGGTTAGATGTTATCAATAATTGAGTAGGTTAAAGTAGTAGTATTTTTTTTTTCTTTTCTTGCAGAAATTTGGTTTGGCCCCTACTATTTAATTGTATCTGAATTAAATCCTTCATCCAAGAAACTTTTCTAGTATATTCCCAGGTCTGAAAATAATATATATATATATATATTAGAATAAATGGTGAGTTATACGCTCCTGTGTTTCATTAATGAGATATAAGGAAATATGTCTTAAAAAATATTGAGAAAGCACTATTACTCATTTTACATGTGTCTTTTCCTCCAATATAAAATATACCTATATTTATATTATTACTCATATTTAAAGGCAACGATGAGAGCAAATAATTTCGAAGTCTATTTAATATCTTATAAAACCCCCAAAATAAAGTATGACTTCTTTGAAAAATGAATGCATGCTTCTCATCATGAAGGAAAATGGAAGAGATACTAGATAGGAAGTTATATTTTATTTTAAGGGTTTTATCACATCCTTAATTTATATATAATTGATGATCGACAAGCATAATTTTGTCAAAACACAAAATACAAGTCATAATCAATATTCATATATTTTGTATTTGAAGATAAATTTGGGTAAAATGAGAACAATGGGGTTTTCAATATTTTTTGGGGCTTAATAGCACACACCATAAGTTTCTTGGACGAGAGATTTAGTCTTAGTACAATTACAAAGTAAGGGCCTGAATTATATTTATGCATTCGTCTTGTACTACAAATAAAATGTACACGATACACATGCTATTTTTTTTTTTTTAGTATTGTTTGAAACAAGATAGATTCTGAGATAAAACGTGAAATTGAATAATATAATCAAAATAATATTACAAAATTAGGAGTTTAACATCATTGGTACTTATAATAGAATTAAAATCACCTGATATAATCATTATTTACAAGTAAAAGATAAATAAAAAATATTACAAGGTGTTCTATTCCGAACTTAGTTGGCTAGATTTTTCGAGCTAAGTTAAGCACCATCAGATGTTTGACAAGGGTAGACTCGAACCAGTTTATTATGCTTAATATAGCTTGTCGAGATGCAAATCTATCGCAAATACCCGCAAGTAGAATACCGGATAATAAAGCAAAAACAACATATAAGAATATGTACACAGAGATTTAAAGAGATTTGGTCAAGATAGATCTCAAGTCCATGTTTTCGATGAGCGATCAATCATTTGACTTAGAACTTTATATATTATCCTTCCAACCAAAGTAGGTATGTCTGACCCAACTTAATAGTGAGTATATGGACATCCTACGAGAAAATCTTATTATATTCTTATGATTTTTTGTATGCATGAACTCAAAGAGACGATGGTCAATATATAAGCTCCAAAGTTGCCTAGATGGACCACCAAAAGGACATATTCCTATCTCCACCTCCTCTCTCTCTTTCACACACACAAATATAAAGACATTCAGTCTGATCTCGTCCAAGAAAATTATTGCATACTTGCCATCTTTGTTCATGTAGAACTAGTCAAGGTATATTGCCTTATGTTTAATGTTTTCGGTATAGTTCTGAATAGTTGTTAGGTAAAAGTTACACGCTCTGATAGCAGTAGGTGGGAGTCCAAGCTTAAATTATTTCCACCAATATTGAAATCGAAATTAATAACACCAATGAGTACTATTACTACCATCCATTAGCTGTAAATAGCTGCAGGTCAGAGACTAGTCGATTCAAATTTCAATCTGGTTGTTGGCCTCCATGAATTAAAATTAGTGGGTGCATGAATGTAGATATATGTACCTGTAGCAGCAGCTACCCCATTAAGCCACAAGGTTGCACGATGCAATTAAACTGCATATATATTTGCTATTATGAATCTGATGTTGACTTTCTTTCTAAATCTGCTCTTCTTTAGGCTCCGGTCTTGATTTTAGTGCTTCAAGGGGATATTTTGTTGTCACAATTGATTCTCGCTACCATGCTGAAATAGCCAGCAAGAAGACGACTTCCATAGACGTGTTGGGTAATTTAGGTTGTTTTTAGATTAATATGTACAGAATTATTACTGTAATTAATTAAATATTTATTGTATATGTCAATCAGAAATATTGTTAGACAATATTAAAGAAGAAGTACGAATTGATACGTGTATAAGAACAGTCTATATTTTTCAGATTTGAATTAGAAATATATAGACATATAAATCTTATTACCTACTATTGTTTACATAAATTTATTTAAATTGAAATTATTTAACTAGTTTATTATCCTAAGAAAGAAACATAATAAAAAGAATTACAGAATTAGAATACTTTACTGATTGAAGGATTAGCGTATGTAGAAGTTTGATTCAGATTTGATGATAATCAGGAAGATGATCGAGACTAGTGTTGGATACTATCTCTTTAAAATCGCTCAACGGCCAAATCCTTGCGAAGTGCCAAGTGCACCACTAAAGTGTCAGTGCACAACTTAGATCACTGAATGATTATCAAGCAACAAGGGCTTCCCCCGCCCCAAGTTTTAATTAAAAATAAAATTTTCGTATTTTAAATTAAAAGTTTCAAATATGAGAAGGTAAGAACTGGCCATGTGACACATCCACTCCTATCCTCATCAAAAACACATTTTTCTAGTGGGGGAAGTTCTAAAGGAGCACATCACTTTTCCTAGTTAGCCTGCTCGATAATATATTTTTTATTCGGCCCTACTCGATAATATATTTTTTGTTCGGCCGTACAGCACAGATAATTGTTAAGTGGACACACTAGAAAAAATGGTGTGCTGTTTTGGAAACTCCCTTTCTAGTGGCATTTGTCATCTTTCCACCAAGCACCAACATCATCAAGCCTCATACTAAAAGCTTTCTGACCTTTCTCCCGAGTGTGCTGTTTATGTTGGTTTATTTTGTTGTTTCTGAAACAAGGACTGATTTAAGCGAAACAGAAATTGACAAAAATGATGAATCGCCCGCAACTTTTGCTAGCAAGATGCTCGGCCCGGTCCATGCCGGTCCAAGTGGGTGTCGGGCTGACTTGGCCCATTTATCCGCTCTATGGGTAGTTGCTCAAATATTTTATGTATTTACATAATCAATAATTTACAATTAATTTAATAAATTAAAAAAAATAATATAATGCAATTAATATAACAATTACTTAATATTAACAACTAATATGTACAATTATAATTATAATCTTGCAATGGGAACTTTAATTTAATCCTTAATTGAGTTTCATTTTTCAAAAAAAAAAAAAGTTATTGAATTCTAATTTGAGTTTCATCTTTCAGAAGCAACTCTCAATAGGAACAGTAGAAATTTATTATTGGAACAAATGTATAGCATAAATACTGTTTTAATGCTTTATACAACCGATCAAAGATTTGACCAATCATTTCCCAGTAATTACTGTGATATACTTATACTAAATGCCCTTAATTGGTGTAAATTTAGTATGAATATATGTATTAATGGCTTTTTAATTCTTTAAATGCGTGGTCAAATATTTAATATACTATTTAAGTCTCCATATTAATTTGATTACCACAAAACTATGCACAAGGACCACAAAGCTATCTTTGTTTAAAAATATAGCATTTAGGAGAAAAAAATAGAGAAGGAATTTATTTATTGTACGGCGCCACGTACCTCCGACTCTGCTGCCCCTGCTCCGGGAGGGACTATAAGGCTGTGTTTGGATTGAGGGAAAATGAAGAAAAAGAAAAGAAAAGGAAAAAGAAAGAGAAAAGAAAATAAAAGGATATGAAAATTGGTTTCTTTTTTTATGTTTGGTTAGAAAGAAAATAAAAAAGAAAATCTTTAGGAAATTTTAGAAAAAAGCAGTTTATTATGTTTGGTTGCTCAATAAAAAATTAAGAGGAAAATATAATTCTAATTAAACTATATAAAATTTTAATATTAAATATAATTTTTAATTCTTAAATAATTAAGCATATAGTAATCAAAAGTTCCAACTTTCACAAAAATTAAAAATATCTTGAGACTAAAATTACAAGAAAATTTCTACAAAAATTTCTATTTTTTTTTCATTTTTCTCTCAACTTTCATTTTCTTTCATTTTCTCCTAGATTTGATGAAGAAAAGGAAAAATAAAAAAAAATCTAACACATTTTCTCTTAATTTCTTTCATTTTTATTTTCTCTCTAATTTTCCCTCTAACCAAACAGTGAAAAACAACTTTTCCTTTTCTTTTATTTTCTTTTCCTTCATTTTCCCTCAATCCAAACACAGCCTAAAGGAAACGGTTTTTTTTTTCTTTTTTCTTTTTTTCTTTTTTGCCCCTTTTGATACGAATACTAATAAATTGTTAATTGGATATAAGTTCAAAGTATTATTATAACTATTTGTTAATCGTTACTCATATCTATTTGTTACATGATAATTAGAAATTTAAAACTTTAAGATTATTGTAAGGGGCTAAATTAACTTGCCTTCCGATCTATCTAAACTGACAGTCTGTTCTTAGCAAAAATCTTATTTTCTTCCATTGAATAACTTAATTACAATGAAAGAGAATAATAGAAAACAAACGAGAGGATTTATAATTTATCGCTCTCTTTTACAATGATTTGTGCGCTCTATGTGGCGATGGGATCTATCAAGTAGTTTCTTTTGACGATCTGACGTGAAAATCTTCTTTCTTGATGAAAAAGATGGCCGGCCCTGGATCTTCTCTGCTGGTCTTCACGAATTCAAGGCTCTCACGTGTAACTCAAATTCTCTAAAAATGTAAAAAACTCCGAAAAAGATCCCCTAAGGCTTCCTCAAGAGCGTATTTATAGGCTTGAGTAAATACAAGAGTTTCCAATCAAATAGAATTGGAAAAGTAATTGTATTCATCAAGAATTCTAATCAAATATCTTAATTTTGATTTAAATCTCTTGAATATAAATTCTGATTGGACTCAATTCGGATATTGGATAAGCCCAAATCAATTTAGAATTATAATAAAATCTGCTCACGCAGAGTTAACATGGAGTTAGAATCATTAGAATGCGGAGCTATGAATTAACTCCACGTTTTACTCAAATGCGAGTCTAAATAGCCAAAATGCGGAACTACGGAATTAGCTCCGCGTTCTGCCTGGTTATTTCCTTTTTACTAATTTTTAAAAATTTTTACCACCAACACAGTCATCATGGTTTATTCTATTATTGTACTTTATGTTGTTGATAAACATCATTACGATGTATCCACTGTCATCTATCATATTTTTGCTAGTTGCAATTAGAAATGAAACTCATATCAATTGCTAATGAAAGTCTTTCATATTGCCGTGTTCCTGCAGTTAGAGCAGTCAAAATAAGAAGAAAGATGGAGCAAAAAAAGTGAAGGGTTGAAACTTGTGATTAGTTAAGTTCTGATAATTAAGTAAATCTACTATCATAGTTAACTCTTGGTCAGAATTAGTATGAGTTTTAGATGAAACATTTAATAGAATAATGATTATAAGGCAACAGTCACATTGTTAGAGAATAATATTCTAATAACATTTTATTAAGAATTATGATTTAAATATGAAATTTATTAGAGATATATGTACTAAACCCAATAAAATAGAGTAATATTTTCAATTATTGTATTATTCTACCCATAGTATCTCAAATTTTGAATAGCTAACAAAATCAATTATTACCCACTTTCTCTGTTTTCAAATAAGGGCCATTATATGAGTTTTTACATTGTTTAGGGGTGCAATAACTCTCTCTATATAGGATGTAATTAATTAAAAATCTCAATTATAACATTTTCTCCAATTTCAGAAGAAATCTATTGTTGTTATTCGAGTGGATAAGAGCAAAATTGTATTTTTACTGAATTAATCTTTTCTTAAAATTTAGTAAAATATTAGTTAGTTGGAACCAAAAGAACTTGTATAAGACGTACCATATTTGTGACCAAACATTTTTAGATAGGTTTAAAATTCATTAAATTATTTATTGGAAGTCCATTTTAAGTATCGTTGATCCATTAGTTCTTAATATTTACTAATGTTTACTTCTATTTATTCAGTCATTAAAATTTGTTCTTGTATGTACATGTTTAAATTTTTTGGTACGGAGATAAATAGGAACACGATATTGAGTAATAAAAAAAAAATTGTAGGCATTTGTTGCCGTATGAACAATAACCTATCGGAAAATACTCAAAACTGATAGTTTAGACCTAAATCTAAGTATTTAAAACTTTTGAGCTATTTACGAATACATTTTTTTTTCTTAAACAACTTAGCTTCAGACCTCCAGGAGGGTCCCCTGGAGGGTCTGTAATTTAACATTTCTGAAAATTGAAACTCTCAAAAAAATCTTTGGACAACCTAACGAAGTAAGTTGGACGTCAGCGAGCGGATCATGTGATTTGCGTGTGTCGTAAAAGACTAAAATGCCCCCAAGCTAAGTGGAATCACAGAAGATGGGAGGTTCGTCCTGTTCTCGAGCGAATCTATGGCACAGAGCGGGCGACTTCTCTCTCTTGCAGGCAATGAATTGCAGCACAAAAGAGAGATTCTAGGGTGATTATAGGGCTCAATTGAAGTTTTCTCTCTCTCTCGACTCTAGGGCAGAACAGGCGGCCGAACTTGAAGCGTAACGGGCGGGCGATTGTAGGGTTATAAGATTCCTGTACCTCTTCCTCTCCACTCTCTCTCTCGCGATAGGGCTCCCCGACAACCCTCTCTCTTGCGACGGCCAGTCCGGCAAGATTCGGCCGGAGAAGAAGCAACAACAAGGGCGGGGTGAGCTTGAAGTACCGGCATGGGACTTAACATTAATCTTTTAGGCAGCGGCGGGTTTGCACGCTTTGGTAACTTACAGTAACATATGTTCTCTGTGTTTAATAGGCAGTTGTGTATTATTTCAAAAAAAAAAAAAAAGGCAGTTGTGGAGTATATGCCGATTTAATTAGCTGCAGCGAGGGGCGCTGGCGCTCAATCTTCTAAGAGAAAGGGCTTATGGTTCTAGTTCTGCTCCATGTTCAGGCCTGCGAAGAAGGATGCGAACTCAAAAATCGACTTCGTGGACGTTGTAAATAGATGCTTGTAAATACTGCATCTACAAAGTTCTTTGCTTCTGTTCATCTTCGTGTCTGTTTTCTGTTTTGCATCTGAATTTATTCCAGAGGACATGTATGCTTGCAATAAGCACTGTAAAATTATTTGTAGTTGTGTAAAATTAGTTCTTTCCAAGACCAAATTCAAGTTTCTGCTTCTATTATCAAGGGTTTGCTCAATCTTGATTTAAAAAATAATTCCAACTTGATAACATGTTCTAGTTATTAGAGACTAGAAATCCCAGTTTGCTAAATTTCTGACCCTTCTATATCTAAGTGTACAATCCCTCTCTCCATCAGCGGCAGGGTTAGCTGTTGTGCATGCTGTCTTTGCTCAGCATGCACAGCCGTTGCAGCTGCAGTGTATGCTGAGCAAAGGCAGTGCACACCAGCTTGAAACCCTGTATATGCATCAGATGTCAATCCGACTGAATGCCCTATGCCTACTAAACTACGCTGAGCAAAGTTAGTGATAAAACTATAAACTTGAGAGTGAGAATGAAGAATAATTTTGTTTCTGAGATGAGATATATATTGAACATTACAATAGCCATCTTTTTATAGATGAAGGAGGCGATTATAAGAGGTAAAGACAAGAGAATATATAATTTGATCCTAATTGCATATAATCCTAAATTAACATAATCAGTTTGATTAGAGATATTTGACAAATATACTAATTTAAGAAGATGTTATGAGATATGCTAATAAATTAGAAGATTTGTCAAATATACTAATTTAGGAAAATATCCTAAATTAGTGAGATGTTTTGGAAGACACCAACTTGAGTTTGAAAACAAAATCATGATAATGACAAGGTGGATGAACAGCAGACAGGATCTCTGGTACAGGAGACAGTGACGGAGTAACAGACGGAGTCACCGAATGAGGAGACAAAGATGATAAAAACTGCATCTTTGAAAATGACAGTTGCGACGAAGCGGGAGCCGAAAATGACACACTAGATTTCGGTGATAGAGCAGCAGACAGGATCTCTGGCACATGAGGCGGTAACGAAACAACATACAAAATCACCGGAAGAGAAGACAGAGATGGAAAAGGCTGCATCTTTGAAAATCACAGTGGCGATGGAGTGGGAGCCAAAAATGACACACTAGATTTCGGTGACAGAGCAACAGACAGGATATTTGGTATAAGAGGCGGTGATAAAGTAACAGACAGAATCACCGGAAGAGAAGACAGAGATGACAAAGATTGCACCTTTGAACATGGCAATGACAACGGATCCGAAGCCCAAACTAGATTTTGGTGATAGAGCAGCAGACATGATCTCTATCACAGGAGATGGCGATCAAGCAACAGACAGAATCACCAGAAGATAAGACAGAAATGACAAAGACTGCACTTTTGAATATAACGGTAACGACGGAGTAGGAGCCGAAGATAACAATTAGATTTCGACGACGAAGTAGCAAATAGAGTCACCGAAGCACGAGATGGAATAAAGGTGACGCTTGAAGATGGCGGTGACGGTGGAACAGGACCCACCATAAATCTAGAAGTTGCAGCCGGCAATGGAGAGACGGTGGAGTTGGCATGTAGGGGCAGAGAAAGGGTTGTGCCCGTGGCAGAGGCAACGCCAGCGCTAGCGAGCAATGCAAGCGCCATCACATCTTAACCTGACTCTGATATCATGATAAAACTATGAACTAAGAGAATGAAGAATAATTTTGTTTCTGAGGTGTAAATTAGCCATTACAATGGCCATCTTTTTATAGATAGGGGCGACTATAAAAGTTAAAAACAAGAGAATATATAATTTAGTTCTAATTGCATATAATCCTAAATTAATATAATCAGCATAATTAGATATATTTGACAAATATACTAATTTAGGAAGATATCATGAAGTATGCTAATAAATTAGAGGATTTATCAAATATACCAATTTAGAAAGATGTCATAAATTAGTGAGATATTCTAATAGTTAGTTTTATTTACACTAGTACAATGAGAACTTCATTTGGCTAGTAGCACAAGACAACACGACAAAAAAACCCAACCAATTTGCCAATCAACAAGTTTCTCTCGTGAACCATTTTGTTCAAAGTCTCTAACGTGTGAGTGATTAAGAGAGAGATTGAGAGAGAGATGGGAAGGAGAGTGAGTGAGAGAGTGAAGAGTGCTCACTTAGTGAAGGAGTAGAGTGCTGATTTAAGGAGAGATGTGAGGGTAAAATTGGAATTAGAGAAAATAGGTACAGTTTGGTTTAAAAGAGATGATAATAACTAACTACTCACTATCAGGGTAACGGTTCAGAATTTTTTTTTTTTTTAAGTTTCAATTTTCAGAAATGTTAAGTTACAAATCCCAATACTAAAATGGCAAAAAGTTTCCTCCTTTTGGAAAAGTGACAGAAAACTTAGCAATGATTTGCTCATCCTCCTACAGAAAGAATCAACAAAGATTTTCAACAATTTGGCCGCTCATTTTGCCAAAATCTAATATAGGGTATGAATCCTTTTCATAGTTAATATACAGACATAAATCATAATTTGCATATAATTTACACTATAAAAGTTTTAAACATCTAGTGGACTGTCGAGATTACACTTATTAAACTATCTTTATTTGTGTTTTGTCATAGGAAAAGAATAAAAAAAAATAGGCTGGTTTTATTCATTTATTTATTATTTAAATCAACAATAAATTAATATTCATTGTTAACTCTCAAAAAAAAAAAAAAAAAACTCTATCGAATAATTCTTTTTTAAATTAACATTCACCTGAACGCCGAGACCCACAATTCAAACCCTCACGCATTCGCATGGATAGAAACGATAAAGATCACATGGGGTACGTGGGCCCCATCCGACAACCCCAGGCGACGACAGCCTGTCGTCGTGGGTCCCACTGTGCCTCGGAACGGAGAATCTAAACTATCACAATATTGGTAAGATCCTTCCGTCTGTTTAGCTTCCCCAAAATATCTTGGCCTACAACACTCAGATCCCAAACCTATGCGCGTGAGAGAGATCACGGTAGTCGAACCGTTAACTCGGAGAAACTCATGTGAGTAAGCGGTAAAAGGACAGTGATCTGATAGTTTTTCTTTAAAAAAAATTTAAAATTAAAATTTTTACCTTCTTAATTTTTTTTTAAATTAAAATTCATAAATTTTAAAATTTAATTATCTTTCTGTTGCGGGATACAAAATATTTCATTCACTGAAAACCGTTAATTTTATGTTAATTTGATGCAAAATCAAAACTAAAATCCAATAAATTGGATATGATTGAATCCTAGGGAGTCGAAATCAAAATTTGAAAGAAAAATTTTAATTTTTTTTATTGGTGACAGTAGAAATGAATTACAACTCAAATAACTTGCATCTCTATATATGTGTGTACACACACTTACATATATATATACATAACATACATACACACACATATATACATACATACAAACATAGTATGTATGTACGAACGTACGTACATACATAACAAAGGTGACATTTATTTCATTTCCTTCAAAAAAGGAAATAACTTGGTATGCTATAAGATAAGATATTTCAAACATGAAACAATTGTAACATAAATTGCCTGTTATTAACAGAGAAAATTAAAAAAAAAAAAAACTTAATAAATTTAGAATGTTTTCTATTGATATTAATGAAAAGCAAAGTTTTCTGATTTTATTGGGATCTGAAAAATGAACCATTGTATGTGGGTAATAAATGAGGAAAAGAATATGAAACATCCTCAAATTAATTGAAATTTTCTTCTAATTTCATTGGATTCAAATATTATTGGATCAAATACAGATCCAACTCAGTCCCACATATTATTGGATCAAAAATACAATTCCAAAATATTATTGGCTCACTACAAATAGTTGAAGCGAAGAAAAAGTTAAGTATTAACTTCTAAAATAGATGCAGAAAATAAGAGTTTTTCTTTGTTTATTTGTTAATTTTTAAAAGAAGAAAGTTTACTAAAAAGTAAAGCGAGTACTATTTAATTGTTTAAATAAAATAATACTTATTTTATTTTATTTATTTATTATGTATAAAAATATAATTTTGATTTGTAATAATAACATGTAAATAAAAAAATATTTTTTTGTCATGTTCCTCCATTTATTAAAACTAAAACTGATCCAAACCAAAATATGAGTAAGAAAACTTTAGAAGTAAGATGTCATATAGACATCACATCATCATATACTAAGTTACTTTTATTTTTTTATGGGTTAATTACAGTCAGACCCCCTATAGTATTGCGAGTGTGTCACTTAACACCCCTGAAGTTTGAAACTCTCAAAAAACCCCCTGAACTTAGTTATTTTCACTCTCATTTTTTACTAAAGCGCACTCTTGTCTCTCAAATTCCTATTCTACAATCATCCCTCATTTTAACCAACAATAGAAATTTGAGAAATAAGGGTAGAATAAGAATTTTAAGGGACAAGAGTGCACTTTAATAGAAAAGGAAAGTGAAAATAACTAAGTCCAGGGATTTTTTTGAGAGTTTCAAACTTCAGGGTGTTAAGTGACACATCCTCAATACTACAGAGGGTCTGACTATAATTAACTATTTTTTTATTATTATTATTTTTTGTTAACTGAACAATTGAAGTTGTTGAAGTAGGCTTATATCCACCTCACCATATAATTATATTTCCAATTTTTTTTTATTACAGAGGTGATAGGGTTTGGGGGGTGTTTAGGGTGAAAGGGTGGGGGAATAACTAGATGAGAAATTAATATGTATTGCTCATTAGAAACTCTCTTAAACTACTCTCTCACTCCTTAATCAAAAATTGTTCCACATTACTTATCTGTTTTGAATTCCAAGACAATATTTTTGAATTCTAAATCAATTTCCAGTAATCCCTTAAAAAATAATAAATCTTCTCTTTATTACCAAAATATCACAACTTCTTTAGTTTTCATCATTTTCAATATGAGAAAAGATGGATTTTTAAATTTTAATAATTAATTATCTCTATCGAAATAAGTTTTTCTTAAAGAGCTTATTCGGTAAAAAAAAAAATTAGTAGAAATCCCATTAGAACATTATCAACGCGGTATCTTTTTGAAAACAACCGCAATTCTGGAAGATATAATTATTATTTGATTTTACGAATAATACAGTTTTTTATCATTTTTTCAGCACTAAAAAAAGGATTAGTCAATCTAAACAAACCACCGTTCGTGGCAGTCCATCTGTAATATTTCCTTCTTATTATAGCTGTTGCGGATCCTTATGAATAGCCTCCGAACCCGCTCCCAACCCTAACAATAGCCTCTCTCTGCTCCTCATAATCTGTCCCCCTTTTCCCCCAATTCCCTCATTCCTATCGCCCCTCTCTCTCTCTCTCTTCTCAATTGAAAAGAGAGCAGAGAGAAAGGAGACTGGAATAAAAACAAAATCAACAATGGCAGCAGCAGCAGCAGCATCATCCGCTGCGATCGGATCCCAACCCGAGTCCGACAACAAGAAGCGGACCTACATTACCTCGTCGGAGCTCCGCCAGCACAACACACCCTCCGACCTCTGGATCTCGATCCAGGGGAAGGTGTATGACGTCACCCGCTGGCTCGGGTCCCACCCCGGCGGCGAGATCCCGCTGCTCAACCTCGCCGGCCAGGACGCCACCGACGCCTACGTCGCCTACCACCCCGCCACCGCCTGGGCCCACCTCGACCCCTTCTACATCGGCCACCTCGCCGACTACCAGGTCTCCCCCGTCTCCCGCGACTACCGCCGCCTCGTGGCCGAGTTCGCCAAGCTCGGCCTCTTCGAAGAGAAGGGCCACGGCATCGCTCTCTCCTTCGCCTTCATGGCCTCCCTCTTCTTCACCTCCATCTACCTCATCTTCTTCACCACCGGATGGATCTCTCATCTGATCGCCGGCGGGCTCATGGGCTTCCTCTGGATCCAGTCCGGCTGGGTCGGCCACGACTCGGGCCACTACGTCGTGATGAGCTCCAAACGCATGAACCGATTGACCCAGATCTTCACCGGAAATTGCCTCACCGGCATCAGCATTGGCTGGTGGAAGCGCAACCACAACGCTCACCACATCGCCACCAACAGCCTGGACTTCGACCCAGACCTACAGCACTTGCCGTTGTTTGCCGTCTCCAACAAGTTATTCGCCTCCCTCACCTCCATCTACTACGGCCACAAGATGACCTTCGACGCCGTGTCCAGGTTCTTCATCAGCATCCAGCACTGGACGTTCTACCCCGTCATGTGCGTGGCTCGCATCAATCTGTTCGCTCAGTCCATTGTCCTGCTCTTGTCGAACAAGGCCGTGCCGGACAGGTGGCAGGAGATAGTGGGCGTGATGGTGTTCTGGATCTGGTACCCGCTGGTGGTTTCTTGCTTGCCCACATGGGGGGAGAGGGTGATGTTCGTGCTGTCCAGCTTCGTGGTGACGGCCATCCAGCATGTCCAGTTCAGCCTGAACCACTTCTCGTCGGAGGTCTACGTTGGCCCGCCCACAGGGAACGATTGGTTCGAGAAGCAGACCGCAGGGACCATGGACATTGCTTGCCCATCTTGGATGGACTGGTTTCACGGCGGACTCCAGTTCCAGGTCGAGCACCACTTGTTTCCGAGGCTGCCCAGATGCCAGCTGAGGAGGATCTCGCCGATAGTCAGGGATTACTGCAAGAAACACAACCTGACTTACTGCAGCGCGGGGTTCTTGGAAGCGAACAGGAAGACCCTCAAGGTGCTGAGGACCGCCGCATTGCAGGCCCGCGACATGGCGAACCCGGCGCCCAAGAATCTGGTGTGGGAAGCTGTCAACACCCTTGGTTGATTTGGAGAACTAGAGGTCCTCTCTTTTCTTCTTCTTGTGATTTCGGCATTCTTTTACTATGTTAGGGGTTTGATGCAGGGAGAGATGCTTTTATTCCTCGGGAAGTTGTTCCGATGGCGCAGTTCTATCTTGCTATATTTACTTGCATTTATCAATTTGCTTTGTATGCATATGTATCTCATTTTCTATTTTCTCTCCATTATTAGCTTGCAATGTCGAAAGAATGTGGGTCGAATGCAGGGAGATTTTGGGTTTGATGGGAATGAATGTATTTTGAATTGCTTTCTGTTTAGGGTTGTTGAGCATTGTACTTTTTGCTTTTTAGTAGTTTTTATGTTCTGGGCATGGAATTACATTTCCTTTGCCTAATGGATGTAATTAATCTGCTATATCTTTCAAATGGGGAAAAAACAAAATACAAGCTTTCAACTATGAGCTATACAAAATGATTTCCTTTGGATCTATATGATGTGGATGTTTATCTCTTATCTTGAAGTGATTAGGAGGTCCTGGTACAATTGTCTCAGGGAAACATTTTTTGTGAATTCGGAAAGTGTGATGGTCTCTTAAGTTTTCTATCTTTACTGTGCTAGCTCCTATTGAGCTACGAAATTCAGGTATAGGTTATGGTTAGTGATGTATAATATGACTCTATACTTCACTATCTTCGGTCCATAAGTATACAACTGACTCCATTGGAGTGCTAGCATATTTGTATCCAAGTAAACTGGTCTCTTTCAAAAGATCTAACATATTTCATCTGAGAAAGTAATATTACTTATTTTTAATATGTAATCTCAATCCCAAGAAAATATTTGGGCCTTTCCATGTCTTTAGTCACAAAATGTTATTTGAGATAGTCTTTTTGTCTCAGTCAAGGCTCTCGGACCCAAGACCAACAACTACATGTCTGAGTCAAGGCTCTCGGACCCAAGACCAACAACTACAGTAGAAAAATTCTCAAATATGGCTCGAGGATTTTCCTTGACTCCATAACTTGCTTTCTTAAGTTTGTAGACCACATTCCCCTTACCGGAGAGTGAGTATGCGCTCATGTAACTATGAAAACCTAGAGGTATTCTTTTGATTGCCATATTACTCTTGGAAAGTATTCTAGATTTCCTTATCGTCTTTAAGGAACTTAACATTGGAATTGACTTTCTCTTCCATTCTGTTGAGAAGTAGGTCATAACACAAGAGTCATTTGCAAACCAATTAGGATAAGAGGGATCTTCATATCTTGCAGGCCATCTAAAAAATGCCCAATCTTTCTTTGAGTCTCAACAGAAACATGAAACATTTGAGCCCATAACAAGTAATTATTACCATTCAAGTTAACAGTATTAACAGTAATTGTATGTAGAGACATAATTTCTATCTAGTAGATGTAACAGCAATGGTAGTAGTGGTAGAGGGGGTATTAGTGGAGGAAGTTTGCATGATAAGGATTGAAACATAACTAGTGAAATGAGCTTAGCAGTGATTAGTATCAATAGTTGAAATAGAACAATGCTAAAAAAATTAGCATTAGTAGTACATCAACTCATAGTGAGAGCAGTAGTATGCATCAAAATACGTGAGATTGGGCTCAGGGTGACCGCAAGGTGGCGTGGGAGGCTTGGAGGGCCCTTACTGTAGCACTGGTAGCAGCGGCTGCAGCTGCTGCTTGCGGCGGCGGCTGTGGCTTCTGTTGATGGTGGTTTGAAATTCTAAGTGCTGAGATAAGATCTGATTTTTTTTTTTTTTTTTTTTTTTTTTTTTTTTACGATAAACGGCGGGATATAGCCCTCCGCGTTCCATTTAAGAGATAAGAACAGAACAATCAAAGTTTTGGACCACAAGTATGATGGCCCATTAATAAGCTTACATGACAAAGATTTTAAATAAAGTTACATAAAAAAAGAAAACAACAAAATGAAAATACAACGATCCTGCATGCAAAAGCTGGTTCTGTCACCAATCCATTACCCCTAGCACCTTCGATGTGTCCCCCTACTTCTCATCTGGTGAGGTATCGTTAATGTCATCTCCCGAAAAACCGCCCAATAAGTGGAGTCTCTCTTCATCCGAAAGAGCAGTTGTCCAAATAATGAAATCATGAATGATAACTCTCATGCAATACTTAATGGAATAATATTTATCATTAAATAATTTATTGTTTATCTCTCTCTCCATTTGTTCCAGCAAAATACAATAATAATTGTTCTAAACTCATGACTATCGTTACCCCCCAAATCGAGTCTTCTCCAAGTATTTGCATCTAAAGCAATATTTATTTGCATCTAAAGCAATATTTATGTTCAACCTTAATGCCCTAGCACACGAATCCCATGTACTTCTGTAAAAAGAACAGTTACATATAATGTGTTCGGTTGATTCCTTATCCCTCTTTCACAAGACACAGATGTTGGGGCCAAGCTATCATCTTTTTTGTAGTTTCGGCTAAGAGATCTTCCTTACGAACTAGCCAAAGGAATAGTCTTACCTTTTGAGGACATTTAGCTTTCTAAATCCATTTAGTGTTCGCCGAGGTGACTCTATCGTTTATGAAGTGACGATACGTGGATTTCACTGTAAAGCTACCATCCTTCTCCCATCTCCAACCCGGTCTTTCCTCTTCTAGTGTAGAGGGGGTTGAGTCGTTCAGGAACTGTTTTAGCATTCTTACTCTGACAAAATCCTGTCCAGATAATGCCGTTGAGTTCTATCTCTATTTCGAGCGTCCCCAATAATCACTAATCCTGACGTTTTTATCATTAGCTTTCTAAAAGATGTATGGAAATATTGTCTTGAGAGGAAGTTGCGAGCACCACCTGTCATACCAGAAGGCTATCTTATTCTCCTTTTCCAGTGTATATTCTAGACTATGACAAACTAAGTGCCTTATTACTAACATCCCTCTTTAGAAAATTGATGCATTATGCTTTTTCCTTGTTTTCCCGTACAATGTGCCCTCTTTTGGGCCATATTTGTTGAGTAATAACTTCTAAAATGAACTCTGATTCCATGTGATTAAGTACCACAACCATTTGGTCACAAGGGACAAGTTAAAGGTCCTGAGTTCCACGACCCCTAAACCCCCAGTCTCTTTTGGCCTGCACACCTGTCCCCATGGGACCAGATGGTATTTGTTAGAGTATTTGTTGGATGATGCGTTCACTCCATTCCAGAGAAATCTTTTCCTGATCCGATCAATTTTTTCTCATCTATTTCGGCATTATGAAAAAGGACATTAAATATAGTGATAATGAGGAAAGTATCGCATTGAGTATCACCATCTTCCTTCCTAATGACAGGTATTTTCCTTTCCAATGCTCTAATTTCTTCTCAAAACAATCTAGGAGGGAGGATCAATCCCTTTTCGAGAGTTTCCATGGTTTCATATGTGATTGGGAATTTCTCCTTCTTACAGCGAAACACTTCCCTGATTATTTGCATGGACACGTTATTTGAACCCAAACAAATCAATGAGCTTTTGGCAAAGTTTATTTTCAGATCAAACCTCATAACAACAAAGTGCTCATTTGATGGTTATAACCTCTCTTATATTGCCTTGTCCGAAAATGAGCGTATCGTTTGCGTATTGTAAATTAACAAAGGACATGTTGGGATCCTCTGGGAGATCTTCTATCTCCTTTATCCTTCAACTTCTGAAGTATGGAGTTTAATTCATCTGCTACTAAGACAAACAACAACGGAGAAAGAGAATCTCCTTGCCTTAGATCCCTCTTCAAAGTTGTTTCTTTCTCCAGTGTATCGTTAATCATTACCTAAGTTTTACTAGAGTATAACTAGGTTTCAATCCATATCCTCCATTTCGCTCCAAATCCCTTGAGTCTGAGAGTCTCCATTAGGCATTTGCAATCCACCATGTCATATGTTTTTTCGAAATCCAGTTTCAACATGAATCCATTTATTTAGGATTTCTTATACTGGTGGATGACTTCACGTGACCACCTCTTCAAAAATATTTCTGCCAGCATTGAAACCCATTTGATAGTTCTTCATTAATAACTTTAGTTTCGGTACTAGTCTATTAGCCAGTATTTAGAAACTATTTTAATTGTGTTGTTCAATAATGCAATCGGCTTGTAATTACCAATTTGTCCCGGTGAACACTTTTCAGTATATAAGATCTGATTTTTTATGTAGGATTAAAATCTATTTCACAACTGGTGTTATGATACTATATCATACGGGAAAAGGCTTGAGAATCTGTAATCCGTGGTCAACTAGAGAGATGGGTAGTGGAGTTTCTTTAATGGCTATAAGGATGGTAGGAGACTTTGAAACAGAACTTGTTCTACTAGAATGAGAATGTAGAGATAGGTGCCAGCAAGCAACACAAGAAACATGTGATGGGAAATAAGGGCAGTTTTGAAATGATGAAGACACTATCTATTGAGGATAGGACGATGCAATGAGATTATGAGGCTGATGAGTTCAAAATTAGGAGTGATATCATTGTAGTTGGAATGGCTGGGAGTAGAGATAAACCAAAATGACTATGGAGTTGGGCAGTATCCAGTATGTGTTAGTTGCTAATTATTACTGTTATTATTATTTTTGGAAGAAAGCGCGTTAACCGTCCTTGTGGTAGCCTGACGCAAGTCAGGTCTGAACCCCTGACCTCCTGCGCCCATGCCAGGAAGTTTCGCCATTGCGCCATAGTACCATGTTCAGTTGCCAATTAATTTGTTGTGGTTGGCATGTGTATGTCTCAAAATTTTAAGATAAAACTTTTTTTTTTTGGGTGATGAAATCTTTCTTTTGATGTTGATCCTACTAAATCATGGACCTTCATCCCCACTCTAGTTTTATCTTATCAAAGCACATTCCTCTATTTGAAACGTTTGATTCCTTAGTAGCTTCTGCCAAAAAATGGGCAAACCTGTGCTTGAGATACTAACTTTCTATATGTTTTTCTGAATAATTATTTTTAATCACTGTAATTATGATTTTTTACTGCTCAACTTGCTTTTGTATTTCATAGTAAAACTATCAATTTATCAGTGTATCTGTTCCTATGCTGGATTATTTTCTACTTTGTGAGGTTGTTGTTTTAGATGAAAGAAGCAAGTTTCCCCAAATCTAATATGCCTTTGATTGGTGGCCTCAAACCTATGATGCCTCTTGGTTGGTGTGAGTTGTTTGAAATGCACGCATGTTACTTGTTTTGAGACATTGACAAATGTCAAATCCTCTAATTTTATAAAGTGCTACCCCACTTGTTAGCTGTCTTCCTAGAGATCTTCCTAGAGAACATGTTACATCATAGGGTAGACGACATAAAATGTCTAAACATTTATTTTGCCATTGAACTAGATTATAGCTTTAGGAAATAATTGTTGATGGTGAATTATCTCTAGTTAACTAACAGTGTGATGTGTTTTTTTGGTTATTAGCTATATCAGAGTAAGCCTTATATTACCGATGATTTGCTTGTTCGACTGTGGCTTATTGACTAGTAAATAATCTGTCTGGAAGCTCGTTGATGATCACGAAATTACTTTTGCGCATCATTGTCAAAACCTAATGGAACTTCATTTAGTGTTTGAGACCTTTTATAATATGACTATTAATTCACAGCTAAATCTTTATTCTTGTGACTAAGCCTTTTGTGAAGGGTTTCATGATCTTTTGATAAGATTTTAGGGAGAATGAGAGGTTGTCATTCTATTGTGTCCCTTGTTAGGGATCGAATTCCCAATCGAGATCGTAGAGAGGAAGAAAATAGTACAACACAAGAAGAATACAATAATTAACGTGGTTCAACCGACCAAGTTCGACCTACGTCCACGGGAACAACGAGAGAAATATCCACTATGAAAAAAATATATTACAAGAAGATATCTAAGAATCTCTCTACCTCTCGCATCTCTCATAATAACATAAGTATATCTCTTAGCCAATTACTGACTTCTCTTGTATCACATACAAAAGATATATATAGTGTTTTGACTCCACAACTGGAGATGGGTTTATTTTCAATTCTAAACTGGAAACCAAAAGCCTGAGAATAGTGAATAAGGCCTGCTTGATGACCAGGTTGTCTTCTATCATTGTAAGGAACTAAGGATCTCACGGATATTGGTAGTCCTATATATTTTCTTACAAAATTTTTTATTTAACAGTGATGTGCACGCTCTAAACGGATATTGATAGTCCCATGTACAAGTGATCTTCGTGTTAGAGTGGCATTGGTTACGCGTCATAAGGCTCTATTAAGCAAACTGATAGAATCTTACAGATCCTCTGACTTTGTACCACATTATCATCTAAGAAAGCTAAACGCAAAAGATGAAAGGCCAGTTAGCAAGCAGGGAACTGTCTTACTTGTTATGCAACTAAGCTTGTGTAAGAAGCTATCTTGTAAAAAGTCCTATGCGCCAAGAAAGTCTAGAAGAAGAGAATGGCTGATAAGTTTGCTATACTTTATCACAGTCTAACTCTAGAGGCACGAGATTAAACCAAACTTGACATATTTCATGATAAAAACATATAATAATGCACAAAGGAATTAGCAATTACAGTTTTACCTAGAAATTCACATCATCAGTCCCTTCGTGCATGCTAAAAATCAATCTGTAAAACAAGCATTGGACATGGGTAGACACATCGACTATTGCAGAGAAAGTGAGTTGTAATATAATTCTTCTCCTCATAATTGTATCTGTCATTTAACTTTACAAAGACAACTGTCTTTGTTGCTCCTTCCTGTTACTTCTCGTTCTTCCTTTTCACTTCTCCGAGTATGTTTTGGGTAGCTGTGGAGAGACCAAAAATCTCCACCGATAATTTCAACAAGGACATTTAAGTAAGCATAAAGTTTGTCTTCATTTTTTTTCTCTCTTGTTACTGGTGGAGTTGGGATGGGCGCTGTGCATGTCTGCATTTGATTTTGCACGAGTGGGCGTGCTTGTGCGTGTCTGGATCTTTTTGCATCTCATTCTAAAATGTCTTACAATGATAATCTGTTTCATATGCAAACGTCTGTTGATGCTAAGTAACAAGATATCTGACCCCCAATTTCTAAATTCTAACTATCCGTTGCCATTGACCAATTGTGTCCCCTTGTCCAGCCAGTTGCCTCTTGTTTTCTTTTATTCTTTTAAATGCTAGGTGCAGTAGTAAAAGCCAAAATTAACGAGAAAATTAAATGCCCTGCATCTTTTGATCACATACATGATTGGTCAGTATGGATATTTTTTTTAATGGATATTCTTTTGTCATTGATTCATTTGCCATTCTAATATTTAATTACCATGCAGTTCTTCTCCATTTCTTCTACCAATGGTGCTTGGCACAAGTTATATCTTTTCTTCAAACACTGCCTTAAAGAATGCCATTTCTAAGATTATCTTTTTTAAAATTTGAAAAGCCCTGATCCTTTCAGTTTAAAGGGTCAACTTGTTCTTTCACACTTTCATACATTAAAACCTCATCGGCTATCTGAGCTATTACAGCGCTTGTCATGTTCATCAATTCCTACCATGTTCCTCCTCAAATGAGCATCACGATCATGCCAGGATCTGAATACATGGTTCTTTCGTACTACCAGCCTCCTGATTTTATTGTTTAATGATTCTTGCAAATTCTGTTCAGTTATCATGCTGATTTCTATGTGCTGATACCCCTCTTCATCTCTCTTTCATCCATTTCATGTTAATAACTCTGTAATTATATATCATCCCATGTGGTCAATCAATTCAGCATACATCGACCAAAATTTAACGAAGTCGCCCATGAAAATGACACAAACTTCTTGTCCTTTTATTTCTTAGGTTAAATTCACCTATGCTATCGAAAAGTTTTAATATCCTTCTAGTATGACCTAAAAGCAGGTTTGAAAGTTTTCGGCATCAAAACTTCAGGAAAACCAGTTCAGGCTCGTTTTATTTTAAATGTTATCTGTTTAAACGTTGTTTATATTCCAATATCTGGTTAACTTATCCTGATCACCCTCTTCAAACACGTGGTACAGAATCCTGTGATGTTCAATTGTCTCTCTGGAGCCTTGACTCTGAAACTACATGAATGGAGAGACTATTTTTAAAAATTCAAAAGGACGTTCATTGTTCATTCTTCAGTGTGATGAAATGGAAGGCCTAACAAATTTGGACTGGTGTCGAAAGGACTTTAAACGAAACTATCTGAGACTACATTTAAAAACCATTCTCAACGTTATTTGTTGCCTCTCGTACTTCTACTGATTTCTTTTAGCAGGTTTTACCTGAGTCTGTAGGCCTAAAATTAAATGCTCTTTGAACGGACTAATACTGAACTTTTGTGCAATCCATTCTAGTTGAGGACCAATTTGACTAGTGCTCATTGATAATTACGTTCTAAGTTTATCGTGTTAGAAAACTTTCTGTTTCCTATTACAAATAGGTGATTCATCAATTGATTGTGGTTGAGATGAACTTAATGCAATAGCTCTTTGTTTGGTACAATCTTTTAGTTTTCTGAGACATAGCGTTTCTATCATGAGAATTTGCAATCTTGAATAAATCGTTGGAACTCATGAGAGGATTATTTCCAGTCATTTATGATCATCAGAATTATCGTCCAGTTTTTAACCATCTCATTTGATCATTGGTGCTTGGCATAAAACTATATTTACTATTGCCTTAAAATTTCTTTATAAGATGATTTGTTTGTTCAAACTATGGAAAGCCTTGGCCATTTCATTTTAGAGGGTACTTTCAGTTTTGTCTCTAACCAGGTATCCAAGCTGTTAGTTCCCTTATTCTCTTGTTCATCAATCATAGACTGTTTAGCAGCAAACATCCATCAGTTTCTTTGCAAGTTCTGGATACTTGCACTGTCCCTTCTACCATCCTCTTGATTCTATCAGCTACCAGCATCAAAATTCTATGCAGTTTTTATTTCTGATTAGTAATTAATCTTTCTTATTGATCTTCTTGCTCTCTGGTGCATCAGAGTAAGAGGTTCACATTTCACATGGCTAAGGCTGACTTCTTCTTCTGATCCCTAGGGATAGAGATGGGTATTGAACAAACTGAACCGATCTTGGTGTTGTTGATCGATTGATCTATCAGAAATATCTGTGGTTCAAATGAATTCTACTGTCAGCGTTCTTGCATAACGGCATTTTGTTACTTGTTTTTATCAGTTTCGCCAGCTATAATGGAAATTTGTCAGTATACTCGTCTTGCGATAAATTATGAGTACATACTGTGCTTTGGGTACAGTTCTCTCACCAAAAGAAAAACTTCACCATGCATACAATTCTATAACTAGATTCATGACATGTGATGGAAATGTTGATCTAGATCTGCTCCCTCTTTGTTTCAGATAATGCAGGCAGCTGAAAATTAGTTGAATCGTGTTGATATGGGCTCCTGCAGCTCATCAAGACACTTATAATTTGATTTCTTTTTCAAATTACTTGGACTTTGACATCACACCTGTACTCTTTCTGTTCCGAAAGCAACATCCAACTTTTATCTGTCAATTATATTCGGCCACTTTCGCAGTTCTTTTCTTACTGAAAACAATGCGACATTCGAGATCTCACGCCATTGTTCGAACGAAAGCTCTTTGCATATTGTTACTTTGCACACCTGTACATTGCCAACATGAGCCACCTCATCGCCTATCGGACTTTGGTGCACTAGTCCTGCTCTCTCTCTCGTTTCAGTTTCATGTCAGCATCTCCAATAGCCGACCATTGAAAATGTTTCCCTCAAGTTTGAACATCGAGTTAAAGTTGCTCACCCACCGGGCCACCTGTAAATGCCAACCCTTAATGTTGAGCATATATTCTTAAAATACGGCTTTTTGTCGAAGCATTTGCGCAAGCTAATCCGAGCCCATGTCTACCTCCTCTCTCTGCCTACTCGTTCTCGTTCTATTTCTCCCGTCAGGCTGCTCCAGCAGTCAGATACCTCTAGGCTCGCAGCTCGCAGCCGGCGAGAACCAGTCGTGGGTCTCTGCAAACCGAATCTTCGCGTTCGGATTCACTCCCGCTGGTTCGGACGATCAATTCCTGCTAGCAATATGGTATGCCGAACTCCCTGGCGCTGCAACCATCGTCTGGTCCCCGAACAGGGACTCCCCTGTCAGCACTAATGCTGCGGTGAGGCTGGAGCAATCTGGCAATCTCGCTCTTTATGACCGAAACAAGCTCGTCTGGGCGGCTAACTCCAGTGGCCTAAACGTAGATTTTGCAGTCATGTCGGACTCTGGCAGCTTCATCCTCTACAATGGCACCAGTCCTGACCGCCAGGTCGCATGGCAGAGCTTCTGGCTTCCTGGTGACACCCTTCTTCCTGGCCAAACACTGTCAGCGTCGCTCGAGCTCACGTCCAACCGATCGCGGTTCGGCTACTACACTCTCAAGATGCTTCAGCAGCACACATCTCTTAGCCTCGCCTTGACCTTCGTCACCTTCGACTCCCAACGTAATTACTCTTACTGGTCCAGCCCGCAGATTTCGAACGCTACAGGCAATATCGCTGCTGTGCTCGACAGTTCTGGCAGTTTCAGCATTATGTACGGTGAGTCCTCCTCCGGCACAGTGTACATTCACAAGAATGACACGGGACCGGACTCATCAGTTCTTCGTCGGATCAAGGTCGAGACCGATGGGAACCTGAGACTGTACCAGTGGAACACTAGTACCGTCCAGTGGGATGTCAAGTGGTCTGCAGTGTCGAATCCGTGCGAGGTTGCAGGGATCTGCGGCAATGGGATCTGTGACTTGGACGAGAGCGGGGTTAACGCTACTTGCACCGATTTGCCACCAACAGATTCAGGAAACTGCCGCGGGAATTTGAAGATGCAGACACTCCCGCAGACAGACTACTACTTCTTGGGGGCGTCGACGATTGCAAACTTCAGCAATGTGACAACAGCATCGGAGTGCCCCAAGTACTGCATATCAGACTGCGACTGTGTAGCAGCGGTTTATGGTGTGGCTGAGGATGACACCTACTGCTGGACTCTGAGGAGTATGTTGTTCGGAGGCTTGCAAGATCCGAGCTCGACGCTCTTCGTGAAAGTGGCGGACGATGGAAGAGGAGGATCTGGATCAGCTTCTTCAGGAGGAAGGAGTGACGGGGACGGACACAGCGATCGCTCTGTTCTGCTTCCATTGCTTCTTTGTGTATGTGTGGTTGTCGTGCTGTTAGGGATGTTAATTTGCTACAGCATCCGAAAGAGGAGAACTAGGTATCAGCAGGGGTTTGGCAGAGCTTTGAGCTTACCAGGAGCTCCATTGTACTTCAGCTACCACGATCTACAAACTGCAACGGCCAATTTCTCCCGGTTGCTAGGAACAGGTAATCCCAGCTAAATATTATTTTTTTTTTCTTCTTGACAATACTGATTTTGCTTAGATTATTGTCTGATATAACAGGTAACTAATTCTATATGACTTTTATTTACATTATTATATCAGTCTCGATAGCTCAATATAAGAGCTAAGCAATCCTAGACCTGCACAAAGTCAATGAGCTCAATAAAACCGATAGCAACTTTCACTTAGTAGCTGGATAGAACACGGCAAGTAGCCAAATATTATGATTCAGTTATCAGGAATATGTTGTTTTATCTAGAGTTGTAGGAATGTATTTTTTTCTCTTTAACAAAAAAATATAATGAACGTATGTTTTCTGTACTACTTGTCATCAGGAGGGTTCGGGAGCGTGTACAAGGGGACTCTAAAAGATGGAACTCTAATCGCAGTCAAGAAACTCGAAAGATTTCTTCCGCATGGCGAGAGGGAGTTTGTAACTGAAGTAACAACTATCGGCTCGATGCACCACATGAACTTGGTCACCCTCTGTGGCTTCTGCTCTGAACGAACGCATCGGTCAGTACCAATTGATTCTTTCCACCATTAGACCCAAATAACGAACCAGCCCAATTCGACTAACCATCCGAATGTTGTCAGCAGACTCCTGGTATATGAGTACATGAGCAATGGGTCACTGGACAAGTGGATATTCCCTTCGTACATCAGGCCGGACCACGACAGGCTGCTCGATTGGCCGACCCGCTTCCAAATTGCCATCGCCATAGCCCAAGGAATCGCCTACTTCCACGAGCAGTGCAAGAACAGGATCATTCACTGCGATATCAAGCCAGAGAACATTCTGCTAGATGAGAACTTCTGTCCAAAGGTGTCGGACTTTGGCCTGGCGAAACTGATGAGCAGAGAGCATTCACATGTGGTCACCATGGTTCGAGGCACGAGAGGCTATCTGGCTCCGGAATGGGTGAGCAATAGGCCGATCACGGTCAAGGCTGATGTCTACAGCTACGGAATGCTGCTTCTGGAGATTATCGGAGGCCGTAGGAATCTGGACATGTCGCTGGATTCTGAATCGTTCTACTACCCTGGTTGGGCCTTCAAGGTATATACTTATGGCTAAAAATCTATATTGAGCAAATCATAAAACAAAAGGCTTTGTTTTGTTTTCAGGAGCTAACTGATGGGACACCACTGAATGCTGCGGACAGGAGGCTGAAGGGCAAGGTGGAGGTGGATGAGTTGGTGAGGGCCCTGAACGCGGCTTTCTGGTGCATACAGGAAGAGGCCTGGGTGAGGCCGTCGATGGGCGAGGTGATTAGAATGCTGGAGGGATCGGTCGAGATCAATATGCCGCCAATGCCTCAGACTGTGGTTGAGCTGGTCGAAGAAGGCCTGCACAGTGTGTACAAGGCCATGAAAAGAGACTACTCCCCGTTTCCGATGATCAACTCTTCGTCCATGCTTTACAGCCAGCGGTCATCTGACCTAGCAACTTGCAGTAACTCCACGATGTCGCCACGGTAGCGAAGCTCGGTTGAATCTCGAGAAGGTTGTGGTTTATATTTTGTGTTGTGAAATTGAATCCAATCCAAATCAACCGATTGAAAGGAGGAGGGTAAAATATATATATATATATATATATATATATATATATATATATATATATATATATATATATATATATATGAGAACGGGAAATTCACCGGCGGTGAAGAGAGTTCCTTCACCGCTACTTAGGTGACCCAATAAAATTATTACACGTGGCGCCACTTAAAATAATAAACAAAAAAACTCTCTTAACCACCCTTTAATTGGCGCCACCCTTTAATTGGCGCCACATATAATAATTTCATTTGGCCACCTAAGCGGCGGTGAAGTAACTCCCTTCACCGCCGGTGAATTTCCCTTTTACTATATATATATATATATATATCTATATATATATATATATATATATAACGGTTCTGCGTCCCATGGTATGGATAGCAAACAAGTGGCAAGTTGAGATGCGAGACAACATGCATATATCTTTCAATAGGTAACGAGGCAGTAAAATCAAGCAGTGCAGTTGAGGTTGAATATAAGTAGGTTGAATCGTAAGTGGGAACGATCGAATTAATGGCCCTTGGAAGAAGACTTCAGATTTTAATTAATTTCAAGTTACAAGTGAGTTTCTATTTGAGTGATTAAAATTAGTTGCCGTATCGGAAATAAATCGTTTTTAAGTCCTATACAAACCTAATAAAAGCAAGGACAATGGTAACCGACCATGTGGAGGATGATAAGATTCATTCTACCACTCACTTTACTCAGCCCTTGTGGACGGCCTAGATGTCTGGCTTCACTGGTGTCTCCTCCTCTCATATTCTGGTTTTTACTTGTCATGAACTCAATTCAACAAATATTGTGAAAGCAATAAATTTATTATATCTGTATTATCCCAACCAAAAACACAATATAAACAGGAAAATTAATTGCTAGGACTGAAATGATGTTACGGACTTACAAAAGAAATTGCAATTGTCTGAGTATTAATTGGAAATTTCACTGTCAAAGTTATAATTAAGTTCCCATTAGAAATTGAACTTTGAATCTTAAATAAATTGAAGATATCCGATGCCACTAGAGACAAATTTATTGACATTAAAATGCAATTTTCTCACGGAAAATTAATTGCGGTTGCAAGTCTATTTGGATCGGGACCCGAATTTGCTCGAATCCGGTCACCCCCACTGCCCGCGCCGCTGTCCGTCTCGCGTCGTGCGGAAAAGGGCGGAAGAGCAGACCGCGATGGTGATCAGACTCGGACAGTATGGCTGGGTTCGGTCGCCAGACCAATCAACGCAACCATCAGCAGACCACCGACCCCACTCACTAGCGACAATCTCCATCACACACCATTCTAAAGCGAAGGGAATTTCCGAAGGAGCACACCATTTTTCCTATTAGCACACTTAACCAGTGGTTGTTATTACAAATTTATTTTTGACAGAACTGTTTTTGTCTTCGACCTCTCTTTTCCCTCTTTATTTTTCCCTAATGAGAGTTGCAGGGAAAAAAAAAAGTAAGGGGGGCGGTGGTAGGCGGCGGGCACTCGTCAGCGGTCGACGACAGAGCAGAAAGAGAGATAGGAAGGTACCTTTAGAAACTCCCCAAAGCGAAAAGAAGTATCTTTTTCACATTAGTCCCTACAGAACTATATTATGCATTTTTCCTATTAACGATTTAATGAACCAAATATTAGTTCTTATAGTTATAGTGAATCCAAATCAAATCTACTCATATATAACCTTTTATATTTAAATCCAAACTAAATCTAATTTAAATAATGTATTTGTAAATCTAAATTTGACCTAAACAGAATCGGATTATTGCACTCTACAATTCTACTTATTATAATAGAAATGCACGTCAAACAATAGCATGATATAATGCCATCGTTTAAGAAGTTTCATGATCAGTTTACTTTGAAAATAATGGCATTATAATGAGGCGAGATTTCGCCCTCCAAAAAAATACCTCTTGGGTAAATAGTAAATGCGAATCATAAGTTTGTGTGGACTAATACGCATAAGCAGTCAGCGAGAAAAGATGGGAATTTCCGAAGAAGCACACCATTTTTTCTCGTGAGCACACTTAAAAACTTAGTTAATATTACATATTTGCCATCGATTTTTTTGACATGAATGTACATGTTTTCAACCTCCCCTTTTCCTCCCATTCTCACTCAGCATAGCATGTAATTTTTAAATAAAAAAAAATTGAAACCTAAAACCGGACTCTTGGCGACGACGATCAGTTAAAGAGCAGAAGAGGATGGAAAGATGGAGAGGTGTGAGAGAGGGTGTGTGCTCATGGTTGAAAAATCATGGGTAGGTGGGAGTGGGGGTGGGGGAAATTACTTGGAAAAATCCGAGAGGGTGTGCTCACTAGGAAGACTTTGCCCACTGGGAAAAAGGGGAGTTTCCAAAGGAGCACACCATTTTTCTTAGTGAGCCCAGTTTTTCTAGTGAGCTCACCCTCTCTTTTCAAAAGAGAGGGTTTTCCTATTGAGCACACCAAATATCCCAATAATACCCTCACTCTCTTTCTCTCCCAACTTTTCCTTCATTCTCCCCTACCTTCATTCTTCGCTCCCTCACCTCTCCATTCTAAGACCGGCCAAATCTCAAACCCAAAAACCCAACTCCTCTCTTTATTTTCTCTGTCACTTCTCCTAATCCTTCATCTTTCTCTTTCTCTTCCCTACCTCCTCCTCCACACAATTTTTTTTCTCTTTCTTCGATTTGGCCGCCGCCGCTGCCGTCGCCGATCCGCCGCCGCTGCTGATCCAGCCCATGTCGCTCGCCTGCCGTCACTTCTTGAGTCGAGTTGGGTGAGATCTCTTCCTCATTTAGCAAATTTTATTATGATGGATTTGGGCACTACGGAAGTGGTCCAGTGGACTCGAATAATTTGATCTTCCTCTTTGTTTCTTAACAAGGGCCATACCCTGTAACTTATTTGTTGCTAGTGAAAACAAATTTCAGTTAAACTCTCACGTGTATATTTTTTAAAAATATTACCAAAATTGAATCACAACGAAAGTTAAATTAAAGTCCAAAGCACAATTAATAATAATAGATTTCTAAAATATAATTAAAGTCGAAAGGTTGGAATTTGATTATGAGAATCAAATATCTTGCTCCTCAGTTTATTTATACTTTCTATTAATTGATTGATTTTCTTGACCTTAAATTATTCCTAAATTAATTTATTCTAATTGTTCCTTTTTTTTATTTTTTGGAGAAATAATAGATTCCTATATTTTAGTTATACAGAAAAAATTAGCAAAAGAACAAAACTGCTCGCTCTCCCAAAAATTCTCCGACTCGTCGGAGGTCCAATCGTCGACCCGCGAACTATAGACTTGATATTTGAAATTGAATTGAATTGTTGGAGTTTGAAATTGTTGGAGTTTGAAATTGGATTCAAAATAAAGAATGAAGGGAATACTAATGGTAGAGGTGCTATGGAGATGGTGATCGAGAGCCATGGAGTTGATGTATTCCATTTGGGAAGAAGCATGAAAGGGGAACTTCATTCCTCAATTTCGAGGTCATCGTCCTCAATTTCGAGGTCATCGTCCTCAATTTCAAGGTCATCGTTGTGACAATGGACATAGGCGAGGTAGAATGATCATCTAGAATGAGGAATTTTGCGACTTGCTGAAGATAATTTCTTGTGTAAAAATCAAATCTTGTTATTTCTCCTGGAGCTAGAAATGTGGTTCCATTTGGAGATTATTGTTCAAAATAAATGCACAACTGTTGAAAACCAATAAGTTTGCTTAAGTTGAAGGAGCAGAAATCATGAAGTAATCGACTCTTAAAATGATCAAATTCCTTCTTTGTGTTTGTTCCTTGTTATTCATGGTGATGAGCATATATAAATATTTATCAATTTCGAAAAAACCAAATCGAATAGGAATGGAAACTAAATCGAATAAACTCTGCTTAGTTAGGAGAAGATAGTCATTTATTTGAGAAAATAAAATAAAGTAGAAAACAATTTGCTATTGTCACTGAGCGATGAGAATACTCATTATTATACTACAATGACTTCATGGATATTAGGACGAAAAAAGACTTATTTATAGTGACATCTTATCCGGACAGTAGAGAGTAGTCTGGACTGTCAGTCCGGACTTTGAATTTTTTTTAGATTCATAATTTTTATCAATCCGTACTTTTTTAGGGTTTTTGAGTAAGTAAAAGTTTAATAAAACTAATTTTCGAATTTAATTTGTGAGATAATTTAATATAGAAAAAAAATTTATGGAATAATTGTGGATTTTAGATTTTTTTTTTTTTTTTTTGGGTTAACTGATCTGTAGTTTGAGAAGAGAATGAGAGGAGAGATTGAAAAAAAGGATATTTTAGTCCAAAAAATTTAACGTCACAGGAATGAAGTTTTTAGATGGGCTCATCGGAAAAATGGTGTGCCCCTCTAGAAACTCCCGGAAAAAGGGTGCGCTCCTTTAGAAACTCCCGAAACGATCCAAAACCCGCTGTGTCTTTACTTCGACTCCACTCTCAAATTTTTTTCTGCGTCTCTTTCTTATTTAATTCGTCGTTTGTTTCGCTCCGTTCTCAAAAGCAGACTATTAATTAAATGCACGAACTCTTTCTTCCCCACCGAAATCACCAGCAGCTCTATTAGAAGAGAGTTCTCTTAACTTCAATAAATTCAAAGAACAAAAAGAGGATTTTTAGTTTTAAAAACGAAAGGGAGAAAAAAATGCAGCAATGGAGGGGGGAGAGCACGGCGATGACCTTCGACGAGGTGTCGATGGAGCGGAGCAAGAGCTTCGTCAAGGCTTTGCAGGTAAATTTTGACTCGGAAATCAGATCTCGATTCATTTTCCCAGATCTCACCTCGTTCTTTCTTGGATTTTTTTTCTCCATTTCCTCATCATCTTTATCCAAGTCCAAGTTGGTCAATGGATTAATTTTGCGTTCCAAAAGAGAGATGCAATTTGTAGAATTTTTTTCTTCTCCTGGCTTTTAGGTTTTAGTGTACCCCCAAACATTGCTCTAGTTTGTGAATATATAGAAATTGAGTAACATAGAAATTTATTTAGTGGAAAAGTTAATCTTTTTGTAGCTGAAACTTTGAATTATTTGGAAAGTTTGTTCCTTTCTTTTTTAATGGAGAAGTCTCGAATAATGTGTGTAGGAGCTGAAGAACTTAAGACCTCAGCTTTATTCGGCTGCTGAGTATTGTGAGAAGTCTTACCTTCACAATGAGCAGAAACAAATGTAAGATGAATATTTTTCTTTTCTTTTCCTTTGAGAAATTAAATTCATTAATTTTGATTGACTATTGGGCGATTTTTGATTTTGTTGCATAATAAATTAGTATCTGTTGTTTGCTTTCGCAATTGCTTGGGCGATAGAAGTTGTGCTTTGATTAGAGTACAATGGTGTAATGGTTTCGTATAATTGTTTTGTGAAAACACCTACATCTGGAATTTTGTTGCTCAAGACTTATATAGAATACAATTTTTAATAACCAATAGTTATCGGGCCTTATGTACTGTTGAATTCATGTTTGAACATTACTAATCTTGAGTCAAATTTATGATATGTATATTCACTAGTTCAAAACTATAAATTAAGTGAATGAAGAATAGTTCCGGTAGGAATCATGGCAAGAGAATAAACAAAATATAGTCTCACATTGGAAAATGAGTTGTAAAAGTGTGGGTTTATATAGAATTGTTTATTCTAGTGCATTACTTATGTAATAAAAGGAGAAACCTCCGAGCACCAAGGATGATGGTTTGCGCGTGTGCGAGAGCGGTTGGGGTTTCAAACTAATGGTCAGTCTCAAGAACATAGCATCAAACGTAATGTTCTTTTATTCTAATTACATAGTTTATTTATGATTTTTTTTCCTTTTAAGTTTTCAATCTATTTAATTTAATTCTATATGTTCGTATTTCCAATATCTGGTTTTTCTAGTTCAAATCAGAACAACAGTATTTAATCTATTCACTATTTCCAACAATCTAAATCAAAAGTATTATATTCCAAGGAAAGGAAGTACAATGTTGTGATGCCTTCAAAACAATATCGTAAGATGAATTATGAATCTCTTCTCTGAGTTTGAAAGCAGGCAATGCAATGTGCAATTCAGAAAGGTGTGGCCAGATATCTGTGGACATATAATAAAACATGACAAGGAAGTGATATACTTTGGAGAAGTTTGGGGGTTTCTAATTGAAGCAAAAAATTATATTAGTTCCTGACACTACCTCAAACAATTTATCCATGTTGTTGGTGTGACCGATGATAACTATTTTCTAGGATCAATTTGTCATGTGTCTAAAAGTGCCTGCAGGTTATCCTGGTGTTTCCTAAATACATTTATGTGAAGAAACAGTTCTAATTCTGTTTTTTAGATGTATTAATTGTTAGTTAAGTCTTTTTCTAGGGTGGTGGTTAACTTTGTTTTTTGTATGGGAGAAGGCTACATCAATACATTTGTTCTTCTCTCCTTTGTCCATTACCATAATCAATTTTGGCATGCATGATATGGTAATGATTAACACATTATGATATGGTATCAGTACCAAATTTTTTGCCGTTCATCTTGGTTGTTACTTGGAAAGCTGGGACTTTGCATCTCACTTGACTAGGTAGGAAAAGCCCGTAATTGGCATGCATATCAAGCCTGTAATTTCCATGCGTTAGGATGTAAGGATGCAGTCATGCTAGTAAAGAAAATAAAAGCGTATGAACTACTACAATGGTTACTTCTGATTAAAGCGCTTGTCAGAACCCTTCTCCCTAGGAGAAAAAAGATAACTTTTAAAGCCCAGAAGACGCTATTTAGTTCTTATCAAAAGCATCATAGTATCATACAATACGATGAATATTTGCACTCCTCTCTTTCCACAACAAACATAACTTAAACGGGAGAACATGTAAGCAAAGGTCATGATCAAGGAAAGCAATTTATTCTTTATGAAAGAAAGAAAAGAAAACCTATCGGAAAGGTTCTTTTATAATTTATACAAATCTGTAGTGATTACGGATCGTAGTCTTTTGACAGATACTTTCTATTTGGAATGGTAATGTATTTCATATCAAGGTTTTAAATATCAACGACACTGATATATAATATAATGTATCGAGTTTTAAGGTATCAGATACATGATATATCAAACCGTGACGCATACTTATTTCCTATGTATGGACTTTTTGTTTTAAGGTACCAGTCACGATTCTGTAGAATTACTAGGATTAAATGGACTGCACTGTGTAAGGGTATGCTATTTGATTTTTTGTGTGCTATAGTAGGATTACCTGACAAAGTTTACTATTTAAATGTCATGAACAATATTTATTTTTTAATTAAGAAACACAGTCTCAAATTTTTGAAACTTGACAGTGTCTGCTTGAGATGAAAATCTGTTCTATTTCTGACTAGTAAATTTAGTTTGTAAATATACTCATGCAAGTTGCATCAAAGCATATAGCGTGTTGTCATCATTGAGGAACTTTGCATTCTGTATTTTCTGCTGTGTATTATTTTCTCCTTTGACATAACCAGACTCATCAACCAGAATCTCGTGATCAAATATACTCATGCGAGTTGCATCATAGCTTGTCACCATCATTAACTTTGCATTGTGTATCTTTTGTTATGTATTATTTTTCTCATTTGACATAACCAAACTCATGACCAGAATCTCATGGTGAGTGTTGCTTTCGTTCCCAGCTTATACATGAATGAGTCAAAACACATGAACCTTTCTGTTTTGTAGAAAGTGGAAACAGTAGAGCTCATGATATGACCATTTGTTGTTTCAAATTTGAGTCCACGGTCGTTTTGTATGTCTAGTACTTCAGACTCATATGTAATTGTATATGTTGTTCTACATGATTCATTACCTTCAAATTTGTGATATTTTATTTCTTTGTTGCGAAAACTAAGATATATTTAATCAGGGTACTCGACAATTTAAAAGATTTTGCTGTCCAGGCTCTTGTCAATGCTGTTGACCACCTTGGAACTGTCGCTTACAAATTGACAGACCTATTTGAACAACAGACACTGGATGTCTCTACTGTGATGCTTAAGGTTTCTTGTCTGAATCAGGTACCTTCTGATTGACTCACATGTAGCTTTAAATGTTGGATGAGAACTAATTTGCTATCTTGCATGCAGCGAATTCTTACATGCCAAACTTATGCGGAAAAAGAAGGTCTTAGGCAACAGAAGATCTTCACTACCACTCCAAAACATCACAAGCATTATATTCTACCAAGTACGAATAATATCTCATATTATTCTCCATCGATAAAGACGTAATCTAACTACTTTATTTGAATTGTCAAGCTAGATTCTGTCAATCAGAAGGTGCAGAGAAATCAATTGTCACAAACACAAGCAAAACCTCGACTTCATACTCCAGGTGCCAAGTTTTTCTGATCGAAGCACATTAAAGTCCCTCTTCTATTGTTAATTTTTCTTAATTATCATATATTCTTTTTATCATAAAATATCTCTGTTGGAGAACATCTAGGTACCACTGCATCAAAAACCCTATCTTGGCATCTTGCTTCAGAAACTGGCTGTGCAACAAATGGAGCTTCCAATGTAACAGGGCAAGCACTTTGTCTCTGATTTCAATTCTGCACTCTTCATACTGATTTTGCATCATTTAGACTTCCACTTTGGAATTGATACCACTTTATATTTGAACTGATTCGCAAAGTTGGATACTTTTTGCAGCAGTGGGGATTCAAATGCTTTTAAATTGACTTCTGAGGTCTTTCATTTGCTAGGTTACTTCAAAGTTCTCCTAGTTTGATAAATTGCACTGCTTATGCTCTTTCTTATGTCTATTTTTCACCTAATTCATCCCTGGATGCGTAACAAGTTTTCTTTTAATTGAATGCAGATCCAGAAGGCAGAGCAACACCATTGCCAATATCAACTCATCTTCAGTCAAGCAGTGGGAATTCCAATCTGCAATCATTTGGTGTGAAGGTAAAGAACCACGGCTACCAGTTGGCATCATGCTTCTCCTAACCCTAAACCTTAAAGTTGGCATCTAAGTATTTAGTCTGTTCCATCTACTGCAGGATCCTCTGGAGGTTCCAAAGCCCTTATCAGCATTCAGATCCTTTGATAATCCACGCCGTGAGTTAGTTAAGGCTCCTGTTCGCAGTAAAAGCATGATGTCTGCTTTTTTTGCCAAAACAAAAGCCCCAAAGCCGAAGAAGACTCCATTGATTGGTTTTTGATTGAAGTGTGAGGTACGTGTGAGGTACTTGATCGATAATTGAAGATGTGAATGCTCCAATCTTGTTATCAGCTGTTTGGTCTAGGAAAGGATTGTGTATTTGTATGTGTCGTCTATGTTTTATTAAATGCATTTACTGCGAAAAATGAATCTAATCTTTGAGATTTTCGGTTTTCTTTTTTCTATTTGTTTACTTGTTTTACCAATGGTAATTGTGTCAATGGATAAAAGAATTCACAAAGGATGATATGTTGGCACCTCCTCTGTTGAAATTGTTTGACCCCTGAAGCCTAACTCTTGCTTTGGCAGGGGAAGAAAAAAACATGTATGTATGTAACGGGGACAAACAAATGTACATTGCCTGGCAACAAACGTAAGTACATTGCCTGAAAATTTAATTGCACCTAATAATGAGAAGCTATTGAAATAAAAATATCATTCAATAAGAAAATGTTCTTCTGTTGAGTTTTAATTTTTCTATATCTACTTAAGAAAATATGGATGGAAGTGATGTGAAAAGATATACATGCTAAAGACTTTAATGAAGACATATTACTTGATAGAAATGATTGGAGATTTAATTCTCTTTTTAAGTCACGTAGCCTACCTATATACTAGGAATAAAAGGCTTAATTGTGCCTTTTATTTGTTGTTGTTGTATCTACGAAAGATAAGTTATTTGCTATAATTATCAATTTTTGAAAAATTAGCATAGTTACTTTTTCCACCAATACCAATTCACAGGATACAATCATGTAGAGAAAGCAGTTTTATGATGGTAGCAGAACCTGTAGCTTCTAGAAAATGTTCAATGGGCTATACAGCTTGATTCAGCTTGCTGAACCAAAAGAACTAAAGGTTATAATAACATTAGAAATAAAGATGCCACCTACAAGAAAACTGAACAAAAAAAAAAAAAAAAATGCAGCACAATGGGGCTAGTTGAGTTCCTCAATACAGGAAGAATTAGTGAATATGCACATTGTCCACCAATATACAGCAGGTCATATGGCTAAGGCTGTTAATTCGGTTGGTATTCATAGAGGCAAACTGTCTGATCAACTTTAGCAGCAATGAAACAATGCGATCAGTTTCCACACAAGAAAACGACCAAGCTGGCATTTACAAAAGTATAAAATGATAGGGGGAAAAAATACAAAAAACAGAATAGACTTTTATATTTCCTTTTTTTGCTAGTTAATCAGATTTTTACAATCTTGAAAACAAAATCCCTTGAAATCTTTGGGACACCGATCTCCATGTATCATCATTTAACCAATCTTTGTAATTCAAGCCTCCTCAAGACACATAAGATGCTGAATGACATGAATCCAGAATCTGGACAGCCCATCCTTCACGTAGGAGGGATGCTGTTGAGGGGAACCGTCGGTTTGGTTCTCTATAGTAACTATTAAGGAAGCACACCATTTGGAACCATCCCTTGGTTGTTTTTTCTCATCATGGCTACAAACTCGTCATAGTTTATTCTTCCATCCTGAAACATAAAAGGCATATATAAGGCGTCTAAAGAATTGGTATAAAGAACATGTTCCTGGACCTTCTTTTCTAGGGATACTTAACCATAAAGACATAAACTACTTCATGTTTTGTTTCATGTTAAACAGAAAGAGTTCAATCGAAATTATCAAATACTAGTTTTTAGGGCGTGTACAAATGCACGTGCAATTGAAAAGATAATATAAAGATATAAATTTTAAAAAGAAAATTGTTTGTGGAACTATTCATATAATCCAATGGGAAGATAAGAAGTCACATGAACATCTACTCATGGTAGTTATATTTAATTTTATTTTTTATTTTCTATAGAGTGAACTTCACAAACATGCATGGTAATAGTAGAGATGCTTCTCAATTCCAGTATCAAGTACTTCTATGTAAAAGATTTCCATTAAAGGTCTTATCTTCATATAGAAGTGTGCTAGTTAGTCCAACTAATTCTTTGCAGTATATATACAACTAAAATTTAAAAGACTGCAGCATTAGGCATATGCCAACAGTAAGATATCAGGAAGCTGGAAGACTAAATCTAGCATTTAAAAAGTAGTACTTATAAGATGAAATTTAAATGTAGTACTTATAAGATAAAATGTAAACAACTTGGCAATAGATACCTCAGGAACCAATATTCCTTAAAAAGGGCTAATATGCTGCACGCAAGCAGGTTAAAGGCTGAACTTTTCTCGAGTTTGCAGATTGATAAGCGTGGAGGGTCCTCTTGGTGTGCATCTAGGTTGGAGAGCTGGACGGTTGGTGAGAGGCTTGAGCTGCTTGTAGGGTGTTGCTTGAATATGGCCAGCCAGAGCATAAAGCTTCAGGTTTGGGTTTAAATAGGAAGGAAGGAACAATGATATACTGAGCAGGTTAGTGGGACAGATGATGGTGTTGTGGTTGGAAAATAAAGCATAGTGGTGTTTGGAGAACTGACAGTGGGATTAGAGATGTATGTTAGCGGCGGCAATGGGGTTGGTTACTAGGATGTGGGGTGAAGCCATTCCATGTCTTAGGGATAAGAATGTGGGGAGCTGGTAGTTCTCTGAGTTTAGTTTGGACTTGGATCCTAATCATGCTATGGTATGGGCTTAATGACTTACATCGAGATTTAGTGGGCTCCATGAGACTTTTCTTGGAGATGGGGATAATGAAGGAAAAGAATTTAGAGAACAAAACGGCCTAAGCATAATCAGGTCGGGTAAGCCATCCTGCTCTCCTTCTATTGCATTCTCAAAGACGTGAATCTTATTTGAGTTCTAAAAATGTGAAAAGAAAAACTGAAGTATATAAAGCTTACATTATCTGTATCAACTTCTGAAATGATCTCCTTTATTTTTTGTTCATCACAGATATTATATTGCTGGAGAGCTTGTTTCAATTCTTCCAGTGTGATGTACCTACAGCACAAGAAGCAACCATAAAAATAAAGCAATTTAATAACACATACGAAATTAAGTTAAAAATGGAGCTCATGGAAGAAAAAAATTTACCCGCTATTGTCCTTGTCAAAATACAAAAATGCCTTATATAAACGTTCTTCTCTTTCCATTCTATTCATATGCATTGTCGCCGTTATGAATTCCATGTAATCAATGATCCCATTGCCATCCACATCAGCCTGCAAGAAAGCCAAAAAACTACTACAAATATTACCAACAACAAACAAATGGGAAACTACTCTCCATTTCTTTCTAGTTGACGTTTTAGGCATTAGCACAAAGAGTAAGAAAAGCATTAATTAGTCTTAAAACAAGGGAAATTCTAAATGAGCCCACCTTTTTTCTAAGTACGACCACTTTCTAAGTACGACCATATTAAAGTTTAAAAACAGGGAAATTTACTAAACACACCCCTCAATTTTCCTAATTTGCCCTTATTCTTTCTCTCTCTTCTCTCTATTCAAATTTTTTCAAATTTTCCTACGCACTTCTAAATTCCAATAAGGATTGTATTTAGATTAAAGTTTGAGAATATATTTGGGAGAAACAAAGGTTGAGACAAAGGGAAGAGAGAGAGGTTTTCACATTAGGGCTAATGGTTTGGGTTATGTAGTAATAGAATACAAATGGGAACAATAGGGAAACTTAGTCCAAAATTTAAAATAAATAACTATGAACTAGAAAAGTAGGCGTACTTAGAAAAAAAAGGTGTGCTCATTTAGAATTTCCCTTAAAACAAATCCGATAATGTTCATTTTCCTAATATACCCCTATATTAAATCTGTCATTTAACCCCAAATCCAATCATGTTCATCACTCCTAAAAATGTGTCATTTAACCCCAAAAAAACTTCAGCCATAATTGGTTGCACTCTTACACCTTGAAAAGGACTCAATATTCCAAAATGGAACTCCAGATTTTGAATTTTATATTAACTTGAAAATTGGCATGAAAATCTAAAGTTAAAAATTTTCCTCCATATTTCTTTTGTTTAACTGAATGAATATTTCCCCCAAAACTTTTTATATGTAACCTTCAACTTTTGGGTGATTGAGTAAAGAATATAAGAAACTTTTTACAGTTAATTATCAATTCGATCTTAATACGAGGCACATTAGAAGGCCCATATTTGATCTAAATGTCAATGTGAATATTCCAAATTTTGATCCCAACAAAGAGCCAATCAACGAAGGTAATTTTTCCTTTGTTTCCTCTTTCTTTTTTCCTTTTTAGTTATTCCACAATATTAGCCTCGTTGTTTAGAATTTTTTTTCCTTTTCTAGTGCAACATTTATACACTGATTTGTTACCATTAGACTAATATCATGAATGCATTAATCTAACCTATCATATTTTTTTTAGACGAATAAAATTCTGATGCTCAACAGATGGAGCAAAGAGAAAGCTGCAAAACTACAATTTCGACATCTATTTTTAAAAAATAAAATCTTCATAAACCTAGTTAATTTTGACTAACGGTAGCTAACAGATTTAACTAGAGAGATGGTAGTCAACAGAGTTAATTAGAGAGAGAGAGAGAGAATAAATAATATGGACAACTTTGTAAAGAGAGGAATAAATAGTCATTGGATAGGTCCTAAAAGCTAAGATGACACTTGTAAAGAAACAACAAATTTTGCTTAAGACGTCAGTTAAAAAGAAACAAAAATATTGTTAATCCATTGATCTAACCCTTTGCTTCTTTTTCAATGATGCTCTATGCAAATTTTTTTGTTTCTCTATGAGTGTCATCTTAGCTATTTAGGACTTAATTAAAAAAGAAAACTGATATTCACATTTAGATCAACTAGGAAGCCTAAAACAAAGCTAAAGTATCATCCATTAATCTAACCCTTTGTTTCAATTATGCCCTTTTCTCCCATCTTAAAATACGTCCATTCTTCTTATTCATTTATGATGAGTAAGGGCAAAATTGGATATTAGACAATTAATACTTCTTAAATTTAGTAATATGCCATTTACTTGCGACAAAAACCTCTCTAAAATGTCACTTATTTGGGACCTGAGGGAGTATGTTCGCCTAACTGATGCATTCTTCTCCTTGTGACAAATGCCTTAAACGCCAGATCAGAAAGAAATTGAAGGAGCATGATACAAGAAGATTTATCCATACCAAGAGATAACAAAGGGGTCATGCATTAGTATCTTGCAATGTTTTGAGATCTAATAAAGACCATAAAATTCAATAGGTCCTAGGCAATAAAGCTAGGCTAAGAAGATAAGATCACTGTTAGATATCCCATGACGGAAAGAACTGGACATGCACTAAACTCACTTTGCACATGAGATGGGTAAACAAATACATGATAGAAGGAAATACACGCTAGTGAATCATGTACAGACCTACACCTAGGAATGCATGCATGGATACATGCACACAACTAAGCTGTCACTCATATGCATGCACACACATTATGAACCACTGCACAGTATATATCTAAGAACAAGAATGCAGCACCAACAAGAGTGACACTCAGTGAAAGAACAATGATGGAAAATGATTGAGCATTGCATTTGATTATGGCAAGGTGCACAGGTTTATATAAATTGTTAGGAAAATGGACAGCTTAAGCTGAACAAATCAATGCTCCTCTAATTGTTCAAGAGATTAAGGTAAGAAGAATTGACCAGACATGGCCTGTTCATGTGGCCGAAGGTAATATGACCATTTGAAATATTTGCTCATTGAAATATCCGATGGACTCACAGACAACAGTTTGATTTTGATGTTCCTATGTTGGATTGACTCAGACAGCAGTTTGATTTTGACGTTTTTATGATGAACAGTAAGGGTGAAAACTAGATTCGTTAGAAATGTTTGCTTTGTCAAACTAGGTGATAGTCAGACGTCGATGGTAAGAAAGACGTATGATGAAGAGACCTGAGACCTTGTAATTTAACACCATTATTTTTCCTCTAAAAACATCAAAATTCTACCAGATATGCGTTAGGAAAGTGTCTAGTCAGTGGATAGACACTTATCTATTGAGAACTATATTATTTCCAGAACAGACCGTAATTAACTGCATCAAAATTGCTTGGAGTTCTATTAAGAAATGTCAAATAATTTTATAAGACTCCACGAGAACACACGCAAAAGACTAGAAGGATCCAGATTCGATATAAAGAAGTGTCTAAATATCATACCGACTCCATCAGCTGCCTCACTTCAGAATCAGAAAGCTTGGTACCCCATTTAGCCAGGCCCTCTTTTAGTTCATCAAAAGTTATCGTGCCACTATTATCAGTGTCCATAAATTTGAACATTTCTTTCAAACCAATGATTTCTTCTTCTGAGAGATTTTCCGCGACCACCTGATAAAGTGTGTAGAATGTCTTACAATTAGGTAACGACAAAGATGTACAGATAGAAGATAACTAAGAATAACTTGACAAATATCAGTCACCTTCAAGGCTATTTTTTTAAGCTTGTTCATTGCTGTGAACTGTCTCATTCTTCCTATAACTGTGATATCCATCGGTTCATCAGATGCATCACCACCTTCCCTAATCCATGGATGTTCTGTCAAATTGGACACAGTGAACGCTAAATGAATAGGTATTCATGGAGTTGGAAAACATAATCCTAGGCAAGAATGACTTCACTTACAAGAAGGTCAAGTTGTATCAAAGATTTTCTAAAAAAGATATTAAACCACCCATAGATACGAACATATGTTGTACTTAGAGATTTGTGGATAGAATAGTTATTTTCAAGTTCATCATCAAAATTCATCCTGTTGAGAAGTATATTCACTTAAACTTGAAGAGAGACACATGCTCACCTGATGTTCAACTAATAAATTTTTGTAATTTCGCATACTAAGACTTCTAAACTGAAAAGAATGTTGTTGTCGTTCTCTTCAAGAATTTTGTATAACTTTCATTAAACTCAAAGGTTGGCCAGCTTCTTTGACTTAGCGGTTGCCTCCTTGCACAAGAGAAGGGCTCAAAAAGATGATATGAGTCTAAGTGTTGTAGTCATGATAGCTTTGGTCTTGTCTATTTGGAATGAACATATGGGTGAGAAGCGAAAGTATTGTGCTCCAAAGTTAGTAGAAGGCTGGAAGCTGCTAGTTCTCAATTGCATATGGCGTTTTCTATTATGTTAGCTGGTGGCTTTTGTATTGTGGAGGTTTTTTTTTGTTTGGCTCGCTTTGTTGAGTAGGAGATTTAGTTTTGAGGTCTTCTAGTAACTAGTTTAGCTACTCTATACCCTTGCTATTCTGAATCCTCATATACTCTTTTCATGATCAAGAATTTTGTTCCGACTGGCTGGAGATTTCCCCCCATGTTTTATGTCAAAAGTACTTGGGGGTGACAACCTATAAGTGTTTCATTGGTTTATCAATTTCTCCACTCTATAATCTTCATCTAAAAAAGAATTACAGTGGGTCTCTTCCCATCCATTTATGTCAAGAAGAGGAAGAAGACGATGATGACAACAACGATGAAATAGTATATTCACTAGAGGAAAGCTAGGCTTTAGCCAAAAAAACCTAGGCTTTAGCAAATCTGTAGATAGAAAATGGACAATTCAGGGAATGTGCTTTTGTTAGGCATTTTGGCTTCAACCACACCTCAAACATAAAAGTGGAGAAGAAAATGATAACTGGTATATTCACGGGCTCCTGTCATACATAACTAGTACATCAAGCATGTACAATTCTTTATATAACATTTTATCATCTTCCCTAATTCATTTAGATATTTGTTTGGTTAAAGTGAAATTAGGAGGGTTCTTCTTGTTAAATAAGCTTAAATGGCACAAACAACCAGTTTTCTATTGCCCACCTACCAGCTACTTTGTCTGTCGCAAACCTCCCTTGTCCATAGTTCTTAGAACAAAAATTTATAGCAAATTTAGAGGGTTGATGCCATGTCGACGAAAAACTTTAATATTTTGCAAATTTGTCATAGAGTCTTTTCATTATAGACTTGCACACCCTAGCCAATCTTAGAATTAGGGGAAATAGTTATATCTTGGAATGATGATGAAGAATGTACAAAATTCTACGCAAACATGGAAACATGCAGTGCACCACTGATAATAAAATAAAGATAAGCACAAAATTTGGCCAAACATGCTTAAATATAGAAACTTGTAAACAAAGCCTAAGCTTCTGGTCTTACTCAAGATTTCAACAGCAGAAATCCTGTTCTTTGGATCTGCCTGTAGCATTTTATTGACAAGATCTTTTGCACCACTTGATATTGAGGGCCAAGGGTCAGAAGTATAGTCAATATTGCGCTGAAGAATAGCCTTGAATATACCCTGCTCATTATCTGCAGAGATTAAAACTCATTTCTAAATCAATATTTCATAAATTTGAATCAAAATTTTCAATATTTGGCATATTTGGAAAAGCAAAAACCTCCCCAAAATGGAGGTACACCGGTCAGAAGGATGTATAGTATCACGCCAGCACTCCAAATATCAGCCTCCGGTCCATACTGTTGTCGCAATACTTCAGGTGCTATATAGTATGCACTACCCACAAGCTCTTTAAATATATCTCCTGCACCAGAGCAAGTACTACTGTCACCATAACTGAGTCACACAAAAACCAATCCAAAACTATAAGGAAGATGACGATGCAAGGCTAGTGATTGAAATAAATTGCCATCAACATATAGCCACAACCATAGATATCACCATGTAGGAAATTATTGTAAGCAAATTGTGGGTGGAAAGCACCGTTTAGGAATTATATCAAGTAACTTGTTGAATACAGATACTAACAGCATTGATACAAACTCGGCGCTAGCACTATCAGTAACATGAGTATCAAATCATTTATCTAAAGATTGGCATCACCTTTGAACTTCCGAATAGTTTGTTAGGATTGCCATTTTTCTAGTAGGCATTGGAGTTTACTGTAATAGTGTTTGTTTTATTCCTGTACGGATTTGTGTGGCAAGTTAAAAGCCATATATAAACCCAGTCAGGAGAAAAGGATTGGGGACTTAATCTAGGTTAAATTAAGACTATACATTTCAAATTATTTAGATAATGTTCTTCTCGAAAATCGGTTACACATAGATCTCAGACTGAGAGATAACTCTCGGGTTCTCTCTTAAGCCACCTACTAAACCCATGCTCAAGCCGGGTTAAATGCTCTAATGGTTATTTAACCCCATTTAACCTAAAAATGTTTCGCAACACAAACCCAGGTTAAGGGCTCTTAACCCCTTCTTTAACCCATTGCCAAATAGGATCGTACATATACATATAAGAAAATGGTTATTGTAAGAAAATGGTTATTGTTCGGATATTGAAGCATCATCTATATACATTAGATAATGCAACTATATCAGTATTGTATCCTATACCCATATTGAGAGGTTCCTACATCCATATTTATCAAAATATGAATGTATAATCAAATTCGTGTGGTTTACATCCCTTTTAATAAATATTTTACTGTCTAATTTAGAATTTATAAACCAAAAGAGAAATAAATTCAAGACAACACTTGTAATGCCAATGTGAACAAACATCTTTTCTAATCATCCTAGTAAGTAATTATCCAATTCTACCTTACGTTAACCATGACGGTGAATAAGATCAAGAAACCAACTTTTCCATAACCAATCAAATGATCTCACCAGGTTTGAAGAAGATCGACAAACCAAAATCTGTAACTTTCAGAGGTGAATCCTCCTCCTTGTTCAGGAACAAGAAATTCTCCGGCTTCAGATCCCGATGCATCACTCCCAAAGCATGACAATTGTGAACCGCCGTCACAATCTCCCTACAGAGCTCAGCCGCCTTCTTCTCCGAGTAATGCCCTCGCTGTATGATCCTCTCGAACAACTCCCCTCCCCCGCAGAGCTCCATCACGAGATACACCGCGTTGCGATCCTCGTACGAGGCCTTGAGCTCCACGATGTTGCGGTGGCCGGTGAGGTGGTGCATGATCTGGATCTCCCGGCGGACGCCCTCAAAGGCGGAGCGGTTGAGGAGGCGGCGGGTGGCGATGGCCTTGCAGGCGAATTGCTCGCCGGAGCTCTTGTCGGAGATCAGGTAGGTTATGCCGAATTGGCCGCGGCCGAGCTCACGGATGAAGGTGAAGCGGGAGCGTATGTCGCCGGATTCGGAGTCTAGCGGGCGGTTGAGGACGGGACCGTGGGTGGAGGGAGGACGCGGCGGGCAGGGCATCGGCGGGTCTGGTTTGGGCGTGGGTTCGGGTTCGGATTCGGTGGCCATGAGAGGTTTGGTTTCGGATCGGTGATCGGAGAGTGAAGAGGAGTGGGTGTGGGCGTTGGCGTTGGCGTTGCCCATCTTTGGTCGTGGTTTTTTTGTCTGATTTCGGTTGCGCTGGGGTTTAGGGCTGTTTTTATTTGTGGATGGACCCGTAAGCGGATCCTTTTGTGGAATGGTGTAGGGATATCCGCATAGAAGTTAGTGCAGTTTCTTTCATGGATGCAAATCCGAATGTGCTACGGGGTGCATTGGGAGTTTCCAGAGGGGAACTTCATTTTTCTAACTGAGCCCACTTAAAACTTCTCTTTTATTATAAATTTGCCATTGAATATTTTTAACAGAAATATCCCTAGTTTCAATCTCTCTCCTTTTTTTTTTCAAAATGCAGTTACAATTCAAAAAAAAAAAATCCCAAAACTCACAATTAGAGTTCGGATTGGATCTAGAAGAAGAAATGCTCAGTAGGTCAGTTGAAGAGAAGAGTAGGTCAGTTGAAGAGAAGAGGGAGAGTTGGGTTTAATAGGGAAGTAAGGAATAGAATGAGAGAGAGAAATAGAGGGAGGGTAATTTTATTATTTTTGGTGTGCTCACTAGAGCCCTATCTTTGGGCTCACTAGGAAAAATGGTGTGCCCCTCTAGAAACTCCCGGTCCATTCCAGTTAGTAATGGATCCGCAAGCGGATCATTTAGGATCCGACCCGGTGCTACCACCCTGACAGGGGAGTTCTATGCGGGTATGAATTCGTCAGTTCTGTGCGGAACTGGATGTTGGGAAAGGAATGGTGCTTGACAGCTCAGCGGCGAGGGATTCCTCGAACCTCGGAGAATTTAATTACACGGCGCCATATGTGAATGCGGACAATAAAAATGGAGCTTGCTGAGATTTAGGGAGAATGTTATCTTTTCAATTAAATTGAGTGGAAAATTATTTTAAGGGGCTTTTACATATCTGTCCCTTATATCCTTAAAAATTAGAATTTAGTCTCCAAAATCTGCATATTTATAATTTAGTCTCCAAATCTTTTAAATTACCACAATTTAGTCCTACCCATATTTTTTGGCCGAATTTCCCGTTATACCCCTAAATTATTTTACTTTAGTCATTCCCTCCTCCTCTCTCTTCCTCTTCTTATTAGTTTCTCATCTCCATTCTTCTCATCTTTGTCTCCTCTTCTTATTGTATTCTTCTGAGTTACTTCACTTTAGAAATTAACTAAGAGGAAAATTTTAGAGATTAATTGGGAGTTGGGAGGGGAGAGAGAGGAGAATAATGGAGAAAGGAAACCAATAAGAAGAGAAAGAGTGAAGGGAGAATTAAAATGAAATAATTCAGCGATATAACAGAAAATTCGGGCAAAAAATATGGCTGGGAGACCAAATTATGGTAACGCAAAGGATTTGAGAACTAAATTATAAATATGAAGATTTTGAGGACTAAATTCTATTTTTTAAAGATGTAAGGGATATATATGTAAAAACCCCTTATTTTAATCTACATATAACTTTGTAATGAACTTCTAAAACTGTGATTAATTATTGTAATTTATTCTTTTATAGAAACCCACATTTCATCGTATGATTGTTTACTCTACTAACCTCGTGAAGTGCATGTATAAGTTTATGATTAAATAATACTCAAAAAATACATGTGGAATATGCTTCTCATTTTCTAGAATCTGCAATATATGATAAGGTTATTCGTTATTTTTTTTGTGTAGTTGACTGGGGTAAGAAAGGTTTTTTTGTCGATTATATGGTTCATAGTAATTAATTAAAATTTTAAGAGCTTTATAATAGTCTATATAAAGTTGAAGATAGTTGTTAGAGTGGGATCTCATTTTTTTTTAATTAGGTGCTAATTAGACTAGTAATTTTCTGGATATCTTATCAATGGAATGATCAAAACATTGTTGGCTCATCTGCCACCTAACAACAGAATAAGTAGGATTAATTACAGTCACACTCCTTATAGTATTAGGGGTGTGTAACTTAATATTCATGAAGTTTGAAACTCTCAAAAAAATCTCTCGACTGTTAACATTGTTAGTGAGAGTTAGTTATCTTCACTCTCTTTTTTTACTAAAGTGCACTACTGTTTCTCAAATTCCTATTTTACTATCATCCCTCCATTTAACTAGCACACTCCCTCTCTCTTTTTCTTCTCTCTCTTCCTCTCTATCCCTCTCTCAGTCACTCACGCTCATGAGAGAGAGGGATAGAGAGAGAGTGACTGAGAGAGAGGGATAAAGTGGGAGCGTGAATAACTGAGAGAGATATATATAGAGAGAGAGAGTGTGTGTGTGCTGGTTAAAGGGAGGGATGATGGTAAAATAGGAATTTGAGAAATAGAAGTGCATTTTAGTAAAAAAGAGAGAGTGAAAATAACTAATCATCACTAACAATGTTAACAGTCTAGGGATTTTTTTTAGAGTTTCAAACTTCAGAGATATTAAGTTATACACTCTCAATATTATAAGAGATCTGACTGTAATTAACCCGAATAAGTATATAGAATAAGGAATAAGCAGTCACATTCTTGCTGGTTCTCTTGTTACCCATCAATGTGAACTTAACCAATAAAATAAAAGAGCAATTTCCAATATAGTTTAAAGAAATTAAAATTTCTATAAATCCATCTGTAGCAAAAATAATTTCCGATCACGATCAATTCGGATTTAGCAAGTTCGTAATTGGTATTTTGAAACTTATCATGATTCATCAAATGTTAATTATGGACTTAACAAGTTTTGACTTATTGGTTCATTAATGATAATAATTTTAATTTATTAGTTTTAAAGAATTTATTTATTACTATTTAATTTAATCCTATTATTTGTAGAATGTATAATTAAACATTATTTCTCATTGTTTCAAAATCAATAAGTCAATAAACTATGACTATTTATATCAAAAAATATTTTACTGGAATAAATTTTAAAATAAAAAAATATTTTCCTTTTTTTCATATTATTTATTGTCATTGTAGTCTACATTAATCAGCTAGCACAAAATTATCGTAATTAATATCGGATAATACCATTTTTCTTCCTTAATTAAATTTAATATTTTTTCCTTTATGATCTAATTTTTATTTATTGTTTACCTTTTTGAGAAAATTAATTTGTTTTGTTTAGCCATCTTAGTAAACTTAATTGTCCTTAATTATACATTAGTTAGTGAACATAGAAAAAAAAAAGAATAATAATTAATAGCATTGAATTTATAATTGTTTACCCCAATTTAGCACATAATAAAAAAAATAAAAAATTGGGCTTACCCAGTCCTATTTCATTACTTAAATGCATCTGGATATGGGAACTCTGGATTCCTCTAGATAATAAATTCGGATTTGGCAAGTCAAAATTAGTCTTTATTTAAAAATATTTTCTTTCCATGTCAATTTATGATTTTTTTTCTTTTATATCTATTTTAGAAAATTGTTAAAAATAAAATATTTACAGTTATTTAATAATATATTTATAACCTATTATTAATATTGGTATAGCTATTTATTTTTTCTCAACAAATTTTGATATGCATATGAGAAAGTCCAAAGTGATCTCATGGACATGAATGTCATTATCAGACCAGTTTGTATTGATTTGAAAATTTGCTCACAGCAACATAAAAAATTATAAAAGTATTACTTATTTTTTTTAATATCTGCCCCTTCGTTCTCTACCGGCAATAAGGAAATAGTTAAAATAGGAGGCATAAGAGAAGGAGACACAGGGTCAAGAAGGATAGAGGGAGGCAAGAAAGAAGGCAAGGTAAGGATTGATAGGGGGACACAAGAAGTGGGGTAAGGGGTGGTGGAGGGGAAGGGGAGAGAGAGAGGAGATGGGGTGGCAGATAGAAACCAAAGTATAGCTGGGTGTGTACTGAGAATGAGGCATTGCAGAAGGGATGTTCAGAGTGGGGACACTGTTGAGAATGAGGGGAGACTACGAAAAATGAGATGGCATAAAAAAACATATATATTCTGAAATGGAAATTAGAAAAAAAAAAATATATGGCTCTGGTTCCTTCAATAAAATCTTGAGCATAAAATAAGAGGTAAAGTTGATGAGCCTTTTTGCAAAATAATCTAGGTTTTCAAAAAAAAAAAAAAAAAAAAAAGCCAGGTGAGTGCTCTTAGTAATTTTGTGGGTGTCTGTAAAAGCATTCTTGGTTAAAACGGGTTGAGATTCCGAAAGGACACCCAATCCCTCACCTCGGAACTTCCCGCGCTCGCCCAAATCACATCGGTCCGATGGAACCCTAGCTTCGTCTCCTCTCTATATGCTCCTTCTCTTCACGAGGCTCTCGCTTCTTTCTCTTCCCCAGAACCCTAATCTCTTAAACCCCTCTCTCTTCAGTGCTCGTGCTTCGTGCTGTCCAATGGCGGCGTCTAAGATGGTCGCCGAGTACGCGAAATCCAACCGATCGTCATGCAAGGGTTGCGGAAAGGCGATTGGATCTGGTTCTCTGAGGGTGGGGTTGTCGAGCAAAGATCCTCGCGGGTTTGATCTCGTTAAATGGCATCATTTGGACTGCTTACCGACCAAATCTCAGGCGTTCAAGGCCGCCGATGAGATCAAGGGTTTTTCTTCTCTCAAGGTTAGAGCTTTGTCAAAGGTGATTCCTTTATTTGTTCGTGAATTCATAATTTTGAAATCGGTTGAGCTTGAAATTGAAGAAATAAATGCCTGAAAGATTATTCTGTTGATAAACTAGTTGTCTAATATAACATACTGTGTGGAGAGTGCAGGATTCTGATCAGAATGCACTGAGGAAGTTAGAGGCCGAAGCATCTTCGGATGAACCAGATAAAAAGGTATTATTCAATTCTTTATTTGACCATCGTTATTTCATTGGTTACATTGGTTAGCTAAAAATGTTTTGAGGGAAATTGGGAATTACATTATGTAATGCCCATGACTTAGATTTCTTGGGTTTTCATGAATATAGTTCTTTGTTATAGAAAAATTAGTACTTTGGCCTTAAGAATGATTGTTGATAACTTGATATGACTGAATGCACACACAAAGGGATGTGAAACACATGCATGGGAAATAAAAAACAATAAAACTTATTCCTTATTTTAAAATGCAATCCCTTGCTTTATTAGCAACGAACCTGGGGGCCAGTCCTTGAATCAATGTTATGTTTCATGGACTAAAATAGAAAAAGTATATTGGTATGATAGATGTTCTGGATACCATAGAACGCTCAAATGTGTATTATTGTAACATCTTAAAACTGCCATTATGGACTCAAATTAATCCAAGCAATTCATCATTACATTATATGATGCTCCAGGAGATTAGAAATTTTTTGTGACCTATTGTCAAAAGGTGATAACTTATCATCATTTTGTCTTCTAATTTTTTTTTTTCAATACCTTATCATCACCGTGTCTTCTATTTTATCGTTTTACTGTTATAATGGTTAGTAATTTTTGGAGCTTTGACGGTGGGTAAGTGCCCGTATTTCATTAATCATAGTTAAAGGAAACATAGCTTACAAGTAGCATCCATAAGATATGCCCCTCGTTAGCGAGTAGATAAATAATAGATAACTCAAAAGAAAAGAAAATAAAACTGAAAGCTAATCGATGGATGATCATTTTGGAAGCCATGCTCTAAACTGCTACAACACCTAGCAAATGCATGCAATTGTCTATTATGATGTGGTTGATCACCATTATGATTATAGTCGAGCAACAACTTTCAAAATTGTGCATAAAAATTAGAGAGAAAATTGCACAAGAGCTCATCTTAGAAGCATAAGTCCATGACCCCTTTCATTGCCCTATTGATAAACATTATGGTCATCAATCACTCTTGGATTCAACCTGTCCTCACCTGCGTTTACAGACAACAAAGAAATTTTAACCCTCTCTATTTGAAGACACGAGAAGGGGGTGAATGTCACTTTTCAAACCTCACAAGGACCCATTAGAATATTCAACTTCTATGTCAGCATCCATTGTCCTCATCCTTCTCCAAGTGAAAAGAACAATCAATTAACTAACTTTGAATTTAAGTTTTATTCAATTTTCTGTCCTTCTGGCTATTTTATACTATCACAAAATCAGAAGAAATACTTATTTTCACCATCATGTCTACATTCTCACAACCTATTGGACAATCTTTGAATTATGGACACGGATACGAGATATGGGTATGATACAGACATAGTGATTCATACAAAATTGAAACTCAGGACACGGGCACTATGTGGATACAGAAAAAATTATATACAAAATAGCTACATTACATACAGTTACAATTATCGATACAATAGGATATGGTACACAAATAAAGCAAATTCTTGTATGTCATGTGTTCAAAGGGTATCATATATGTAAAGTGAAACTTGTAAGCTATCCGTTATTTTGAATTTCTTTGAAATGTCTGTGCTCTTTTTTAAACAATAGCAGTACCGAAATTGTATATATAGTTGCATACTATGTTTTCTTAATTAAAGAGGTTAAAGAAGCAATGTGTAAATTCAAGTAATTTGGCCATGTAAACTATACATCTTCAGCTAGTATTGTTATTAAATAGTAAAATTAAAATACTATTTTTAATGTCATCGTTAAAACTTAATTTATATGTTTTAAGTTCGTTTACTTTATTTCTAAAAAAAGAAAATGATGGCATTAGTTCCATTAATCAGGACAATCTAGGTTCTAACCAGATCAAACGCAGACGACTCATGGATAAAACTGATTTACAACTAGAAGTGAGTATGAAGGAATCATTTTGTAAGCAATAGCAGTACCATCCCCTATGATGTGAACTATATTATACATGTGAGGTCCCCTACTTGAAGCCTGATAACATCTCTGCCTATTTGTTGTTTATTCTGTCTCCTAGAACTACATTTCCCATTTAGTATCATAAATTATTTTAAAAAATTTCAAACTTAGTGGTTAAACATTTGAGATTGCTGATGTTTGTACTGTTGTCAATTATACAGATCAATTCACATAGTGAAACAATTACTATGGTTAAAGTGCATAATGATCAATGGTTGTTCTGAAACAATAACACGTCTAAAAGTACAGATGCATGCTACCTTTTTGGATTGATATCATTCTTGCTTGTCACTTCGAATCTCGACTTCAATATTTACCTTGACTTTGCTGGACCTAACTTTAAGCGGTTAGCATGCCTGTGAAATATGAAAGAATGTCTTGATAATCATTATTTGAAGTTCTTATACTTCAAGTTTCAAGAGTACTATTTTAATTCTTGTAGTTGGAAGAAGTTGGATGTTCTTGCACATGCTGCTGCTCATCTTAGAGAGATCTTTAGGCACCATATCTTCTTGGTCTATTGTGGATGGAAGTTAAACAATTTCAGTTCTTCTCTTAGTTTCTGGTTGATGGTTGATTGGTAGCTCTTACGATGGTTCATCCATTAGTTGGCCTTTTTTTTCATGCGGAGACATTAGTTGGTAACTAGGTGAATATTTGGATATTAGGAGCTGGTGAAACAATCGTTAAATGGTGAATACAAACTTGAATGCATGTGTACACTGTATGCTAAAGAAAAACCCACTGCCTATATCTCTTCTGCTTCTCAAATTGGTTATGGTGATTTTTATAGTCGTTTTTCCTTTTTCACTATATATTTCTTTATCATAGAAAAGAGAGGCCATTAGACATGGATTTCGGGTCCTCTACTAGGAAAAATATGATCTATTGTTGAGACAATATCTTATAGGGTTTCTTTACTGGAATCATGCAAATGGAGGCTAAAGTTTGTGGCCGATTAGTAGTAGTCATCATTCTGGCGAAGCTTAATCTTCACAAGGATGGTTGCTAGTATTTTAACTTTTTTGCATTGTTCTAAGCTGACTGCTTATGCATGCTTACCTTTTTTCCATTTTTATTCTGTGGAAGATTTGGATGCTCTCTTTGCAGTATCTTGTAGATAACTCTAACTTCTATTATTTCTCTCCCTCAAATTACTTAAGGATTTTACTCACAGTTAACTGTTAAGATGTGTTGCATGTATAATTGATTTCATCCTTGCTACTAATTATCAAAATGTTTTGACTAAATTCTGTACAGTGCATACCATCAATACCTGATTATTGTGTTCTGTACTATGTATATCATACTTCATTCAGTATAATATTTTTAAAAAAAATAGTAATATAAATTCCATGAAATTGTTGCAAAATGCCATATCTGGTCCTCTTTCCAGTCTATATTAATGTATAGATTTGTGGCTTGTACATTACACCAATGTAATTCCTCTTTAATCTAATCTAAAATATGTGCATGCTTCTACTGTAGGTCACATTGATGTATGCTTCCTATGCCATAAACCTGTCTAGTAGATCAGGACTGAGTGAGGGTTAATCTGAATGAGCAATTTGTTTTCTATATCTTTTCAGGATCATAAAAGAGATAACCATGAAACTGATGGATTAGAGAGGGACACGAAGAAAGCAAAGGTAAACATGCCTTGCAAGGTGGTCTACTAATATGGATTTATTGGATTTTTTTTTTCCTCTCTTGATGCAATATACCAATTTTTCTTCTTTTTTCTTTGTAGCATGTTGATGCAAATATTGGTGGGAGCGAATTATTTGAACAGAAGTGCTTGGAGGAGGTAAGGGTAGCCTGCATTTATTTATGTCCCGAATCAGATTGGTTTTGAAGTCTTAATCTACAAGTGTATCTTTAGCTAACACAACCTTTATTACTAAGTTCCATGTTGGAGAATATGGCTCATTGGTGGTGTTTTATTTTAGTTCCTTGATTGTTGTTGGAACTGGTTTGCTGCATCAAACATTTCTACTAATTTGCTGTTGTGCAACTGTTAGCTTTTCTGTGTACCATTTTTTGAATTATAGGTTTGAAGAAATAGAGTAGATTTTGCTGCCATCTAGTTTTCCTTTATAGACAAGATATTCTGTTTTCCTGACATGTGTCATTATGATTATTTGAATTACATTTCTTTCTACATTACCCTATTACCTTGGTGCAATCACTGCTGTTTACAGCTTTTCTCTATTTCGTGTTATGTTCAGTTCTTTATTGCTTTTCGCCATTAGCTGTTTTTTCTTTGTAGCTATCACTAAGATTTCATGTGGTAAGCAATAAGTTTCCAAGAATGTGAATGCTGTCTCGGTGTTGTTCTCCATGAACACCTTACAAGTTTTTTTACATGGGCCAAAGCGGGAATGCCTTTCGTTTGTTACATCAAGGCTTCTATGTTTTCTATTCAATACTCTCTAGGCTATTGAGGAGTTTTTCTGAAAATCAGTGAGACGCTTATGAGTAGGAAATGAAACATTATATAAAATCTAAAAATAGACAAAAGCATGTTATTGGAAGCACAAAAACTGGCAGTGTATACCGTAAGCGCGAATTCTAAAATTTTCGGTTTGACTAAAATTTAGCAGGATGGGAAGGCCAAAAGTTCACCTTTGTTCATCATAGTTCACATGGTGAAACCCATTTGAAGGTTTTCCCTTGTATACTCTTTAGAATGGGTAGGAACTAGTCTGTGGCAGAGAACCAAGGTTTGGTGCGAAAATTGTGTTGAGTGCATCTTTTGCTGATGTTCCATAAGTTCATATTGACTAGCATGGTAGGAGGCATTGACAATGACTTGCTCTTCAGCCTTTGTTATCATCATGAGATAAAGAGATTTTGTTTATAGTTTTACTTGTGGTAAACCACCTTTCTGATGGGAGTTAGGAGTTCAAAGCACGAGATGGAAAATTGAAGGTCCTTCTGGCTAGTCTGTGCCATCACATTCATATGTTTTATTAGAAAGTTTTGTAAGGCACGGTTCCATTCTGTACCAATGCTTCCCTCTTAAAGTAAGGTTTGATATAGATTAGCAAGAAAATAGTGGTTTCAGATATGTAAACAGATATGTTCTTTGTCCATGGGCTTAGTCACTAATTCAAGCTGATCCTCCTGTAGAAAGTTCACCACCTGATGTCAAAATATGTTTGTTTATTTGTAATATGCGAAAGGGTGCAGTTTCAATCTTAACTCTTCTCGTGTCTAAAAAGAGATTATGTCCGATATACTTGTCTTCTCTTTTAAAACTTTGCAGGATGTGTGAAATTGCTTGTTTTCTTTCTTGCTTATCTTTCTTTTTGAATTAAGGGTTACTTACACTCAAATCCCCTGTAGTATGAGGGGTGTATAACTTATGACCCCTAAAGTTTAAAACTCTCACTTAGACCTCCTGAACTGCAGAAAAAAACTGACAGGAAAGCTCAGACGAACATATTTTTTCTGCGGTACAGGGGGCCTAAGTGAGAGTTTAAAATTTTAGGGGCGATAAGTTATACACACCTATATTATAGGGGTTTGAGTGTAATTAACCCTTGAATTAAATTATATGGAAATCCAAATGTCCAATTTCTTGCATGCATGCACGCGCAATAGTTTGTGGATAGACAGATGATTTTCTTCCCATGAGGATTCAGAGGACTGAGTTGCTCACCTTTTTGTGCTGTGGTTGTGTTTAATATTTGCAGGTTTCTGTTCTTTCCTCAGAGTTGCTATTGTTTTTTATATTTCTGACGGATAAATCATCTAAATTTGATGTACAGAAATCTGGCACTAGTGTTAAAACTGGCTTGGTGATTACATTTTCTGTTTCTGATATCAAGAAAACATACAAGGTATAGTTTTCTTTCTCTATTCCTCTACCAGCTAACTTTTTATGAAGACTATCGTTTAGAACAAATAGTAATATTATCTTTGTTAAGTTACACATGTAAACTTCTTATACTTTTTGCCCTTCTTATACTTTTTGCCCTTCAATACATAAATGCTATACTTCATTCACATTTTGCCGTTTGTTTTGGGTCCAGGATGCTACCCTTTCATCCAATTGGAAGGCCTTCAGCACAGTTATTTTCCGCGATCGGGTGAGAGTAATTTCAAACTTTAGAACTTATTATGGAGATGTGATTACTATGTTATAATGGTTATTCTTTATTCTGCCTATGCTGTACCTGATATTTTGATTCGTCATAGTTATTGCACAATTTTGTGTGCTTTTTGCCTTATTTTTATTAAGTCATGTAGAAAAGCTGGTGAGTCATGACTCATAGGGTTAGTATATGTTAAACTAGGACAAGAGTCTTAAGATGGTACGGTTCAGAAGGATTAAATAAATAAAGTCTGGTCCAATTGCGTTAGAGGACCTCATACATGGGTTAGAGCTTAATGGATTCTTCTAGTCTGACTAGAGGAATTTGGTTATTCATGATTGTCACCTTGTCCTGTCACCTTGAGATAGGTACTTCCATCCTCTATATTGAGCTAGTAGGCAATAATTACTGAACTTCCTTTATTTATCTGGCCTATTTTGGTTATGTACCCACATTGCCCCACTTTGTTTTCTCTTCTGGGTGCTTTAGAGTTTCAGTGAACATGCCAACGAAAAATGTGTCACTGTGGTAATGCAAGCTAAGTAATGCCTCTCCTACATCTTTTATGTCTAGACATTTTTTTGTGCTCTTGGTCTTGGCATCAATTTCGCTAGTGTTGTGCTCAAAGTTTTAGTTCTTTCATTACCATTTCATGCTAGGAGAAAGGAGGGTTGTGGTAGGTTTGTGATAAGCAGTGTAAAATATTTTCACATATTATGACTTTGAGCCAAAAATTGAATTTCATTGGGCTTAGTTGTTGTTGCTTGGTCTTGGCATCCCCTTAGTTACAAGTCTTTTAATTAATTTAGCAACAATCTGTCACAATCAGGTTCATCCCATGAATGCCACTTTGCCTGTGAATCCCCAATGTATGTGTGGTACTTCTTAAGTTTTCGTTGTGTGTAACAGTGGATGTTTGGTCTTTAGTTCATGTGAATTCCCAGTGTATGCGTGGTGCTTTAACTGTGAATTCCCAATGTAGAGGAAGCAGCATTAGCGAACCATTATTTCATGTAATATTTAGTCTTTAGATAATGTGAATTGCTTATCCATCTATCAGCTACTTGTCCATCCCATCTGAACTGCCTGTGACTTTAGCTTATAATTTGGTTCTGACAGCCGGTAGTTATAATTCATGTGAATGTTTGCATGGTCTTATTTTCCCACTAAAATGTAGCTGTTCTTCAGTTACTTTTAGCTTATTTTACGAGTCATGGCTCATATATTGATAATCTCGTTATTATTATTATTTTTTTCTGTTTTCAACTAGATATCCTTAAACTTATTTTTTCTTTTCTGTGACAAGGAAGATGGCCTTCAAGACTCGGAAAAAATTGCTGCATTTGATTTTGATGGGTGCCTTGTGAACACATCTGTGAAAAGGTACGCTTATTATTTGTGGAACTACTACCTGAACAATGGTATTGATCATTTGTAGAAATTAATTGAACGGGATGGTTGAGAAACTGTAGGCTGTGGATGCTCGTTAGTCTGTAGACAGCTTTGGCTGTATAAGGAAACCTTGGTTGTGAGCTCAAGCTTATTGAAATGTTAAAACAAAATTCAAATGGTTCCGGAATATAATAGTTAAAGCCATGAGGCAAAATCCCCATCGCTCGGTTTTACTTTTTGATATCAGATGATTACATCGAGTCGAAAGTTTACTCTCCTTCTCTCTCTCATCTCACCGAATTGGCTTCTTGATCTCTCTAGGATAATGGGTTTTGATGATAATGAGCTTTCATTGATTCTTAAGTACAGGACTTGGCTTTTGTTTGTTGGAATTTCAAACTGGGTTCTTTTTTATGCTTTGGGAGCCTTTGGGATGAACTCTGGGTTATGATGATAATGACTATTTTTGTTGTCAAGACATGCATTGAACACTTGGTGGTGATATACTCATATAGGACTAAATCCAGAAAATTGTTTGTACCCTTACTCTTTTATCAACACCCATTATCGTATTTAAAAATTTCTCAAGCATGCTAAGAATCAGATTGTAGTTCTCTTAATACTTTCTGGTGACATTCTCTTTGAATTGCTATTTCTTACAGAGTTGACCCTTTATCTCTTGTGCCTTTGTCAAGAATCCCTGTATTATATTTGTGTTAACGTCAACCGTAGTTTGTCACTGTTTCTTGTCTCAATTAGGATTTGATAAGAAATTTATCACCATCTGACCTTTAAGTGGTATTACCATGTTTCAATTCCTGAAGTGGTGTTCACATTCCAATTTCTCAACCAAATATTGATACCTTGGACTGGATGTGACAATAACTGCAGAATTGGTGCGGATGCCTGGTCTCTTATGTATCCATCAATTCCAGAGAAGTTGCGAGGACTGTATAGTAGTGGTTACAAGCTGGTTTGTCTCTTACTTGCTCCATGTTCTGTTGTACATTATTTCAACTCCATTAACTTAAATATAATTATTAACTTGGAAATTCTTAGAAAAATCCTTAATCTTATCAACCAGGTTGAAGCTGTTTATTCATTTAAATACTTCATTTCGGAGGTAATTTTACTTGTATCATCGGCTTTATTTTCTGTCACCAGGTCATCTTTACCAATGAATCTAATATTGAACGGTGGAAGAATAAACGCCAACAAGCTGTTGATTCCAAAATAGGAAGGCTTGACAACTTTATTAATCATGTTAAAGTACCAATTCAGGTTCTGTAGAGTATCTTTGTTTTTAAGTGAAATCTTATATCATTAGCACTTTGATTTTCATCTGTTGCTATTGTTTTTTCTGATAATATATTGGTATTGTGAAATGTAGTTTTTGCTTTTGGTGCTCAAATAGTTCATATTTTTTAGTACTTTTTCTTGTTTCAGAAAATAAATCAGAAAATATACTAGTTTATTGAACAACTATTTGCAGAATACTGGATACTTATCAGTAGATTTGATTTCAGGTGTTTATAGCTTGCGGGCTAGGGAAGAACAAAGATCAGACTGAGGATCCCTTTCGCAAGCCAAAACCAGGAATGTGGAGATTATTGGAAGAACACTTCAATTCTGGCATTGCAATTGACATGGATCAGTTATTTCTCCTCTGCTTCTCACTTGTATAGAAATTGATAATCAACTGTTACTTATCTTTGAATGCTACCCCTCTGCATCAGTTATATTTTTTCATTCAACTTTTGGGGGGTGAATTGAATCTTATTTTTGTCATCTAAAGAGCATCAGAACATGGACACTGCAGCTATATGGAAGTTCAGATATATAATTGATTTTAAAATGTCATTTGCTGCACACTCAATATGGTGGATGCAGATAAAATATTTTACCTATAAACTTAATATGCTTAGAGCCTGGGTTCTGTCAGAAGAGGAAATCCCATTCCATGTACTTTCTACCCAGTTTTCAGTTAATTGTTTTTTGCAGTCCCTTTCAGCTGTCACGTTCCTGGTTGGTAGTTGACCCCTAACCTTTTATATTTCATTTATTTAGGGACTTTTTACAACCTGCAGACGGTTCCTCTAATAAAGTATTTTGTTGGAAAACCGAGGGTTCCTCTAATAAAGTATTTTGTTAGAAAACCTATGTCCAGTCTATTCTCTTGATATGCCTTTCTTCACTCAGATTCCATTTTTCCTATCCATTTTTTTTGGGCATGAAGGCAACCAAATGGCGACCCTTTTTCATTTCAAAGATTAATGAAATGGTACAAGACAAGAAAAATCTTACCTGAGAGCAGCAGGTTCAAAAGAAGAGAAACAAGGAAAATAAAATGCTGTTACACAGTAGTGATCAGTTGTTGGCTGAGGTGAACTACTCACACCTAGCGATGTCCATAGATTAGCAGAGAAACCAGCTTGCCTAGATAATTTCATTTATTTCATCATGTTTTACATTCCGAGAAAAAAAATGATATCGTCTTATTCTCTTTCTTAATAAAAGCATTGTAATTTGGAGTAATGTGGAATGCTTAGTTTGAATTGTGCTGGAAGAGGTTATTTTGTATTTTTGACATTTTCAATTGATAATTTCAGTGCCCTTGTATTTCACCCATATACAATTTATGTTATTATCAAGTATTGATAACAGACTGTATTTTTTGGTTTAGTTGATATTTATGTTCTACCAGATGCAATGAGAGCACTTGTATCCTTGTTAATTTTGCAGATCGTTTTATGTTGGTGATGCAGCAGGGAGGGTAAATGATCATAGTGATGCAGACATTAAATTTGCTCAGGTATGGCTGCTATTTTCTTCCTTTTTTAGAAAAAAAACTTATCAAAATGTGTATTTAATAAATGAAGCTGAAATTCAAAATAAAACACTCCAAAACTAGTGGAACCTGTTGAACCTATGTGCGTTGAAGTGATGGAAACCAAGTCTGAAAACTTATGGAGGTTACCTTTTGAACTTGGGAGAATCTGCTAATTAAGGATTATGGAATGCTTTCTTTTTGTTATTATTGTATAAGCTCTTTCTTATTTGGGCACTTACTGTAGGCCTTTGTTCGCTTGAAGGACTTTACTAGGTACAGCGGCGGACTCAAATGGAGTTCTGGGGGGCAGTTGCCCCCTCCCCTCCTGCCTCCCGCCCCGAAATTTTTGTTTTTTAAGACCTAATGTATTTTAATATTTGGAAATTATTCAAGTTTGCCCTTCTCAATCCTCAATTTTATAATCTGCACCACCAAACAAAAAATACTTAGTTTTCAATTATTAAGATTATGTTTGAGGGAAGATGATATACCTATTTTATTGATTGAATAAAATGTTTTTTAACTTCAAACTCTAGAAGTTAATAACAAAAATATCTGAAAATTATATTTGAATTATAAATGTTTTAAATTTGTATAGAAACTATAAAAAAAAAAAAATCTATTTAAGTATTGTAATACTATAAATTCATACGTGAATTATACAACGGAAACATGATAATTTTTTGGATTGGGGCTCTGCCCTCGCACTTCTCGTTGGAACATTTCATCCCCTACATCTCAACAAACCGTTCAGATAACTCAACCTTGAATAAGTCTACCTCCGGTCCGGATGTCCGGGTCCTCCCCTGGCTAGGTATTGCTGATATATATCTAGCATTAATATAGCAAGAACATTATTAGCCAGCAAGCTGGGATTAGGGAATTGTGAAATAAAGCAGACTTTAAGAACACATGATTTAGCTTTCATGGCATTCATACAATATTTAAACCATAAACCAAGCAAGCAAAATTGCAGAACCCAGGGTGAATCTCGGTTTATAGTAATATAGTTTCATAAACTGGACTAATATTTTAATTTGGATTTGAAAGCAAACTTTACGAGGATGAACATACAAGTTTGTTTTTCATTCTTTTTGGTTTTTTTGATTTATTGTTTTGTTTTATTTTGTTTTTTTGAAGGAGAAAGACAGCCCAAAGCAGGCCATCAAGCACACATGTTTTGTACTTGATTGAATACAAACAACCTAATCTCATGAAACATGAAAAGGTTAATGGAGCCTACAAACTATTAGGTAATGAAAATAACAGTAGAAACTTAATCTTGGCCTGAGATTGGTTGCAAAAATTGACAGGAGATAACAAAAATTTTCTATTGCAATAGAACTAAGGATCCAAATCCATTTTTGGTGGCAAATGATGGGATTCAGCCGCTGCACCATATAACCCAAATGAAAGAGTTTATGACTTACCTGTGAAGGAGATTATAGGGAGGTGAATGGTGGTTATGACAAATTGAAACTGGTGTGACGTCCTACTGAACCGTACACCACCTCTAATGATAGGAAATGTTGATGTCTTGATGATATAATACAGAACAGAGTTTTTGTATCTACTTTTAATTAGGTTACTTTGAAATATAATGTTTATTGTTGGCTGTCAAATGTTTTTCCTCTTTGCATTCTTTTCTTCTATTTTTTTATTCAGGGGTAAGGGAGGGAGGGAAATGTTAACTTCGCTAATATGAGTTATATATATATATATATATATATATATATATATATATATATATATATATGTTCTCTCATTATGTAAAAACAATTCAAGTGCAAATATAATTGTTTTTTATTTTACTAGTAAGTGAATAACATATCACAGTGGCTCTATGGAGCAAAGTTAAAGTTATGAAGGTTCGTGAAAGGATTACGAACAGTGAACAAGCTTTCAATCTTCCCAGATTAATATTGTATACACAAACAGGAAAGACAACATTACCATTAGAAATGTGAATTCCTTATAGGGGCTGAGGTACAGGAAACTATCTATCCTCAGCTAATACATGAAAGGCAAAATTTTGTTAATAAAAGTTGCCATCAACATTTTACAGTGTGTAACCTCCACATGGCTTCAATGAGAAATATGAAACCGTAAGAATACCCATGTATTGTCGACACTCTTTCCAAATAAGGCCTAATGGGACTCAAAACATCTCATTCAGACCCTGTTTGAGGAGCAGGGAGTCATTTGTGAAACCCATCTCCCACCACCATTGTCAATCTCGTTTTGGTTGGATTTATTAATTTCAACCAAGAGGCTCACTTACAACTGCAGCTTCCTCACCCAAAAGTTGGGTGTTTTTTTTGCACATATAAGTTTTGAAATAGGTGGTATCATGTGTTTGGCAGAGCGAGAGTGGGAGTTAGCTGCTAATTCCAAGTTAACTCTTATCGCCAAATGGAGCTTGCCTTTCTTCTACTCTCTTCTCTCTTTTCTCTCTCCAATGTGATCTTTCTCTTTGAAAACCCTAGCCTCCATGCTTCATGAATCTATCGGGTCTTTTCACCCAAAACGTTGTACACACTGATGAAGGGGGTCTTCAAGCTCAAGTTTCAAATGCATCTGCAGATTTGACATGAATCAGGATTCCTTGTTGTAAATTTGGCTTGAAGTGTGCACATTAGAAACTGATTTATGTGTCCAGTGTACTTGCTTGACGAGATTGTTTTTTATTCAGTGGGTTGTATGATTCTTGATCAAATCTGAGGTCCCAGATCTAAGTCTAAAAGATCCCAGCAACTAATTTGCTTATCTTCAATTGAAGTAAGCTCAAAGTGGTTAAACAACCAAGGGATTGCCCAACCTTATACATCTTTGCAAGTGAACTATTTTTATGTATAAACCATCTAAATACCTATCAAGTTGAGGAGATGGTTTCAAACTCATCTTCCCAACTACTGGCATTATCTAAATATATACTATCATCTCCTGCTTGTACAGAATTTAGTGTAGAATGATGGAGCCTCTTTACCGGATCATTTGCTTGGAGTTTGTTGCATGTTAGGACCTTTATTGTGAAAGAATGTTCTTCCGAGTAATTGAGAGTTTATCCTAACTGAAGTTTGTGGATTGTCATAAATGCGTGAAGAAAGAGTTAAACATTGAAAGGAACTGCATGCTATATGGACTTGCATATTTCCTCCATCCATATTTTGTTCTCTAGTGTTATTTGAACTTTTCAAAAAGCCCCATGCATTATTTTATGCTGACTTATATATATCCAACTGAATTATATTATTCCTGGCAATCAAATCTATCTGATTGACAATCCAACTGAATTATTTTATCTGCGGGCATGTTGTGTTTTTCAGGCAGTTGGACTGAAATTTCATGTCCCTGAGGAATTCTTTGCAGCTTGATGGTCATCACACGAGTATAATACTTCAGTTCAGTTCTAGGGCTCTCTTAGAGCAGCTTTCCACAAGTATTTTGCTCTGGTGTATGCTGACACCAAGTAGTACCACCAAAAATCTCCGCCTGCATAGTTGACACTCGAGTCCTTATCTCCCACTAAGAGCTGTCTCTTGTGCTTTGTATAACATGCTTATTGGTGTTTATTTTGATGAATGGAAATAGTAACCAACATTTGAGAGGATGTAATACAATCTGCAGTTTTAACATTTTATTTGATGGCTGCGAATCTACAAAAATGCTTTTCAATTTTATGGTATAAAAGAGAGTCCTGCAGAATAAATTGGATTCCGTGCCCGAGATATCTATATTTCTCAGAGTATTTTGGTTCAGGCAGTCACAGTATTGGCGCAAATGGTTAAAACTCAACTGGAGTTAGACTGCCTTTGGGATACAGATACTCATAATTGAAATGAACTGTGGGATGAGTGTCGGGAAATGGGGATCAAGTGTTCTCCAGTGCATGCTAGGACCCAGTTAGTGAAACCGTAGTCTCGTTTAAGTTAAAAATGGAAACGGAGTTGGAACTGGCAAAGTTTACTTGTTTTATTTTATTTTTTGAATATTGGCTCACTCTATTTGACATGAAAAATATAGTTTGGAAAATCATTCATAATAGAGTATTTGAAACCAGCTTTTGTTTGGAGTTAAGGAAACCCGAATTTTTCTAATTCTATTTTGTCATCCAAACATGCCCAAATTTGAGTTTTGAAAGTTTGTTTTCCAAACTCCAACAAACAATGGTTTGGGCAATAAAACTTTGTTTCAAAGCAAGCTCTAAGTAGTATAGAATGTGTGTGTATGTTGATTAAATACTTACCATTTTGAAAGGAAAAAAAATACTTAACATATATATATATGCACACACACACATTGCTAGTTAAACTCACACACACATATTTTTTGTAATATTATCCAAATTGAATCTCCACTAAGAATTAAACTCAGAACCTCAGGTTCTCGCAAATTGAAGGGGTGATACCACTTAAACCAAGGCTCACTTACCATACTTAAATTTCCATGATTGAATGTTTGCATAGAATCTAGAATATGTGCTTCTCCATAATTGAATGTCTGCATAGAATCTAGAATATGTGCTACCTTCTAGCTTTCTATGGGAGATTGAATGGAGGCACCTATCGTCATAAAATATGTGGATTTATTGTACACATACAAAGGAAGTGGTGCTACGGATAGAGAACATATTTTTGTGCGGAGTATTCTCCAAAAATATCATTGGCATTTATTCTATATTGAAGTCAACATCTAAAACGGTTGTGATTAGAATAATTATTTAAAACAAAATTTTCCAAATGACTTGGATGAAATTGATTCTAGAACCTCTTTCTTAATGAGAGGGAGTGATGGTATTGGTAGCTGCGGTGTTTTGCCTCTGCTTTCGCTTCGTAGTTTATAAAGATTTAATAGAATAGATTGTTAAAGTGAGCGTTTTCGTGTCGCCATTTCCCAATAGTGCACTGTGATGAGCTCAACGACGCGGGCTTTAAACCTATTCACGACAACAGTACCCGCCAATTTCCAACCAAAACCGAGAAGACTCAACTCTTGGCAACATCTCAAAGAATCGCTCGCCGATTCGATCTCCGACCCCTCCATCTCTCCCGCCAGCCTCCACCGCCTCCACGCCAGAACCATCTCCTCCGGCCTCCACCAGAACCTCTACATCTGCACCCACCTCATCAACAAGTACTTCCACTTTCGCGACCCCCACAACGCCCGAAAAATCTTCACCAGTCTTAGAGAGAAGCCCATCACCAAGACCCTCGTTTGGAACTCTCTTATAAAGGGCTACTTGAGCGCTGCGCTCCCAAGATCAGCCCTCGACGTCTTCAATGAGATGGTCCAGAGCTCCACATGTTGCGAACCCGATAGGCTAACATTTCATCTTACGATAATGGCGGCGACCCAGTTGGGGGAGTTTGAGTTGGGTTGTGAGATTGAAGGTCTTGCTAGGAGAAGAGGGCTGCAGTCTGACCTTCTCGTGGCCACGGGATTGATTGGTTTGTACTCGAAGGGCGGGGACGTTGAGAGTGCGCGAAGGGTGTTTGATGGAATGCCGAAGAGAGATGTTGTTGCTTGGAACGCGATGATATCGCGGTCTGTGCGAGGTGGGCGTGTTTCGGAGGCTATGGGCTTGTTTGCGGACATGAGGGCTGTTGATGGGATTTTGCCGAGTGAGGCTACCTTGGTGAGCGTCGTCACAGGATGCGGTGATCTGGGTTTGGTTCGTAATGGAAAGGCCATTCATGCACACGTTGTTAAAATGGGGTTTGAGGCCAGTTTGAATGTTGTGAATTCTTTGATGGCCATGTATATTTCTTTTGATCGCTTGGTTGCTGCGGAGAAACTGTTTGAGGGAATGGGTGTGAAGGATGCGATATCATGGAGTACGATGATTGGAGGATATGTTGAATGTGGACATCCAAATGATGCTCTCAGGCTTTTCCACCGGATGGTTCTAAATACGGGGATGATACCCACACGGCCAATCTTGCTTAGTGTGCTTGTTGCCTGTGCAGACTTGGGTGATTATCAAGTCGGCAAAATGATCAAGGAAAAGTACCTGGTAAATGAGAGTGGTGCATTAATATCTGATGCATATCTGATCACTGCACTTATATACATGTGTGCTAAGTGCAAGCAGATGGAAGTTGCGCTACAACTTCTTGATGGAGTTGTTCTAGTGAGAGACGATGTGGTTGCTTGGAATGCAATTATCAATGCATGTCTAGAGCGAAAAAAATTGAATTGGGTTTTGGAGCTTACACTTAAAATGCAAAGGAGAGGCATCAATCCAGATGCCGTAACCTTCTTAGCATTGCTATCTATTGTCTCGTCAATTCCATTGCCGAAAAAAGGAATGGAAACTCACTGTCACCTTATCAAAAGGGGTTTTGAATCACAAAGAACGATCGCCAATTCCCTTATTGATATGTATGCCGGATCTGGAAGCATTAGTGAGTCATGCAAAGTGTTTGATAGTATTCAAGAGAAGGATGTAGTCTCGTGGAGTTCGATGATAAAAGCTTATGCATGGAATGGAAATGCAAATGAGGCTCTCAAACTATTTCACCTGATGAGGAGATCGGGAACCAGACCTAACCATATCACGTTTGTTGCCTTATTATCTGCTTGTAGCCATGCAGGCTTTGTAGACAAAGGGAGGGAGCTGTTTGAATCCATGGAAAAAGAGTATGGATTAAATGCAGGTATTGAACATTTTACTTGTATGGTAGATATTTTTTGCCGAGCTGGGCTTCTGAATGATGCATACCATTTGTTAAAGAGTGGAATAGAGAAGGTTTGCACGAATTGTGTTCTTTGGGGAACCTTGCTCAGTGCTTGCAGAGTGCATGGAGATATTGTGATCGGAGAAGCTGCCGCTCAGCATCTATTTTTGCTTGAACCAAATAACCCAGCAAATTATTTGATGCTTGCTGATATTTATATTTCAGCAGGACTGAGAGAGGAGGCAAATAGTGTTTTGGATTTGATGAGAGGAAAAGGGTTAGAAAGGAGAGTTGGTTGTAGTTGGCATGGGAGTTAAACTATTTTGCTGTTCACAGATGAGGGATTGACTAATGAGCTATGTCTCTAGTAGCATCATCCCTCTTCAATTTGTGAGAGGTTCCGAGTTCGATTCCCGGTGGGAACTCAATTTGGATAATGTTGCACAAAATGTGTGTATGGGTTTGACTAGCAAAAAAAATTGAGGGATTGGCAATGATACGTGTTCTACAGTCTGCTGCACCAAGTTTCAGGTTGAACTTTGGTATTAGCAAGCAATGACGAATCATACCTTACGAGCTGTGTCAACTTATTCCAAGATCAGGCATCATAAATGTCTTGAAAGGCAAAGCTACTGACAGTATGTTCTAAATTTGCATTACAGGGGGGGACATCACATGATAGGTTCCTCGGGGTGCAGCAGGTAATATTAACAAGTTACCCTCTCTTTGACAAAAGATTTAAGGGCTTTACCTCAAACAATTTTTTTTTCACCATTGAAGAGTCATCATGTATCTTGCATAAGTTTGAGAGGGAATCATAAACGTTTGGCTCCGCGGCCAACCACATGATATTTGAATCAGAGTAGGTGTTATCTCTACGTAATCTCTTTGATCTGCGCTCGCTTTTGGCTTTGAGAACTTCTTTAACATCCCATTCTTTATACAGGCTATGTTTTGCTCTCCATAAACAATATATTGGAGCCCTTTATATCTGATATTATGACAAATTAAATGATATTCAAGGTTTCACAACTCCTCCTAATAGTTGACATTTTACAAGAAATGTGTCGGATATATATTAACATAACGTTTAAAAGAACTTTTTTCCTCCTTCCTTTTACCTTCAGATAGTTTGTCAAATATAAAAAAAGTATAACTTAGCGAGTTAGCATTGAAATCAAGCCCAAATATCGCCAGCTAGATGGGCTGTTGGCAACGGCTAAGAAATCTATCCCTGCGAACTCTATTGCAAAACATTTAATTTTGGCTCGTGTAGGGTTGAAGGATATATTTTTATATTCTAACACTCGTTCATGACTGCAGACTGCTGTTTGTTGGAGCAAGAAGAGTTCATGTCTCATCCTAAAGCTCAACGAGACATGCTATTGATTCTTGTTTGAATCAACACCTTGTCCTGATGATGAACCTCTACTTCCAGGATCATAAACAAAGTCTTCTTCGTTTCCTGAATTTGAAGATGATGACAGTGTTGGTTATTTCTTCATTTGCCGAGGTCCACACAGCACCGATGAGCAAAGGTCTGAACTCTTAATTGTGTGCTCGGGATTCTCGTGGAGAACCCAAAAGAGTTAGTTGTGTGTTTGTTTAATGTCCGCTTCAGGCTTGAGATGAGACCCCATGTAGAAGATTGTGTCACGAGAACTAGAACCTGTTGCGTGAATGCTGATAGCTCCTCTAGTTTAGCCCTACAGAGAAATGTGTCGCCTTGATTCATTCAAATTCAATACTCTAGTGACTCTAGATGCTTGCTATTTCCTCAAGAGTCCAGCTGCAGACATGAATGGTCACTGCAGTTACTGTTTGTGCCTTGAGATGTTTTCCCCTGGCACAATGAGCCCCGGAGCCAACGTTGCAGGATTAGAGGAGAGAAATATTTTATGATATATGCGAGTTTTTCAAGTATTATTTTACAGAATTTATGATAAAGAATGATCAGATAGCGCAATTAGTCTAGCTTTTACCATTTTTGTCAACTATTGTTGTTATCAAAAGAGTGTGTGTCTAGAGAACACAGATGAGAATGGGCGAGTTTAAGAGCAAATTGTTGTTATGTTCTATTTAAAATTTTAAATTAAAAATAATTTTTTTTTAAATATGCCAGACTAAGTGCTGATTCTTGGAAACTCTGAGATTCATGAGGAGCAGTCCAGATATGTATCCCTCTGGGAATCTTAGCTTTCTACTTTTACCCAAGCCCAATGAGTCAAAGTCCCCTGTCCCTCTGCTCCATGATATTAAATGCTATTAAATTTCTGTTTTACATTAAACATTCTACTAATCCACAGGATACCGTCCTTGCTTAGCCCCTGGAAGGGTGTGTTTGTTTGCATGGAAGTAAAATGGAAGTAGTGGAAGTAAGTCTAATTTCATTACTTCAAGTATTTGTTTGGTCAAGAAAAAAGTTGGAAATTACTTCTTATATGGTGAGATGACGTCTATATGGTATCTCATTTCCAAAATTTTCTTTCACACACTTTTGGATTGGAAGAGCTTAGGAAGTAAATGAGTAAGACAAGAAAATATTTTTTTATTTATATACCATCGTTATCATTCAAAAGTGATATTTTTTTCATAAAAATAAATAAAATAAGATAGATAATGTATATTTTAACTAATTAAATAATGTTTTCTTCACTTCCTAATACACTTTCTTCTTCTAATTTTAGCAAACAAACATAAAAAGAAAACTCTTCTCTTATTTCAATTTTGAAAGTTACTTCTAAATTTCTTCCTTAACTTTCATTACTTCCATGAGCCAAAGTAGGGCACCCCTTCCAAGGAGCTCGTTCCAATTTTGCTGTTTTTAGAATTATTGAAAATTTATAAAAATTTCAAATGCACTCTTTAATTTTCTAAGTACAACCATTATAAATTTCACAATAATATTTTTTTTTCCGGTACAATTCGTTATAGTTCCAAATTATCCTTATTTTTTCCCTTTATTTTTGGTCTCTCTTATGAGTCCTTTCTCTTTTATTTTCCTTTCATTTCTCTCTCGTTGCCCTAATCGATTTTATCACCGTCTTCTCCCCAAAAATTTGACCCTCATCAGCCTCCTTTACAGCAACCCAATCACTCCTGTCTTCTCTCAAAATCCCAACCCTTTATCAAAACTCTAATCTCTTCTATTACAAATAATTTCTTTTAACTACTTCTAAGTTATTGACTTCTTTTTATTTTCTAACTATTGACAACTATTAAGGTTTAATTTTTTTTTTAATTTTGGAGTAATAAGAATTATTTGTGTTTTAATTTAGAAGTGATTAAGAAGAAAGCATGATGAAAAAAAAAAAGGACTTGTAATAAAATTAAAAAATATGAGGTTGAATTTGTCAATAAATAATAATGACAGTTTTAGAATAAAATTAAACTTTTCGGTCGCTACTTTTCGGATGCATTTAGAATTTCCTTCTCTATTTTTTTTCTCTCTCTTTCCTCTCTTTCTTCTCTATCTTTGTCTTCAAAATTTTTTAAACTCCCATGCTCACTTCTAATTCCAATTCGAATTGTATTTAGATTAGAATTTGAAAATATATTTGGAAGAAATAAAGAATACTTTTTTTGAGCTTGACAATTTAGATTGAGACATAAAGGAAAAGAGAGAGATTTTCATATTATAGTTAATAGGTTGAGGTCTATAGCAATGTTTAAAATAACGATAACGGCAACATAACGTTTTGTCTCTGTTAGGTTATGTCGCATATAACGTAACGCATAACGTAGGTTATGCAGTTTTCTACTTATTTAATAAAAATAAATATAAACTATATAAAATAATTTCTATAAATTAAAATATAAATTTAAAATATCTAAAAAAATATAAAATCATTTTATAATCATAATCTATTCTAATTTTATATTAAATTTTACAATAGATTTCACATTTATCTTCATAAATTATATTAACTCTGCAACAGTAATTCCAGTAATCATTTAAACAAGAAAATAATATTCTAATTTTTCATTTCAATTCCAGTTATTATTATTGTTGTAATTTATATTTTATAATATTAATTTATTTTATTTGTAATTATTAGTTTCAGTTCAATTAAAAATTCAATACAATCAACAAGTAAAATATTTCAGCAATCGGAGATCAATTACAAGTGAAGAAAATAATCGCAAATTAACAAATTAGCAATTCCACAAGTAATCAAATAAGCCAACGACTAGTTAAGTAATAAAATTACAGCAGTTCACTAATAATCAAAGTAATAATCAATAACAATATAAAAATTACTAAAAAGATAATTGTAAATAACGTAACATAACGTAATTTAACGTAACGTTATGTAATATAACGTAAAATAACGTAAAAAAACGTACTGTTACAGTGCATTGAGTTATTTCTAGTTGTTACGTAGCGCTGGGACTTCGTTAGGTTACGTAACACAATATAACGGGTTTCATAACGCGTTATTTTCAACATTAGTCTATAGTAATAAACTACAATTAGAAAAATAAAAATAATTTAGTCCAAAATTTAAAATAACAAACTAGCAATAACAATATAACACCCCCCACCTGGAAATTGGATAGCGGAACGCCAGTAACATATTCGCATAGGAATATATTAAGTCTCTAGTAGATCAATATGAATTAAAATTGTTTATAATTCGTCATGGATTGCTCCCACAAAAAGCTAACTACGAAAACATTTGTGGCTTTATAAGCTACTTTTCTACTGGGTCCAAGGATTTTAGAGGTGCTTTCCACGGATTCAAAAGATGGCTTCCACTTTTAGGAATATACTCAACCTCTGGTAGATTAGTATGAATTAAAATAGTTCATAATTAGTCGTGAATTCTTTTTCAAAAAATTTAGCTATGATTATTTTTGTGATTTCATAGAAATTGTTATAAATTGCTTTTGCTCTTGTCTCAAGTTCCAAATGAGACTCTTGAGTTATCGTGGAAGGCACGTTTAGAAATTTCTTTTAATCAAATGCGAATTTTTTTTAAAGACGGGGCTCCAAGGGCTACACGTGGAGTGGAGGATCCCTTTTATGTCTGGCTCGCATGATGGCGGTGGTGGTCCCATGGATGTGAATAATTTTTGAATTTGAACCAAAATGCCAAAGAGACGAAACATTAGTTGCATTTGTTAATCCACTGTTTAATCTAACGATGCAACATTCCCTTAGACATACCCATACTCTGTTAACAAAAACACCAGAGCATTTTTTATCTCATCAATAAGATAATGTCATAAATCAGCCAAAAAAAAAGAGAATGTCATAATCAGCAAAACAATAATAACATAAGCAATAATAAGAATAACAATGTCATTGTCCAACTCTAGTTGCAACTTAAAAAAAAAAGAAAAAACGAACAAAAAATAGGATTATCTTGTAGATTATCTTGTTTTCTCTCCAATGAGGATCCAAATCCTACTCTCGTTCTATTAGGCTCCTGTTCCGTCGTCATTGTCATTTTCAATGATGCAGCCTTTGTCATTTTTCTCTCTTCTTTCGGTGACTATGTCTGTTACTTCGTCGCCGCCTCCTGTGATAGAGATCCTGTCTGCTGCTCTATCGTCAAAATCTAGTGTGTGCTCCTGCTCCGTCGTCATTGCCATATTCAAAGGTGCAACCTTTGTCATCTTCGACTCTTGTTCCGTTTTTCAATGTCATTTTCAATGATGCAGCCTTTGTCATTTTGTTTGAATATCAATTCTTTTCTTTTCACATGTATAATCAAATCTAAAATATAAATTTTGTTAGGATTAAAAGTCTTAACGAATGATTGAGATCTACAAGAAATAAATCGAAAGGAATTTAACATGTAGATTACTGATCATATTTACAACATCTTAATTTAATTCATAATATTTACTGAGATTATATTATCACAACTGGAAAACACAGTCCTATAAAATAAACAATAATTGCTGCCAGATGGCCATTTTATTGAAAAAACTGAAAAAATGCTAACCTGGCCTCAAAGGGAGAATGTTTGCATTACTGACAAAAATTTAAAAAAAAAAAATTGAAAAAAAATAAAATATCTTCATTGTTTTTTTTGCTAAGTCATATCCTCACGGACTACAACCTCTCATACTTAACATCCAAGACATCTTTTCGCACTATATCCTGCAAATGTTGAGGAAAATTTTCTTTCCAAATTACATTCGAGATCAATTTGATACCTTCATTTGTATTATAATCAGCACACATATTACATTCCCTTCATATATGTTGAACTCGAATATGCAAGAAAAAACTACCAAGCAATCTGGCATCTCGAAGAAGTGGGTGGCCAATCCCTTCACCATTCAAAAAGTTGTAAGAACCCACTGGGCATTCTCTTCCAGAATAATCCGCTGTCTTGGAATCACAACAGACACCCATACAAGTGCCTCCCAAAGACCCCTAATCTCCGCTTCAGGCACAAAGAGTTCATAGCCACCGGAAAAGCACCTAGCTCCAATTAAAGTATTAACATCAGTCCTTGTAACAAACCCAACACCAGTTTTATCATATTGAACCGAGCCATCAAAGTTAAGTTTAAACCAACTATTAGGTGGAAGCTCCCACAACACCCATCTCGGCCTCTGAAATATAGGTGTTATGCCAGACAAACCCTAACGGTTTCATAGATCCGCTAAAGATGGTGGAATAATAAGTTCACCATTAGCCAGATTGCTTTGGCTGTCAAGATAGCTCCCTGAGCAACCTTTTTAGGCGCAATACTTCATGTGCAAATAATAGTGCATTTCTTCTCTTCAAAATCTTTCAACTGGTATACATGATAACAATCTGAACAAACCTCTTATGCAGCAGTAATCCAGAACGAATAACAGACAACGCATAGAGCCATTCCTCTCATGCATCCCAAGTAAAAGGTAGACTTAATGCATTACCAATACAAGCCCAGACCTCCATAGAGCTGAGACACAATAAAATAAGACACTCCAATGACTCATCACTCAATCCACAGCAAAAATAAGAAAGTGAACCCATCAGAGCACGACTGCCAAGGAAAACTCGAGTAGGAACACAACCAAGTACAATTTTTCATGTCCAAATGCGAACACGTGACACCGCTATCACTTTCCATATCCACCTCAAATTAGTAGAGTTGTTACTCTGACATGAATACTTGTAGATATTAGTAGTACGAACCTCACGAAGAGGGATGCCACGCCAGATAACCATATTCTCACAGGCCAACCTAGAAATTAGGATAATACAAATAGTTTTCACCAGTTCAAAAAATATGTTCTAACTTTATTCTATCCCACGAGGGATGCGGTGTGATCCGCTAGCTTTACCGTATGCGTCATTCCTCCCATCCCATACATCTTCATTGTTGACCTCCAAGTAGGTCCAACTCCTGGTTTGTTGGTGGCCCCACATCAAAGCACATCTAACGAATGACTCACAAATCTGTTCACCTCCAAATAGGAATGTTAATAGATACATGCAAAGATTAAATTTTAGTTATCCTAATAGAAAATTTTAAATTAAAAAAATAAAAATTTTATTTCTAATTCAAAAATTTGTATTGAACGGACTAAAATTTAACTCGTGGATTCGTGGACTGTGCATTAGCGTTCCTTTCTGCAACAAAATGCTTCCCTCGCGTGCTTAGCCCCGTAGAAAGAACAATCCATGGCAAGAAAAAGCAAGGGCAGTCTGGTAATCTCAGCTCCAGATTCCCAGATCGCACGCGGATATTTAGTTCCCCAATTACTCGCAAATTTCCTCGTCCGTGCTGTCTCAAATAAAACCAAAAAATCACGATAAACACTAACCAAAATCTCATTTCATCAGCGTCAGCCCAGGAGCCTCCTCGTCAGCCCGCGGTCGTCTCCAGTAAGAGACCTTTCTTCTTCTCTACTCTCGAGCTCCTCCTCCTCCTCCTCGATAAATCCTTTTAATGGCGGTCGAGATCGAAGCCCTCCGATGATCGATTCTGGCCTCAGATGGGATCGTTAGAGAGCGGGATTCCTCTGAAGCGAGCTCCGCTGCTTCGATCGTCGCCTTCGGGCGGAAGCAGCCGATCCCTCTTCCACCGGCCGAGATCTCGCCTTGCTCGCTTCCTTCTCTTCGAGAAGGTCGACTACCTGCAATGGATTTGCACTGCGGTGGCGTTCTTCTTCGTCGTGATCCTGTTTCAGGCGTTTCTGCCTGGTTCGGTGGTGGAGAAGTCGGGGAGCGAGGTCGAGGAGAGAGGCGATGCGGTCTTGAAGGAGATCAGGGGGTTGGATTTTGGGGAGGGGATTAGGTTCGTCCCGACAAGGTTGATGGAGAGGTGGGAAAGGGAGAGGAGAGAGGCGAATGCGACGAGCTTGGGGCGGGAGGTGAGGAGATTGGGGATCAGGAGGCCGCGGATTGCGCTGGTGAGTGGTTTCTTGGTGTAAAGATTGGTTCTTTTTGGGGGTGGTTTTGGGGTTGATTTTTGGGGGTTTTTTTTGGGTGCAGGTGGTGGCGGAGCTGTCGGCGGATGGAGTGCAGTTGGAGATGATTAGTGTTGCGGCTGCTCTGAAGGAGATAGGGTATGATATTCAGGTAATTAGTGAACTGGTCGAGAATGTAGCTGTCTGGAATTTAAATATTAGAAAGTAGTTAGGTGAAGTTAACTTTTCGCTTGTTTAGGTAGAAAGTAGCCTTCATGAATTTGAGGAGATTACATTGTGAATTTTTAATGCCAGTGACAAATCTTATTATATAGGGATCTTGAACTTCATGCCGTAGTCATGATTAACTTTTTTATCAAAAGAAAATAAGTCTGCCCTGAGCAGAAAGAATTGATTATTTTTTACTACTAGTATGTTACCCAATACTGAATAATGGGTTGGCTCAAAACAATTGTTACCTCGCCTCAAAAAGTGAAGTTCTGGATAGAGCTTCTGGTGATTCAGAACGAAGCTATTTAGAGTTTAGTTTTGCAGGTGGGAATGTGGCATATTTGGCCTTTCTTTTGGGACGGAAACGTGAACTGCAACTCAAATAGATTATCTTTAGGAGTCAGACAGTGCTCTAAGTTGGAATCTATGGTGTGGATATTATTTGGAGACTCGTCTCTGGGACATGCTAACATTGCTACCGTGAAAGTGAAGTCATAACTATAGACGTTATCAGTTGATGGTTCAGAAAAGCACCACCCTTTCTGATACACTTAATGTCTCTTTTAGTGTTACATTTGCAAGTTAGCTAAAAACATAGTAAACATACACGGTAAAAAGATAGCAATTTACATGGGTATGTGACATATTATTAACTGCTGGTTGCATCCCAATTTTTTTTTTACTACTATTACTACTACTACTACTACCACCACTACTATTGCTATTATTATTTTTACATTGATGGATGAGTATAACTCAGTTTGCAAATACCAAATGGTGTGGGAAGAATTCACCCTGTCAACTGGATTTACTGAAAAAGTAGGTAAGGCATGAATCTAGGTGCCATGGGTTTGTAGTAGGGCTTGAAGCAAAATGAGGATGGGCATTTCTCCATCCATTCCAATATCTAATTCTGTCCCTGATAGGCTGCTTGTAGATCTCAGAGCTTTTCTATGCCCTAGGGTTTATGTGATCTCCTTTCTATAAGCTCAGTATCAGTTTTTTTATGGTGACATCTCATGATTGACATGCTCATACTTTCTAATTGTGTTGTTCAGTTAGGATATTACCTCATGACAGTGAGCATTTGACTAAGATTCGGCAACGATTTAACTCTTTATTTGATTGATTATTCTTTGTTCTGCAATATGCAGGTTTATTCTCTGAAAGATGGCCCTATTCATGCTTCTTGGGAAACTATTGGGATGCCTTTGAGTATCCTTTCTATGGACATGAAATGTGGAGTCACTGTGGATTGGCTGGAGTGAGTTCTTTAGTTGTTACTCTTTGAGTTAAATCTAATTTGTGTTTACCTTTTCCACTTCTGCCTAGTGCTGAAACCATGTAAGCTTACTAAAACTTAATTTTGTCCAAATTTTTAAGAACTTTTTCATGTTTTATGCAGCTACAATGGAATTATTGTAAGCTCTCTTGATGCCAGGCCTGCAATTTCATGGTACATTTTTAACCTTTTAAATATTTGACTTATTCCACCTTCATTGTGGAGAATTTGTGGGATAACATTATGTTAGAAATTTATGTGCAAGTATAATCCCATATTAAAAAGAAAAAAAAGAGTAATGGATTTAAATAGAAAGTTAGTGTCAATACCTAACGACTTAAGTATTTGGATTGACTCGCTTCTCAACCTTGTATTTAAAGCCCATCTTGCACCCAAAAGGGATCCATGTTCTCCATATCAATGGTATTAGAGCCCATGATGATGGGTTCGGGTTATTGTGCGTACAAGATGGACGAGGTGCAGAGTCAATGATTGGCAATCGTGGCAACATCAAGACGGTGAGCCATGGAAACCACCTCATGTGGAGGCATCAAGTGAATAAAAAAAAGAGAAAAAAATCTTCTTGGTTGGGATTGGATTGTAGGAGAGCCTGAGGCCGGATAGGAATGTCCATGGCTGCGTGGAGTGAATGGTATGTGCCAGCTCGACTAGGAGATAACTATTAGTTAACTCGGAGCTGATCATGACTGACACGACTATATGCCGATGAAGGTCCGAACGGAGATGGCTGGAGGTTGCCGCCGTAGGTGATCTTGACTTGGGTGTGATTTAAAACCCTGGAGGAAGAGAGCTTGCAGATGGAGGCCTCAAAGATGCGATGCTGACACATCCTGTAACACTACGTGGTTACTCACACAAATAGAGAAATTTTGGTGGGGATTTGGTGTTGCTAACCAAAGCCAAACATCGATATACCAGACTCATGTGATGTGTAGGCTCACATGGGAAAAAGAATTTGTTATAGGGATCTGTTGTACTGTACACGACTAACAGCCAGGATGATTTATAGTGCGGATCAATGGTTGTGATTGGTCAGATTGTGGATTGATTAATTGATGTCCTATTGGATGCGGAGTCAATTCCGATGTTTTAGTACCCTAGATGCAATAGTGCAGGTGGATGTAGCCAACTCACTTGTCTATAGCTGGTTTGGTATAATTTAGTGAAGATTATAGGTGGTCGAGGATGATAGAGTATAACTATGTTGGTTGCAGGTCATTGGTGGCTATTTGTACAATTGAGATTCGTTAGCGGTCTTAAGAAGATGAGTGATAGAGATGAGATTAGTTATTTAGTTGGATTTGATTTGATTTGATTAAGAATTTAGTTAGATTTTGGATTTTTAGAGATTTGTTATTATCTTTTTGTTTTAGAATTTTCTATATATATGACTTGTAAAAGCTTAATTTGAATAGAGTGGAATATGATTTCTTTTGAGAGCATGCGATTTGCTTTATCAAATCTTTCCTCGAGTGATTCGTGAGAGAGTGGGCGTGTGATTCGCTTGGGCGTGAGGTCCAAACCCTAATTTATCCCCAAAATTCCTAAGTTTTCTCCCAATTTCCCACCGCAAACCCTAAATCGCTCCCGTCCGTCGTCAAATTGGTATCAGAACTCAAGATCCGCATATTTAGATATCAGAGCTCAAGATCCGCATTTTCGGGTATCAGAGTCCAAATCTATCTCCATCTTATTATCTTTCCATCTTTTTTTTTAAAAAAATTTCTTTTTAGATTTGAGAGAAAAAAAATCAGTAAGAAAAAAACAAAAACAGAGAGAAAAAAAAAAGAAAAGAGAATCAGTTAAAAAAAAAAAGAGTGAGAAAAAAATTGAGTGAAAAGAAAAAAAAAGAGAGAAAATCAATTTAAAAAAAAAGAGAGTGATGGAGAGAGAAAAAAAGAAAGAAAGAAAAAAAAAACCCTCTTTTCCTTTCCCACAGCAACAACAGTCTCTTTCTCCACTTCTCCACCGCAAGCTCACTTTTGACCTATCACCTCTCCTCATATTCAACTCTAGAGTACCTTCATCACCATTATCTACAGTAGTGCCATACCAAAACCTCCTTCATCACCACCCTCAAACCCACTGGACATTACCACTGTTCCAACCACCACCTTCCGGTTGAAATTGCTCCTCCCGACGTCATCACCAGCAGCAGCAACTTCGCCTCATCAGCCGACAGCATCTTCCCCAGCGCCTCGAGCCCATCAACGCGTTCGTCTTCCACGATCAAGTTATTGCTGCATGTGGGCACATCATGAACAGCCACCTTCAACGCTCCATCTTCCACACCAGTGTTCTTCAGGCAGAGAACAAGTGAGTTGGATTTGGATCCAACTAAACCAAGCCCACCATCCAAAAGAGACCATTTGCAATTTGATTTCGGGTCAGTTTGCATCAATTTGAAATCCAATCCGATCCTATTGACATTTTAGGCTACTGGATTGGGTCAATCAATAGCAGAACTCAACCCAATAAGCAATTCCAGACTTGTTTGAACAAAGCAGACCCATTAAGAGTTTTTTGGGTGATTTGAAGTGCCCGATTCGCATCAGATTCGAGATATAATCGACGCATTCCAATTCTGGTATTTTCTGAACTTGATTTAAATATGGGATTCATATTTTGTCGAAAATACATCAACACTGATGTCGATTTCAAGCAAGTAGAGTGTGATATGTATAATGCAGTCCCATATTTTCATGGTTATAATGATCCTAATGGTTATGATAATTAGGAGAGCAATTTGAAGCAATTTTTCCGTTACTTTCCGTTGATTTCAGAGCAGAAAAACAATTATGCGAAATTAAAGTTGGTTAGAGAAGCTTCTGATTGGTACCTCAAACACTATAAATGTCGTCCAATTTGGAATCGTTTGCAGTTTTTTCTTCATGTACGGTATGCTCCGCATCTTATTTTTGAACAGTGCTCTAAATGTGAAGGATATGGACAGTCAGCTCATCAGTGTCCTTACATCAAATGTTCGGCATGTGGAGAATTTTGGCATTATGAATATTAGTGTCTTTCGAATAGTACAGATATTGACACATCAGCTTCCGAGAATTTAGGTGATTATGTTATAGTTGAGACCGAAACTATCATAGAGTCCGTCACAGGTCCAAAAGTTGTTGATCCAGTTTTTCTACCAGAGCCAACTACAGAAATATTTATTTGCCCTGTTCATAAGGATCGTATTTTCAGTGACTTTCCAACTCACATTCCAAATTCTTCATTTTTTACAGAAGTTACAGATTTTGATTTCTCTCCAGACCTTCTACAATTGTTACTGTTGCCACCATGGAAATATCAGATAGCATACGTTTGGCTTCCAAACTGTTCGATTTTCTTATATTTAGTTTGGTGGAAAGATGTGCCAGATCTCGAGAAGATTGACCAATTTTAATTGACCGTACTTGATTTTCTTCTTATCGTTATTCACCAGGTGTTGAATATTTCCAAGCGCGGGAGAATTGATAGAGATGAGATTAGTTATTTAGTTGGATTTGATTTGATTTTATTTGATTAGGAATTTAGTTAGATTTTGGATTTTTAGAGATTTGTTATTATCTTGTTGTTTTAGAATTCTCTATATATATGATTTGTAAAAGTTTAATTTGAATAGAGTGAAATATGATTTCTTTTGAGAGCATGTGATTTGCTTTATTAAATCTTTTCTCGAGTGATTCGTGAGAGAGTGAGCGTGTGATTCGTCTGGGCGTGAGCTCAAACCCTAATTTATCCCCAAAACCCCTAAGTTTTTTTTCAATTTCCCACCACAAACCCTAAATCGCTCTCGTCCGCCGTTAATGAGTCAGCATGTTCATGTTGATGGATGTAGAGTTCTTCGAGACATGATGAGGCACAAGTGGTACACACGATCGTCGTGTTGGTTTTCCGAGATGACCATGATGTTTGGACTGAGGTATACTTAGCTGGGATGGAGTATGATGTAGATAGTGAATATGTTTTTTAGTGTGGGAGGTAAGGTGATCTCAGGTGCTCAAGCAACCTAAGTAGAGTGCTACATATGTAGTGGTCATACGTTCCATATAGGAGGTGAGAATGATCACTGGTGCTCAGGCAACCGAGGTGGAGTGCAATATAGGTAGTCATAATGTTCTTCGTGAGATAGATGGGAGTGATTATGTCTGTTCAAATGGTCTTGCTATCTTGATCGAGGTAGGCACGGTGTTACGATTATGATTTATGAATGCTCATATAGGGCATAATGACATACTCATGAGTGCTTATGAGCATGATGGAGTTGTTATAAATGACAGAGGGTGACATGTGGAGATGATCGTTAGTGCTCAGATTAGAAATGAGGATGATTGTATGGATTGTTTCTAAGAGGTGGAACATGGTACATTTCTTGTGTATGTTTGCGAAGTGGATGACGAGAATAATGGAGTTTTTTCAGGCAGTATGGCTCTTCTTTTTCTTTTTTCCCTTAATGCCTCTGCTTGACGCCCTCAACTTGATGTCCTCTCGTAGGCTCACCGACATGTTGCCACAATTGTCAATTTGAATTGGCTCCTTGTCCAATCTTGTGCACTCGATTTTAGACATATCATAATGGGCTATGATACCACTGATAGAAAATGATGGTCTTCTATCCCGATCTCGGCTGGATATGAGATCCCAACACATAGAGCATGCAAGATAGAAAAAATACAAGTACGAGAACACTGAAAAATAATGTGGTTTGGTCGACTAAGATTCATCTATGTCCATGGATAATAACAAGTGAGTTTTCATTATAATGGAGAATACAACGGTTTATGAGAGAGAACCATCTCGCTAACCGTCACATCTCTCATCAACGCTCATGTCTTTGTTGACCAATTACACGAGATTCCAATTCTATTCTAATTTCATCCATAATATCTACGTATGAGAATAATGGAAATGAGCTGATAATTCACATATATGTTTTATGCTGAAAATAGTATGTTTTATGCTGACAATCTATTGACATTGTATCCAATAATTTTTTTTTGGAATTATGATATGAAGATTATGAACTCCCTAGGGTTCATTCAAACATAATTTCGTAGGTTTTATATTCTATTTAGTCTTCCATCAAGTAGATACAAAATTATTCGGTAATAGATTTTGTATCCATTTGATATGGAAGGGCAAATAAATGCCAAAACCCATGAACTTTGACTCTAAAGAAGTTAAATAGTTGGAGATCATGATCCAAAAGGAAATTTGAAAAAACAATGGGGTTACTATTTTTTCCCAAATATTTCACATACGTCTCTTGTGCTTATAACTCATTTATAGTAATTTCATTATATACGTATGTATATATACATGTATATGGTTGGACCAACGGCTTTCCACTAAACGGAGAAAATTAGTTTTAACACTTTTTTCATGCACATTCCCTAGAGGCCCACCATTACTTTATTCTCTAAGTACTATTTACCCTTTGAAATTTTGACCCCGCACATCTGAAAGACAAATAAAAGGCAGTGAGATGGGTTGTATCTAACTTTCTACTTTTAATGTAAAATCCCCTGTCCAATACACACACGCACACATTTAGATCTTGGGAAGGATTTGGGCTCATATCCTTCCCATTAGATTTCAATAATGAGACATGTATTATTATGATCTACTATGTTAAATTGATCTATATTATGTAAGTGTTCTAAACTAAAAAATAAACTTATAAGTTTTTTGTCAAAACATCAAATAGGCAATAGAATGAATGGTCGAAAATGCTACTTTTCATATATCTACATTTTAGAACATATAAATTATTAATTCAACTATTTAATCATGATTCAAACACTTAGAAACGCTTAGTTACCAATTTGTTTTAGATTTTAAATATTTTACACCATTAGACTAACAACTCGCAAGTTAGGCTGTTTATTTTATGCCTATTGGATGCATATAATGCCTGTCAAGAAATATTTAGATTCTTTGATTTTTGGTTTACAAAAATGTAGATCAACTTGAACGGTGTGGATTTTCCATAAAAATGTTTGAAAGTTAGTTTTGAATGGGAAGGATATGATTTTAAACAGTATTCTAAAACTTCGTTTAATTACTTGCTCGGTTCGAGAGCAAGTAGTGAGTACTCGGAGAACTTGGTGAGTACTTATTTCAAAGTTGGGAATATTAATTTTTTAATACATATGTATATAAATCATGTCATAAAAATATTTAATCTCATTACTAAGTCTGAAAATCAAAATATTATAAATATCATAAAACACGTTTCATACCTTTCCAATATCATTTTAGAACTATTTACTAATCATATTAAATCTTAGTAACTTAGTAATGAAGTAGCAGTTGATAAAATATTTAGAAATTTGAAGTTCTAATTATCTTTTTTTTCTTTTTAATGTGGAAAGCAATAATATTGTAATTTTATGTAATATACTATAATTTATTGTAAATTATTGTGAAAAGAGCTACATGGCTGAAATTTACCGTAATTTAGATGCACTTTTGTTGTAATTTTCTATAAATTTTTTGAAATTTATCAAGTAATCAAATTTATAATTTATTTAAGAAAAAATAATTCCGGCTCCATCTCCTCTCTCTACACTCCTTCAAAATTCTAAAAAAATTAGCAGATTAAAAAATATTCGATCAATAGAAAAAAGATTGCTGTAAAGATTGCAGAAAAAAATTAGCAAAATAGATTTTCTAATGCAGAAAGAAAATCAAACATTTCACCCTCTCTATAGATCCAATTCAAAAAAAGGTTGCAGCAAAAAATTTGCAGAAAAAGGTGATACAATTATAAAAATACAGATTTATGAAAAAAAATTGCTAAACAATCAATAGAAAAAAAATAAGAGAGTTTTTAGCAGATTGAATCCGAAACTAAAAACTCGGACAAGACCGAGTACTCGTTATGTTGGAGTTTTCGACCGACTTTCTTCATTCCGACTTATTTTCTAATAGAGGCTGAAAACTCGGATGAGTACTTGTCTAATATTCTGGGTTTTAGAACACTAATTTTAAATCCTTCCGGAAGGAGCCAACTCTACTCTCTCTCTCTCTCTCTCTCTCTCTCTCTCTATATATATATATATATATATATATATATATATATATATAGACACACACACGTCCCTATAGCCAAAGGGACCAAAACAACATAAATGCGATAATTTTTTGATGACCCATAGTATTCATCTTCAGCTCCACTCTTTAGATTCACATCTACTATAAGATTCAACACGCACACGCACATATAATGCAAATGTATCAGCATAAAACTTTAAATTCTTAATTAGCACATTATTTTGCACACAGTGTTAAAGAGCCTTCGGCTGAAAGTTTACTAACAACAGGCATGCTTTGTATCATGTTACCAAATTAGGACTGAAGCTAAATTGGTTATCTTATTTCAGTACTGCATATGCCATCTAAAATATAATCTTTTTGCTAGTTTTATTCCATCTTCTCGTATAATGCATCCTCCTGGTCACAGTCAAACTTCGCTTTCCATGTTATGAGAATGCTCTTATATGTTATCGCTTCCCATCTTTGCTATCATTAATCCAAGAATCCAATGGAAAATCCAGTTATTCTATTGAATTTTTTGTTTTAACCAATGTATTAAATTTATGTACGTATCTCCTTGATTTTGTGAAGCATTATAATGATATTTCTTAATATGGAAAGAGTTTGCTGTACATGTAGATGACCATCTGTGCTCCATCTCTATAAGAAGGTACCAGAAGTGAATGGGGATTGAAGAAAGGTGCTCAACTATTTTCTTACTAATGATTATCTTTTGTCCTGGAGATCATATCTAATCCTTATACAGATTGAGATGCACTTAAAACAGTTGTTGATCTGTGTTTCACTGAAAGAAAGGGCAACGACATGTTGATCATTGTCGTGGTTATAGTTGCATTAAGTGAACCATGGGAGATGAGAAACCTATAATGAACGAGATAAAGTCTCCTACTATTTGAAATAATTGGTTGTCTTGTAATAAAAATTTGTTTTAGGCAATTTGAATCCTGATCTTTGTTCCTTTAGCTAGAGAGTATTATTCTATTTTATGTATTTCTATTGATTTATTATTAATCAAATGTGCTTGCTTGGTACTGGTGGGAGTTAAACTAGCAAACTCCAAGTTAGGAGCAAATTTGTGCAGCTGGAAGCCTGAAACTGAACTCCTGTTGTGATATTGCACTCTGCATCTACATCCATCTGTTATGAACAGTTCAAAGGAGAATATTAATCCCATTCTACAGTCTTTTGCAGGAGCCCTTCAAATCTATACCTGTTATATGGACCATACATGAGAAATCTCTTGCACTTCGTTTAAGTAAGTATGCTGCAAATGGGCAAAGTCAGCTTATCAGTGGCTGGAAACAAGTTTTTAACAGAGCAACTGTTGTTGTATTTCCAACTCATTCTTTGCCGGTAATTTGTTTCTGCTATGATCAAGCATTTCCAGTCAATAGGAATAAAGTTAAAATTTGGGGTAGTTTGTACTATGGAATATAATTTCTCTCTTACAATCCAGATGATGTATTCAGCATTTGATGTGGGTAACTATTTTGTTATTCCAAGCTCTGCTACTGAAGCATGGAGAGGGAATAATTTACTCTCACTGCAAAATGGACGTGATTTACGAGTCAAGATGGGTTACAGATCAGAGGATTTTCTTATTGCTATTGTTGGCAGTCAATTCTCATATAGTGGCATGTGGTTGGAGTATGCACTTGTCTTGCAAGCATTAGCACCGTTACTCAAAGGAGTGGCTTCTGATGATACTTCTTATTCTCAGCTGAAAGTTGGAATTTCAAGTGCAAATTCATCTGATACATACAAGATGGCTCTGGAGGTTGATAGTTTAGTTCTTAATAGTGTTGTCACTTTGTTTTTTTTCTGTTCTTTTGCCTTTTGCGGGGGTGGAGTTTTGCGCCCGTCTATTTAAGGTTATTTTACCATTTCTTTCATTTGAAAAGTTTGATTGTAACTTTGAATTCATTGTTGTAGGCCATCGCTATGAACTTTGGTTATCCAGGAGATAGCGTGCAACTGATTGCTCGCTATGCAGATGAGATTGATTTACTTGGTACTGCTAACCTTGTAATTTATGGATCATTTCTCGATGAGCAGTCGTTTCCACCAGTTCTAATCCAAGCTATGAATCTTGGAAAATTGGTTGTTGCTCCCGATCTACACATGATTAAAAAACATGTATGTCAGTGAGTAATAGTGTTAAATATGCTGTTTTACCTCTCTCTCTTTTATTGCAAGGAAACTGACTAATCTGTATATGACTTGTAGATTGACGATAGGGTAAATGGATTTCTTTACTCAAAGGATGATGTAGACATGCTGAAACAGATTTTTCCTCAAGTAATCTCAAGGGGGAACCTATCTCCTTTAGCGCAGGAGGTAGCATCCGTTGGCAGAGAGTGTGCGAAAAACGTAATGGTTTCAGATACTATTCACGGTTACATATCATTACTGGAAAATAGTATCAAGTTTTCGTCAGAAATTGCTTTTCCAAAGGCTGTCACAGATATCTCTTCAAGGTTGAGAGGAGAATGGCAGTGGCATCTATTCGAAAATTTTACGGATGCAAATGATATGAATAAAGCTTCAGCAAATTATGGAATATTGGATAAGGTGGAGGAGCAGTGGAATCGTACCCATAATGAAGCTTCTGTTAATACTTCAGGAGTGGATGAGGCTTTCTCCTTGATTGCTTGGGAAGAAGAAAAATTGATTGAAATGGTGTATGCAAGAAAGAGACTAGAAGAAGAAGAGGTGAGATATGCCATTTATTGCCTTTTCAAGTTCTTCCAAACTTTCTTTCTTTTCCTTTTTCAAAATGGTAATATCTTGAAAACCTGTTGTAGTTGAAGGCCAGAACTGAGCAGCCTCATGGAACCTGGGAGGAAGTTTACCGAAATGCCAAAAAAGCTGACAGGGCTAAAAATGAATTGCATGAAAGAGATGAGAGGGAGCTTGAGCGGACAGGTCAGCCCTTGTGTATATATGAGCCTTATTTTGGGGAAGGTACCTGGCCCTTTCTGCATAATAAATCACTCTATCGTGGAATAAGTTTGGTAAGTTGCAAATGCTAATACTTTATAATGCGTCTCATGACAAAATGAACATTTGTGCCACTCCAGATGTTGCTTAAACCTTGCTATAATTAACTATTCTCTTTAAAAATAATTCAAAACATACATTATATATCGATTAATCAGAAAATCTTGGAGGAAAGTAATCTGTATAGTGTATATGAGCTGATTATTTCGCACCAATGTTGAAAATAACGCGTTATGAAACCCGTTATATTGCGTTACGTAATCTAACGGAATCCCAGCGTTACGTAACAATTGGAAATAACTCAATGCACCGTAACAGTACGTTTTTTATGTTATTTTACATTATATTACGTAACGTTATGTTAAATTACGTTATGTTACGTTTTTTATGTTAGCAAAAAATAGCGGAATAATACTAATGCAATAACCAACGGAATCAAATAGTTAACCGAAGAGAAAAATAGCAGAGACAGAGAACACACAGATTTAACGTGGTTCGGCAATATGCCTACGTCCACGGGGACACGATCGAAAAACTTCCACTATATCAAAAGAGGATTACAACTTTCTAGTTCTCAACCACAAGAGAATTGAAAAAGAAATCACACAAGATTTTGAGATCAAATCCTAATCTCTTGTTACAGTGATTTTCCTCTTTGCTTCGGCCACCGTAAAAAACCCAAAGAAAAGCTTTTCCTTGCTCCTTGCTTCAGGCCGCCACACCACATGGAACAGCAATTCCTTTTCTTTTGTTTCTAAACCACACACAAGAAAAAAAACAAGCCGCCACCCAATGATTTTCAACAGCAGCAGCCCCTTAAAAAAATTTTCTTGCTTTCGGCTAAGCAGCACAAAATTATTTTAATTTCGGCTTCTTTTTCCGGCTCACACAAAACCCTAGCACCACACCCCATATATATTATAACATAACGGGTTTGGGCCGGTTTTGGACCCGTTTCGGTTAACCGAAACCCGTTACGGCAATGGGCTCTATTAGCAGCAATCTCCCACTTGGAGACCTATTGCAAAAATTGTAATCTCTGTACATGATAATCCTAGTGTCCAAAACTTTTTATCTCGATCGTTTAAAGTCCCAATTTCAGCATTCAACACAAATGCACCAAAGTTGAGCAATAGCTCAACTTTTTCCCATCAATCGGCTTTGTCAATATATTTGCAGGATTCTTACTGTCCTCAATCTTCTCCAACTTCAATTGGCCATCCTCTAACAAGGATCTTATGAAGTGATACCTCAAGTGAATATGTTTAGTCCGTGAATGATACGCCGAGTTCTTAGAAAGATGAATTGCATTTTGACTGTCACTGAATAACCTACAATCCACTCTATAAAAACCCAACTCACTCATCAATTGCTGCAACCAAATAAACTCCTTACTTGCTTCTGCAGCTGAAACATACTCAGCTTCTGTCGAAAATAAAACAACAATTGATTGTAATCTTGAAATCCAGCTTACCGCTGTCCCTCCTACAGTAAAAACACATGTGGTGCTCCTGCCATTGTCTCTATCACCCGCATGGTCCGAATCCACAAAACCTTGCACATTAATATTATCACCCCCAAAACACAAACAATACTTTGAAGTACCTTTCAAATACCTGAAAATCCACTTCACCGCTTGCCAATGTTCCTTTCCAGGGTTCTTCATAAATCTACTTACTACTCCTACTGCATGTGCAATATCTGGTCTTGTATTCACCATTGCATACATAAGACTCCCAACGGCCGATGAATAAGGCACATTCTCCATGTGTCTCGTCTCCTCATCTGTATTAGCACCTTGCTCTTTTGACAGTTTGAACTGACTACCAAGAGCTGTAGTTACCGGTTTTGCATTCTCCATGTTGAATCTCTCCAACACCTTCTTGATGTACCCTTCCTGAGATAACTACAATTTCTTGTTTTTCTTATTTCGGGTAATTTGCATTCCAAGAAGTTGTTTAACCTCACCCATGTCCTTCATAGAGAATCTTCCTGCCAACTTTCTTTTCAAATCATTGATTTTCTTCATGCATGTACCTGCCACAAGCATATCATCTACATACAAAGTAAGTATAATAAAGTTATCATCCTTAAACTTTTGTAGATATACACAATGATCTGAATTGCTTCTGGCAAAACCCGAATCCAACATAAACTTGTCGAACTTCAAGTACCATTGCCTCGGCGTTTGTTTCAAACCATACAAGCTCATTTTCAATTGACATACCCAATTCTCTTTTCCTTTAACTTCATATCCCTCCGGCTGTTCTATATATATTTCCTCCTCCAAATCAGCATGAAGGAAAGCAGTCTTCACATCGAGCTGCTCTAAATACAATTTTTTCACAGCCACAATACTTAATATTGTTCTAATAGAAGTTATCTTGACAACAGGTGCAAATATTTTATTGAAGTCAATACCTCTTCTCTGACCGTATCCCTTCATCACAAGTCTAGCCTTGAACCTTTGTGTCCCTCCTGCCTCATGTTTTACCCTGTATACCCACTTGTTATGCAATATTTTCATCTTTTCCGATCACTTCACCAATTTCCATGTGTGATTCTCCTCCAAAGAAGACATCTCATCACGCATGGCTTGCTCTCACTTAAGACGAAATTTATCCTGCATAGCCTCTTGGTAACTCTCTGGTTCACCTGCATCAGTATACAAAACATGATATAATGGAAGACGGTTTTTGGGTTGGCTTCCTTATCCCCGTGCTCCTCAAAGTGGGAACACTCTCTGATGAAGACTGGAATTATCTACTTCAGTCAATGGCTCTCTTTCCTGTTCGGTCTCATCTGAAGTTTGTGTATTCTCAGGTGTAGCCATTTCTTCCCCTTCAGATATAGGTATTTCTTCCTTGTTTTATCCATGGGATTCATCCCATCTTGTGGCTCATCCAGCTCCAAGTGCTTTTTCTCCACTGCATTGTCACTCTTACTTTCTATTCGGTCTTTATACATACATCTCTCATTAAATACATCTTTGCTATGAATTACCTTGTTATGCTCATAATCCCATAAGCGATAACCATATTCGTCGCCACCGTATCCAATGAATGCACACTTTTGATATTTAGAATTAAGTTTCTTTCTCATCTCATGATCCACATGTGCATATGCTATACAACCGAACACTTTTAAGAATGAATAATTCACAGTCTTACCAGACCACACCTCCTCTGGAATTCCTCCATCTAAAGCACTAGCTGGACTCCTGTTGATCAGATAAACTGCCGTATTTATAGCGGCTCCCCAAAGTTGCAAAGGCAAATCTGCATGTAGTCTCATATTCCGAGCTTGCTCCAAAATGGTTCTATTCATTTTCTCAGCCATGCCATTTTGCTGCGGTGTACTCGGTACAGTCTTTACTCTCCTGATCCCGTGGGTAGATCAATAGTCATCGAACTCTCTATTGCAAAATTCCCCACCATTGTCTGACAATAGACATTTCACCTTCAAACCTATTTCATTCTCAACAGAGCTTTCCATACCTTGAAGGTCTTGAAGACATCGGATTTCTGCTTAAGTGCAAACACTCATGTTTTCCTGCTTGCATCATCTATGAAAGTGACAAAATAAGAATTACTTCCAAGAGATTTCGCCGAAGAAGGCCTCCATACATCTGTATATACCAACTCCAATCTCTCGGTTTTCTTCTCCTTGCCATCCTTCATAAAACTAACTTTTTTCTGCTTTCCAAACACAGTTCTCACATAAATCAAAGTTAGCATTTTTCATATCTGTCAACATATTTCTGGATTGCAACACCCTCATGCCGCTCTCGCTCAAGTCACCGAGTCTCTGATGCCATATGGTAGCCTTCTCATTCTTCACGGTGGCCAAAGAAATAACGTGATCCACCGAACTTGAAAGTAAATATAGAGTTCCCACTCTCTCACCCTTGACCACTACTATTGCTCCTTTGCTGATTTTTCATTGTTTCTTCTCAAATGAGATTTGATAATATTCGCCATCCAGCTTGCTAACAGATATCAAATTCTTCTTCAAATATGCTATGTGCCTGACCTCTTGTAAAAGCAACTTTCCACCATTGTACAGTGCAACTTTAACTGAATTGTCCCTTTACCGACAATTTTACATTCCTGCCCATTACCAACAGTCACATGCCCAAAACCACCTTGGACATAATTCTCAAACCATTCTCTGCGAGCAGTGCAATGGAACGAAGCCCCTGAATCCACAAACCACAGATCTGACCTTGATTTTGTATGAGCAGACAAGCACAAGTCATTATACTCTTTACTTGGATTCACTACATTCGCTCCTTGTCTTTGTATGGACAATCCTTTTTCATATGACTCTCTGTCTTACATTTTCAACACACTAATTTTTTCTTGAACTTCTACTTAGATTTTGATCTCCCTCTTTGTTTCGACTCCCTGCTTAAACTTCTACCTCTTTCCTTCTGTCATTATCAACAGACAGAGCAGTACTTGTAGAAATTGTGCTCTCATCCATACTCTTTTTCATCAATTCATCATTCATGATTGTATTCACAACATCATTAAATTTAAGAGCAGTATTGGAAGCATTGCTGATGGCCATAACAATATTACTCCAACTATCCGGTAACGAACACATAAACATCAAAGTTTTAATGTCATCAGTAAAGACAAAATCTAAAGATTCAAGTTGTGCCCATAATGTGTTGAATTCGTTAAAATGATTAACAACTGAACTATCAGAAGACATTCTCAAGTTGAACAACTTTTTCATTAGAAATAGTCTATTTAAAGCAGACGGCTTCTCATAAAATTTAGCCAACGCTGATATCAAACCTGAAGTGGTTTTCTCCTTGGAAACATTAAACACAACCTGCTTTGTCAGGCACAATCGAATCTGCGCCAAAACCCTCCTGTCCAACAATTCCCACTCCTCATATGTCATCTTTTCTGGCTTTTCTCTAAATAGTGGTTGATGTAAATTCTTTTGATATAAATAATCTTCCATCTGCAATTTTCACCATTGGAAATCTGTCCCATCAAATTTTTCAATCTTTCCTTTCCTATCTTCCGCCATAACTCCCACTCAAAATTAACACCGATCTGAGTGAAATCTGATCCGAACCAGGGCTCTGATACCAATTGTTAGCAAAAAAATAACGGAATAATACTAATGCAACAACCAGCGGAATCAAATAGTTAACCGAAGAGAAAAATAGCAGAGACAGAGAACACGCAGATTTAATGTGGTTCGGCAATATGCCTACGTCTACGAGGACACGATCGAAAAACTTCCACTATATCAAAAGAGAATTACAACTTTCTAGTTTTCAACCACAAGAGAATTGACAAAAAAATCATACAAGATTTTGAGATCAAATCCTAAGCTCTTGTTACAGTGATTTTCCTCTTTGCTTCGGCCACCGAAAAAAAACCCAAAGAAAAGCTTTTCCTTGCTCCTTGCTTCAGGCCGACACACCACATGGAACAGCAACTCCTTTTCTTTTGTTTCAAAACCACACACAAGAAAAAAAATAATAAGCTGCCACCTAATGATTTTCAACAGCAGCAGCTCCTTAAAATTTTTTTCTTGCTTTCGGCTAAGCAACACAAAATTATTTTAATTTCGGCTTCTTTTTCTGGCTCACATAAAACCCTAGCACCACACCCCATATATATATATTATATCATAACGGGTTTGGGCCGGTTTTGGACCCGTTTCGGTTGACCGAAACCCGTTACGGCAATGGGCGCCATTAGCGACAATTTACAATTATTTTTTTTAGTAATTTCTATATTGTTATTGATTATTATTTTGATTATTACTAAATTGTTGTAATTTTATTACTTGATTAGTTGTTACCTTATTTGATTGCTTATGAAATTACTATCTTGTTAATTTGCGATTGTTTCCTTGTTCGCTTGTAATTTTTCTCAGGTTGCTGAAATATCTTACTTATTGATTCTATTGAATTTTTAACTGAACTAAATCAACAATTACAAATAAGATAAATTGAATATTACAAAATATAAATTACAACAATTATAATAAATAAAATTGAAATAAAAAATTGGAATATTGTTTTTTTATTTAAACAATATTTAAACTGGAATTACGGTTGCAAACTTAATATAATTTATGAAAATAAATGTGAAAATTATTGTAAACTTAATATAAAATTAAAATAAGTTATGATTATAAAATGGTTTTATATTTTGATATTTAAAATTTTTTTTTTCAATTTGTAAAAATTATTTTATATAGTTTATAATTATTTTTATTCAATAAATAGGAAAATGCATAATCTACGTTATGCGTTACGTTATATGCGATATAACCTAACAGAGGCAAAACGTTACCATTATATCTATTTTAAACATTGTTTCGCACTATGGATTCTTTGTATTATTTATTGTGCCTAGCCTTCTTCACTGGCAGCTTAGTTTGCAAGTTTTTCCTATGCTAAGGCAAATGAGATTTTATAATAATTCCTCTTACCAATAAACTATTTACATTAATCATTCTGTTCAGCATTCTGTCAGTTGAGTGAAAACTTATTTTCCCCTTCTACGTCTTACTTAACAATTTGTTTAATTGTAGTCTTCCAAAGGATGCAGACCTGGAGCGGATGATATAGATGCTTCATCTCGGCTTCCTCTCCTCAATGATGCATATTATCGAGATGCATTAGGTGAATATGGGGCGTTTTTTGCTTTAGCTTATCGAATCGATTGCATACACAAGAATGCTTGGATTGGGCTTCAGTCTTGGAGAACAGTGGCAAGAAAGGTACATTTGCCATACTCTTTTGCAACAATCTTCTGTAATATTGTCAAAGCATCACCAAGTTCTTTTTTTGCTTTCTACATGTAGTGCTTTCAGTTGGCAGTTAATTAGCTAAATTTGGTGCCACCCTGCTGGGGATAACCTGGATATTTGGTGCTGTATGTTAATATGTGTTGACACTTAAAAAAAATTATGGCATAACTCTTCTATTTTAAATTTTAAGTGACTTCTTGAAGGAAACTAGACTTTCTAGTATTGGTAAAATGACATATCTTTGTGACTTTTTATCCGATTAATTTTAAAACAGGGACATTAGTAAACATATTGAAATTTTCAGTTTACTATGAAGGAGAAATCAATATGATAGGTACATTTATCTTTTAGACTGCTATAATTGTCTTCATGTTTGTGTGGTTTGTCAGTAGGATTCTTGTATCACAAACCATCTGGCTTGTTCTCACTAGCAGACAGACAGCAATTCAGACTCAGTACCAATATCTGAATCCAAGCAGTCTGAATTATATCACTTGAGATGTAAGGCTTATTATTTTTATTAGTTATTTCTTAGATGTGCTTATTTTTATGTAAGTTCGTCTTACCTTGCATTGTGGAAGCACGACTTTTCTGTAACATCTGGGAAGTTTGTTTTACTTGCTGAAGTTTTATAGTTACATTACATATAAGCAGCGAATGGACAGGACTTGTATTACGTGCTCCCAAATTCATAGTAAGGCTACTATAAGTTTCTGCTAGGAATACAAGTGAGCCTTGTAAACCCTGGTTAGACTCAGTTACCCTAAACATAAGATTTATTTGATTTGTGGAGTTTAAATTAAAAAAAGGCTCTTATATAGCCTTAAGGCAAATTGCCTGGAAATTACAAACCGATCAAAGTGTAGGCACAGAAATATTCTGAAAAACAAAGCAACAAGAAGAAAAGAAAGCACAAGTTTCCATCGTTCAGAACTAATGGCATGGGCAGAGGAGGGAAATCCACCAATAAACGTAATGGAGCACCAAATTGAGAAATTTCCGGAAAAACTCAAAAGCCATTACATCTTTAGCTCTCAATGAGAAAATGGAGAAGTAAACTAGATTGAGGAAGCTCTGTTCTATTTTCTGACCCTGCTTGATTACATACACAATTCATGAAGATCCTTAGATTACCATTTCTAATGAACCAAAATTGTATACCAAATTGGACTGGTATTCATAATCCTTTTCTATTTCCTTTTCTCCAGTTCCTTCTTTACCCAAATCTATGTTGGTGGATGACTCTTTTTCGTGTCAAGGCGTGATTTTGATTGCGTCTCACAATTACGGCTGTAAATCGAGCTGAACCTGAGCTTTGGCTTGTTCAGCCTCGAGCTGAAGAAAATGGTGTTCAAGCTTGGCTAGTGTTTGTTAATGGCTAGCTGAGTTCAAGATTGGCTCATTCTTTAAGAACTCGGCTTGTTCATTGAAGTTATGAGAGCCTAATTAAAGGTCTTGTCTTGAACTCGATTAAGAGCTCTTGTAGAGTTTGATTTGAAGCGAAGTTACAATGAAGAGCAATTTTATTCTCAGACATTGTCATCAATTGTCACCCAATCACCTGTTCACATCAGACACGAGAGCAAGAGAGCAGCTCTATGCTTGGATAAACAATTTCTTAACAAAAGTAATCACAAATGTTAATTTAAAACCAATCATGGGCCATTGAAACATACTGTGACGCAGAATGGAAGCGGTTTAGGGTTTGTGGTGGAGAAATTGGGGAAGAACTTAGGGTTTTGGGGGATAAATTAGGGTTCGAATCTCATGCCCAAGCGAATCACACGCTCACTCTCTTACGCATCGCTCGAGAAAAGATTTAATAAAACAAATCGCATGCTCTCAAAAGAAATCATATTTCATTATATTCGCAAATTAGGATTTTACAGACTATATATATAGAAAATTCTAAAGTACAAAATAATAACAAATCTATCCAAATCTTTAATCCAATCTAACAAAAAAGTAATCAAATCTCTATCAATTCTCCTGCGTTTGGAAATATTTACCACCTGGTAAATGTCAACAAGAAGAAAATCAAGCACGGTCGAATGAAATTGGTCAATATTTCCGAGATCTGGCAAATCTTTCTACTGAACTATATAAAAAAGTCAAACAAATCTGTAACCAAATATATGTTGCTTTATATTTCAATGGTGACGACAGTAACAATTGTGGAAGGTCTGGAGAGAAGTCAAAATTTATCGCTTCTATAGAAAATGCAGAATTTGAAATGTGAGCTGGAGAGTCAATGAAAATACGATCCTCTTGAACATGGCTATTGAATGTTCCTATAGTTGGCTCTGGCAGAAAAACTAAGTTAATAACTTTTGGATTTGTGACGGGCTCTATGACGGCTTCGGTCTCAAATATAACATCATCACCAAAATTTTTGGAAGCTGATGTGTCAATATCTGGATTTTTTTAAGAGCACTGATATTCATAATGCCAAAGTTCTCTACAAGCTGAATATTTGATGGAACATTGAAGAGCCGAGTGTCCGTATCTTTCACACTTAGAGCATTGTTTAAAGACAAGATGCGAAGCATACCGTGCACGAAGAAAAAACTGTAACCGAATTCAAGTTGGATGAGTTTTATAGTTGTTGAGGTACCAGAAACTTCTCCAAACAATTTTAATTTAGCATAGTTGTATTTCTGCTCTAAAGTCAAAAGAAAGTAACGAAAAAATTGTTCTAAATTGCTCTTCCAATTTTTATAACCATTATAGTCATTATAAGCATGAAAATGGGGGACTGTATCATATATATCACACTCCACTTGCTTGAACACTCCTCTTGCTTGAAATCGGCATCAATGTTTATGTATTTTCCGTAAAATATGAATTTCATAATTATTAACTTAAAAAATTTCAAGCCCAAAGTTTAGAAAATACCAAAAAATTGTGATGTCACAACTGTAGCTCGAATCCGTTCCGAACCGAACTTCAAAACGGCTTCAAAATCTCTTTCAAAAGACCCTTAACAGGTCTGTTGTTCAAACAAGTCTGCTATGGATCTAATAAGGTGCGGGTCGGGTTGACTTTGTGAGGAAACTCCAAATTTATTCTTAGATTTTGGGTCTGAGATTTCTCAATCATTAGAGGAAGACGATGGAGAAGGTGAGGCTGTTATTGCTTGGGGTTGCTCGGCGGCCGACCATTGAAGGTGAAGTTACAGCGGCGAGGTCAATAGAACCTTCGACGAGATCGAAAGGAGGTGGTGGCGGTAGAAGAAAACACCGATGAGCGGCGAGGTCAGAGAACAAATGAGAGCTGACAACGGTGGTGTTGGCAGCGTACTCGAGGAGGGTACAAGTGGAGTTGAAGAGGATGGCACGGTGCTCCGGGGAGGGATCTGTACGGGGAGGTGATCTGAATGGAGATGGTTCTTCAGGCTTCTGCTGGCTGTTGTTGTGGACTATGGCCGACTGTTGTCAAATGGGAGAAGAAAGGGTGATTTGCTGTTGAAGGAATGATGGAGCGGTGTTGTGAATTCGGACGAAGAATGGACGATTGGACATATGATGAAGAAGTGGGGTTAGGAGTGGCTGCTCGATGGGAGAGAAGAGAAAAGGAAAGATTTTTTCTTTCTTTCTGCTGCTACTTCTCTGTTCTCTCTCTCTCTCTCATTTCACTTTCTTCTTATTTGATTTTCTTTTTTTTTCACTCAATTTTTTTCTCTCTATTTTTTTTCTTTTCCTTTTTTTTCCGGGTCTGTTTCTCTCTTTGTTTTTTCAGTTTTCTTTTTTATTTTTCTTTTTTAATTTTTTTTCTTTTTTTCCTTTCTTTCTTTCCTTTCCTCTCAAGTTTGCTTCTTTCTGCTCTTTTTTTTTTTTACATGAATTTTTTTTTTTCAAATGATGGAAAGAGAAGAAGATGGGCATGGATTTGGATACCTGAGGTTTAGCTCTGATATCAATTTGATGCAGGACGGAAGCGATTTAAGGTTTGTGGTGGAGAAATTGGGGAAGAATTTAGGATTTTGGGGGATAAATTAGAGTTCGGACCTCACGCCCAGGCACGCACCCACTCTCTTACGAATCACTCGAGGAAAGATTTGATAAAGCAAATCACATGCACTCAAAAGAAATCATATTTCATTATATTCTTAAATTAGGATTTTACAGTCCATTATATATAGAAAAATTCTAAAGTAATAAAATAATAATAAATCTATCCAAATTTCTAATCCAAATTAATCAAATCTAACTAAAAACTAATCAGATCTCTATCATACTGTCTATTGAAGAATACCTAAAACCTGTTAATGATCAATCTGAAGTTCAATGAAGTGTTTAAAATCTTTCATAAAAAGAGTAATAATGAAGTAACGAATGGAGGAAGAAAGCTGTACTATATGCAATGTTCAAATAGAACAGTTTTAGCCTAGGCAATCTCCACCTCACAGTTTACTTCTTCAGTTTTGTGAGCGTTCCGTGCCAAGCCAAATGAGGCTTTATAAGAGCTGAGCTTGAGCCAAGCCTAAAAAGTCTGTAAATTAGCCGAGCTCTGCTTAGCCAAGCTTGAAGAAGCTATGTGCATGTTTGTTCTATGTTCGTGCTTGGTGTTTAGTTATTGGGGAGCTTTTATCGAGCCAAACCCAAGTCGAGCTTCGAGATTTCTGAGTTTTTTTAACAACCCTACAATTGACATTGGGGCAAATACAGTTTGACTTGTAATTGGATTGGGCTCAAATTTTGTATTAGTGTCAAACTTAAGATGCAGCTGATTGAATGGGACTGAACTTACTGAAATGTGAACCTGGTTAGTTGGACTGGACACAAGGAAACCTGACGGCAATCAATTCGTCTGTGGCAATTCAAATATCTGGAACTAGCTCATTAAATCAAAAACCGAATGAAATAGTCATAAAACAAGCTCACCCTGGCTACTTAATAAATGGACTTGACAAGAGATTAATTGGTGGGTTCACAAACCTGACCCTCATTCACCTCCATACCGTACCTCTAGGTTGCATGGATAGGGGCATATGCCGACACTGATTTGACACACCAACACATGATAAAATCTGAAAAAAAATACATAGAAAATTGAAATGACACGGCAAGAAGTTTCATCTCCGACATGGTGTCCAACACAAAAAAAACTTGACAATTGAAGTGTCTGTCCAACCTAACTGTATCTCAATGTATTTTATAGTTTTATATCAATCTTAAACACTTGCCTTTTTTACCAAATGTGCTATGGATATGGTTTGCAGTTTGCACATTTCCATTTTTGTTATCATTTGAATGAATTTTTCCAGCTTCCAAGTAGATAGTGATATTAATTACAGTTCCATGTATTAAGGAAAAAATGTTGGTTCGTTGTGCGTTGTTATTTGTTCTTGAGTTCTTAAAGAATGGCTTAGATGTCTTAATATAAGATGGATTCTGTTCCATATTGATTTATTTCTCAGTTACTTTCATTTGAATAATTATGTCAGTGTTGCAATGATCAAGAATGCAAATATTTTTTGAAGGTAAAATTTTTCATTGTAACTTGTCATGGGAATTTCTGGTGTTTCCAGATATTTGCAATGATGTCTTTTTTTAATCACTAGTTCTTATTTGTGCTACTTCCTGAACTGAAGAAAGGTATCTGAGTCCCATCAATACAGGAAAGCCTATCTGAGAGGGCTGAGGCTGCCCTCCTTGAGGACATTCAAGGGAAAAGACATGGAGATGCGCTTTACTTTTGGGTTCGGATGGACATGGATCCAAGAAATCCTCTTCAACATGATTTTTGGTCTTTCTGTGATGCCATAAATGCCGGCAACTGCAGGTTAGACAAACTCTTTTTGCTCTCAAAATCATTTTTTTTCTTTCAAAGATGCTTAGTTATATTCTATGCAATCTAACAAAAGGAACTCCAAGGAGTTGGAATGAGAGTGCTCTTTTCCTTTAGATAATATGTGAGCCCACTATGACAGTACCCAATGACTGCGGGGGTAAACTTACAAATAATCCCATGTGTATTCGGCTTCGAATCTGTATTTTATGAATATGGATATTGCTATCTGCTCCATTTAAACATATGGTATGGATGTGGAGAGTGCTAACTGTATCTCACTTATTTGAATACATGGGGTTGTATGTCTATGTATAGGATAAATTTGATTTAATGTTTCATAATGCATTATGAGGACTTTTCGGTAGTATAGACATAGACATGAAAATAGGTATCGTGTTTCCTTGAAAACTATTATCATAATTAATAATATCCACATCCAATCCAACTCTGTATTAGGTTTTGTTGAATATACATAGTAAATTTAATATCCGAGCAATATCTGTTTCGTAACTTTATTTGGAAGAAGAAAACAAATACAAATATGGTACCAAACATTCCTACCAACGACATTGAGAAATATGGCATGCAATATTTTTAGCAAGAATCTAAAAGCTTGGAAGAAGAAGCAACAGACTGAGATGTACTTGATTTGATGTCCTTGAAGAGAGACTAGAGAAGGTTTTTCATTAATATATGGAGTAATAGAGATATTATAAATAATTTCTTTACTGGAAACAGTAATACTTAATAATTGTCAACTGCAATCGTAACAAATCAGTAAATTTTGCATTATAAACTGTATGAAAGATTATAGGAAGATAGATGCATGTAGTTTAGGCAACTCCTCACTTTCCTAGAACAATTTAATGACTGAGCTAATACCAGAAAATGCAGGATTATTTTTGTTGTAGGTTGAGTATCTTTTATTGTTGCAAAGTATAGAAAAGGTAGATCATCCGTTTCTTTTTTCCTCATAGTTTTTCTCCTGTAACCAACCTGCTTTACAGATGCATTAAACTTCTTCTTTGTTCCTTTGATCCTTTGAAGGTTTGCTGTTTCTGAGGCTCTCCGAAGGATGTATGGTGTAAACATACAGCATAATTGGGATGCATTGCCGAAAATGCCTAAAGGTAGAGATTCTTGGTCTGTAATGCATAGCTGGGCTGTACCAACAAGGTCTTTCCTCGAGTTTGTTATGTTCTCAAGGTATTCTATCTGTCACTAGATACTAATATTTGTAAGGTTAGATTAGGCTCTGATATTTGAATTTGTTCATCCATGGGCACTTGCTGTTCACTTGTATGCACATATAATGTGTACACCTAATTTCATAAGTTTTTCAGCCTGCATACTTCAATGTGGTTATCATATCTTCTCTTAGTATAAGGGTTTTGGAACTCTTGTGAAATCATATACGAGCATTGACATATAGTAATCCTTCTCCTTAGCCTTCTCAGTTTAGAGTTCGGTATCATTATTAGCTCAATACGTAAGGTAAAAGGTTTAGATGATGATCTTATTCAACCTATACTCCCCACTGATGATCCCAGATCTGAGCCAAGTAGATGCACTTATGAGGGCTGAGTTTCTCTAAAATCTCCATCATTTTCTTTGTTTTCACATCTTTTACTGTGCTTCTAGATTTTATTCCTCTATGGTCGTTAGATGAACTTTTATTGGATGTTTTACCAAAACGCTAGCTAATGTTATATATGTGGGTTTCGAATGTAATAATGCAAGTATCATATCTGACATAGTGTTTCATTTTCTTTCATTGGTCATGTACCTTTTCTTTTCCCTTTTTCAATTTGCTCACTTTTTGCTACCATTATTCAGGATGTTTGTTGATGCCATGGATGTTCAGATGTATGACGAGCACCGTCAAAGTGGCTATTGTTATTTGAGTTTAACCCAGGTATTTATTTCTGCGATTGCATGACTTCTCTATGCATGTGTTACTTTTTACAGGAGACCTGCCTTTAAAAACTTACTGAACAAATTCCTTAGAACTCAGCTAGTATATCACTATTTCTTAAATGCAATTTGAAGACCAAAATCATATTTAGTTACATACTAAATTTCTTTCTCGCCAGTCAGCCAGAAGATTGCTGGTCTCTTTTCTCCATGCTGAATGACAACATAATTTGCTTTTCAGGTCGTACTTTCATGGCAAAGCTGGTTGTTTGGCCGATTGATTATAAAACGGAACCCTGTTATTTTAATCAGAAAAAGGAATAGCATGATAACATGAAAACACCAGTCAAACATACAGATGGTAACTGAAAGAACCAGTTGGAGAACATGTACAAGTAGTAAGTTAGGATCTTAAGCTTGAAATCTCTAGCATCAACCAACTCTTTGCCCTCTAGTTCCTGTAGCAGCGGGCCTGCTTGACCCATAAAGAAACCTGCAAAGCTGACAAATATAAACAGTAAAAAGAATACATATAGAAATACTTAAAAATAAGGTGGAAGCCCTACCTACAAAAGTCTAGTAGAATTTTAACACACCAACTAAAATTTGTCCAAGTCTTGACACCTTGTACACTTGATTGTTGCCTTTGATCATAGTCACCCTGTACAAAATGCTTATAGGTGAAAATTGTATGATTGCTTGCTAAAGGGGAACTATTATGAACAAATTGTGCCTAGTACTATGATAAAAAATCAATTACAATGGTTTGACTCATATTCGCTAGATCTCACTCTTTTGTTGGGCAACAAGAGATAGAGCTCTAACACTCAAACCTAGGAACGACTAACCTTACACATTGCAGATTTACAAGTAGAAGTTTGTGAAATACAAATGTATACGAGTTACCAATATAATAGCATAAATCCTCATAAGTGGATTGGAGATGTTGATTAGCGTTGATCTCTAAAATCATTAACAACAATTAATGAAGAAACTCCTATTTTCTTCAATATTTCGATCTCTGAATGGAATATAGATAGAGTAATTTCCTTTTGAAATAAACTCTATCTCTCTTTTTAATGTTGTCCATCCATTTTTAATCTCGTGGATCAAATAGTAATTTAAACCCAACTCGAATATCCAAAATCTGAGTGAAAATCCAATCTGGAAAGTTAAAATTCGCGTTCAACCCAATGCGCTTTCGGTAGACCTATCGATATGGCTACCTGTAGCTCTAGTTGTAGGTGCTCTCAAGTTGAAAATTAATTTGTTTTAAATATTGGCTGCATATATTGCACTTTGGAATGCAAAACACTATGATATAATGATATAAGCAGTTTCATAGTGTTCAACATTTTTGGAAAAATAGTAGCACAATATTGGCTTGGATCTTTATTGGGCCGCTACATTGGATGCAAATAGCGGCCGCTATATCTTTTTCTTTTGCTGTAATTTTTGCTTAGTTTTTTTTTTATATTATGGATGAAAAGTGATGTTTATGGTGTCATTTTGAAATCATGATTGTAACTTTATTTACATTTACTTTTTCTTCCAATATGACACCAAAATCAAAATGATACAAAGTTGTTGAGGTAAGTATATCCTAAAATTTTATATTAGATGCTTTAATTAACTTTTTATAATATATGCATGAATTACTTTATTCATATTTATTTTCTATAATATATGCATGTATATTTATATTCCAATATTAACATCCGATATTTGAAATATATCTCCGATAATGATAACCACTATTGAATCCTTCATTCTGATATTCCGTTATATCCGATATTTAAAACCTTGATTTTACCTACTAGTAGGTCAGAGGAGCTGCTGCTGTTTCGCCTCTAGCTACCGGTAACCCTACCGGTAGCATAATGCACATGCATACTATGCACAACATATGTACGGTGTGTTTCCCTGAGTTGTCTCTTTGTGTTTTTGGCACGTATTGCCACACACGTAGGATAACAAATATTACAAAGCTCTGCATACAAATTTTAATCCAATGGCAGTAAATATGGGAGGATAGTTTCCCTCTTCTTTTATGGGGAGGGTTAAACCTTCTTGTATGCCCAATCAACCTTTTCTGAATCCTACTTCGCTGAATAAATCAGGACTGGCACTGTTATTCTCGTGTGCTTGAACTTCTGGTCAACGTGTGGGCATACCACAGTGCACGTAGGATGATATACGTGAATCCTGAGACAGGCGCCATGCAGGAACATCACACTTTAAAGAGCAGGAGAGGCCACATGTGGGTCAAGTGGTTCTCGTTTTCCACCTTGAAGAGCATGGATGAGGATTTAGCAGAGGAGTCAGATTCTGACCATCCTCGCAGGCGATGGCTCTGGCCGTCGACTGGTGAGGTCTTTTGGCAGGGAATATTTGAGAGGGAGCGAAACATGCGGTATCAGCAAAAAGAAAAGAGAAAACAACAGAGTAAAGATAAGATTCAAAGAATAAGACAGAGGGCTCGCCAAAAAACTCTGGGGAAGTACATAAAGCCACCTCCAGAGGCAACTGGTGATTTAAATTTCACTAGAACTCACTGATAATTGATTTCTCTGATTAACAATTCTTACTTAAACATTTTTTTTTTCTGTTTCATGTTTTCTTTTTCATTTTTTTCCTTTTCCCCCACAATTGAAGGATGCACATGTGTGATTAGATTTGTATTCTTTTCATTCTTTCAGTTTTTTTCGGATCAAAACCAATAGCAATTGAAATTTTATTTCTTTTTTCCTTCGCCACATCTTTTTGTTTAGAATTCTCATCTTTTTAACTAATAGTACATGCATGCATCACTGATTTCCTACATACATGTCCCCATGAATATTTATTTGTGGGTATTTCTTTTTCGCTGTAGGCAATGCGTGAGCTGCTTTTTTTTTTTTCTTTTTTTCTTTTTTTTTTTTTTCTTTTTTTCCTTTTTTCTGTGACAGGTTAAATTATTTCTACTTTGTAGCTCCTATAATGTCTCTTAAGTCAGTATATTCTTTTTGTTTCAAATTTGAAATAAAATATCTCTGTTTCCACCTTGGTGCTCGCACAATTGGCTTGGCTTTAATCTCAGAAACCATTTCTTAGGGAAGATCATACTGGCCACAGTTACTAGTAATTAAGATTTCTTCAATTTAGTTTAACTTCAGTAATATATATGATGACTGTTCCTTTCTTGGTGTTCCGCCATTATTATTTAGGTTTCTCCCATAAACTATTATTGCTTCTTGTGTTTCTTCATGTATTATTGCTATCATATCTTTCTCTTTTAGCATTTGCAGCTTTCTTGTTTAACACCTTATTTACTAGTACTTTGGCCCCTTAAACGTTACTGTATCTATTATATGAACAGTCGGAAGAAGTGGTCGGTAGTCGGAGAAATCCGATATCCGAGTAAATCTGACGAGATGAGGATCTGACCGATGCCGTCGTCCTACTCTGACTAATATCCAACCGATCTCTGGTCGGACGAAAGCGGTCGGTTCTTTGTGGAGTTGGATGGAGTTCGACAAACCCATCTTCCTCCTTCAATGTCGACAACACAAGGAGGGGAAAAAAAAAGAGAAGTCGAAACTTAGAAGATTAGGATGGGATAGGTTGCTGGAGTTTGTCGGATTTAAATCTGCAGAGTCTTGTCCCAACCTCATCCAAATCTGTCTGATTCCCCTTTCTTCTCAACCCCATGCACTCATTTAAGAAACAAAAATGTAATCAAAATTTTTATGATACACATAAAATTAACATGATTCATAGTAGTAAGGAACAGGAGTAGAGAGAGAATAGAGAGAGGTTAGGGTGTGCGGCTTGGAAGAAGGGAACAAAAACCAATCTCTTTGAATTTTCCTGAGCTAAAAAAAAAAAAATCGGTCGCATTAGGAATCTATTGCACCTGACGTAACTTGACCAGTCCGACCGTCGAAACCAACAAAAGGCATATATCTGACCGAATTCCAGTGATCTGTTCTGTTCTGTTCTGTTCTCCGACCGGTTATGGTCAGAATCGGAAGAAGCACTCGGATTGGGTGACTGTTGTTCACCCCAAGTAACTTTTGCAAATTTGAGGTTCTTAAACCAAGAGTAGGCAGGTTTTAGGGGCCTTACACCTGCCAATTGGGAGTTTCTAGATGGGCACAACTTTTTTCCTAGTGAGCCCACTTTTCCTAGTGAGCACACCCTCTCTTTTGAAAAGAGAGGGTTTTTCCTGGTGAGTACACTAATGTTTCTAAAATACCCTCATCTCTTCCTCTTCTCCCATTTTCCTGCTCTTTCTTCTCCTCCTCCCTCTTCTTCCGCCCTTTCTCCCTCTTCTCCCTCACCAAACCCCCAAAAAGATTCTACCTTCACCGTCTCTGCTGTCTCTACACCACAGCTGCCGCCCCTGCCTCCGCCACCGACGAGTCCCTCCGTCACCGATCAATTTTCACAAAACGAGTGTTGGGATACCGATGCACCTTCACCGTCCCCGGCTACGCTCCGCCCCCCGCTCCACTTCGCCCTCGCCTCCGCTCCACCCTCCGCCCCCACTCCGCTTATAACATAATTGCAGTATAGCTGATTCAGGTTTTGACATCATCCATTCCTTCTGCATTCGAAGTTTCAGGGAGAAACCGAACTGGATCAAACACCCATCTCCTTATACCTAGATATTGATATGATGTCTACTACTTATTTCCATTATTCATGCCCCTTAAACTGTGGGGTTTACTGTATATGTAACCTTAGGGTTCCTGGATGCTAAACTTGCATACAATCTCCCACTGATATATATTCTGATCCCTTAAGGTTGCTCTAGAAAGCACGATTCCATATAAACCTAGCAATAATTCTCATGTCAATTTGTGTGGATTGGAAGCTCCAACAACCATGTAAAAAAGGTAAGGTGTGCATATCTTGCACTCTCATTGAATCAAAAAGAACATCATCGCCTGCACCAACTACACAAACTGTGGTAAATCTCTGACCATATATGTTTAAAACCAAATGTAGCATTGCATAATATTCTCTATCAAAGTGATCCATCATATCAGTTATCTAGCTTTGAAACGCAACGTAGAGCCCTGCAATCTTTTACATTGCCGACTACTTTGAGAAGATGAAGCTTGACATAAAGGTGGGCAGAAAGGAAGCAGAGATCGAGTATCATTGTCAGCCATCATGTGATTTGTTTTGAGGATATCCCAACACTATGCCGATATCCAATTCCTGGAGAGGAAAAGAAAACAAGCTTTCTGGAGCCCCCAAATATTTATTCTATATAGGACTTGGATTCCAAACAAAGACATGTATCATAGAATCATATATTGTGAGGTTTGGGTTCTTGTTCCTCAATAATTTGGTGGAGTTGTACTGTACAGTGCAATTCAAAGGATAACCAACACTCATGGATGGCCAATCGAGCCCAGGAGAGGAGAGGGCCGGGCAGGTGAAGCCTCAGGCACTCCTTTACGACGGCCTGCAGGTAAGGGAGGTTCGGGATGTCAGAATCCGATACGGCACGAGAGCCTCCAGTGATTGCATCGATCTCCAGTTGAACTTTAGATTGTATCCGCTCCCTTACCTTCCGGATTTGATTTGGACTGGACAGTCCAGATCAAGAGTTTCTGATCCGGACTGTTCAGGCCGGATCAAGGGACTTGATCTGGGCTGAACAGTACGAATCAGAAAGCTTGATACTGTCCAGTCCGGATCAAGTCCGGACGGAGCGGAGCGAGCGGGGCGGAGCGGCGGCATCGAGCTTTTCATCTGCTTCACCTCCAGATGAAGGTTGTCTTCCTCTGTAATGAAAAAAAGAGGACGATCGAAAATTAATGGCTTCACCTCAATCGTCCTCTTTTTTTTTCCAGATGAAGGCTGTCTTCCTCTCTAATGAAAATTAAAGGCTGTCGCCCCCAAGGGAAAATTAAATGTTTCACCTCGATCGTCCTCTTTTTTTTCCCAGGGCAGAGTGGCGGCAGCGAGCTTTTCATCCGAAAAAAAAAAGCCTTTAGGAAGGAAGGAAGGAAGAAAACGTATTTTGGTCCAAAATTTTTAATGATAAGATTGTAATATAATAGAAATTTTAAGTGGGCTCTATAGAAAAAGTGCTGTGCCATCTAGAAACTCCCCTGCCAATTACGTAAGAATCAAAAGAGTAGACCCAAGTACAGTTTTGGCATTTTCAAAAGAAAAAGATGCATGTATCCCTTGCTTTATGGTGAGGCAAAAGAGTTACGAGGAATTAAGCCAATTTCTCGTGTTTGGTAGCAGAGATCTCCAACTTCTCTTAAAAATCCATAAAACCTACTCCCTTACTGCTGCTGCCGCCAAACAAGACCCAAGAGTTGCAAGACGAGCGAGCCGAAAAGGGCAGAGAATAAAGGGCAGCCACTCAGCCAGAAGGAAAGGAATGTAAACGACTATTGCCAATAAAAATATAGTTTAGGTCGAGGTTGGGCAATGAATAAGTATGTTTGTAAGGTCATGATATAGGATAAAACCCTTTTATGAATGTCTATATTAAGATTATTTTAACATCAATCATCACACTAATACAATTGAGATTTAACATTTAAGTATCAATATAAACTTTTCCCTTAATACAATCCGGGTTCCTTTTTTTTATAAAATAAAACTCTAGCCAAATTCAATAAAATACAGTTTATTAATCCTTTTAATTAATACATATTCGGATTGAAATTAATTTAATCACTTGTTTATGTTAAATTTGATTTTGCCATTTAATCAATGTCAATGCTTGCTAGTCAAACTTACCAACACGTAGTTTTTACAATATTATTAAGAATTGAGTCCTCACTGTGAGTCTAACTCAGAATCACAATGGGCAAAATAACCCAAACAGAGAGAAATATATAGAATGTATATTCCCAAACAATGTTGAAGGCTACCCACGCAAACAGGACATTTTCTTAAGCAATTCTTCTTGAGCTTACAAGAAGACAAATGCACAATGGAACCAGCAGCAATAGCCTGTGCCAGACAACAGAACAAATGATCAACAAAAACTAAATAAATAGTAATAACAGAAAAACAAATCCTAAAGGAGTAAAGACCGAACTTTTCCAAACTTTTCTGTTACATAACTGAAGGCGCCAGCACACAGTAAATGCATGAACCGATGACAATTGAAGCTGAACAAATTAACAGTTTCCTTGGATAAGAAAACCTCAAACTCCTCCAACCCTGGCAAAACGTTTTCTATGCCGACCTCTCAACTCAACCACCTCCCCCTTATAACATGACACCATCCCATTCGAAATCAAAACAATTGACAATGGAGAAAGCAGCATCAGCAGCGGCAGTGGCTGCAACATCTCAGACCGCCGAGGACGAAGAGGCTCAGCCTCTCCTTGTCAAACAATCAAAACCATTGGAAGCAATTAGGACGACCCTGATACAAAGGGCCTTTAGCCAGACATTCAAGAGCACCGCGCATCTTGCCAATCTTCTCCCCACTGGCACCGTGCTTGCCTTCCAGCTCCTCTCCCCCATATGCACCAACGAAGGCAGATGTGATCACACGAATAGAGTCATGACCATGTGTCTCGTTGCCCTCTGTGGCCTGTCGTGCTTCGTCCTAAGCTTCAGTGATAGTTTCAGAGATGACAATGGGGTGGTTAGGTATGGTTTGGCTACCTTTAAGGGCTTGTGGGTCATCGATGGAAGCAAGCCCTTGCCTCCGGAGAAAGCAGCAGGGTATAGAATGGGGTTCATAGACTTTCTTCATGCTTTCATGTCGATGATGGTCTTTGCGGCGGTTGCCCTGTTCGACCAGAGTGTGGTGTCCTGCTTCTATCCAATTCCATCTGAGGATGCAAAGCAGGTCCTTGCGTCATTGCCGGTGGCAATTGGAATTACATGCAGCATGATGTTTGTAACTTTTCCTACAACTCGCCATGGTATTGGCTTTCCACTTTCACCTCATTGATTTTTCTGGTCTACCCCTGCAATGGAAAAGCCCTTGTGGTTATTAGAATGTATAATGTGTGATTAGATATAAATCGATATAAATATGTGCAAAAGAATGGCTTTCTTGTTGGTTTTGTCATAAAAAATATTGGGAAAAGAAAGGGAAAAAAATAAAAAAAATCACAGTTTGCAAGCATAATTGGTTCTAAATTTTCTTGGCAAGATGTATATGAAAGAAGATCTTGAAGCACTCCGTTTAGACATGAGATCCTTCTGTTTTCCTATATATTATTGTTAGCATGCTATGCGAGCGGCTATTTATGAACTTTTAACTGTCAGCTGTCTAGGCAAAATACAAATGTTTCCACCTTAAACTACAATGTAATACACCCTTATCCAATGCTTATCCAATGAATGGTTTATAAAACATCTGCCAGAATTCCTCGACAGACGATAAAGGAAAGGAATAAAACAATATGAATAAAGTTAAATGAAGAAGGATAATAGCCAATTTGGATTACAAATGCGTTTCTTTTGAAAAGTCTAGATGTCAAGATAATACATGTTTCATGGGTTAATAAATCATGCATGAGGACAAGTGTAGGACAAATTCAAGCTTCTTGTATCTCACATCATGTATAACAACTAAAATTCTTATGTTTTTGGTGGGATAACGGCTATGTATTGGTGTGATCAGGGTAAGCTAAATTCAACCTCCTAATGCATACACCACAAACATCCTCCAACCATTCTATGAGTATGAAAAAATTTGCAGTGAGAACTAAAAATCGTACTATATATTAGTAAACCTACAACTGAAAATTCTCATCATTAAATATAATAGTAGAAAATCATATATATTAGTGAACCTATACTATTAGTGTACTCTTGACCAGTCACATATCCTAAAGTTCTTTTCTTCATATCCTTGCCTTCAGAGCCCTGAAATCAGAAAATCATGATTGTCAATAGAAAAATTATCTGATAGCAAGCAAATCTTGTAAAAGGCTCTCACTTGTTAGGCTCGAGCTTAATTTAACTGCTCAGCATACAAAAATCCTATTCAACAAATTTTGGCAACACAAAGAGGAACAATGGACATAATGGTGTTATCACCTCTACCTTTTGTTTTAAGCTTCTTCGCCCGACTGATTTTCTGACTAATTCTAGAGTCCCAGCGACCCTCCTATCTAACTGGCTGATTTGATAATGTCCCAAGAATTGTCACACGTGTGTAAGGTTCCCTTACATGCTCAAATCTTAAGCTGAGTTTCTGCATGTCCTCAGTTATTGCGAGTTCTAATAGTTTCAAAGAAGTGAGAATATTATCAAGAAAATTTCTGCTATACAAAGAATCTAAGAGCACATCTCGAATATTTATATCCACATGTGAAGGGGTGAGATTGTGAGAATAGAGCTTTGATTATACATCTTGAATGGCTTAAGTGACTCCTGGTCAGTGCTTTGAAATGTGCATTGTAGCTTTAGTGTCCCCTAATGTTTTACAGAATGGACCGCTATGACTCTTCAGCATGTAGAATCAGGCTTGTTATGGTTGGAGTAGGTTTGCTAGGAACCAGGAAAGGCCAAAAGTCAGCTAACATAGATCTCCTACACTCATTTATTGAAATTTGAAGCTTTAAGCAATTACAAACGTTGACAGCCAACTAATAAAACTTGCCTCCAAGTAAAGTTTAAAAAAAAAAAAAAAAAAAAAAACCAATATTAGAACAAATTCAACTCAACTTACTACGGAAACCAGCTTTTCTAGTCCATTATATAAGAAATAATTCTTCACCAAAAGCAATACCAATCCTGCCAAGTAACCTCCTGCAATTCACATTTTAATAGTTGAACTTGGAAGGTAATAAACTTTATAAAGCTACCCAGCACTAGACAACCAGTGCTCAATATTAAATGTAAGAGTATGCATCCACCCTCTTGCCTTATCCTTCGGAAAGAGATTCTTGTACATTCATAATCCTTTATAACAACAACGCTCAAGGTTGATGTTTGGTTGACGAATGCATGGAATAGATAAAAGGCATACCAAGTCCAATAACATAAAACAATTGAGTTAGTTTATTTGACATTATGATTGATCATTAGACATTTATCATATTGCAGGTATCCCTCTTCCAGTTTAAGATTTTCTCATTATTGTCACTTGTTTTATTCTCAATTTATGGACCTGCATGGTTTTATAGTTGATTGCTTTAAAGCCCTAGATTTATCAACTTCAATTAGAACACTTTTGCTGCTAGATGTAACAACCCTCCATTTTTTTTATAGTAATAAAAGATTAAATAAACAAACAAAATGATAAATATGACTCTGCATTTTTAAACATTTAATCAACTCTCAAACTTTTCATATTCTCAACTCATTACTCATTCATTTCTCTAACTCCTATCCTTTCATCTCCTCCATGAATTATCTACATTAAATATCCAATTTAATTTTCTTAACTCTCTAAATTCTATAACTCCTCAAACCTTTTAGATTCTATAACTCTCTAAACCTTTCACATTCTATAACTCCTAAATAACTCCTCAAACGTTTTAGATTCTATAACTCTCTAAACCCTTCACATTCTGTAACTCCTAAATCCAATCCTATATAAACCCCTAACTCAAAACACATTCCACTCATTCTAAAAATCATCCTCTAACATTCTCATCTCACTGGAGCCACCTTCAAAACCACTGCAGGAGCCGCTGCTGGAGCCGCCACCACTTCACCGGAGAAGAGCATCTCCTTCCATCTCTTTCCACATTTTAGATTCTCACATTTTGACAAGAGATTAGATATTATCTTTCTTTTTCTTTTGGTTAAAATATAAATCATAGATTAGCTCATTTACTATTCAATAATCCTAATAACCTAAAAATAGCATCCATCTTCTTATAAGCCCAATAAAATGGAGCCAAACCTATTTCCTAATTTCAGACCCGCTTAATACTAAAATCAATTTTTGAGTATGTTATAAATATTAGAAAATTTCCTAAAAATCATCTAAATTCATATTAATATGTTTTTAATATTCTTAGAATATTTTTAATGTGTAGATTACTCCATTGAGCGATATCGGGAAACAAAAATCCAGATGAGTTCTTTTTGGACTCACTAAACATGCTAATTTTCCTTATAAAAATATTACTTCAATTATATCATCTAAATTTGTGATTACAAATACTATTTCTTTATATTGTTAGAATTTAATTTGTAGAAGCTAAATGTGTTATTACAAATGCAATCATTGACATATCTGTTATTTCTTTATGATGTTAGAAATTAAATGATTACTTGTTAAATTACAGCATGTAGTTAGGTTTTTAATAAATCATGAAAAAGGCTATAATCATGGAAACATACTGTTTGTGATATCATTCTATATCGGTGTCTAGAAAAGTTTTGTATGCTGGTTCTCTAATTAAAGAACGTGCAATGCACGGAAAACCTCCCAGCATTCATACACTGGCCTGGTCGATATCTGTATGATATCTCAAATCAGTAAATCCTTGATATAACCAATTGTGATTTATTGAATAAAATATAAAACGGATTCTATAAATTATGTGGTTAACAAATTAACAAAATCTAATTGAAATATTGTACCCGAAATTCAATATACAAGTTATGAAAACCAGAATTTAGACATGCATGTATTATACTTAAATGACACTGGGTTGGGGGAGAAACTGAGTGATGGAAATATATTCTATTTCGGTTGTAAACTTGTTAAGTTGTACAACTGAATATTTCACACACCATGGGTGCGTGATGATTTGCTGGATCATACCTGACTATAATTCTTGTTTGCCTGACGGCAGGTCCGATTCAGCACCGGACAATCCTGTGACCATTTCCTTGGTCTGTACAGGAAACAATCGAAACAGTTGTATCCCATCAGTTAGTTTTTCCAATTACATGACATCTTAGACAAAAATACCCCTGTTATAGAATTGACTTTACTAAAATGATATTAAGATAACCTAAGTCAATTGACATCATTATTACAGACATTTTATTACATATTTTCTAAAACTTGTATTATTATTATGTTTGGACATAACCGTTATATTTCACATTTTTTCTGCGTTTTTATTTTGGTCGCAATCTGACGACCTGGATGTGCATGCCCAGATTTACCAATGGACACGCCAAAACTGACGCAGGATCTGGTGTATTTTAAACATCATATTGAAGCTCCATAATGGATTAGAGATTCCCTTCTTTCTTTTGTTTAATTTTATTATATTTTATTTCAATTGTATCTAAACTTCATTCCAATAAATGAAAAGTCAAGATTTTATTGAATTTTTCTATCGTAATTACTGAGTATTATTGTTGCAAATTTATTAAGGCTTTAGCATATTCAAACTGAATATGTTGCCGGTACCTGTTACATGTGCTCGTATACCGTATATCGGAAGCGGGGCGTGACACTAGATGTTGCTGGCATGCTTTATGGCTTTATCTAAGACTAAGAGTTTGTTAGCAGTAGAACTATCAGCGGTTCAAAAATACCATTAGTTTTCAAGAAATTGAGACATATAGAATAATGTTACCATAAAGAAGATTTAAGTTATCCACGAAGGTGATTCTAGCATCTTTGGCCTACTCCTGCAAATGAAACCAAGGACAAACTATGTTGTCCACTTCTATAAGCATTCTTAATTTTCTCATTTGTTTTATTCTTCATGCGAAATTATACCAAGTTTCATAGTCAACTGCTTTAACACCCTAAAGTTGTCAACTTCTATAAGCACGCTTTGCTGCTAGATATAACTGATATGACATACTTTTTGGAAGAAATGGTGGGATATAATCATCCGGTTTTGCTAAAAAGTAACACCCATATGTGATTATAAAAGGAACAACTGAGAATGGTCATTTCACAAATACCATTAAGTAATAAGCTTTTTAGCAAATTGAACGAAGACACGTAAAGACAAATAGAAAGAGGCATAAAAATATACCTTAGATAACATTAAGTAATTCATGAAGATGACTCCAGCGTGTTTGGCATACTCCTGCACATGAAACCAAGAGCCACATTATCGACCCATAAATATAAAGCGCACACTATATGTAAAGTGTAAACAGTCTTGGTATTTCAATACTTTCAACCGATAGGTAACATATCCATCACATTCAGCATCACTGTTACTTGGATTCCACGTCAAGAACTTAAGATCCACAATCTTCACCCACTATCTCATCCCACATCAGTTCAGCTTCTTCCCTTGCCTTTCGCCTACCCAAATATCCACCCATGACAACATTCCAAGTATCGTGATCCGGAACACAACCCTCAGTCAGCATTTCCTCAACAATCTTTGCAGCTTTGTGCACATCCCTTTTCTTACAATAACAATCCACAAGCACTTCAAAACTTTCAGACTCAATAGAAATCCCCCGAGTCCTCATGCTCTGATAAACCCGAAACCCACGGCTCAACTCGCCCTTATCACACAACCCCCTCACCACCATATTATTAATCCTGACATGAAGGCTCCATGTCACGCGGTTAGGTGAAACCCCGCTAAGCACCATCTCATCTAGAAAGTTTGCAGCTTCATTAACCTTTCCCAACTCGCACAACCCACCAATAATCTTCCCATACAACCCGGCATCTGGCTTCTTCCCTTGGAGCCGCATCCTGTCCAAAACATTGGACGCCTCCAAAACCCTCCCTTCCTTGCACAACCCACTGATCAAAGAACTGTAACTAATCACATTTGGCTGGCACCGGTCCTTTACCATCCGATCCAACAAACCCATCGCCTTCATTGCCTTCCCACCCTTGCACAACCCATCAAGCAAACAGCTATATGTGATGACATTCGGCCGAATCCCTCTCTTACCCATTTCATCGAACACCTCCAGCGCCTCATGCAACTGCCCAGCTCTGCACAACCCATGAATAAAGCATGTAAACGTAACAACCGTCGGTTCAATTTTTCTCGCGCCCATTTCATCAAACAGCTTGCGGGCATCAACAACTCTCCCGTCCTTGCTCAAGCCATCTATTAGAGTGTTGTAAGTGCAAGCATCGGGGCTCTCCATCTTGCGGAAGACTCGGACGGCGGTGTCCAGCGTCTTCGCATTGCCACACAGCGCCTTGATGAGTACATTGTACGAGGCGACGGTGGGTTTGATTCCGGCTTCCTTCATCTCGTTGTAGATTTCTTTTGCTAGCTTGAGCTGGTTCTCGGCGACGAGGACAGCGAGGAGAGCGTTGTAGGAGCGGTGAGTAGGGCCCACGTGGTGGTGGGACCGCATGAGGCGGAAGAGGCGGAGGGATTCGAGGGGCTTGTGGGCCCGGCCGTAGGCGCGGAGGAGGGGGAGGAAGGCGGATTCGGGCGCGGACTGGTGGAGTTCGGGTCGGATCCGGGAGAGGAGCTGCTCGGCGGGCTTGAGGAGGTTGGCGCCGCCGAGGCGGTGGATGAGGAGGAGGAAGGTGGGGAGGTCGTGGCGGTAGCCGTTGGAGTACTCGGCGGTGGCGGAGTCGAAGATGATGAGGGCCTTTGTTGTATCAGGTTCGGATCTGATTAGGGTTTGTACTTGTGTTGGGGTTAACGGGTATGTCCATTTGATGGGTTTGGGTCTTCTCAAGGCTGCCATTGGGGAATGAAGGAGGCGAGAGGGTTGCGGGTTGGGGAGAGGGGAAAAGGAGGGAAAAAAGGGGAACTTCTAACGGGCACAACTTTTTTCCTAGTGAACCCAGATTTCCTAGTGAGCCCAGTTTTAATTCAGAAAAGAGGAGAATTTCTTAGTGAGTACATTTTTATTTCCAAAATGCCCTTCAGCTATATTTTCATCTCACTCTTCTCCTCACTTCCATCTCCACCGCCCTCTAAACCCAAAAGCCACCCTCTCCTCTCTTCTCCTTCTAAACCCGCCGCCGTTGTCCCACCGTCCGCCGCCGCTGCCCCACACCCTCCGGTGCCACACTCCCCCACCCTCCGCCCCCACCCTTCGCCGCCTTAGCCCTAGCCCAACACCCCCACCCTCCGCTGCCATAGCCCCCCACCCTCCGCTGCCACCCTCCGCTCCGCTGCCACGACCCCCCAACCTTCCGCTGTCTCATTTCCTCTTTCTTGATCTCAGATTTTTCGGCTTCACTGTAACTCTCCTTTAATTTAATTTTAATTTTGTTTTACTTAGTTTATTCTTATTTGCTTTGTGACTGCCCTGAGAACTTCTTGTTTGGTCTGATAATATTTTAGAATCGGGAAATTCTAAACGAGTATATTTTTTTGTTAATTTTGACTTTTAATATTTAGATTATAATTATGAAGAAAATATAATATTGTAATTGTAGTTGTAAAATATGCGAAAATTTAGTTATTTTTCTAATTATAGATGTTAATATTAAAATTTATTAATTAATTTAGAAGTTTAATGGTATTGTCCTAATGGTTGATAAAGTAATAAAGAACGGTTTCAGTGTCTTTAAAATTTAATGTTACACTATCTTGTAGCTAAAAAATAAATAGATAAAATATGATATTTGTAGCAAATTATACTTTGTTACTATTTACTTACACATAGAAAATTTACTGTTTTGATAAAGAGCATATATGAATGAAATATCTTTGTATTGCATAGATGAATCCGGCAGAATCTTCTCGCGTTCGACCAACTGCCTCGTTAAGGAGGAAGAACCACCAGAAGAGTAAGCAGAGGAACCAAGACAAGATCAATCCACTCCTAATGCACCTGGTACAGCAATTATGACTCGAATCAGAAGCAGACGTCAACCCCCGAGGAAGACAAGGAGGCAGTGATTAGAATATATGAGTTGTGTATTGATATGGATGATGTAAGGAACTTCAAGTGGCCGGTGTAATTATTTTTTGCAAACACTTTGATGAATTTGTAGAATATATGGTTTTTGTTTGTAATGAACCATATTGGTCGTTTTTTGTTCGTTTAATATAAACAATACGTTTGTATTTGATCTTATTTCTTTGATTTGTATAAAATCTTGTTTGTTTTATACGTAAGGGACCTTGTTTATAATTTTTACTATTTCATTGTATCATTAATTGTTTCGTTGTTTCATTGTATCGGTGTATCCATGTATCATTGTATCATTATATCGGTGTATCAGAAGTATCATTGTATTTGTGTATCAGGAGTATCTTTGTATTTGTGTATCTCGAGTATCATTGTATCGGTGTATCATTGTATGTCAGTGTATCATTGTATCGCAATAAACGATGTATCAGTGTATCAATGTGTTGGTGTATCAGTGTGTCGTGAATTATTGTATTTTTTTGCTTTATGCACTATATTTTGTGAAAGATTGTATAATTAGTTGTTAATATAAGTCCTTAAAGTGACGTTAAATTGGATAAACTAATGATTTATCAATTTATTACATAAATAGAGTATCAGACCAGTTCATACCCCTGTTCGGACTGTCAGTCCGAACAGGAGAGATCCGTTCGGACTGACAGTCCGAATGGGGCAAGAAGGCTAGAGGAAGCGAGAGAGGCAGTTGAGGGAAGAAGGGTAATATGGGAAAAATTTTTAGAGGGCAAACTTGAAATATATGGTAAATTTTAACTGGGCTCACTGGGAAAAAACTTGTGCCCCTTTAGAAGTTCCTGAAAAAAGAGGGGAGTTGGAATGGGTCGGGTCGGGTGTGGGACGAGAACAGATCTTTAATAGAAATTCTTGATGGGCCGGGGCTCAGGGCTCTGTGGATCTACAACTCGTTTTTTTTTTTTTTTTTTTTGAGTCTATTACTCGGCCCACCAACTCAAACGTCCTTGGAAATTGGAATATTGTTATTAGTGAATAATATATATATATATATATATATATATATATATATATATATATATATATATATATATATATGCAAGATGCAGACCAACGGTTTTTGGAGGGAACTCCTAAAGGGGCACTACTTTTTTCCTAGTGAGCCCAGATTTCCTAGTGAGCCTAGTAAATTTTTGCTAAAAAGGAAAATTTCTTAGTGAGCATATATTGTATTTCCAAAATGCCCTTCCCTCTGTATCTCATCTCCTCTTCCTCTTCTCTCCTCATTTCTCCTCCAAAACCTAACCCAAACTTCCACTCATTTTCTCCCACTTCCACTCATCTTCTCCATTCTTATTCTCTCCTTATTTCTCCTTCCAAATCTCCCTCTCTCTCTCTCTCCCATTCCTAAATCCCTGCTACTCTCCCTCACACCGCTGCACGCCGTCGACGCCGCCGAGCTTCCTCCGCCGCCGCCGCCGAGGTCCCGCCACCGCCTTCCCGCCATTACTAAGTAAGTTTTCCAAATTTAGTAATATTTATTTTAACATTTAGTTTTTATTATTTTTGAATTAAACAACTCTTCAAATATTAGGGTTTGGTGATTTTGTTGGGTTTGGAAGGAAGAAGAGGGGATGAGGTAGTAAGTTTAGTTGTAGCATTTTTTTGTTAATTTTAATTTTTAATATTTAGATTATAATTATTAAGAAAATTTAATATTGTAATTCCAATTGTAAAATATGCGAAATTTAGTTATTTTTTATAATCATGAACATTAGTATTAAAATTTATTAGTTAATTATGAAGTTTGATGGTATTGTCCTAATGGTTGATTAAGTTGCAAAAAACGGTTTTAGTGTCTTTAAAATTTAATATTATACTATCTTGCAGCAAAAAAAAAATAGACCCTATTACTTACATGTACAAACTAACCAATCAGAAAAACCATCAGAAGAGCAAGCAGAGGAACAAAGACAAGATCAATCAACTCCTGATGCACCCGATACGTCATTTATGTCTCGAACCAGAAGCAGACGTCAATCTCCGAGGAAGATAAGGAGACAGTGATTATATTATATTAGTTGTGTATTGATATGGATGTTGTAAGGAATTTCAAGTGGCCGGTGTAATTGTTTTTTTCAAACATTTTGAAGAATTTGTAGAATATATGGTTTTTGTTTGTAATGAACCCTATTATTTGTTTTTTGTTCGAGAAATATATATACTACGTTTGTATTTGATCTTATTTCTTTAATTTGTATGTGATCTTGTTTGTTTTATACGTAGGGGACCTTGTTTATAATCTTCACTATATCATTGTATCAGTTATTGTATCGTTGTATCATTGTATCGGTGTATCAGTGTATCATTGTATCGTTATATCGGTGTATCAGGAGTATCATTGCATTTGTGTATCAGGAGTACCATTGTATCGTTGTATCAGTGTATCATTGTATTGTTATATCGGTGTATCAGGAGTATCATTGCATTTGTGTATCAGGAGTATCATTGTATCGTTGTATCAGTGTATCATTGTATCGGTATATCGATGTATCAGTGTATCGGTGTATCAGTGTAGTAGTGTATCATTGTATTGGCATATCGATGAATCGGTTTATCCATATATTATTGTATCGGTGTATAAGTGAATCATTGTGTCGGTGTATCAGTGTATCATTGTATCATTTTGCTTCCTTCACTATATTTTTGTAATAATGTATAATTAGTTGTTAATATAAGTCCGTAAAGTGACGTTAAATTGGATAAACTAATGATATATCAGTTTATTACATAAATAGAGTGGGTGAGGTGTTCGGAGTAGCAGATCAGGTCAAGCCCCTGTCCGGACTGTCGGAGTAGCAGATCAGGTCAATCCCCTGTCTGGACTGACAGTCCGAACATGAGAGACCTGTTCGGACTGTCAGTACGAACGGGAACGGAGCGGGAGCGGGAGGCCTGGAGCGAGAGAAGGGGGAAGGGCAAAATGGAAATTTTTTTTAAAGGATAAACTTGATATTTTTAGAAGTTATTAACGGGACTCACTGGGAAAAAAGTTGTGCCGCTTTAGAAGTTACCGTTTTTGGATATGGAAGCGGATGAAAACTTTTGTGAGAGAGCACATACGCCCCCGTGAATTTGACTTGGACCCAACCCTGATTCAATGCGGTCAAACCACGTGCCCGCTAGGTCACATTTGCGTCCCTAATATCTTGGTGCACCTCCAATTTCTATACTCAACAGTCAGCAGGTGGGCCCCACATCACCCTGTTGACAAACAAGAACATCTCTTCAATCTTCGGATCCAAACTCCCCCAAACCCGATGAACAAGGGTCCTCTCTCTATATTAATTCCCCAGTCTTGTTCGTACAGGAAAAAAGTTACGCCGCATTCCAACCCCCCAAAAAAGAATTCCAAAATTCAAAAATCAAAAAATAAAAGAGATTAGATTCGTGCATCCTCTCTCTCTCTCTATATATATCTCTCTTCTCAAAAAATAAGTAAAATCTACATCACAAGAAAAAATCGTTTTCTATATTCCTTTTCTTTTATTTTTTTTCTCGTCTCTTTTTATTATTAAGAGAGATGGAAGCGATCCACTGCTCCTCTTCTGTTGGTTTATTCTTTAATCCAACCCGATCCCGAACCCAATTATTACAAATCCCAATCAAAATCAAACCAAAACCAACTCTTTTGGTTTTCTTCCTTCGTTATTATTATTATTTTTATTTTAATTTTCTTTTTACCACTTTCTCTCTCTACACGATTTGTTCTTGTTGTTCTTCGCCAAATCTCACCGCTCATCCTTATCCTTCTCTTTTTCCCTTTTCGTTTTTATTTTCTTCGCTTCACGCTAATCCGATTGTATAAATAAATGCCACAAGAGGAATTTTTCTGCCCATTCGTTTCTTGTGCCAAGCAAAAAGGAGGTGCCCTAGGTTTTGTTTGTTTTTCTTCATCGCGATTGCGGTGCTGAGATCTAGGGTTAGGGTTTTTGATCGATGGAGGTGGCCGCCGGAGGAGATGAGAAGCCGCCGGCGGATGCGTGGAAGAAGACGCCGGAGGGCGGCGGAGAGAATAGTAGTAACGTGAATAACGGCGGCGGCAACAGCAGCGAGAAGCCGAAGAGGAAAATGAAGAGCCCGTACCAGCTGGAAGTTCTGGAGCAGACCTATGCAGGTTGGTTTTTTTTATTTTTATTTTTATTTTTTTTAATTTTCTAGGGTTTGATTTGTTGAATAAATTTGGGATTTTTTTGATTTGGTTTGGGCTTTGATCAGTGGAGACTTATCCTTCGGAGGCTCTGAGAGCGGAGTTATCAGCGAAGATTGGGCTTTCTGATCGGCAACTGCAGATGTGGTTCTGCCATCGCAGGCTTAAAGATCGAAAATTTCCACCCGCAAAGAGGCAGAAGAAAGAAGAGGAGGCTCTGCCGCCACCACTGCCGCCTCAGTCGGTGGGACCGGTAGGCGATATGATGAGGGCGGGTTCGAGCTCGAGCAGTCCGTTCTCGGGTAGCGGGGAGTCGAGGCGGGGAGTGGGCAGGTCAGTGTTGAGGATGGGTGCGGAGATGGGGATGGGGAAGAGGTACCACGAGCCTGTGCCCATGTTTGCACCGCCTCTGATGACTCCGCAAACACAGCTTTCGGTTTCAGAACTAAGAGTGATTGCATCAGTGGAGGCGCAGTTATGCGAACCATTGAGAGAGGATGGGCCAATTCTAGGTGTGGAATTTGATCCATTGCCCCCAGGAGCATTCGGGGCGCCTATAGGTATTGATTTTCTATATCGTTGCCATTGTTAGCTGTTGTGATGTATGCATGTCATTATTGCCGAAATGTCATTTAGATTAAAGCTGCATTTTTTATTCTGTGCATGATGGATATATGCTTTGGCCCTCTAAAGGCTTTAATGTTGCTTACTGGTCGTTGGTGGCTAGTTATGTTACAGATAAACAACCTTTTTATTTTTCTAGTTCGAAACTCTTAAATTACAGTGATAAAACCTGCTAATACAAGGAAAATATATGTTGAATTTTTGGGAGAAAGTATGAGGGCAGTGTTCTAAAAAATGTCTGAAAGCCGTGCGTAAGCGGTTTCAAAAGTGGAAACGGGAGCCTGGGCCTAGGCCTCTCCATTTTAGCCTAGAGAGGAAGGAAAAAGCATGCTGCCTCATTTCTCTCACAGAAGTACCGAAAAGCGCTTAAAAGCAGTCCACAATGTTTTGACCCCACTATGAAAAAAAAAAGAAGAAGAGAACTTTCGATCCCCAAATAGGATCTAAGCATGCTTTGGCATTAAAATCCAGCCTTCTTTTGGCCAAGATCTTCTTAACTTCTAAATTCTGGCATCTCCATCAGAAAGGAGGAGAATGCTCCACTTGACAATAAGGACAACAATGATGACACCAGGAGAGATGAGATTTTGCTGCCTGGAAATACTTTTGATGATGATAATTGAAGTATTGATTAGGCTTTAGATGCTTAAAATTTATTATCTTACTGTACTCAGTTATCCAAGTTGTTCGTAGTAAGTATGCTGCATACTCGCTTTTAATTTATGACTAATTATTATGGAGACTAATTATTATGGATATATTGTTGAACATAATGCTATGGTGTTGTTTACAATTTTTTTTTTGTTTTTGGCCTTGGCACTTTTTACGTCCTTAGCCCCACTAAAACTGGAAAAGCAAAGCCTTGCCTTGCTTCTTTGATCCACGTTCTGCTGTCCACAACCTTGTATGAGGGGTTCCTTTGGATAACTAATTGAAATGGTATAGACTAGTAATATAAAACGAGGCTTTGAGCAGCTCTTGGTGAATCATGTCGACTTTTGGGGGAGAAACAGTAGGTAATCAGGAGAGAGGATTTTAGATAATATATAGCTTTCAACAAAGGGGTGTATTTGGAAAACTGGTGTCCTTGGGCGATATAAACTTGAAATTGTATAGCTAACACCGAATAGTTAGGATAAGGTTATCTGACACGTTTGGTGTTTGGCTACTATTCTGTTGTGCTAAACTCCTTCTCTTTGCAGCTATAACAATATTTTTAGATCTTTTCTGGTCAAAATATCTCTTTTTTTTTTATTCCTCTAAAGTTTTTATCCGTCAAAAGTCTAAGAGACAGAGAGTGTATGTGTGTTTTGCTTTTTGGTGTTTCCTTATTGGCCATGGTGATTATCAATGCGGCTAAGCAATTTATCATCTAAAATAAACAAAATCTATATGTAGGATATACATACATAGACGTACCTTAGAGAGAGAGAGAGAGAGAGGGGGGGGGGGGGGGGGGGGCTGGCGCACAAGGGTTTTTATTTATTTTTCTTTAATCTTGACCTGAATTCTTATTGTTGGAAGATTATTTTGATTGTGTGGCATATTTCCACCTTTCATTTGCAGATTTTAAAAATCGCCCTATATTGATATATCACTAATAGTGAATCAAATTTTCTGGTATCAAATACACGAAATAAAATATACCATTGATCCAATGTGCCGATATGGTACACTGGATAATGCCAATCCCAATACTATAAATTATAGGCCAATATTATGCCGATATTTTGAACCTTGTCCACTCTCAGCATATAAACTTTATGATTTAGTAAGCCATTGTTGTTTGAATTAACTGCAGTTAGTTGCACTTCGATTGGCAATTTTGCTGTAATTAGTTTTTTTTTCCTTATCTTGTTTTTGTTAAGTAACTCACATACATTGTAATACTCGTAATTCGACGTTCTATGTTACTGGCTTTAATTTCTCTAATTGATTGGATGATTCCCGCTCCTATTTTACATGAAAATTTAACAAGCAATTGGGACTTTTATGTCAATTTCCTTATCATTCATTTGGTATTCAAAATTTCTTGGTTGGAAATTGTTGTTTTAGATATTGAATTCTTATAAAATGTTTACCAACCAGTGCAAGTTTGATGAGCCATACTATCTTTTTTTTTTTCTTAACCTTTGTTCTATTTCTAAGGAGTAAAATATTGAGATCGATATTCAGTATCAGTTGATAATTTATGGTATCGGAATCGGCAATATCGGACTGGGAGTTCACGGTATATCGTGTATTGGGTACCTCAAAATCTAGTAGTATATTTTTGATGTATCTATGATTGTCGGCCTAAATTTAAAACCTTGATTTCTACAATATAGTAACTGGATCTGGAGAATGTTGTTTTGACATAGAGATTTCTGATTTTTGTTCCAGTTCTTTATGTTTGTTTGTTTTATCGAGAAATGTTTATACTTGTTTGTTAATCCCTTGTCTCCTCTTTTATCAACACCTAGACCAGTTAGTTTATAATAATTTGGAGAATTATACTTGCACAAACAATTTGATACTTTCTCTAGTGTATTAAGTTGGCAGGAAAAAATTTACCAAGCACATGCTCATGTTGCATGGAGAAATTATTTTCAAGATTTTATGGGGAAACATGAATTTTATATTAGTATATCAAGCATGGGTTAATGTTTAATCCTTATCTGTAACCGTAGCATAATTATGTGTGGACTTCTTTTTTTTCTGTAATTGCTTACTTTTTATTATTGTTACCATTTGCACTTCCTTATGGTCTTTTAATTGTACCTATCAAAGAAATTTTCCATAAACTCACTTTACGTTGCCTAGCAGCCATGACAACACATCAGAAGCAGCCTATGCGGTCTTACAATGGCAAGATGTTCGATAGGCCCAAGCCGAAGGCAATTAAGGTTGTCTTTTCCTCCATCTACTTTATGAAGCTTTTTTCTTCATTTTAACCTGCTCTGGTCCTCTTGACGTAGTTAAATTTGCAACCTATATGTAGTTTCTTTATTTTAACTTCTGTGGTTAAATTTGTGAACCATAATGTAGTTTCTTTATTATTTACTTTTGTGGTTAATTTCTGGCCCATAATGTAGTTTCTTTATTTTTATGTCTGTGGGAATTATAGATATCAACAGTGCATAGTTTAGCATTCTATGTTAGATATTTTGAAGTTTTCATTAGTATCATGATTGTGAATTTGTAATGTTGTTTGCAGACACCAACATTCTTGCCCACCATAGAACATGGCTATGTGCCTAGTTCTTCAAATGGGAAGAGGAAGGCAGCTGTTTCAGGTGCTCATGTAGTTCACCCTCAGGGTGGTTCAAGGGCCTTGCATGAATATCAGTTTCTTCCAGAGCAACCAAACATCAGATCAGAGACGTATGATAGGCTGCCTCAGTCTCATTTTTATGATCCTCCTGTGGTTACTCCAAATTCTAGAGTTTCATCTTTGCCAGTAGGTGGGCAATATTTGCATGGAAATGAGCAAGCGGCTCCGACTTATGCTTTTCAAGGTCAGTTATCAAATACCAGCATTCCGTCATATCAAGGCCGGCAGCAAATCTTTTCTCCGGGTACAGGGGAATATGAAAATGCTCCCCAGAATAACTCCTTCACAAATAGTGCATCTGAAGCACATTTTGGTATGCACCAAGTCCTTGGATCAGAAAATCCATACATAGCATCAGATAGAAGGATATTCTGTGACGAAGATCCTTCTCGTGTCGAGAAAAAACGCAAGGTGTGCTAATTTCTGTCAAACAAGTTCCATTTTTGCTTGTTACCAATGTTTAATGGTTCCTTCGACATGGGCAGAGTGAAGAAGCAAGAATCCAAAAGGAAGTTGAAGCTCATGAGAAGCGGATCAGGAAGGAGCTTGAGAAGCAAGACATTCTGAGAAGAAAGGTTTTTGTTTTCTTTGTTGCATTTAACTTTGGACCGTGCCAATGCCAGAGCTGAACGATTTATTGTCTGCAGAGAGAGGAACAGATGCGAAAGGAAATGGAGAGACACGATCGTGAGAGAAGAAAAGAAGAAGAGAGGATGTTGCGTGAAAAGCAACGTGAGGAGGAGAGACTCCAACGTGAACAAAGGCGTGAACTTGAGCGGAGAGAGAAGTTCTTGCAAAAGGAAACTCAGAAGGTATGTTTGTTACTATCATGGTCTTTTAAAGTCTTAGAAGTTTACTTAAAAGCATTGTGGTTTTCTTGTGTTTGACTTCAGGCAGAGAAAATGAGGCAGAAAGAAGAAATGCGAAGAGAGAAGGAAGCAGCAAGGCTTAAAGCTGCTAATGAGAGAGCTACAGCTCGCAGAATTGCTAGGGAATATATGGAGCTTATTGAGGACGAACGCTTAGAACTTATGGAGCTAGCTGCATCAAGTAAAGGGTTATCCTCAATAATTGCTTTAGACAGTGAAACTTTGCAGCAGCTTGATATTTTCAGAGGTTTGTTTATCTGAACCATATTTTTTAGACACCTTCATGCCTTTGTTATTGCTGCACCAGAGTATTTTGTATTTGCGTCTGCGTCGAGTCTGTGGCTGCACCATAGGGCCTTTAAGTCCAACCAATTACTTATTTTTCTTTCCTCAAGAAAATGAAGATAAAAATTCACACATGCTTCTGTAATGTTCATAGATGATAATCTCATGTAGTTTGAAATGAGTTGGATGAAGATAGTCTTCTAAATCTCTGTTGATTTTGATATGTTTTATCTGCTCCAGATATGTTGAGTGTATTTCCTCCAAAGTCGGTACAATTAAAACGGCCATTTGCAAATCTGCCATGGACCAAATCTGAGGAGAACATTGCAAACTTTCTTATGGTACTTGTTCTCATCATTTTCAGCTTCTTCATTTATGATTTGTTCAGTGCATGTTTCTTCTCTGCCCTTGTGATGGCTTGTGCAAAGAAAATTAACATAATTAATACCAAGTAAGCTCACGTCACACCATGTTTACAGCAAATAATCTTTCTTTCTTTGTTACCTGCCTCCAATTGAAGTGCCAATTCATCCAATTTCTCTTATCAAGTTTTAGCGTTATAATAGTTAACTTTTATCTTATTTGTTTCATTGTTTTGTTGATATGTCTAATATATATGGGGTTTCTTTTGATTTGAATTTCAGGTTTGGAAGTTTCTAGTTACTTTTACCGACGTCCTTGGGCTCTATGTGTTCACCATCGATGAGTTTTCTCAGGCTCTTCATGATTATGTGGGTCACCTTACTTCTATATGTTGATGTTTTGCATTTACTCTTCATTGTGCAAACCATTTAAATGTTGTTTTCTATTATGAAAATAATGTTATTAGTTCCCTTGGACCATTTCTTCCATTTAATTGTTCAAGCCTGTGATAACCTTACCTTTCCGGTGAAGTAGATTTTGATGCTCTTACTGCTCACTGGTATACCAGTTTAATGGCTTTCTTCTGCTTTAAATGTTGGTGCACAAAGTTTGCTCTAAAATCAAATGGCAATATCAGTTAAATATGCATATAGCAAATAATGTTGGATCAATGTTTCATACTACCAGGTTGTTCTGCACACTCTGGCTTGCTAGGTGTTTCTAATTCATTTTGCTCCATATCGTTGTAGGATTCAAAATTATTGGGGCAGATACATGTTGCTTTGTTGAAGTCTATCATTAAGGATATAGAGGATGTTGCAAGAACTCCTGCTGTTGCATTCGGGGCTAATCAAAATAGTGCTGCTAATCCTGGAGGTGGTCATCCACAAATAGTTGAAGGGGTGCGCCTTTTACTACATTTCCAGATTTTTCTAATATTAGATATTTATTTGGGCCCCACATGATGTCATATAATGTTTTCTCTTCACTACCTAAACTGTTATTATTTTGTTGTAGGCATATGTATGGGGTTTTGATATTCGCAGTTGGCAACGCCACTTAAATTTCTTAACATGGCCTGAGATATTACGTCAGTTTGCTATGTCAGCTGGGTTTGGACCTCAGATAAAGAAACAAATATTTGAATGCCCACATCTACTTGATGACAATGAGGTACAATCATGCTTTCTGTAAATATTGAAGACTTTTATTATATACCAGTCTTATTTATCTGATTTCTTTCTCACCCTGCTTTTTTTATGGTTCCACTCTGTTGTCTGGTTCAAAAGCTAAATCTTCCTTCTCCACTTATTCATCAATTAAAAATAGAACTTATAAAGGAGGTGGTCCTACCTTCTGTCAAGAAATAAGAACAATAAAGCTAAGGAGACTCCCGCCAATATTTTAGTGTAAACTTAGATTATGGTGATTTTTATTGATTCTATTTATTTGAATGCAATTTGCTCTTCTCATATGTATGAACTTGAATTTCATCTTTCTAGATTCCCGATTTATTGTTTTTATGAATAAATTGCCCACTCATGATATTGGAAAGTTTTCAAAATTCAGTGTCTTGATTTTCTTGCGTTTTTTCTTCCATTCTCCAGTTGTAAATGTTTCTGCATGCTAGGCGAGCACCATTTTTGTTGTGTTCCATTATTCAAGAAATAAGAGCATTCTGATATATTCATGAATTTGTCTTCTGTTGAGGTTTAGAACCAACTATAAAGAGGTTCTTGTCAAGTTTTGGGTAGACAAAATGGTTGCATCATATTCTGTTTAACAGTTGAATCTGCACCCTTATCTTGCCTATTTGAAATTTGTTCATTGTTCTAATTTTCTCATGTCACTGCATGATTCAAGTTCATTTAAATTCTTGAATCAAAATCTGTAAGCATTTCTGCCTCTTGAAATTCATATAATATAACTTACTGAGTTAACTCCACACATGTGCTTAGCTGACTAGTTGTTCTTATGCTAGTAGGTGGTTGCTAATCATTGTACTATTTGACTCAATATAAACATTTTAAGGTTGTCTGCTGACCATGGAGATTTGCTAACATGTGAAGGGCAACAATGGTGAGGATGTAATTTCTACTTTACGAAATGGTGTTGCTGCCGAAAATGCAGTCGCTCTAATGCATGAAAAGGGTTACTCATGTCGACGCAGATCGCGGCACCGGTTAACTCCTGGAACGGTCAAGTTTGCTGCATTTCATGTTCTTTCTCTCGAAGGAAGCAAAGGATTGACAATATTAGAAGTTGCTGATAAGATTCAGGTACATTTGCTAGAAGTAGCATCTTTCTTTTTGCCTTTGATCTTCTCTTGACAGTTTTCTGTTTCTTTTTTAGAAATCTGGATTAAGAGATCTCACAACAAGCAAGACACCAGAAGCATCCATTGCTGCAGCTTTGTCTAGAGATACCAAACTTTTTGAAAGAACAGCTCCTTCAACATATTGTGTAAGGTCTCCATTTAGAAAAGATCCTGCTGATGCTGATGCAATATTATCAGCTGCACGGGAAAAAATACAGGTATTTCAAAATGGTCTTTCAGACCCAGAAGATGCTGAAAAAGATGCAGATGATGCAGATGATGCTGAAAGAGATGATGATTCTGAAAGTGACGGGGCTGATGATCCTGAAGTTGATGATACAAGTACTGATGCAAAGTTGAACAAGGATGTTATCAGTTCAAAAGAGTTAAAAGATTCTAGGACATCAGCTTTGTTAGAAAATGAAAAGTCTGTGATGCTTTGTGATGAGGTTGTGTTTACTCCACAGGGCAGTTTGATGAATGTAGCCAAAAGTTCTTCAGAATGTCCATCAGGAAACTTCAACTTGCTGTGTGCTTCAGATGCACAGGAGCCAATTGACAATAGTCCAAATTGTCGAGCAAGCAGTAATGCTGATGTTGACTACATGGAAATCGAAGAAAGCAATATTTGTGAGCCGTGGGTGCAAGGTTTGATGGAAGGTGATTATTCTGATCTAACTGTTGAGGAGCGCCTTAATGCCTTGGTTGCTTTGATCAGTGTGGCTATTGAAGGAAATTCCATAAGGGTTATTTTGGAGGTAACAAGTTGCTTTAGTTCAGTTCATAAATATTTTAGTCACTTCTAGTATACGATGTATCATCTGAAGTTGAAACTTTGCAGGAACGTCTGGAATCAGCAAATGTTCTGAAGAAACAAATGTGGGCAGATGCACAACTGGATAAAAGGCGTTTAAAAGAAGAATACATGAGCAAAGTACAACATTCTTCCCTTCTTGGCCCCAAGGTTGGGCCTTCCCAAACGAGTATTGCGGAAGGAAGTCAGGCCCTGCCAGAAATCATCAATACTAAGGATATTGTTGGGAGTCTAGTCCCTTTTGGCAATGATCATTTTCTTGATCCACAATGTCAAAATAATATCAACAATATGTCTGCTGAGAGGAATTTATTAGGACAAGAGTTCTCTACAAATACTGACGGTGCTTCCCTTCAGCAGTATGGTTATGCTGCGGAAAAGTCGCGTTCACAATTGAAATCATACATTGGTCACAAAGCAGAGCAGCACTACGAATATAGGTCATTACCCTTGGGTCAAGATCGCAGGCGTAATAGATATTGGACTTTTTCAACATCTGCTTCTCCTAATGAGGCATGTGCAGGAAGAATCTTTTTTGAATCAAAAGATGGCTTGTGGAGGCTCATTGATACAGAGGAGGTATCCTACTTGTCAACTTCTTTCAATGAGGCCTATATACTTCTATTGCACATGTGCTGATTTTGTGAATCACTAGTATTATGATTTATGAACGAATGCATGTGTGTGTGTGTGTTTCTTGCTGGAAGTATGCCTGATACTTAAATTGTTATCAAAAGATTCATTACCATTTTAGTTTAAGATTTAAGCTGGATGTGGATACTATGAGATTTTGTTGATCTAATACACATCCATAATTAACTAACTAAACCTTTAGGTCTGGAGAGTCCATGTTTAACTTACCTGGATACTATAAGCTAATTATATCATGTCATTTACTGGTCTTCCTAGCTTCCTACATTTGGATTAATAAATTTTTAAGTTTAAATAGTTCCATTTGATGACATTTCAAACTTATATTGATCATCTAATGAAGGTTTAAACAAATTTCTGTTGCTGTACTATCAAAGGCGTAACTAGAGCCTGTGGAAGATTCCAGATACAAGCACTTTTATATTTGTATTTATTTTTCTGGAAGTGAGTGTTCAATTCCGTATCCATATCCAGCCAAGTGGAATATATTTCTCATGAGCTAGTGTTATAATGGCTAGACTTTTTTGTCCATATAAAAAGTTGTGTAATTTACCACTTAATATTGGTGGTTTCTTATTTGAATTTGTTGGTTTTATGGCTTACTGTTGGAATATGACCCCTGTGAATGGGGCTTGTTTGTGTTGTTAATTGTTTAAAGTAAATTTAACCACTATGCAGGCATTTGACGCCCTTTTGGCTGCTCTAGACACACGAGGAAGTAGAGAATCACATTTGCATTCGATGCTACAAAAAATTGAATCGACCTTCAAGGAAGCAATCAGACGGAACAGAAGGCAAGATGACTCAGCAAAGGTGGATAGAAGTCTTGTCAAAACAGAAACTGGGGCTTCTGATATGATTTCAAGTCCACATTGCCACAGAGAAATTGACAGCCCAAGCAGTACACTCTGTGGTCTTTCTTCCGATTCTGTTCAGGGTTCAGCATCAATCAAAATTGAGTTTGCAAGGAATGAATTGGAGAGAAATAATGCCTCAAAAAGATACAAGGTCTTTCTTAAATGGATGTGGAGAGAATGCTATACTCCTTCTATAATATGTGCCATGAAATATGGCAAGAGAAGATGTTCTGAGCTTATGCAAACTTGCCACTTATGTTATCGCTGCTACTTCACAGAGGAGAAGCATTGTCCTTCATGCCACAAGACATTTAAGCCCATGTACAATGTTGATGCAAACTTTTCGGAGCATGTGTCACATTGTAAAGTTAAGGAAGATATGGAACCTACTAGGAACCATGAAGTATCAGATTCTTTGCCCCCCATAGGAATCCAGTTGCTTAAGGCACAATTATCGGTAATGGAGGTGTGTATTTGGTCATTTTTAATGCCTTCTAGTATCTGATTTCTTGGTAGTCTCAACTATGCTTGAACTTAAGTTTGCTCTTTGCAGGCCTCGATACCTGCAGAAGCTCTTCAACCATTCTGGACAGATGGTTATCGAAAATCTTGGGGTGTGAAGTTGCATTCTTCAACATCTGCTGAAGATCTTTTACATGTCAGTTTAAGTGATATCTGATATAAGTCACCCATTTTCTTTTGCTTATGTAATCACGATAGTTAAATATGCTCTAGTGATAATTTTCAATCATCCATCTCCTTTTACTTAGTGGTGTACCATTAGACAGAGGACTTTATGAAAGCGGCAGAGGTGAAATGAGAGCTTTAATATGGTTATGTAATAGTAACCAAGAGGGAAATAATATAAGATACAAATGTTTAACAACCAAAATTGCAAAATAGTTCAAGAGAGCTCATATCCAAATATATAACATTGGCGTTTACAACTCAAACAAGCCAGAACAAGTTGTCCTGCCCATGGGTACGTTTTGACATCACTATAGGTAGTGACACCTTTCATTGGTCTATGTCCTTTGCTGTCTTTTGGCATTTCTCAAACACCTTTAATTCATTGAGATGAAGTGCTGCTAACCGGAAAGCTTGTGAGTTGTGACCTTTCCGGCTAGCATAAGCATGGTTGCTGGACTCATTAACTTCGGAATAAACACCTGCCTCATCTGGCATATTGATCCTATTCCATTCAATTAATGCTGTACAAGTAATTAGTAATCATATATTAAATGATTTTTACAGTTGCCTAGCATATTAATACAATTCCATTCAATTATTGATGTACAAGTTGGAGTTCACTAGTCTCAATGGTGAGTAGAGGAGATCATGCACCTTCTGCAGTGCCTATATGATATATCTTAAGACTGCTTCTCTCCTTGAATCCCAAGCCAAAATTCTGAAACTCTCTTTGCAATTCCTTCTTGGTGATTCTCTCAGCCTTCTGCTCAACGCAGATGGAACCCTAACACTTAGCCTCCTTAATATAGGCATAGGATATGGTAGAATGCCCTTACAGTTTGTGCCTGAGTACAACTTATTAGTTCCCAATAAACCCAGTACCAACTGAATTAGGGGCCAAACTCGAATCTAAAACAGATCTGAATTTCTATACTGTACCTGAGGCCTGACGAGTGAATGGTTACAGTCTTTTTTGTGTGCCGGCAGACTGGTTTCTGCTGTCTTCTCTTTGCATGCCTTCTGTCTGGCATTTTGTTCAATTTGGCACAACTCCATTGCTTGAGCACTCCGGTGATGCAAGACCAGACCCAACGTTTTTGTAATAGTCAGTTACGTTTTTTTTTTCGCTAGTTCAAGTCCTCTCATATTCGATCCCATCAGTGAAATTCATTTCATTTGAAAAATTACTTTTGTCAATGATAGGACCCTACTGTTTATGCCTAAGTTTGGTAGCTTAACCTTGATGATTGTTTTTAGCTAAAAGGGTGTGTCTTAACCTTGAGCATTTCTAAACAATTTGTCATTGGCACCTTTATTTGGAGGAAAATTTGTAATTTTGCAACTGTGGCTGGTGAACGTAATCTTATGATTGTTGGTTGAGGATCACACATTGTGTAACTGGTTTTTGTCACTTCAAACATTTTTGTCCTCGTTTGTTACTATTTGTAATATACTGGGTTTTGTTCTTGGGTTTTTAGTGAAGCGCAAGGTCTATTATTGTTCTCTCCATCAATAGTATATATGATACTTTGGTGCTCTAGGTTACCAGGATGATATCTTATGATTTGATGTAGGCTATTTATCTATGTAATTTTTCGTATTTACTAATCCAAGTAAACGTATAACCATTTAGTTTTTTTTAGGTTAATTTGCAGCTTTACAATGTCCTTGAGTTGGTTATGCATGGAGGAGGATGTTAAAAACTCAAATGGTGAAAGCGTACTTTTTACCTGTCTTTATATCTGCCTCATTTTGTTGTTGTTGCTTATTTTTGAAACAAACCTTGATGATGCTTTTTGTGCATAATCTCTACCTTCACAAAGAAATATTTCAAGTCAATGAATTTTAAATACTCGAATTAGTGAATTTGTTGTGTATACCACTGAATTTCTGTCATACTTCACTTGTGGGTAGGAGATTTGTCTGTTACATAATTGATATGTTACTAAACTTTAGCAGAAATATTTCCTCCTGCAGAATAATTTATGTTTAACAGAAATATTAAGTGATTTTTGTTTTTTTTTTTTTTTTTGCACTTGTAGACGGTCACTTTATTAGAGAGTGCAATAAAGAGGGATTGCCTGTCGCCAAATTTTGAAACAACCAACGAATTATTAGGTTCGTCAACACCAGGCACAGTTGCAGAGAGTAATACTGCAATTTCTGGGTCAGTGCTTGTACTTTCGTGGGTGCCGCCCACTACAGCAGCAGTGGCCTTGAGACTGATGGATCTTGATGCATCAATTTCTTATATGCTGCATCAGAAGTTGGAGTTTGACCAGGAGAAAGAAGCTGGTGATTTCATTGTGAGTTCAATTTTTTTTTCCTTTCTACTGGAACTGCAGTATTTATTCTTGGATATGGCATGCAACTTCTTATGAGGATTGTTTTTTCTACGTTTTGTTTAATGTCTCATGCAGATCTTATTTGACATATACTATTACTAATAGAGGTGAATTATACATTCTTGTCAACTCCTAACTCTATAACAGTTCACAAGTGTATAAATTGCAAAAAAACTGACCAATCTACTCAAAGTTTTGACTAGCAGTCTCAAGATGGACGCACTTAACCTGCGGAAGTACGGACACTTCAAAGTGAGTGTCATGTCTATGTCCAATAAGTACTGGAAGCTGACACTTGCATGATCCTTGCTAGTATGTGTCGGGCACACCGAAGTCGTGTAATGAAGTCATGTTAAATTTTAAGAACCCAAAAATTTGAGCGATGGAGCAATATCCGCTTTTGAAAAAAATCATATTTATCACAGTGTCGGGACTGTATCCGCTTTAAAAATGTATCCGCTTTAAAAAAGTCATCGAGATCGTGTGTTGAGTACTATGAAGTTATACATCATCTCAAATGACAAATTCTTTTGACATAAAAGAGATACTAATCTAGGAGACTCCAAATGTCTTGTAAAGTTAGAGACTTCAAATATTTTATTCTATTTAATTAAATACAGATTCTTTCTTTGATGTACTTGATTAGAATCTCTAACTGAAATTCTTTAAAAAATTCTTGTCTTCGTACTTTAGAAAAAACATATCGTAAAGGTTACAATTTCTTATGCACATTATTTATCACATATATAAATATGCACACATATGCGTGTCCTACTTTTTTTAGCAATTGTTGTGTCCTTGTGTTCGTGTTGTGTCATATCTATGTTCCGAATCCATGACCATGCTTCATAGTGCTTAACTTTGTTTGAGGGAAATATGACCAATGTTCTAAACACAGTTCACTAGGTCAGAGAGCGAGTTGGGAGTACTCGGAGAGCTCAGCGAGTACTCGTGCAGAATTTGGAATATTATATTTCAATATATATGATACTAAAATTGTCAAAAAGAAATATTTAATTTCAATACTGAAAATCAAAATATTATAAATATTATAAAATAAGTTTCATACCTTTCCAATATCATCTTATAGCTATTTATGAAGTAATTAAATTTGTAATTTTTAGGAAAAAATTGATTCAATCTCCATCTCATCTCTCTACATATTCTATAATTTTCTATTCAGATCACATAAAAAGCAACATAAAAAGCAACAGAGGAAAAAAATATTGGATCAATATGAAAAGATTGCAGAAAAAATTAGCAAAATAGATTTCTAATTCAGAAAGAAAATCAAATATTGCGCTCTTTCTATAGATCTATAATTAAGAAAAAAGATTACAGAAAAAATTGTGATATAAATACAAAAAAAAAATTGTAGATTTATAAAAAAAAAAGTTGGCTGAGTACTTGTTTTGTCCGAGTTTTCGACCGATTTCTCTCAACTCGACTCATTTTCTGAGCGAGCCCGAGTACTCGGATGAGTACATTCAAGTAATCTAGGTTATGACACTTGTTTAGTGTAGCGAGTTATCAGCAAAATGAATGTATATAGCTATTGAGGTTTTAATCAGATATTATGTCAGTATTTCGTTGGACGTGAGCGTGCTAAATTAGGATTCTTCTTTTCATTTCACAAAAGTTACCCTCTTTCATAATTTGGTGAGTGTAATCTTCTTTCAGCTTTCAATTCTCGATATCAATTCACACCTTTGTCACCATAATTACATTATGGAAGCCAATGGATTAGATTATTAATTGGACCCTGGATACTCCGGGGAATGATTTACGACTGTCAATCTGGTGTTCCCACTTGATATTGCAGAAAAGAAAAATAAAAAGAAAAGAAGCTTATGCTGGATGGCTGGTGGGAAACTTACACTATTTTCACTTTTGTTCATGTAGTTTTAGACAACTGGAAGGCTTGTTACTGGCATATTTTATCAATTATTGTTTATTTAGATATCCTTTAACAGTGAGTTGTTTGCGTATATTTGATGGTGCTTTCACGGGTCTAGTTTTTTTATACTTTAGGTTACTTTTTTCTTTTGCTCACCACCTTCTTCTTTACCCTATATTTACCATACAACTGATTTTCGGATGATCATATTTCAGACCTGAAAGAAACTTTTTAAGGAACTAAATAGAAGCTGCAATATTCTCCCTTGTTAACATTTAGCGTTCTTTTTTATGTTATTGTATGATTAGCTCTGCTTGCATCTCATCTTGAAACCATAACTAATATTTCTATAATTAATTTTTTGTGGCCAAAAACTCGGAAAGGATTTCTTTTTAATTTGCTTTTAAGTACATTTTCTTTTTCTTTAACGAAGTGGGTGTATTTATCAGCTATCACAAATTCATGGTATCCTTGCAGAAGTTACCATCTAGGTTTACTGTCGTTAAGAACGTTCAGGAGCTAGAACCAGCTGAAATTCCAGAACATATTGATTACCAAAGGGAGATGAGGTGGCTTGATCCCGGGAGTGGCCGCAGGGGCCGCGGGCGGGGAACTCGTGGTCGAGGAGGTCGGGGCCGTGGTCGAGGTGGAAGGGGGATCACAGGAATTGGTAGCACAAGCGCAGATTTTAGGGAATATGATATTGGAACTTATGAAAAGACTACGCGGAAGTATACAAGGAGAGGAGGCCGGACACGCGGTCGTGGGCGAAAGCGTGGTCGTCGCACAGTTAGGCCTCGTCAGAGATCAGAGGGCAAAGTAGCGGTGGCAAAGGAAGCACCTCTGGGCAGGTTTGCCAGTATTAATGTTAGTATCAAACAGGATAGTTATTTGGAGTCTCCAAGAAGCTCTACAGGAAATGAGTGGGGCATCCAGGAAACGAGAACTCCTTATGTTGAAGAGGAGGAAAGTAGTTCTGCATCCCAATCTGATGACAATGGTCTAGCTTCAGGGGATGGGTATGATGATGAGGCGGTTAACTACACCATTGGTTATGGTCAGAGCACGCACATGGGATTGTTAGATGATGAATCGGAAGAAGATGACGATGCTGATGGATATGAAGAGGAGGATGGTGGGGCGCGAAGTGGGCATAGAGTTATGGATGCTGACATGGATGATGAGGATGAAGAGGAGATTGGGGACGATGAGGGGGATGATGTGGGAGGAGATATGAACGGGGATGAAGAGGATTATTCTTCAGAATATAGCGATGATTAAGATAGTAGTATTACAAAAATATAGGTTAGAAGATAACTAAATAAATAAGTTTTAGAGGCACAGAGAGAGGTTTCCTTCATTCATTTGTTGGGATTACCGGCAAATCTTAATTATAATTAGTGGTTATAATTCTTTTATGCAAGCAGCGGGCAGCATTGGGGGCAGAAGCTTATGACTACGGGTGTAGATAATTTCCAAGACTTGGAGGACGGAATCTCACAGTGGGTACAAGGAAAAAAATGTGCTTGCATTTGTTACTATTTTGTATCCAAGGTCACCATGAATAGGCCTTTTTTATGTTGTCTCAATTTCTTTTCTGTTTCATAGAAATGTTGTATAATGATGGGGATTCTGCATTGCAATGTCATAGGCTACAATTAACCACACCATGTGCTCTCTCTCTGATGGTTTCATTGCTGTGCTCATTCTCCTTTTCTAATTGCTTTCATGATTTTTGGGTTAACTTTGTGAGAAGAGCAGTTGATTTGTGTGCTTGTGCAAGATAAGCGAATGGTAGGGGGAAGTTTCCTTTTATTATTATTTTTTTTCCTCTTTCTTTTCTGTTTTACCTTCAGTTTTCTTTTTTTTTCTATAGTGTATGTAATTTGATGCAAGTTGAGTTGATTTTTGTATGTTCATCTTACTAGGAAACTATTGATGAGAAATAGCCAGGGTTGACCCTCCGTTTCGTTTGATGCTTTGTTTCTGTTTTATGGTTACCCTTCAATACAGTTTTCAATTCATTTTTTTTCTGAGTTGCTAATTTACTTTTAGTCAGGGTTTGCTATTAAGGGTGTGTTTCTTTGCATAGAAATAGAATGGAAGTAGTGGAAGTAAGGTCACTTCCACTACTTCACTTATTTGTTTGATCGAAAAGAGAATTGAAAGTTATTTCCAGTAAGATGATGTGAATTTTATGTGGCATCCTAACCTCTCCTTTTCTCTTCGCTTCATTTTTAAGTAGAAGTGCTCTTAAAACTCAAAGAACAAGATAATATAATTTTTTATTTATTTAATTCAATTAATAAATATATTATTTCATTTTTTATTAATAATTTTTTTTATATTCCATTTTTTACTTCCAAAAGTGAATTTACAAACGCATGAATTCTATTGAACAACTCTCTTTCTAATATTCCAATTTGAAAACTACTTTTATTTTTCTTCTCTATTTCTTTCAATTCTAAAAGCCAAACATGACCTAAATGGTTTTATATTGGATTTTACCCTTTGTGTCAGATTTAAGGGCTTGCCATTAAGCTGTAATAGTACATGATAATTAGTTGTGCAACTGATGACTTTTTTTCTGAAAAACCATCCAAAATTTGCCTCTCCTTTAAACGAAAAGAATAACACAAGAACTAAGCATGCAGTTTTCATTTTTAACATGATGCCTATTCTAACCAAAATTTTAGCAACTTCAGCAACAGTAGGGATGGTAAATTTTTAGTCTGATTTATGCAAAATTTTATATTAAAACTGAAATTTTGATTTTTTTTAATTTAAAATTTTATATATGATGGGCCAAAAATTGGTCCGTGGACATACCTGTAATAACCCTTAATTTTCATTAGACATAAATAAATAAATAAATATAAAAATAATTATGACATTTCACTTTCTATAACCTCCTAAACTTTTCATCTTCTCCAACCTCTAAACTCTTCATCTTCTCTATTATTTCAATAATGAAACTCTCATCTTTAATTCTCAAAATTAAACTCCCTAATGAAATTAAAACCTTTCATATTCTCAACTCATTACTCATTCATTTCTCTAGCTCCCATCCTTTCATCTTCTCCATAAATTATCTATATTAAATCTCCAATTTAACACTTTTAATTCTCTAAATTCTATAACTCCTCAAACTTTTTAGATTCTATAACTCTCTAAACCCTTCACATTCTGTAACTCCTAAATCCAATCCTATATAAACCCCTAACTCAAAACACATTCCACTCATTCTAAAAATCATCCTCTAACATTCTCATCTCACCGGAGCCACCTTCAAAACCACTGCAGGAGCCGCCGCTGGAGCCGCCACCACTTCACCGGAGAAGAGCATCTCCTTCCATCTCTTTCCACATTTTAGGTTCTCACCTTTTGATAAGATGTTAGATATTATCTTTCTTTTTCTTTTGGTTAAAATATAAATCATAGATTAGCTCATTTACTATTCAATAATCCTAATAACCTAAAAATAGCATCCATCTTATAAGCCCAATAAAATGGAGCCAAACCTATTTCCTAATTTCAGACCCACTTAACTTTAAAATCAATTTTGAGTATGTTATAAATATTAGAAAAATCCCTAAAAATCATCTAAATTCATATTAATATGTTTTTAATATTCTTAGAATATTTTTAATGTGTAGATTACTCCATTGAGCGATATCGGGAAACAAAAATCCAAGTGAGTTCTTTTTGGACTCACTAAACATGCTAATTTTTCTTATAGAAATTTTACTTCAATTGTATCATCTAAATGTGTTATTACAAATACTATTTCTTTATATTGTTATAATTTAATTTGTAGAAGCTAAATGTGTAATTACAAGTGCAATCATTGACATGTATGTTATTTCTTTATGATGTTAGAAATTAAATGATTACTTGTTAAATTACAGCATGTTGTTAGGTTTTTAATAAATCATGAAAAAGGCTATAATCGTGGAAACATACTGTTTGTGATATCATTCTATATCGGTGTCTAGAAAAGTTTTGTATGCTGGTTCTCTAATTAAGTAACGTGCAATGCACGGAAAACCTCCCAGCATTCATACACTGGCCTGGCCGATATCTGTATGATGTCTCAAATCAGTGACTCTTAAATATAACTAATTGTGATTTATTGAATAAAGTATAAACTGAACAGACTTTATAAATCATGTTGTTAACAAATTAAGAAAAATCCACTTGAAATATTGTATATGATATAATCAATATACTGTACTATACCTAAATGACACTGGGTTGGGGGAGAAACTGAATGATGGAAATATACTCTGTTTCGACTGTAAACTTGTTAAGTTGTACAACTGAATATTTCACACACCATGGGTGCGTGATGATTTGCTGGATCATACCTGACTATAGTTCCTATTTGCCTGACGGCAGGTCCGACTCAGCACCGGACAATCCTGTGACCATTTCCTGGGTCTGTACAGGAAACAATCGAAACAGTGGTATCCCATCAGTTAGCTTTTCCAATTACATGACATATTAGACAAAAATACCCCTGTTATAGAATTGACTTTACTAAAATGACATTAAGATAAGCTAAGTCAATTGACATCATTATTACAGACATTTTATTACATATTTTCTAAAACTTGTATTATTATTATGTTTGGACATAACCGTTATATTTCACATTTTTTCTGCGTTTTTATTTTGTTCGCAATCTGACGACCTGGGTGTGCATGCCCAGATTTACCAATGGACACGCCAAAACTGATGCAGGATCTGGTGTATTTTAAACATCATATTGAAGCTCCATAATGGATTAGAGATTCCCTTCTTTCTTTTGTTTAATTTTATTATATTTTGTTTCAATTGTATCTAAAGTTCATTCCAATAAATGAAAAATCAAGCTTTTATTGAATTTTTCTATCGTAATTACTGAGTATTATTGTGGCAAATTTATTAAGGCTTTAGCATATTCAAACTGAATATGTTGCCGGTACCTGTTACACGTGCTCGTATACCGTATATCGGGAGCGGGGCGTGACAATACCTATTACCATCCCCTGCTCGAAAAATTAGGGATTTGGGATTGAGAAGAGAGATTCAGTGGAAAAGAAAAGAGAGACTGAGAAATTACAAGCGAGAGAAACTATTTAATGATTTGCTAGAACAATATAAATGAATTGTCACTTCATACGAATTATCTAAGTTACCTGCAAAAATATAATAATTTCATTACTTAAAAAAAAAAAGAAGTAGATTTTAATCTTAATTTCCTAGAGTTTACTAATATTTAAATTTTTAATTTTAGTTTTAATTTGACTTTTCATCAATTAGTTTAATATATCATGATATGAAAAGTCTGGATTCCTCTAAATGAACAATCCAAACATACCAAGCTCGAATTTGTCTTGCGTATGAAATTTTCGCTCTAGGTTAATTTGTGATTTTTTTTTTTTTTTTATAGCTATTTCAGAAAAACGTTCTTTACCGAAATATAAATGAGCACCACTATCCAATTGATCTCCGTCCACTGCATCCGCAACGAAAAACCAAACTGCGCAACCTGCAACCGAACCCGAAACGGGTAGCTTCGGGGCCCACTCCGAGTAGATTAGGTTGAGTTGTATATTTTGAGTGGGGGAGCTGTATCTAGGTTTTGTTTGTACGTTGGAAATAGAAAAATTAAGGAAGAAAATTAGTTGTAGCTTTCATTTTGTGTATTAATTTTTTAAAGTGGAAATATTATTATTTTATTATTAATTAAAATATTATAATAGAAATATTCTAATTATTTCATGTACAAAATTTAGAAAATAATGATTATAATTAAATAAAATATAATATTGTACATAATTTCTTGAGTTTTAAGAGCTCTTCCAAACAAATATGAGAGGAAGAAAAAAGAAAAAGTAAAGTAGCCATATAAAATTTATATCATTTTAGTATAAGTAAATTTCAATTCTCTTTTTGGAAACAAACACACCCTTAATTTAGGCATGAGTTGAGCACAAGGAATAAGGACACATGGTGAGTGAGAAGCAATGTTCTACTAGATATATTTTTTGAATATTTCTAAGAATAATAATAGTTTGAGAAAGAAAGGGGAAAAAAAACAAAATTTAGCAGTTCTAATCTAACGGTAAAGCAAAATTCTGCTAAATATATTTTTTGAATATTTCTAAGAATAATATAAGTTTGATAAAGAAAAAAAAAACACAAAATTTAGTAGTTCTAATATAACTGTTTCCAAGCAGGGAAGGGGAGTTTAGCACACCATTTTTCCTAGTTAGCCCAGTTTTACTAGTAAGTCTACAATCTCTATGAAAGAGAGGATTTTTCTTATTAAGCATATTAAAAATATAAAAAATATTCTTTTTATATTCTCTCATCCACTTTTCCTAAATCCCAACTCCTCAACTAATCCTAGAAATTACTCTTTTCCTTTTAGGCCGGCCACCTCTCACTCTAACCCACTACAGAAGTGCCCTCCAAACCCTCTGTAGCTTCCAAAAAGAAAAAAATCTGTAGCAATTCACACAAAGGAGGGGGAGGGGGAGGGGGAGGGGGAGGGGGGGGAGGAACAACGTGGTGTGAAAATCTTATTATAAAGTAAAACTTTAAAAGTCAGCTCACTGACCAAAAAGAGTTGCTAGATGCGCCCCCGGGAGTCCAAAAGTAAGAAAAACAATTCTCCCCTCCTTAACTTTTGGGCCTCATTAGAAAAAACATGGGGCGCTTCCAGTAACTCTCCTGGCAAAAATGGTGTGCTCCTTTGGAAACTCCCGCAGGGGAGTCGGGTCTAGTCAGTTCTCGAACCTTCCGGACTCTTCTCGCCCTATCTCTCTCTCTTCTAGACTTTTCTCCCACTGCTTCTTCTTCTATCCTAACCCTCTTGTTTCTCGTTTCTCAGTTGCTAAGATCAAAACAAATTCCATAGAGAAAGCGCGCCATGGGAGTGGACTACTACAAGATCCTGAACGTCGACAAGAATGCGAAGGACGATGACCTCAAGAAGGCCTATCGCAAGCTCGCCATGAAGTGGCATCCCGATAAGAACCCTAACAACAAGAAGGAAGCCGAGGCCAAGTTCAAGCAGATCTCCGAGGCCTACGAGGTACATATCAATTTTTTTCTCAAATCCAACCCCAAAACCCATCTCTTATCTTCGGTCAGTCGCCTAAAATTTGGCGAATTTTTCAGGTGCTGAGCGATCCGCAGAAGCGGGCGGTCTACGACCAGTACGGCGAGGAGGGGCTGAAGGGTCAGGTCCCTCCGCCGGGAGCCGCTGGCGGGCCCGGCGGTGCTTCGTTCTTCTCCGGCGCAGGCGGGGACGGGCCCACGGTGTTCAGGTTCAACCCGAGGAACGCGGACGATATATTCGCCGAGTTTTTCGGGTTCTCGAGCCCGTTCGGGTCGATGGGAGGAGGTCCTGGCGGCGGCGGGATGAAAGGGGGGTCGAGGTTTTCGAGCAGTATGTTCGGGGATGATTTGTTTGGGTCGGCGTTTGGAGGCGGTGGGAGGGAGGGGCCCATTAATATGAATATGGGAGGAGGCGGAGGAAGGCAGATGAAGGCGGCGGCGATCGAGAACACGCTGCCGTGTAGCTTGGAGGAGCTGTATAAGGGGACAACGAAGAAGATGAAGATTTCAAGGGAGATAGCCGATATAAGTGGGTGAGTTCTCTTTTCTCCAATTTTGGCTATTGTTTTTAGTTTTCTCAAGGATTAGCTCGTTACATCAAATTTCTAAAATATGTAAGTGGATACTACTAGGTTAGCTATGGTAATTTGATCGAAGACGATTTTGCTATTGGTGGTCGATTGTTACCTCAGTTTACTTGTGCTGTAATAGATTTTTTTTTCATGTTTAATTCAATTTTTTGTCTGTGATTTTTTTATTTGTGTATGGTTTTAGATTCATCTATCTAATGTACTCAAGTTAAATTTGGACGGTTTAATTTGAAAAAGTATAGTCTAGTTTTTCTATAGATATGAAAGGTACAAACATTTTAGGGAATGTGATGGGCCTGCTAACAGGACCTGGTACCTGGACCCAAGCCAGACCTGGCCTCTGGCCTTGGTCTGGATGCTACTCGCTCGTGAATGGTCAGTTTATCAATCCAAAATCAGACCCGTGAGGTTTGCTCACTAACCACATGGTAATAGATAGAAATTGGTAGGAAAACATAGGAAAATCATAATAGAAGTAAAATATCCAGACTCAGACCCTATCTGTTTGCTACTGGGTGCGTCCGAGTTTTTCAAATATACCTGGTTTGGGTACCAAAAATGGTACCCGTGATTCTAGTCTAATGGTACATGGGTCGACCCGACTCCATAACAAGCCTGATTCATTGACTGTTTGGTTTGATAAATAATAACATCAAGTTGGGAAAGATTAAAACAAGAGACAAAATCATAAAAATAGAAATTCTATTCATAATAGAATTTCATTAGGACATTTTCATATTCCCTTTGCCATCCATTTACCTAAAATGTCATGAATTTTTTTTTCTTCCAAAATCATACAAAACACACTAATTTCTGCTGTATCATTAACCTTTATGGGGATCGTGATGTTCTGATGTAGAGTGCTTAACCGCACTTCTTTGCTTTTAACTTGGCTTTCACAGTGAAAGGGTATTGATGGGAGCTTTTGCTTCTTATTTTGCCTTGGAGAACATTATGTCTATATGGCCTTTGCTTGATTACATCTTTAAGCTATTTTATTTCTCGCCCATTAGGTCATGAAACCCAACCATGCATATTTTTCCTCATTTGTTAACGACTAATATTAGTTCTGTACGTGGGTCATTAATTTCAGGTGTACATATTGGTATATGTAATGCAAAATGCTGTCGAGGATGGTATGCAAGAATGTGTAATAGTTAGTCATGATAAATTATTAGTAGTGCATTGGTCCTGGTCCTCATGGATAGCAAAAAGGAGGGGCGGTTTATGATATTAGTAGATCAAGTATGCCATGGTGAGAGTCTACTGTCTATTGGACTTAGCTAAGCAGTGCAATACATTGTAGTAAACATGATCAATGTTCTAAGAGGGTTTATGTTGTTTAATAGCGAATCATTCCCGGTAGTGTTTTTTGAATTAAATATGCATCACCCAACACAGCATAAATCATTCTTCTACGAATCCTTCTCCCTTGATGTTTATTGTTTAGAATCTGCATCTCAGTAGAGGACATCATCCTGTGGTATCATAGAATTGTTTTAGAGGGTTCTGTTAAGAAAATTTGTTCTTCAGATGTCAAATAATTTTGCCTCTTGATTGTCTCAATTGCTTCCTGTCAGAGTTGTATGTGGAACAAGGAGTAACTTCTTGAAGTCTAACCGAAAGTATGAAATTTTGGCCTTGGGCCATATCATGTTGCTCTATTTCTTTTGTTGTTGCCCTCGCGATATTAGTTTATTGCATCTTATTATCTGCAAATTAGAAAGCCTATTTCCGTAGGGACAACACTTCTTGCTTATTTACAGTTAAGAAGCCGTTTACATTTACATACTTTTTATCTTCATTTACAATGATCACTGATGTAATGATGCACACAGGAAGACCATGCCTGTGGAGGAGATCCTGACAATCGAGATAAAACCTGGGTGGAAGAAAGGAACAAAAATCACCTTCCCGAAGAAAGGAAACGAACAGCCTAATGTCATTCCTGCAGATATTGTCTTCATAATTGATGAGAAGCCGCACAGCCAATTCAAAAGGGATGGAAATGATCTTATCATGACACAGAAAATCTCTCTGCTCGAAGCCCTGACTGGCTATACCGTTCACTTGACCACTCTCGATGGCAGGAATCTTACAATACCCATCAACAACATAATCCACCCAGACTATGAGGAGGTAGTATGCGGTGAGGGAATGCCAATACCCAAGGACCCCTCCAAGAAAGGGAACCTGAGGATCAAGTTCAACATTAAGTTCCCCACGAGGCTCACCTCGGAGCAGAAACTTGGGTTGAAGAAGCTGCTAGGCCCGTAAGCTAGCTTGATCACAAATTGATTGTCATATGGTGTTTTTGAGATAAAATGGTGGGTGTGCACCCGCGCCACTGCATTTCATCAAACGGGCTTAGCAGAATAAAATATGTCTACTATATGCTAGAGTATATATTCGCTGGGTAGTGATAAGGTATGGTGTTGTGATGTGGTTTTCAACTGACTTCATTATATACGAGTTATTGTGAATCTGGGGTTTTCGGAATAAAACTTATAACAGTAGAATGTAGCGTAGATTAACTGTGTATAATTCTTTGGTGTATTAAACAATGAGCTTGGGCCAGAGCTAGTTGCTGCTTTTCCTGTTTGAAGCGGTTCCAATGTGTTGTCGTCTGCTGTGCAGGTCATTGTAGTATTGTGGTTGGTTAAATGTACCTCATTACTGCGGCTCAGGGTTTGCAATCTGTATTTTGCTGAAGTAGTTCCACATCTCTGATCAGCTGCCTTTTTGCGGGGAGGGTTAGTTGAGTACGTTGTGTAATTTAATCGTGTTAGCAGTTGTGTGTTCTTACACTCTTCAAAGATATTTTACAATGATTTAATTAGTTTTTGCCGACTTTATGGATCATGGATATAACCATCCAAAATGATGAATCACCCAATGCAACCTTTTGCGTCTGTTATGATGGCCATTCAATAACTTAATTAGTTTGAATTTGTGTTTTAGATCTATTCCTTCATCATCTCGACTAGGAGTAGCCATGCCCTTGTTCGAGCGCGGGCTGATCCCCCATCAGTACGGGTGGTATCCTTGCTACTATGTACGGTGCAGCGAAGGAAGGGATAGGCAGTTCCAATCTGTTGTTTGATATATTCTCTCATCGCCTTGCACCATCTTGCAGTATTGTGCACACTAAATCAACATATTAGAGATAATAACAGCATATTGGCAATATTAATGACAACACTATTGATGTTGTAGTGTTCTTACAGTATCATTGGGCTCTTGTAGTATCAGATTTTGAAAAATCAGACACCATATTCGAGGTAAGTATCGGTCTCGTTACCAGACTGATATTTAAAACTTTGATTTAGACTATAATCTCTTTTTAAGAAGAAAACTTTTGTCTTATTAAACTGTGTCGACTGACATTACTTGTGATCTTAGATTAATTGTAGAACGGTTCAGAACTACGAACTCACAGATCCAAAACGTTTTATACACAGAGAATTGATCAGTCTCCCAAAAGGAAACAAAGTAAAAGAACAATTCACCGCGGGTCATTCAACCCTGTCTATTTGTACGACACAAGTAATCCCAACGACCCGGTCAAATTGTAAACTGTAAAATAAACAAGCCGCTCATATTAACCACAAAATATTTTCAAATTCATGCATCTTCAACATTAGATGAATAAATCCATGTTTAACAAAAAGTGATGGACTGCATAAAAATTCCAGAAGACGCACAATGCTAACAAGGAATCATGTCGATGAACCACCGCATGATTCCGATCGGCAACTGCACGATGTCGATGGCAAAGTTTGCGATTCCGGCACAGCAGCAGCAACACGGGCATATCCAACTCAAGATCGACCTGCATGATTAAACGCATGCATGCGAATTTAAAACAAACACACCAGAAAAAGTTTTTAAAAAAAAAAAAAAAAAAACTGACTGAATCGAATTAAAACCAATGTTAATTGATTACCCGATGAGCCAGAAGAAGACACCAATGAGAGAGAGCAGCAACGAGACGAGGGCGAAGGGGAGGCCTATCAAGAACCCTAGAGGCCTGCAGTCAGCAAGTCCCATGGCTTTCTTTCTTCTTCTAAAGAGAAAGAGATTTGTTAGGGTTTCTTTTTTCCTGATTATCTTTTTTTTTTTTTCCTCCTTTGGTTATTATTAGTTCTAGGTTTATTTTGGTCGAATATATTACTTTGGCCTGTTCATTGTAAAAGTTGTTTTTCTTGCTCTCGAGGTTTCTGTATTTAGGAGTTGGTTTCATGGTGTGCATGTGGTACGTATCCATCTAGGAATTGGTTGCGTGCATAATGGAACTGATTTGGGCGGTTACATAGACAACGAGTGGAGCCTGAACATAAAAACCGTGCTGCATTCAAATTCTCTTCACAATCCCCAATACTAGAAATCATGACTTATTCCTCCTCGATTCACGAGAAGCCCATGAGAAAACTAAATAATTTAAGGCAATGTTTGGTTTGAAGGAAAATGAGAAAGAAAATATTTTCTATTGTTTATCTTGAGAGAAATTTTTAAAAAAAAAATAAAATATTTTCATACTAACCAAATTGGAAGGTTGTGTTTGGTTGAGGGAAAATGAAGGAAAAGAAAAGAAAAGGAAAGGGAAAGAGAACAGGAAAGAAAATGATTTAAAAATTGGTTTCTTTTTTATGTTTGGTTAAAAAGAAAATGAAAAAGAAAATCTCAAGGAAATTTAATAAAAAAATAGTTTCTTATGTTTGGTTGATCAATAAAAAATTAAGAGGAAAATATAATTTTAATTAAACTATATAAAATTTTAATATTAATTTACATATTATTGATATAATTTTTAATTTTTAAATAATTAAGCATATAATAACCAAAGGGACCAAACTTCGCAAAAGTTAAAAATGTCTTGAGACTAAAATTATAAGAAAATTTCTGCAAAAAATTCTCTTCCTTTTTCCTTTTTCCTCAACTTTCATTTTCTTTCATTTTCTCCTGGATTTGAGGAAGAAAAAGAAAAAAAAATCTAATACATTTTCTCTCACTTTCTTTGTTTTTTGTTTTCTCTCTAATTTTACCTCTAACCAAACAGTGGAAAATAACTTTTCCTTTTTTTTCTTTTTTTTCCTTCATTTTCCCTCAATCCAAACATAGCCTAAGGGTGTGTTTGATTTGAAAAAAAAATGAAAGAAAGAAAAACTAAAGAAAACAAGGAAAGAGAAAAGGAAAAAGAAAAAAAAATAGAATTTTGGTTTTTCATTTAGAAAATATTTTCATTTTTTTTAAATTTTCTCTCAAACAAAAAAATATAAAATATTTTCTTTGTTATTTCTCTTCTTTCCTTCATTTCACCTCAAACTAGATAGAGCCTAAGCCTGTGCTTGGTTTGAAAGAGGAGAAAAAAAAAAAAAAAAAAAAACAGAGAGAGAGAGAAGGAAAGAGAAAAGAAAAGAAAAGAAGATGAGAATTGGTTTTTTCTTAATATTTAATGAGTAAGAAAAATATTTTCTTTTCTTTTAAATTTTCTCTCAAACCAAACTATTAAAAACATTTTCATTCTTTTTTTTTTTTTTTTCCCTTCATTTTCTCTTAAGCCAGACAGAGTCTAAGGCTGTGTTTGGTTTGGAAGAAAATAAAAGAAAGAAAAAGAGAAAAAGAAAAGAGATGAAAAGAAAATGGAAATTGGTTTCTTGTTCATGTATAGCTAGTAAGAAAATATTTTCTTTTTAAAAAAAATAATTCTCTCAAACTAAGCAATGGAAAATATCTTCTTTCTTATTTTCTTTTCTTTTCCTAGACTTTCTCTCTAATCAAACGGTGCCTAAGAAAAAATTAATTCAATCTTCTTTTCTTTTTCTTTTTTCTATTTTCTTTTAAACCGAACACAGTCTAAATGGGATATGCTTACAATCTCACCTGATCATAACTATGAGCTCAGCACCTATGAGTTTCTTAGTAGGATCGATGCTCGAAAGGAGTTCAACTTCGATGATCCCTTCCTTGACCTTGACAACAAAGATGTGCTATCTGACCTGAAGGGCAAACATGACAAGATTGATTTTGCTGACGTCTTTGTTAATGAAGATGCCGAGTTCAGGATGGCTAACAAGACTATTGCAGCTGCAGAAGATTTGAACAGTATTGCAGATGATGGTCTCGAAGAGACTATAGAGAAGAACAACAATAGGAAGTTGAGTCAGAAGAGTAAAGATATTACTGACTGGACCATATTGAAGGATGATGATACACGATATAGTTGAGGTCTCTACCAATAACTCGTTGTATCTGGAAAAGCAAGCAGTCTTCCATGGGTAAGGCTAATACCAAACGGTCTCACATGAAAAGTAGAAAGGGAGAAGGTAAACTAATGGAATTACATAAAAAAGGAATATTGAAATTACCACCACCAAGAAGTTGATCTACATATGCTCAAGTGACCAAATTAAAACTCGTCAACGTAGCTTTTCTTGATTTTTCTCTCGAACTAGCTACTCTCTATCTTGGTCCTCTTGTATCGGTGCTATTGTTCCGAACAATTTATATACGGAAATAATTCACATTATTATTCATGTCAGTTAATGAATATGCCTACTTTATGATCCAATAGCTAAACAATAATTTGTCACACCTTTCAATAAAAGTAACTGGAGTAGCAAGGGACCCTTGTTTGTTTTAGAGTTGCGTATACCCGTAAGCTCCATTAGAGTATGCAAATTTTCTCCCAACATATGTTATGATATAGTTTCTTTAAAAAAAAAAGAGATTTATTTTTAAATATAGCTTAAAAATAACACAGTAAAAATGGCTTAAAAATATGTCCCCAACAAAACGGTCGAAAAATGTGGTCCCAAACTCCGAAGACTCCAAACTATTAAAGAAAGTGGTTGCAAAAGTCTAAGCCCAATTACGCATCACACGAGAAGAGCGCGCTGATCACGGGTGGCAGATGAACCTTCTAACCCAGATCCGAACTAGGAGCACGTGCAAGTTTCGGATCTAAAAAAAAAAGAAGAAGAAAGAAACCGGAAACCCAACAACACCAAGCCACTTCAAAGGGAGTTTCTAAAGAAGCACACATCGTTTCCTAGTGAGACCACATTATAACCGTTCTTGCTCCCAATATAACACTATAAAGTGGGCTCACTGAGAAACATGGTGTGCTCCTTTGGAAACTCCCCACTTCAAAACCCCACTACAAGTACCAATCCCATTAAAACTTTCCCATTCCTTCCCAAGGTGCTGTCCTCCATCTCCGCGCTTCTCTCCCGCAGCTGAAGAAAAATCCTGTAAAAATTCCACCATTTTTCTTCCCCAAATGTCCACCATCTCTTCCCTCCTCTTCCCACACTGCCCCTCTCTTCCCATTCTGCCCCCATTTCGCTCCTCCCCGAAACCCCTCCTTAAACCCTACCCCTCCCTCTCTCTCCTCAAACCCCAAAACCTCCCCCTCTCTCCTCTACTCGTGGCCGCCGATCACAGCGACACCGCCGCTGCCACCACCATAGCCGTCGACAACGATCAGTCCGTCGACTCCACCGCATTCATCGTCCGGGCCCGCTACCGGATCGGCCTGCTTCAGGTCATCGCCAAGGTATTCAAGCTTCTCGGCCTCCGGATCGATCGCGCCTTCGTCGAGTTCGAGGGCGATTTCTTCGTTAAGAAGTTCTTTGTTGCGGACTCCGATGGGCGAAAGATTGAGAAAAAGGAGGATCTTGATCGGATCGAGAGGGCTATTCGGGATGCGATCGAGGGGAGCGAGAGCGATGGTTTGGCTGGAGCGGGGGCGAGGACGGGATCGAGGGGGATTGTGGTGAGAAGGCCGGGGTTAGGGTTGGAGTTTGGGGAGAGGAAGGCGAAGGCCGAGAGGTTGTTTGGGTTGATGGATGGGTTTTTGAAGAATGATCCTGTTAGCTTGCAGAAGGATATTTTGGATCATGTGGAGTATACCGTCGCGAGATCAAGGTTTAGCTTTGACGATTTCGAGGCTTACCAGGTGACTTCTGTTACTGCTTTGTTCTTTTTTCCCTCCCTTTTAAAGATAAAACTGTGGGGACAAAGCCCATCTTATTGCAATGTTAGTGAAGGATTAGTTGGGTTCTGTGGAGAAGTAGAGATTTTGGTGCAATAATACATGAGTTCGCAAGTTAGGTTGTCGTTAAGATGCAACATGCTAATGACATTACTATGTTTCATCATTGCTGAAATGTTTATACTTTTTTCTAGTAGAAATTTTCCCAATGGCATGTCTGTGGAGTTGTTTTAAATGCATTATACTAATGTGGAAGATTATAAGTGGAAGAGGTTTCAGCTCAAATATTGCTCTTTTTTAAGAGGAAAGGGGGCAAAGGCCCCAGTAATAACTGATAAGAACTTAACGAAACAAACCTCAGAAAAGGAGATTATGAATAAATGAGCAACACAAATAATCTTACACTAGTTTTTAAAAATCCCTAATACAGTTGATATATACCTTTCTTATATCATTTTTCTTCATTTGTGGCAATGCGTTAAAAAGGGGTCATAAGTTTTGGGAACTCCAACCAATACTAGCAATATTGGCTGATGTATAACTTCTATATATTAACCGATATGATTTGTTTTTTTTTCAATTGAGTTTTTACCTTATAAATAGGTTTATTCTTCTTACCCAATATCATTCCTTTATGTGAGAGGAAATCCAAATTCTTTCACCTCTACTATCAACTAGATTTTTCAATTACTGGCGTAAAAACTTGAGAGACGTAATCTCTCTCAAATGCAAGAATTAGAAGTGCTAGAGATTTACATAGCGGCACTTCTTTGAGTACCGCACAAGACTTAAAAGTTAAAACCTTAATCAAGATTTTCTCTTTCTTATATTTCTTCTCTATTTACCTTTGTTGCTTGCTCTATTATGTATTATCGGTACTAGTATTGTCATTCTTGCCGCATTACTATTGCATCGAATCTGTTTTAACTATTATCGTAGTTGTGTGTTAACCTCAATCATTTTGTTAAACTATGCTTTCAATTTTAGCTAAGTATGTTTTATGGTTTATGTTATAATTGTATGTATAATTTTTTGAATATGTTTACCTATATGTTATATGTCATACTTCTTAAATAGATGAAATTAAACCACCATAAGGTACCAAAGTTCGATATTTGACATATATATGTAATGTTCGATATGAATATTTGATAGGAGCTCATATCTCTAATATGTTGTATGATATCTGTTATCCAATATGAAAGCCCTATCTAATATGGTCCCAATATTTGATATTTGAACCTTACTAGAACTTCAAATAAAAAAGAACTTATACTTAATACATGCATGACCTTGTATATATCAGTGACTAGTAACACAAGTAATCCAATACATAGTTGCCTGAAATAATTTATAGTTTATGCAGTCACCTACTTGCCATCTAATTTCTTGAGAACGGGAACAAACTCCATATTGAAAAGTTGGTTGTTATTGTCGAGAATTCAACAAACATTGATTCACAAAAATCCTACTTAGAATCACTAAATCATGACCTTGTCATTGTAGAGGAATATTTCATCAAGATCTATTAGTTTAATTGGTTCGGTGTTTAACCATTCCTGGTATAAAAGGGTCATGATCTATCCATTTGGTAGAACCACATGTCTTGAAAGCCAACTATATTGTAGGCTGTAAAGCACATATACGGGTAAAGATACATGCATGGGTATGGATATGAATGCGAAACACGTCAAATTTGTAAAATATAAGGTATGAGGATACAACCATGATAATAGATTGCCTTCCACTCAAAAGTTAGGTCAAGGTCCTCCATTGAGGGTATAACAATCTTTTTTAATATTTTCTCTGGGATAACATGGTATTTTAATAAAAACACAATAAATTTCTTTTGATGCCACGCCCCACACCACACAAGAGTCCTCTGTGTCTACGTTCTATATTGAAAACTTCTACCGAAGGTTCCACTGACATCTCGAAAATTTAAAATTTCTGTTTACGACTAACTATTATAAATTTTTGAATTAGTGTGAAGCCCTAAAAATTAAAGCTTAATTATTTCGGGATTGTTTCAGTCAGAGAGTACAAATTTAGCTATTTTATAATTTAACCGTAACTAAAAAACTTTGAAATCATCAATATTCGGGGTTAATTACAAATTATCCTTATAAAGTATATGAAATATTCTAAGGAGTTATGATACAAAATTTGGTATGTAGAGGTGGGTGTTTTTCATTTATGAGTATGGGGAGATGAGAATTTTATAAATCGTAGACTTTTTTAATTTTTAAGAAAGTTAATTTGAAAAGAGAGGAGGGAATGAAGCCAAGTGTCACAATCCTAGAGTCAAGACCAAATTATAGTTAGATATCTTTTAGATGTATATATCTCCTTAAAGCTCTAGAGAATTATAAAATTCTCTTGGAAAAAAACTATTCATATATGAGAGCAACTTTCTCTTCGTCACAATAGAAACCTAAATATCAAAACCCTAATCCTCAAGCACTTATCCACATTAAAATCTCCTGTTAATATAGAGTAAATGAAGAGGGGGAGAGAGAGACACGAATTTACTTACTCCTAAAAGTTTAAATCCTGAAATCTAAAGCCAAATGTCCTCTCATGGGCTCAACCTAAGCTTAGTCTGGATTAACCGATCTCAGCGCATTCCACTTAAGCCTAGCCCAGGTTGAGTCTTAGCCATTTTGGGCAAGCTGCAAGGGGGGATACAGGTCTCCTCTCATTATTTATTTGCCTGCGGTGAGCCTCAACCCCACAACAAATTAAGCGGTGGTGGAAGGAGATCGAAAAAAGAAGAGTTATATTGAACACTCTATCGGGATTGGTAGCTTCCGGTGAAGACAAAATGGATCCTGTCTAAAAAAATAGATTGGGCTGGGAAAAATTGCAACTAAGTTGCCGGCACAATCAACCTTACGTGTGTATAACCAATAAAGCAAGAGAGAAGAAAAGATTGGTGAGAGGGGTGCATACTTATTAGTATATTTGAGCAAGGTTTCTTCGGGAAGAATTGAAGGAGATTGATTCGAGACAAATGTGCTTTTGATGTTGATTCTTGATCCTTTCCACTTGAAATTGTTGGAGGATTGATAATAAGAATTCTGGATTCAGCTTCTTTAATTAATATAAACTGAGCCAACTTAAAAATATTAATTATTTATATTATCGGTAAGGGGTGAAAGGTCAGCAGATGATAAGAAGCTATAATTTCGATAAAAACCGAAACCATTGAAGTTCTATAAGAATATGAAGTTCCACCATGTGCAAACACTCACTAAATAGGGCTTAATTCTCAATTTTCCATAATTATAGAAGTTTTAGAGATCATTTTTCTTATTTCTACATGTATTTAGCATCTTCTAACTTTACTTCGATACCATTTATTAAAAATATGAAATTCTATCACGTGTATACTCTCATTAAATGAGGTTTAACCCCAATTTTCATAACTATAGTAGTCATAGTAACTGTTCTTTATTTTTGCATAATTTTACATATTTTTAGCAAATTTTTTAGTGACTTTCAAACCGTTCATTATTAAAATATGAAACTATCTCGCATGTACACATTCACTATATGAGACTTAACCTCAATTTTCCTAACACTAGGATTCCTATAAATCACTTTTCTTATTTTGGCATACTCTTACACACATTTAGCAAATTTCTAGCATAACTTTGTCACGGCCCACGTGTTTACACTCACTAAATAGGGCTTAACTCTCATTTTATAATTATAGGAGTCCTGTACAATGCTTTTCTTATTTTTGTAATAACCTTGTGTGTATTTAGCAAATTTGTAGTGTAGCTTCGAAATTATTTATTAATAAAATATGAAAATTTGCCACATGAATGCACTCTTTAATGGGAGGCCTAACACTCAATATTCATAACTACAGGGATTTGATAGACCACATTTCTTGTTTTGGCATATTTTATCATCTATTTGTCAAGTTTCTCCAAGCAATCCATTAATAAAATAGGAAATTTTACCACATATATACACTCCTTAAATTGCATTAAACATTTAAATTTCATAAATATAGCTATATAGATTGATTTTCATATTTAAACAAATTTTTACATGTATTTAGCAAGTTTCTAGCATAACCTCCAAACTATTCATTAATTATGAAACTGTGCCACGTGTATTTACTAACTAAATGGAGGCTTAACACTTAATTTTCATAACTATAGGAGTCTGATATGCCATTTTCTTATTTTGACATATTTTATAATGTATTTCGTAAGCTTCTGTTGTAACTTCAAAGCCGTTCATTAATATAATATGAAATTTTGCAATGTGCATACTTTTACTTAGTAAGGTTTAACCCTTCTTTTTCATAACTATAGTTTGTAGAAGTCTTATTGACTGTTTTGTAGTTTTGCTTTGTTTTGTAAATTTTTAGTGCAACTTCTAAACTATTTATTAATAAAATCAAACTTTGCCACGTTTATATACTCATTATATGGGATTTATCCCCCACCTTTCAATCGTACTTTGAGATCTTTCATTAATAAAATATGAAATTTTTCCACGTGTGTATAGTGTATACTAACTAAATAGGGTAACCTCAGTTTTTATATTTATAGGAGTTCTATAGTCCTTTCTCTTATACTGGTAAATTTTTTATCACATATTTTTCAAGTTTCTAGTGTTACTATTCGAAATATTAAGCTTTGCACGTATACGCACTCACTAAGTGGGGCTCAAGCCTTTCATAGTCGTAAGTTATATTTACCCTTTTCTTGTTTTGGCATATTTTCACATATTTTGCAAGATTCTAGTCTGACTCTCATACCATTCATTAATTAAATATAAAAAAATTTCACGTCTAGAAACTCACTAAGTTAGGCTTTATCCTCTATTTCCATAACTATAGGAGTCATATAGACTGTTTTTCTTATTTCGGCACATTCTTATGGGTATTTAGCAAGTTTTTAGCATAATTTTCAAACCATTCATTAATAAAATATGAAAATTTTTCCACATGCATACTCTCACTAAATGGAATATAACCCTCGATTTTTATAACTATAGGAGTTCTATAGACTACTTCTCTTATTTTGGGATAATTTATAACATATTTTGCATGTTTCTAGCATTACTTCCAAACCATGTATTAATAACATATGAAACTTTGCCATATATATACACAGTAAATGGAGTGTAACCTCCAATCTTGATAACTATAGCAGTTTTATAGACTATTTTTCTAATTTTAGCATATTTTATCATGTGTTTTGCAAGTCACTAGCGTAACTTAACTACTTATTAATAATTTATGAAACTCTGCCACGCGCATATACTCACTAGATGAGGCTTAACCCTTAATTTTCATAACTATAAGAGTTCTATAGATCTTTTTTGTTATTTTGACATGTTTTTAAATGTATTTAGTGAGTTTTTAGCTAACTTTCAAATCCATTCATTAATAAAATATGGAACTTTGTCACGCATATATTATTAACAAGGGGCTTAACTCTTAATTGTCATAACTATGATAGTCCTATAGACTGTTTTTTGTTATTTTGGCATATTTTTACACTTATTTAGTAAATTTCTAATAAAACTTCTTTATGATTATCAATAAAATATAAAACTTTTTACGTGTATACACCAACTAAATGGGCCTTTACTCTCTTTTCTTTCTAACTATCGGATTCCTATAGGCCATTTTTCTTGTTTTGGCATATTTTTACACGTATTTAACAAATTTCTAGCTTAATTTCTAAACCATTTATTAATAAACTTTCAAACTTTGCCACGTGTATATATATTCAATAAATGGGGCTTAACCCTTAACCCTCAATATTCGTAGCTATAGGAGTCATATAGAGCCCTTTTCTTATTTGACATATTTTTACATGTATTTAGCAACATTCTAGCACAAATTTTAATTTATTCATTAATAAAATATGAACTTTCTCACATGTATACACTCAATAGATAGGGTTTACCCATCACCTTTCATAACTGTAGGAGTCATATAGACCACTTTTCTTATTTTTGCATAGTTTATATATTTAGCAAATTTCTACCACAACTTTCAATCCATTTATTAAATAAAAATTTGAAATCTTGCCTCGTCAAGCTGACTGGTTGAAATGGAGAAGTATAACGGGAGTTTTATGGAACTGTAACATTTTGTTAAGACTGAAGGGAAATTTTTATAGAAATGCTATTAGGCTAGTTTTATTATATAGCACAAAATGCTGGACTATAAAGAAACGTCATTCATAGAAAATAAGTGTAACAACGATGCACATGCATTATTGGATATAGGACAACACTAGGAGAAATAAAGTGAGAAATGAAGATATTCATGCTAAGTTAGGTGTAGTCCCATCGATGAGAAGATGCGAGAAATAATGGTTTGGTTATATGTAACGTAGACCTACAAATGTACCAGTTCGACGAGGGGATATGAATACGTAAAAGAGTAAAGGGAGACCGAAGAAAATATGGATGAACGTAATACGAAAAGATATGGATTCTAGAGATTTAAATGAGGAGATATTAGATCTGGCTTGATTGGCTTGATTCTCTTTTGGTTCATATAACCTACCCCAAGTATTTGAGATAAAAGGCTTAGTTGTAGTTGTATGAAATCTTGCCGCGTATATGCACTCACTAAATGGGATTTAACTTTCAATCTTCATAACAATGCGAGTTTTATGACTAGAGGTGAGTATCGGTCGGTTTCGGTTCAGTTTCTGCCAATTTTAGCAAAACCGAATCGAACCGCACTAATTCGGTTCGGTTAGAACCGAATTTTGAATACAAAATATTTATAAATTATAATTTTAATTATTTTAATAAGCATATCTCTTCAAGTTATCCAATTGTGTTAAATTTATTACCTATAATTTTTATAAATATATGTGTATTTATACATATATGTTTATATGTATATATGTATACATGTTTGTGTATAAATATGAAATTTTTAAATAATTCGGTTGGTTCGGTTCGGTTTTGGTTTTCAAAGCTCGAAATCGGAAATCGACCGAATTATTTCGGTTCGGTTTTGCTTATTTGGATTGGTTTTGGTCAATTATTTCGGTTTTAACCGAACTTTGCTCACCCCTATTTATGACTTCTTTTTTGATTTTGGCATATTTTTTCATGTATTTTACAAGTTTCTAGCATTACTTTCAAACTATTCTTTAATAGAATATGAAATTTTTCCATATATATTTATTCACTGAATAGGGTCCATGTTTCAATTTTCATAACCACAAGAGTTTTATAGACTGATTTTCTTATTTGACATATTTTATCAAGTATTTTTTCTACTTTCTACCGTTACTTTGAAACCATTCATTAATAAAATAAAAGATCTGCTTCGTGTATTCTCTCAAAAAATAGGGTTTAAACTTCAATTTTAATAACTATAGAGTCATATATACCGGTTTCTTTATTTTGATATATTTTTACCCATATTTAGCCAATTCTAGGTTACTTTAGAACCCTTCATTAATGAGATATCAAACTTTGCTTTGTGTATAAAATCAATAAATGGTGCTTAACTCTCATTTTTTTTTTTCATTAACTATAGGGTCATAGACCACTTTTCTCATTTTGGCATATTTCTATACATATTGACAACTTTCTAGGTAACTTTCAGTTTGTTCATTATAAAGAATGAATTTTGTCACATGCATAGACCAATTAAGTGGGACTTAGCCTCGTTTTTTTTATAACTATAGGAGTCCTGTCAACCACCTTTGTGATCTTGTCATATTTTTACATTTATTTAGCAATTATCTCGCATAACCACCAAATTATTATTAATAAAATATGAAACTTTACTTATTAATAAAATATGAAACTTTACCATTTAGACTCACTAATTTTCATAAACATAGATGTCTTATGGACCGTTTTTCTTATTTTAGCATTTTTTTTTACACGTGTTTAGCAAATTGATAGTCTAACTTTCAATTTCCAAACATTCACTAATAAAATATGAGACTTTGTCATATGTATATACTTAATAAGTGTTGCTTGAGCTCTTTTTTCTTAACTATAGTAGCCCTGTTGACCATATTTCTTATTTTGGCATATTTTATCACGTATTTCATAAGTTTCTATTGTAACTTCCAAACAATTCATTAATAAAATATGAAGCTTTTCTATGTATATATATTTTACTAAATGGGCCTTAACCCTTAAATTTCATAACTATTGGTGTTATATATACCGTTTTTCTTATTTTGGCATATTTTACACGTATTTAGTATGTGCCTTGCGTAATTTCTAGACTATTTGTTAATAACATATGAAACTTTGCTAGGTGTATACACTCACTAGATGGGGCTTAACCCTCAATTTTCATAGCTATAGGAGGCCTATAGACATTTTTTGGCATATTTTAATTAAATTTACTATTTAGTAGATTTCTAGTGTAACTTTCAAACCATTTAATAATTAACGTTGATACTATGTATGAACTCGGTAAGTGGGACATAACCGTCAATTTTCATAACTATATAAGTCCTATAGATAGTTTTTCTTATTTTGGCATATTTTTACATGTATTTAGGAATTTCTTAGTGTAACTCACAGACCATTCAATAAATATGAAACTTGGCCTCATGCTTGACTCTTAATTTTTATAACATGTGTTCTATTGACAACTTTTCTTACTTTGGTATATTTTTATATGTATTTAGCAAATTCCTAGCGTAACTTCCAAACCACTCATTAACAAAATATGGAACCTTGCCATATGTATGCACTCGTTATGTAGGACTAATATGGCTTAAGTTGCCCTAAATTTTCATAATGATTGGAGTCCTATTACTTTTCTGATTTTGGAATATTTGTAAATGTATTTTGCAAGTTTCTAGGGAAACTTCCATACCACTCATTAATAAATTATCAAAATTTGCAAAGCATAGATACTTAATAAATGGGGCTTCACTCTCAATTTTTATAACTATAGGAGTCCGATATATCACTTTTCTTATTTGACATTCTTTTACAAGTATTTAACAAATTTTTAGCATTACTTTCATTCCTATCATTCTTAAGACATGAAACTTTGCCACATGTATGTACTAACTAAATGGGTTTAATGCTTATTTTTCATAAAAACAGGAGTCATATAAACCGCTTTTCTTTTTTCCTTTTTTTTTTTTTTTTCATATTCTTACACGTATTTCATAAGTTTCTAGCAACACTTCAAAACTATTTATTAATAAACATGAAGCATTGCCATGTACACACTCACCAAATTGGACTTAATGCTCTCTATTCATATTTATAGGAGTCCTTTAGACATTTTTTTTTCTTATTTTAACATATTTTTACACATGTTTAGCAAATTTCTAACAAAGCTTCCAAACTGTTTAATTAATAAACTATGAAATTTTGCTATGTGAGTACGTGCACTAAATGAGACCTTTTGGCTACCTTGCCTAATCTGCATGGGAGAATCTAACTTCACGACAATGGCACAAAATGGGACCTTCTTATGTGTACATTCACTAAATTGGGACTTTCTAGTGATCCTGCCTAATATGCATGGGAGAACCTAGCTACACGACAATGACACAATCTGAATACAGTTTTTATGCCAACCTCTAGTTGGAGCACTATTTAAGTATCTATGTATCCAAATCACTATATTCCATTGGCTTGTCCATGGAGTAGGCAATAATTGGCTCACGACACGCACTAAGTGTGTTATGTCTAGTTTAGTTACTGTCAGATTATTCAGCTTTCCAAGCCTTTGATCCTCCTAAAGCTCCACAAAGTTTGATAGAAGCTTAGATTTCAAAATAATTGTAGCTCGACAGCTTAGCATGAATAACTGAAAGTATTTCTAGCATATACTTTTTCTGAGAAAAAGAGATTCCTGTCTTGAAGCTAGCCACTTCAATACCCAGAAAGCAGTGCAGACGTCTGTGGTCTTTTCTTCCTTCTTGTTGTGTCCTGCAATATGATTATAGCCATACAAGAAGGTGGTGATCTTATAGGTCATGAGTAGTTGTGCAGACAATGGAATAGCGAAAGGGGTTTACCACATACGGAAATAATAATTAAGCCTACTAGCAAACTTGATAGTCAAGAACCATATTGGAGTTTTGGAAGTAATAAGTGTGAAATATGATTCTGGAATTACCATGTCAGTAAATGATTCATAAGTTCGTAGGAATAATGTCTCAAAGATAAATGTTATTAGGTTTCTGTACTTAAAAAAATATGGTTTATGCACATAGGCAAACAAATGTCCACGAAATGTTTGGAACTTCATCATTTATCATTATCACAAGAATCACCAGATAGAGATATAGCAGATTTAACTTATAATTATGTCAGAATAAGGTATAGTTTGTACGATTGTTGCGAACAATATCCTGTTGAGGTTAATGGACTTCTCTTCCCCTATTATATGTTCTATATAGTCAGAAATAGTATGCTGTGATTGCAGGTAAAAACCCCGATGATCTCTAATCCCATGAGTAAGTTATGCATATTTTCCTAATTCCAAATACTTAAGTCTCTTGTTTTAGGAATTTCTTAAGTCTCTTGTTTTAGGAATTTTCATTATTTATAAATAAATTCATTTCAAGTATTATTATTATTATTATTATTATTATTTTTAATTTCCATACACTTTCGTAATGCATCTTATTTATCTCACCACACAATTTTAATTTTAGAAACTTCTAATAAACGACTAATTTGTTTGTACTTTCGCAATGTAATTCCTATACAAGTTCTCGTGAATTTTATAAGTACTTGTAGTTCCATAAACAACTTCATAACACTCATCGATAAGTTAACAGTCTATAGGCTACCCTTCTTTCTTATAATTTTTGTAACTAGGTTATTATAATATCATAAATAATTTCTTCAAGTTTTTAGTTCACTTCTCCTTCCTTTCAATTCAACTCTTTTTTTTCCCCTTCTCTTTCTATCTCTCTCTCTATGGGCTGGTCAAGGAAGACAAGAGAAAGGGAGAGTGAATAGAGGAAATGGTTGGGGGGAGTGAGGTTAAGGGGAGGCCTTCTCACTTGTCCTTTGTGTACATATACAAAAACACGCACTTCCTTATTATTTCTACACTTCCATGTTAGTTTGCATTAACAAATAATAATAATTAACATAATACTATTCTAACGGGATAGAGTTGGGTCCCTTTGGAAGGATTTGGAGTTGAACCCTTCCCATTATATTTCGATAATGGATACATCCTTTACCATGATCCACTTTAAAGTATCCGAAAATTGAAAATTAAGTTTTTAAATCTTTTTATCTATGCATCAAGTGGGTACAAAATGAACAGTATGTATAACGAGATGGTTAGTTTAATGGTATAGAATGTTCAAAATTAAAAGTTTGTGTCTTAGAGTTTAAATATTCAAATCACGATAAAAATTACTGATCAACAAATTTTTTGCCCTAAAGTATCGATCATTGCAAAATGCTATTTTCAATCCTTCATTTCGTTTCTACTTGATTCATGAGAAAAAAAAAATAGATTTTTTGTTTTTAGACACTTTAAAATAGTGTATGAATCGTTTAAGGTTGATTATGAATGGGAAGGATTACGATCCAAACTTTTTTGAAGGGCCCTAGGCTATCTCCTATTATAACAATTATGTCAGTAATATACTAATATGTTATTAAAATAATATTATAATATAATTTATTTATTGAGATAGACTTGGCTTCTTCCATAAAGATTTGAAGTTAGTCCTTCTCATTAGAATTTGATGGTATGGGATCTGTCCTAATGATCCACTCCCTTGAAGTTGATCCATATTATTTAAAGTTACTAAAAACGAAAAAAACAAGCATCTTAAAGTTTTTTTTTTTGGTCCATGCAACAAATTGTCACAAAACTGGCAGCTGAAAATGGTATTTTGGTTAGATATATACTTTATGGCATAGAAATTTTTGATCCAATTATTTGGTCTTGATCGAAACATTTAAAAACATTTGCACAACAATTTTTTTGGATTTGCTGTTCTGTACTCTAATCTAACCAACTCGCCATTTAGAACTGTCTGCCTTTTCAAAGCTCGGGAAAAAAGGTTTTAAAAACTTGCACGTGAAATTTTGGATTATAGACACTTTAGTTAGCATAGATCCACTTTAACAGAGTTGATCTTCTTTGCGCCAAACACTGAATATGGATGGGAAGGATTTGGTTCCAAATCCTATTGGAATGATTCAAGTCTAACTTTTTATTTATTTACCAGTATTATTTTCTGGATATTACAGTAACCGGAAGTAGATCTGTAGAGATTTTTTTAATTAGTAATCGCTATGCATTGCATGCTGTATTTCATGGAGATGAAGCGAACATTTCAGAATCTGTAGTGGTCTTTCTTTGCTCTACACCATTATATATATCTGTAAGTCTGTAGTGCTACCAATTTTCTTATCTCATAATATTTGCAGGCCTTGTCACATAGTGTACGAGACCATCTAATTGAGAGATGGCATGATACTCAGCAATACTTCAAGAGAAAGGATCCAAAAAGGCTTTACTTCCTTTCTCTGGAGTTCCTTATGGGTATCACCAATGATCTCTCTACTTGCTCATCTTCTCCCTTGTTAAATTTAGCTTTGTAGCTTTGCAGCTAATTATTCATTTTTTCTGCAGTTCTTTTTGAACGTGCTATTAGCCTATTATCAAATAACCACATGATTCTTGGTTGACCTTTGAGTTACTTGAATCCTTCTTTATTTCTAATATGAAATTGTTTGAGTGCTTTGTAGTATAATTATTCAATTAGAGACTCTAATAAGATAAGCTTCTTTTTTATTTTTGTCTTACCTTGTTTTTTAATTATAATCTGAGTAAAATGGATAACTCCCATTCTGTCCCTTAACTATGGAACTAACATGTTTGAAAACTGAAACCTCCGACTCCCTTTACAAGCAAACACTTTTCAAGATGATAATTCTTCAATTACTCTTTATTATATCCTTATTAGAGTTGAATACTAGTGATGTCGCATTTTCTCCAAATTTCTTGTTGTTATTGATCTTTGTCAAGTTTCTTAATGTTAAGAATCTGCCCAAGTTTAGAAGTGGTTGCACACACTTAGTGATTTGCTAAACATTATCTTTGCATTTCTGTTAATTGGTTAAAGGGTTGCTTTTCACAGAGGCTGACCTATCCACCTATATCTCCTGAAAGAACTAGTGGGTAGATTTGTCCATTCATATCATACTATTACAAATGGTGGGGAATGGCCTCTTCTTATGCAAAAAAGAAAAAAAAAAGAAAAATGATGGGGATTGGTGATCCACTGCATATGGCCTCAAAAGTTTAACAATGGAAGGTAATGCTGATAAAGGTGAAGCTCCTATGAAGAATGAACAAATTTTATATGCAAATTAAAGCTCTAAATTTAAATATCACATATTGGTTATACGTTAAAAAAACTGAGAACAATCAACCTTTTTGGACTACTGAAATCAGAGAGCAAATAAGTTACCATTTGCCTAGAACATGTTGTCAATGGTTCTAAAAGATGAATCTCTGAGTCTACTATGGTCTGTTTTCCTGGAATGACAATGCTCAGTAGGGATGATATCAAAGTAACTTTCATGTTTTTTTAAAACTTTACGTGCAGAATACTAAAATTAAAGGTTTCCAGAAAAGGGATATACAAGTGAAATTGATAATGTGTGGTGATAAATTGATAATTGAAGGAAATGCATTTCTTTCTCTCCTGTAAATTTGTGTTCACTTTGTTAAGGGCCTCAATGGCATTCTTCTAGTCCAGATCCACATTCACAACACCGAGGCATTCATCGGAGTCCATAGGCAGCTAAATTGTGAAACTGTGCAATTTAGGCTATTTTAGCAATGGCTATTACAATTGCTAATATATTATATTATATTGTATTGGCTTCTAGACTGTGGAACTGCCATTTTCTTTTCTGCTGAGAGCCTAAACTGTGTGTCTGGAATTTTTCAGGGCGTTCTCTATCAAACAGTGTTATTAACTTAGGTATAAGGGACCAATATGCAGATGCTCTAAATCAACTTGGCTTCGAGTTTGAAGTATTGGCTGAACAGGTTAGAAGAACTCTTAATACCCTTTGTGGATTAGCAGGGTACTCTACAGGTTAGAAGAACAGTCTCTTGATGGTTTATAAATTAGCAGGGTACTCTATAAGTTGCTTGGGGTGCTCAAAATCGTTAACTCTTTACTAGTTCCAGTCGTGCATGCTACGGTTTACAAATTATCAGGGATCATTCCTCTTATATAGTACTTGGATACTATTGATACTTTCTCTTGCCTGTACACATTTTTTTTTTTGTTTTACCCTCATATCTATAAGAATTTCACGTGTTGATCGTACTTGTATATGTTACTGCCTAAGTAGCTGTCAATGGTCAGAAAACAAACCGTTCATAGTATTATTCTCAAAATGAGATCCTATTATTATTGTTGATAACTGAAGTGAGATGGAAGCTAAAAATATGTTCAGCACAACGTGTTGTGAAATTCATATGTATGAATAATGTCATCTACTTCAGCTTGTATTAATTTCAAATACAAGATCATAGTTCCAAGTCAGCATTCACGGTTTTGTGAGTGTGTGTGTGTGTGTGTGTGTGGTGAGGAGAGGTTTTTTTTTTTTTTTTGGGTGGGGTTTGCTCTCCCTAAAACTCTCAGCAGACTTGTGCAGGGATTAAGGATTAATTCATTAATAAAACATGAGTTATTTACTTTAGGAATACAAACTATTGGGTGTTGTTACCATAAATTTTCACTCATATATTAAAATTTTGCAAAATAAATTTTACTCTGGTGAGAGAATTCTTAATCCTTCTCCTGAAGTTTGAACTTGTTATGCTCTGTATGCAAACAATGCATAAAAGAGTTTTCTTACTTTAATACTTATTATGTTTATGAAAATGACAAATATCTGTGACTTCCAAATTCTAAAGATTGCACGCTTTCAAGTTGTTTTTCTCAATCTCAATGAAAGTTGAATTACTAACGGGACTAACTGATAGAATCTGTAGTAACAGATGATAAATAAAGAGCGAAAAGTATTCCAGTATGGTACGTAATGTACTACTTGATTGCAGTCGCATATATATTCACATGTTCTTTTGAAGTGACTTGGTTTTTGCTGGTACACTTGCATTTCATTTGCTCACATTCAGTGTTGAAAAAAGTGCCTAAAAGCTGTGTTTAGCAATTCTAGAAGTGGAAGCGGGCCTGGGCCACTTTGCTTTAGCCCAAAGCAGAAGGAAAAAAGCGTGCCACTTCCTTGCTTTTGTAGAAGCACCGAAAAGAGCTTAAAAGCAGCCCAAAGCACTTAAACAGGCTTCGACCCACTTTTAGAAAAGAATCTTTTGATCTAAAAATAGGAAACAAAGCTGCTTTGGCATTAAGATCTGTCCCCCTTTCAGCCATGGTATTCTTATCCCCAAAAGCCTAGCATCATTGTTCTTTCTGCAAGCCATCTAGCAGCCAGCAGCGGTAAGAAGAACGTTCCACTTGACAATGAGGATAGCAATGGCGACACAGGAGGATGAGATTTTGCTGCTTGGCAATACTTTTGATGATGACAGTTGGTCTTTTGGGTTCTGACTTTTAGGCTATGACTTTTTATTTCTGATATTAGTTTTTGGACTTTAATGCTTATCGATTAGGCTGTAGATGTTTGTAACTTATTATCTTACTATGCTTAGGTATCTCAATATTTCAGTATGCTGCATAGTTGCTTTTAGTTTATGACTAATGATTATGAATATTTTGGAACGTGATTCTATGGTGCCATTTATAATTTTTCCGGCTTTTGGCATTGGCACTTTTTGCCATCTTAAGCCCAACTAAAGCTGTAAAGGCTGAAGCAGTGACTCGCCACTTCACTATGCTTTCCATTTTCCCCAACCATACTCTGTTTGAAGTTTCAGGGGGTTCTGTAAAATAGCAGACTTCCGCTTGTATATTTAATACTTCTTAAGAAGTTGGAAACTCTAATTAATGAGGAAGTTTTTGTTGTTATTGTTGTTATTTTTTTTTACAATTATATTAGAAAAATGGTGATTCAATTTCCGTATAAGTATGCTAAATGTTCAATCTACTCCAGGAAGGGGATGCAGCGCTAGGTAATGGTGGTCTTGCTCGTCTTTCTGCTTGTCAGATGGATTCTTTAGCCACAATGGACTTACCTGCTTGGGGGTAAGTTTTATTTCCAGTCTTGTTAAAATTTTTTGGTCAACCTGTTGAGTTCTGGATATATGCTCTGTGGAGACACTGATGAAGTATGATATAGTTCTATCCTATGTGGCAATTGTAACTGGTGTATTGGGTGTATGGGGTGTTGGGTCCAAGCCCAGGAAGTATCAGTTTCTTTCTTTTGAATATAGCATACACTAAACTGAATATGCAGTGGATAGATAACTAGTAGATACGTGGAGTCCCTGTTAAGATTTAACGCAAAAGGAGTTCATTTTGCAGTTATGGACTACGTTATCAATATGGCTTGTTCCGCCAGGTCATATTGGATGGATTTCAACATGAACAGCCTGACTATTGGCTGAATTTTGGAAACCCATGGGAAATAGAGCGTGTTCATGTTTCTTATGCAGTTAAGGTATTCATATTAGTCTTATTTCTCTCTGTTTCATTTACTTGTATACAAGTGGTCTTACAACTAGTTCATTTCCATGTTGTGGTCTCATGAATGCACTAGTTCTACGGGACTGTTGAAGAAAAACATTTGAACGGGAAAAAACACAAAGTTTGGATTCCTGGAGAGATGGTATTGTGTTATTCATGGTTGTTGTTATACCATAATTCCTCATCTTTGAAAAATTGGACTCTTTTTCTTAAAAATCAACTTTCTTGAATATTTATGCTTTCAGCTACTATTCATTTATATTCTTGCTAGGTTGAAGCTGTTGCTTATGATAACCCAATACCAGGTTATGGGACAAGGAATACGATCAATCTACGCCTATGGGCAGCGAAACCTAATGACCAGTATGATATGGTAGGCACTCAAAATTATTGCTTCTTCAGAATTATTGTTTCTTTATAGACTCCAACTTTCAATATGGAGAACTGTTGTTTTGAACATTGCTTTCTGCTTGTTCATTCTCTAGTTACCCCGATCTAGATTTATATTTTTCACATTAGCATTAGCTTTTATTCCTAACAATCATTTCAATGAAACAATATAGTCTGTATCATTATTAGTAATAACTTCAAATGAAGGTTCTAAATATCTGCTGATACTGAATTGGATTTTGAGGAATACGCGATATGCTCTATAATATCGGTAAGATATTACCGATATTTTAGATATATCAATACAATATGCCTGATATTGCCAATTTTGGTAGCATAAGTTATAGGCCGATACTAATACTGATTCTACTATTTAAACCTTGCTTCAAATCATTCATCGGTATTGTTGGGATGGGTATGACAGGAATAAGCAAGCTTTGGGGGGGGGGGGGGGGGGGGGGGGAGGTTGCTACTATATTTTAAGTTAGTTAATAAATTAATAGAGTTGTTTATGTGGTGGAGAATAAAGCAACTATAGAAATCAAAACCACACATGGTTCGGAAAATTTTTTCTACGTCCACTCTTCCTCTCAATAGAGGGAATTCCACTACCGGTGAAAGAAATTCTAGATCACAAGTCTGATCTAGTAGATACAAGACTGAATCCTAATCTATCCAACTAGTCATCTCATACAAAGTATAATCCTAGCGTCTAGCTAGTGTTTCTTAAATACCCCTGCTTTGAATGCACCCATACACCCTTAATCATACAGATTATAAACCTCAATTACACCTGCATAAGTTGGCCGTAAACCAATCACATGTATTATTTGAGATTACAACCCAAATATCAATTAATTGCAAAGGGAAAGATCTTATAGTATTTGTAGATATGTTTTTTGAAGATAAAGATTGAAACTTGATGATGTCAATGAAGTTTCCGATCTGACTGTTGTACTTCTCAAAGATCATGATTGGAAGATTTTGAGCTCCTTTGATGGTGCCTAGATGACAAAGAAGCTCTCTTGAATTCACCAAACATTTTGCCTTTATCCTTAAAGTTCTTCTCGGAAAAAATTCACCAATTTATAGATATGCTCCCATCCATTAGGGATCTAAAACGTAGAAGGAATAGGGTAAGAAATCTCATCCATTGTTTCTAAATCAAATCATTTAGCCACCTACCATGTTAAGGACTCGCAGAAACCCTTTCCAAATAAATATCTCAATAATTGCATCAAAAACTCCATATCCGCACGTTGTTATTGAAATGTCTATGGTAGCATCGACGGTCTGCATCAATAGCTCTGCGTAGGTTAACCCCCCGTCGATAGCCACATTGACCGCATGTGCCAATCAAAATCAAGTGCGTTGTTAATGGCACTGTATTTGCCATCGACCACGACGCACAATCATCATATTCCAGCTACTTTCCAACTTTTAATGATCATAACTTTCACCTTGAGTTTCGTTTTTGCTGATTTTAGTATCGTTTTGAAGGTGGTTCTAAACTCTATAATTTTCTGGTAGATTCCATTTAGTAATTCAAGTTATAGTTTTGCCAAATGCAGCCTTGAAGTAGCATCAATTCAACTTATTGATATTGGACCTGTGGGTGGTATCGGTCATAGTGAGTACATCCATGAAACATGAACATACTTTACCAAATATGTCATACTACAAATCAAGGTCATGTATGGAAAAAATCCAAATATCATTTTTTCTTTGATAATGAGGCCATATTCTGATTAACTTTTCTAAATTTAATCGCCTGATCAACATTAGTAGGACTTGAACCTAGAACTTTGCTCTAGGGAGCAAAGGGTGTTACCATGGGGTTAACTCGCTTTCACTTCACTGATACCGGATACCTAAAAATCCAATACTATGATACATGTTCCATAGGCTGATAATGTCGATAATAAGATTATACCTACCTCCTTAGGAAACAGGATAAAATGCTAGTAGTTTGCTCAAACGTCTGCTTGTCTCACTTAAATTTTATTAAATATAACATCTGTTCTATATGGACATTATAATATTGGTATGGATATGATGATTATATTTTTTGAATTTTAATATTGCCGACATTATACATCCGATGTGGCTGATTCCGATATTGTAAACCATCGGTCGATATTGATTATGAGGTTTTAAGCCTTATTGTAGTGAGTTAAGAAGGAATCTCTGAAGACCATTGTTAAATATTGATTACTAAATTGGGTCATGCCTGGAATTCTAGCACCATGTTTAAGGATAATTACAGATAAAGTTGTTGAAGAAAGACCAGGGAATTAAACATGATAACCTCATAACATTACACTAAATGAGATGGGTGAATATATGCCAAATTGTGGCAAAATGGGAGCATTTTGAAAATACTCGTTGAAATATATTTTCCTTACTAGCATCATTAGAACAGACCTACTAGATATTTGCAAGCCAAGTCACTTGTAATTTTTTTAAATTATACTCAATTTTTAGAATGAATATTTTGTTTTTGTGTATATATGTCATTGTCATATCTTCAATGCTACTTAACTGTCATAAAACTTTATGACAGCGGACGAAAGTGATTTAGAATTTGTGGTGGGGAATTGAGATAAAAATTCGGATTTGGGGATAAATTAGGGTTTGGACCTCATGCTTAGGCGAATCACACGCCCACTATCTCACGAATCACTCGAGAGAAAGATTTGGCAAAAGCAAATCATATGCTCTCATTTTCATAAATCATATCCCACTCTATATTCTCCAATTAGAGTTTTACAAAGTATATATATAGAAAATCCTAATGCAAAAAGATAATAATAATTCTAACCAAATTCCTAATCCAATCTAATTAAATCTAACTAAATAATTAATTTGATCTCTTTCAATTCTCTCGCACTTAGAAATATTCACCACCCAGTGAATGTCGACAAGAAGAAAATCAAGTACGGCCAAATGAAATTGGTCAATTTTTTCGAGATCTGGTAATCTTTCCACTGAACTAAGTATAAGAAAGTCGAACAAATCTATAGCCAAATATATAATGTCTTATATTTCAATGGTGACGATAGTAACAATTGTGGAAGGTCTGGAAATAAGTCGAAATCTGTTGTTTCTGTAAAAAATGCAGAATTTGGAATGTGCTAGAGAGTCAATGAAAATATGATTCTCATGAATAGGGCTATTGAATGTTTCTGTAGTTGGGTCTGGCAGAAAAATTGGATCAATAACTTCTGGATCTGTAATGGGCTTTGTTCTCACCTCTAACATAATCACCTAAATTCTTGGAAGCTGATGTGTCGATATTTGGACTCTTCAAAGAGCACTGATATTTATAATGCCAAAATTATCTACATGTCGAACATTTGATGGAAGGACACTAATGAGCCGAGTGTCTGTATCCTTCACATTTAGAGCACTGTTTAAAGATAAGACGCAGAGCATACCGTGCACGAAGAAAAAACTGCAAATTATTCCAAGTTGGATGAGATTTATAGTTGTTGAGATATCAATCAGAATATTCTCCAACCAACTTCAATTTAGCATAGTTGTATTCCTGCTCTGAAGTCAAAGGAAAGTAACGAAAAAATTGCTCTCTCAATTTTCATAACCATTATGATCATTATAACCATGAAAATAAGGGACTGCATCATATATATCATACTCCACTTGCTTGAAATCGGTATCAGTGTTGATGTATTTATCATAAAATATGAATTTCATAATTCCAAAATTTTTAAAGTAAGTTCAGAAAACATCAGAATTGGAATGTGTCGATTATACCTCGAATTTGATGCGTACCGGGGTTCAAAACGGCTTCAAAATCACTCTCAAACTCTTAACGAGTCTGTTTGGCCTTAACGGGTCTGTTGAATTTTAGTTCGGATTGGCTTGAAATCCGATTTGTTTGGACTGATCCAAGTTCTTGTTGGATTTGAATTTGCTTCTGGGTCGATTGCAGACCCAAAATCACGTTCTGTTTCAATCCTGAACGAAGATCAACTCTTTGTTCTTCGATGGTTGGAAATGGAGTAATCAACACTTGGTGAAGCTCTATCTTGATGACTGACGGCGATGGGGGAGGAGAATCAGTTCGAAGTTGGGTGTTGGGACTGCGGGGAAAAAGGAACGGTGGTGTTGTTGCTGAAGTCGGAAGAGGCGTAGGGGCTGCAGGTGTAGCTTTGTTGCTGCTGTTGTTGTTGAGTTTGTTGTTGTTGTTGTTGGAGGAGTTGAGGGTTGCCGTGGGTCCCAATGACAAGGAAGATGATCGGTGAAATTGATGGAGTTGTGGCTGTTTGTTGAGGAAGAAGGGGGATAGGAGTGGCTGCTCGATGAGAGAAGAGAAGGGAAAAGCTGTGTGTGTTTTTTTTTCCTCTTCTTCTCTTCTAGTGCTGCTTCTCCCTTCTCTGTTCTTTTACTTTCTTTTCTTTTTCTTTTTTTTTTTCCTCTGGTTCTCTCTTCTTTTTTTTTTTTTTTTTTCTCAATTTTTGTTTTTCTGATTTTTCTTTTTTGATTTTTTTCTCAAATCTAAAACACAAAAAAAATAAATAAAAAAGATGGAAGAAGAAGATGGCGGAATTGGACTCTGATACCTGAAGATATCTCTGATGCCAATTTGACTGTGGACGGAAGCGATTTAGGGTTTGTGGTGGGGAATTTGAATAAAAATTAGGGTTCGGGGATAAGTTAGGGTTTGGACCTCACGCCCAGGCGAATCACACGCCTATTCTCTCACGAATCACTCGAGGGAAAGATTTGGTAAAAGCAAATCACATGCTCTCAATTTCATAAATTATATCTCACTCTAAATTCTTCAATTAGGGTTTTACAAACCATATATATATAGAAAATCTTAATGCAAAAATATAATAACAAATCTAACCAAATCCTTAATCCAATCTAATCAAATATAACTAAATAACTAATTTTATCTCTATCACTTTATCTGCTTCTTGATGCAAAATATATTGTTGATTTTCACTACATGTGTATGTTGATGAAGATGGCAACACACTGCTAGATTGGAAGTTAGACAACATGCCTGAGATTTTGGCAAAAAATAATTTATCATTGCATTCTATATTATATTTCTAGTTATCATTTCTATTTATATACCATCTGGTTCCCACATAGGAAAATTTTTAATTTTCTAAATTATTTTTTATGCCGATTCATGCAGTTCCAGGGCAACACGTGAAATGAAGATTAGGGAGCGTGCCAGATGGAAGGAGTAATGATATCTTAGTCGAAGGATCTGGTTGGTGCTTAGGTCTTGGTCTGAACCAGACTGACCCTGGATTATGTAACTAAAAGTCTAAAATAAAACTAAAATGAGTTAGTTTCTAATTTAGTAGTCATTATGAGGAATGGATCAATCTTCGCAAACTGCCTCACCTACAAGACTGATCTTAGAAATTGTAGCTTGGAGCTACACCATCAGGTCCTGGGATTAGTCAAAGCCATTTCAGATTCAATCAGGGAATAGTCACAACAGATGATATCTATAGTTTTAAGTATCAGCTGATGCTGGTAGTATCGGTCATATTCCATTAGATTTTAATCATTACAGTTCAATCTGAAAAGTACTAGAACTGCCAATAATTTGACGCAAAATTGCTGAAAAACCTAATACAGATACTACTGAAGTCAAACCAAAATCATGGCTAATTCCATGATTTTAGCTTCTTGACATTCACTTGCCATTTGGATGTTTGGTGTGGTCTAGCACATGACTTGCCTGTCGTGAGTGTGCCGTAAAGATGGGGGGTAGCAATGTGAAAAAAAAAACAATAATCTGGTCCAAATATGATTTTGACTCTGTTTTTTGACAAGGATGTATGATATACACCATTTAAATGTATACGACTATGCCAATATTAAAGATCTGAAATGAGATATATACATCTGAATATGTCAAATATGTTCATATACATGGATATTTATTGATAACCAATATTATATGATGCAACATCAATGGGCATCTCGATTAAAAACAGGCAAGATGCCATCTGATGTATATTTATTATTTTAATATTCAAAAGACCAAGGTTTTAACCCAACTTTCTAATCCTTTAGATTTGCATCTGAGTACTATTTCCCATGTAACTGTGATCCATCCTAAGCTGATTTCTTTTTCTTTTTCTTTTTCTTTTTTTCGTGGATGTCTTGTATGTGCATTTGTATTAGCTGAGAGAACAAACATAAATATCATAACACCTCTATCTTCTAAGTATCACACTAAGCCGTAACGGGCAATCAGAATACATCCTGATATGTTCCAGCTCCCTAGAACTGCTAGGGCACAGAAGTTGTGTTACACTTAAATTTTGCTATACTTTTCTTATATCTGGGTAGTGCTATAGTTAACTACAGTTGAAGAGCTGTATTTTTTTCTTTTGGTGCAAGTTATCTATTAAGCTTGCATGTCTGTTTAAGGAACCTCATGATTCGTTTTTTAGTTACTTGGTTGTCTAGATAAACTTGGGGCTAATATTTCTTTGTAGTGATTGTTGTATTTCTTCCGTTAATATTAATACACATTAGCTTGTTTTAACATTACAACCTGCATAGGTATCCTTTAGGATCACCTTCTATCAAGAGGTGGTGGAGCTGAATGGAGAAATAGGATATCTGTATCTGTTATTGTTGATGTGACGATGTGCCCTCTAGTGAGACTCCTTGGGGGAGGGAAAGTCAAGCTGTATGTGTTCAATTAAGCAAGAAGCTTATAAGTTATATCTAACTTCTTATGGATGCATTTATCTAATCGGATCCTTCTCATATTATTGCCATTCATTGATTTCAAGATTCTTATTAAGCTCCCTCATTTTATGGTTATGTTTCTTAGTTTACAATTTGAACCCCAAAGCATGGCTAGTCACATTCTGGTGACATAAATCTTCACTTCAATTACATGGGTAGTCTGTGCAGTCCAGAAAAACTTGTCAACTTTAGCCTTCTTCTTTGATTGTATGAATGACATCTTGCTCAATCGTGCCTTCAACATGAATGATTTAACCCTAAGTATTGTCACCTGTAGATTTTTCTTGGCCATCAATGTTAACTAAATCCTAACTTTGTCTTAGAATTTGATTCAAGACACATTGCTTATGTTGTATGTTTTTGTCCTCTTTACACTCCCCTAGCCCCACCCACCCACTGACATCCCCACCAATGTTTAAAATAGTGATAACGGTAACATAACGTTTTGCCTTTGTTAGGTTATGTCGCATATAACGTAACGCATAACGAAGGTTATGTAATTTTCTATTTTTTTAATAAAATAAATATAAAACTATATAAAATAATTTTTATTAATTGAAAAATAAATTTAAAATATCTAGAAAAAGAATATAAAACTATTTTGTAATGCATAATCTATCCTAAATTTATATTAAGTTTTACAATAATTTTTACATTTATCTTCATAAATTATATTAAATCTGCAACTATAATCCTAGTCATCATTTAAACATGAAAGCAAAATTCTAATTTTTTATTTCAATTCTGGTTATTATCATTGTTGTAATTTATATTTTGTAATGTTCAATTTATCTTATTTGTAATTGTTGATTTTAATTCAGTTAAAAATTCAATAGAATCAACAAGAACTATATTGCAGCAACCGAATAGGAATTATAATAATCGAATAAGGAAACAATCGCAAAATAATAAGTTAGCAATTACACAAGCAATCAAACATCAATAACTAATCAAGTAAGAAAATTACAGCAATTTGCTAATAATCAACAATAATATATATATTACTAAAAAAAATAATTGTAAATAACGCAACATAACGTAATTTAACGTAACTTAACGCAATATAATGTAAAATAACATAAGAAACATACTATTATGGTGCACTGAGTTATTTCCAGCCGTTACGTAGCGCTGGGACTCGTTAGGTTACGTAACACAATATAACGGGTTTCATAACGCGTTATTTTCAACATTGACCCCCCCACCCCACCCACTCACACACACACACACATCCCCACCCCACCCCACCATACACACAATCCTTTACCACCTGAAATATGCCTTAAGGGAACCTATCTATTTTAGAATTAATCCTTTCCTTAAGTAGGCCAAAACAAACAGCCAACCCTTTACCACCTGAGGGTGCCTTGCTATTTGGGAGTCTTTCTTTAGCCTCATTATCAATATGATATTATTAGCTAGCAACATACACAACAGGCCTTTGTCTGCAAAATGCCTTGTAGGTTCATCCAAAATGGAAACAAAATGATATGGGTTGGTGCTGACATTTGGTATGGACAAGGAATGGTTGTGTAATTCCTTTTGTTCTTGCACATCCTTCATATACAAACTTTCAGCTGGACTACTAGGGACAGAAGGTTATAGGCTGTGTTTTCTGCATCATCATATAAGCCATTTCTCATTAAGATGGGGTCGGTTGTGGAGGAAGGTTTCTTGAACAATTTGGCAAAGTTCTACAGCTGACTGACGACCTCAATCCTCTCATAACTAGCTCCAATTTCCTTGCTGAAGAAACTATGGACAAGAGAGAGGCTTTTTATAATCCAATAGGACAAGCTGCCCTCCAAATTCTTCTGGACTTGGAAAAAACATTTAGGAGGGGAAAAATGATATATTTGCTATAGGGAAGTGCAAGTGCATTCATCTCCTGAGCACACATAAAACCAAGAGTCAAACAAAACACATTTCCCTATAGGCTGTGGTTTTTGTATCACCGGCAAATCAGAATGTTGTTTTGTCATTTCAACTGTTACATATTATTGTAACGTAGTCTGGAAAGCCAACTGTTACAACTCTCCGTATAGCATAGCGTTTGGATTAAACTGTTATTATTCTTGCCATTGTGTCTTGTAGGTTTGAGCTTATTCCTTTTTTGGCAAATTCTGCTATACTCTTTGAATTCTGGTTCCAAGATGCATAAGCTTTTTGTATAAGAATGTTAGTGAAATGTTTAGCTTCCATATAATGCTTAAGTTTGATTTCTTTTTGACAGGAAGCATTTAACACAGGAGACTACATCAATGCAGTTATTAACAGGCAGAGAGCTGAAACAATTAGCAGTGTACTATATCCTGATGATCGGTCTTATCAGGTTTACATTGCTCTATGTCCACACTGGACTGCATGCTACCTCCCTCTCTCTTGCATGACTGTACATACATGTATAGTTATATACTTATTGTTGTATATATGTGCAAGTATGTGTCTATATTATATCAAAGTTGAAATGTATTGAAAATCAGAAGCGCAAAAGATATGCCTGAACTTGTTGGACTTGTAGCTGAATAATACTGTTTCATTGCAGTGTTACGTAAGCTATGACTCTTAAATAGTATCTCAGTTCTTTAGGTCTTAGTTCTTTAGTTTAAGATATTTTATTGAGAGGCTATTATCATTGTAACATCTAATATTCCTCATCATTGAAATTTAATTATTTCTGAAATAATATATGTTTTTATGGTATATAATCTCTTAGGAAAGATCCATCATCTTTTCTCCAAGTTATTTTTCCATGTTAGAAAAAGTTGGCTGATGTTTGTAGCAACTCCCTTATGTGTCATAGTTTCCTCAGCCAGGAACTTAGCACTAATCAAGAAATGGTGCCATCAGGTTGATAATCAATCATAAATTGTAGTCAATTTTTTCATGGTGCATTCTGCTCCATGGCGTACTGCTTTTTGATTAGAGAAGACTTCCACGGTATAGCATGTGCTTAAAAGTAGCCTGGCTACAAATATGTAGATATGCATGTACACACATCTCTCTCTTCTTCCACATGTGCGTCTGTGCCTACACTCAGGTGCATGCCTGTGTACTGATTAGCAACATGGGCTTGTCCTATGACACCATATAAAATGTACTGATTAAAGTTATATATTTTACATGCATTTTGTTATATGAGAAAAATAAATTTCATCTTTAGGGTGAAAAGTTCTGTGTTCAGCTTTATGCATTCTTTTCATATATGGAGAAAAATGATTCTTTTCCCCTGAATCTTGGAGTTCAATCTTTTATTCTCGGTTTGTTTATATGATTTTTTTCCGCATACTTTTTTGGCATTCATGCATCTAGTTCTGATGGTCTGGGTTGAAACATTTTTTGTTGCATCTATAAATCTTATGTATCAATGATTTGTAATGCATTTTATTGTTGCAATTAATTTTTTAAAAACATTAATTTATTGGTGTAACATCTCTGAAAAGTTGTGTGTTCAGCTTTATGCATTCTTTTCATATATGGAGAAAAATGTTTTTTTCCCCCTGAATCTTAGAGTTCAATTTTTTATTCTCGTTTGGCTTATATTATTTTTTTTTTCTACATACTTTTTGGCATTCATGCATCTAGTTCTGATGGTCTGGGTTGAAACATTTTTTATTGCATCTATAAATCCTATGTATCAAAGATTTGTAATGCATTTGATTGTTGCAATTAGTTTTTTAGTTAATTCATTGGTGTAACATCTCTGTTGTGTGTTTGCATTGTAGGGCAAGGAGCTAAGGTTGAAGCAACAGTACTTTTTCGTCTCAGCTTCTCTTCAAGACATTATTAGGAGATATAAAGATTCTCACTGTAACTTTGACCAATTCCCTGACAAGGTTTCTTCATTATGTTCAACTTGCATTTAGCTTATATTATATGCAATTATACCATAATGCTGTGGTATCTTATGTTTCACTTCAACATTTAGCTTCCAGTATCTTGCAGGTGGCTTTGCAGCTAAATGATACTCACCCCTCCCTCGCAATTCCTGAGGTTATGAGGGTTCTTGTTGATGAAGAACTTCTTGATTGGCAACAATCATGGGATATTGTATGCAAAATCTTTTCCTTCACTGCTCTCACAGTAGCTCCTGAAGGACTAGAAAAAATCCCAGTTGATTTACTGAGTAGCCTTCTTCCACGACATTTGCAAGTGAGTTCCAAGGGAGTTTCTTTATATCTACGTTGTGTTGTTGCTTTCAGCAGCTTGGTTTATACTCAATAGTCTGCATAAATTTGATTAGTGATTCTTATCATCCTCGCTGACATTTGAAACGAACTTGGTAATGCACGTGTAATGATTAATTGTTGTTTTCCTGGATATTTTTAACTAGCAAACTGTTTAATGTGCGTGTGATGTGAGAAGGAACAATTTTTGTTTAGTATATGATATGCTGGTGTCGTGTCAATTTTTTGAGGCTTCCAATCAACCAAATACCTCTGACCTTTTGAAAATCCTTTTCGATGAAGGAGAGGTTTATGTTCATTATATGATAAATTATATGATAGTGTCCTATTATCAAGTTTATAAACCTTACAACGCAATGAAACACTTTTATATCCCTTTTAATGAGGGGGGAAGAGTCAGGGGCACTATAATTATTACATGACACATATGTTGTCTTTATTATCGATTTTTTTCATAACTTCCAATAATAATTGTGGACGTTAGCCATTATATCCTTCTTTATGAGGAGGGAAGAGACACGTTAATTATATGATACGTGATAGCGTCCTGTTGTCCAGAAATATTTTTCTTAATGGTGGTTCACATCAATGTCAACTTGGTTAAGCATCAGGAAAGGGGGGAGCAAGGAGGGAGAAACTTATGTTTATTACATGACATATGATATGCTCTATTATTAGTTGTAGCAATGAAATATTTTGACCTTTACATCCTTCTTGATGCTGTCTTACACTTAGTTAAGTTACCAGAATGGCTTTTTATTATATGTAATTTTATTATGTATGATATTATAAAACATTGGTGGTGAAGAAACATAAACTGCTAAATTATATCATGAAAATAGTGTTCTACATGAGATCTTTCTAAGTGTAAATTAACCAAGATGTACTCATTCATGGACTTGCTGAGTACCTAACAAAATGTTCTGCTCAATCTTATTCATTTTCTATGGACCAAAACAAGTTAATTTTTGTTTTTGTTATTTTCCTTAGAGGTGAAATCATTTGACAACTGTGCCATTGAACTTGTTTATTTCGGCACTAATAAAAGTACACCATGCCATTTCCAAATCCTTGGATTCTATTTCTTTAATTCTAGGAGAATTAGCTATCAAATAAGTTGTGTAACTTCTGCAGAAGTCACCCGTTATTTGCCTTGTAGCAAGCTTAAATATAACTGAAAGAGTATCCCATTACCTAGCTTTAGGGTTACTGTTATTGCATCTGTATTTGTTCCTTTTTCTATATTAATATGATGTATTTTATGGTTGGAAACTTCTACATAGTTTTTCATAGTACTGATCTCCTAGGTTGTGATGGGGTCTACACAAATTAATTTGCCTTCATGCTTGTCTTGCAATGGTTTTGAGTGGACCTTAAGGGTGTGTTCAGATGTCTATCATTATCATAAAAATATGTGAGTTCAGGTGTATTTTGAAGAAAAGGTATTCGTATATTTTCAAGGTGAGTGTTTAGATTGACAAGAATATAGAAATCTCCTAAAGTGAATATTTTTGAAATTTCTATTTTGAATAGAAATTTCATGATTTCTTCTTTGTGCACATGGTTTTGTTTCTTTTTTTGACTTTATCATGCCTCAAACCAAGCAACCTCTGCCTCAAACCAAGCAACCTGTATATCTAAAAATCTGATTTGTTTTGTTACGTACAAAAGCAACCTTATCTAAACTGTTTATACAAAATAAATGTCAGATTAATTAGATCTGGATGGTTCTATTTACGCATAATTCATTTTTTGTGGCAGAAAATTGTTATCTGTATGAAATACAGCATAGCACATAGGTTTTTGTATATAATGAGTGCTTTCATCAGATCCTTCATTATCTTTTGCCTCGATTTGCATGCTGAATAGTGTGTATGGAGTCACTTTCTTCCCTTTTTTATATTTTATGGAGTTAATTGATTGTAACAGCTTATAATGTTTCATGCTCTTGCTGTCTTTACTTCTAGTCTTTCTATTTGTATAACCTGACTAATAGTCTTGAATGCTTTTATTTCAACTTCTTTGATTAGTAATAACTAAAGCTAAGACATTTAAGCACTTCCTTATGTTATTCGAATGGTATGCTAATGGATTCTCTTGGCATAATAATCCAACATGCTTGTGCTTTTCAGTCATCTTCAACTAGAAATTCATTCCGCCCCCCCCCCCCCCCCCCCCCCCCGGCCTTACAACCTCTTCCTTTTTGGTTCTTGCTCACTTGCTTGTTTTCAGTCATTGTAGCTATTTGTTCTAGGTTATGTGCTTAAATTCTTGACGGCCTTTTTCTCACTCAGATAATATATGATATAAACTTCTCATTTGTGGAGGAGCTAAAGAAGCGTTTTGGCCTTGATTACGACAGGCTCTCCCGAATGTCAATTATTGAAGAAGGTGCTGTGAAGGTATTTCTATTTCCTTTGTTTGGTTATGCAAGTGAATCCTGTCAAGAGTTTGTATTCTATAGTTTACGCTTTGATGGCAGCACACTTTTCCTGATCGGTTCTTCTGACAGTGCAGTCTTAAGTATGTTTTTTTTACCATCAGTTGTATTTAAAGAGTGTCTGTGAAGTTTTTGCTATGCATTTGTTTATATTTTTCACTTGTCAATCTATCGAGATTCACCTTGCTACTCATTTGTAAACAAATTGCTTTTATTAGTTTTTTTTTTATAGAATTTAAGTTCCTTGAATTGACCCCTGTACAATAATACCCTGAACTTATAAGGTCAAAGAAGGGAAATGTGGAAATCTGAACATCCCTTGCTAATACAGCGCCTGTTTACTCCAGAAAGACATAAAAGAGTCATTGTAACAGTTTTTGGGTTCAATTTCTCTTACTTTAATGTTCATGTTAGAATAGACCGGAAGACTATTAGGGACACGTAGGTGATGCCAACAGACTTCTACACTTAGAAATTTTTAACAACCTTCATATAATGTTACTATTGTGTGTACAAAATATGCTAGTCTCCTTATATTAAGGTAACTAGGTGCTGGCATTAAGCCATGGTTTCTACAATCCTGCCCCTGCATCAACTAGGAGATTGGTACTACTTCTATATCTGTAAATTGTAATGTATATTTGTAGATCATGAATTTATCTTTAACATATCTCGGGTATTTATTGTTGTCTTCTCTCATTAAGTATATACCATTTCTAGAATAATTAGTGGCTTGGCTTCTGCTGATTTACTCTCTATTTTATATCAGTGCTGCCTTTCACATCAAACCTCTGTGTTGACATTCCTCTCTTTTCTGCAAGAAAGAACAGCTTACAATATGTATATATAAGTGAATTGAGACTTTCTGTTTTCTAATCTCTTCAAGATTGATTGTATACTTCCAAAAACTGTTGTCAAGTAAACTGCCAGATGATAAATGCCACTAAAGTATAGATTGAGTGCAGTTTCATATGCTTTCCGGTTCCCAAAGTATTATGTTTGTACCCTAGATGGTTAAAGACATTAAAGTCAGGTAGCTGTCTATGTCTTGCGAAATGTTGCAGAACCCTCCTAATTTGCAGGATAAATTTTACTGGCACTTTAGTTAGCGGGAATATCACAATGTGCTACTCCTGTAATTGTTCCATTTTGGCTGACAGAACTTTTTCCATTAGCACAATTGGTTGGTTATGTTCAATTTTCACGTGCAGAATTATTTCCAAAACCATATATGACCAAACTGAACTGTGCCAGTTCAGTCTTACCAAACTAGCAATTAGACCTACTATAAAGACCTTAAAGTCAGTTGATGGAGATCAGGATTAGATTAGATTAGATTAGATTAGATTAGATTAGATTAGATTAGATTAGATTTGATTTGATTTGATTTGATTTGATTAGGATTTGAATTGTACTAGATATTTGATTTGATTAGGAGTTTGGATTTTATTAGGATTCTGTTTGTTATGGTTTCCCTATATATATGGGTTTGTATGGAGAATTAAGAGATGAATAATATTTTTGAGAAATTTTCTTGAGAAATCTCTGGCGTGGAATTCGCTGAGTAAAAATCTTTCCTCGTGGATTCGTGGAGAGTGGGCGTGGGCCTGGGTGGATTCCCAAATCCCAAAAAGTTTTCCCAATTTATCATTTTTTCCCCAATCCCTCTAGAAAAAATCCTAATTTCAAAACCCTAATCCTAATTTCGCCTCCGTCCTGCGTCAAATTGATATCAGAATCTTAAATTATTTTCTCTTCCTCCACCTGATCCAACCACCCTCACCCTCCATCAACCAGCAAGAGAGAGAGAAAAAAAAAATCAGATCAGATCTGTAAAAAAAAAAAAAAAAAAAAAATTAGATCAGATCTGTAAAAAGAAAAAAAAAAAACCCAAATTTTCTCCTCCTCTCCTTCGTTTCTACCCGCAGCAGCCCCAAAGCAACTCCCCTTCTCCAGTCGCCCCCAGCCGCCTCCACCCGTCCTCCAGATCCCCAGCGACCCCGACGCCCCAGATCCGACCAGATCTGACCGCCCCCCTCCAGCGACGCCGCTGCAACCTCCGCCCGCCCGCTCAACTCCGCCTGGACTGCTTCACCTCCGCCCGGCGCCTCTGCTGCCCTTCGTCCGCCACCGCCCGCCTCCCGACAGCAACCCCGCCGGTCGCAACCTCGTCGCCACCGCCACTGCCCGCCGCCCCGTCCTCCTTCGCAGCAGCAGCAACAATATCACCAGTCCTTGGTCTCTCGACTCCATCCCCTGCTACTCCGTCGCCCTCGTCGCCTTCTTCCGCCACCTCAGCGCCTCCGCCACCCTCGCCGCCATCGCCGTCCCTCGTCGTCCCTCACCACTCCTTCTTGCCCAAGCAGCAGAGACCGATCCAATCTGTTTCCCTCCTCAACTGCAGTGAGAGAAAGGAGAAGAGACTTATTGGGTTTTGGGTTTGTTTGTTATTGGGTTGATTTGGTTCAGATTCACTTATTCAGACCCACATCCAAAAGAATAGAAGGTTGGATTTATTTTGGGTCCGACTCACAAGCTTCAGATCTGACCCGCAGATCCAGATCCATTCCACTCTTGGTGCAGTTCAGTACAGCAGTGCAGACCCATTTACAGTGTAGACCCGCTAAGGAAAAAGTGGTGATTCAAAGTTTATTTGGACGTGAACTACTCATCCCTCCAGGTGATATTTAATTTGAACTGAGTTTCAACTACTAAATTCTTTGCAAATATTATTGGATTGCAATAATTTATGATTTATTGTTAATTGTTTCTCTCTAGTGATCTCATATTCATTTGCATTTATCAATTGATTTATTGGAAGAAATTAATTTAATGCATGCATTTGGGTCGTCTGAGTTTGAGTTTTTGCACTATCATCTGTATACTTGACTAATTTGCATTGTATGATCCATTCTGTATATTAAGCATGTCTCATTTTACAACACAATCTAGTCGTCATTCGAAATCAAATAAGTCTCATTATATTTATGATCTACGTGCTGCTAGAGAAATAATAGATGGAAAATTCTGGTATAAAGATCCTGTATTTGATGGTTATTCCTCCACTCGCGACTTTATTGATTGGTTAGTGAATATGGAATGTTACTTTGACTGTTATGAAATGTCTAGCAAACGTAAATTTCAATTTGCTAGAAGATGAATAGTGGGACAAGCGAAAATTTTTTGGATTTCAGTAGAGATAGATCGTGAGGAACGTTATAGGAATCCTATAAACTCGTGGGAAGAGATGAAAGATATTCTTATTGAGGAGTATCTTCCTACGTATTATAGGACTCATCTTTTAGATAAATTGAAAAATAGATTCACTCTAAAAGTTAGAACACAGTGCCCTTAATGCGACAAATATGGACACTCTGCCTTTCAATGTAACATGACCAAGTGTTCTAAGGTCGCATATCTTGGCATTATGATTATGAATGTTCCCTCAAGAGTGTACCAATAGATATCATGCCTCCTAATCACGTTGACGATTCAGAAGTTATTGAGGATCATGTTTCTAAGGAAAGTACTGTAGTTGAATCACAATTGGAATCGAACATATCTATTCTTATTGCCGATACTCTTATTCCTTTTATGCTTAATAATGATATTATTAATGAGGCACAAGAGTCTAATACATATCTACCAACTGAGATTCATATTCCTATTGATATCCATGCTACTGTAAAGAATACTACTGATACTACTGACGCTCAGAATGTTTTGGTAGAGTCTAGTGCACCCCCACATGATAGTAGATCTTCAATTTTGGAGTCAAATGTAGATGAAGAGACCGAGTATGAAATAGTTGACACTAATATTGCTACCGGTAAGTCTTTGAGCATCATTCCCATATTTTGGCAGGTTAATCCTAATATATTATTTTCTAGAGATCGTTTGGAGTTTCCTTTCGAGATTCATCAAATTCCCACACAGTGTAGTGATGTTATATCATTTGCGGTGATTGATGTATGTCATCTTAGAGAACCAACATATCTATTTTTTTGAGTTGTACCACTTGAGTCTGTTGCATTGCATTTGCCTGATATGCATGTTATGCATGATGAGATCTCTAGACAGATAGCAATTTGCAGTGATGAGTACAAATTTGTTGTATATCCACATAATATTTTGCAGGAATTTGTACTTGATAATGAAGTGAAAGTTTTGGTTCCTCCTGAGAGGTTGCTTCCAGAAATTGTGAAGAAATTATACGTTTCACATTCAGGTGTCTTTCCCGATCTACCGTGGTTCAATACAAGTTCACTAACGAAACCAGTTCCCCCTCCACCACTTTTATTCAGATGTGATGCACGAGATATGGTTTCTCGACCACCACCATGGCCTAATTGGGATACTTCGTGGATGCCAATCAGTTCAACTAGGACGTGTTTATCATTCGTTATCTCCGCATTCATCGGGGATGAATGCTTTGAAGCCGGGGAGAATTGATGGAGATCATGATTAGATTTGATTTGATTTGATTAGGATTTGGATTGTACTAGATATTTGATTTGATTAGGAGTTTGGATTTTATTATGATTCTGTTTGTTAGGGTTTCTCTATATATATGGGTTTGTATGGAGAATTAAGAGATGAATAATATTTTTGAGAAATTTTCTTGAGAAATCTCTGGCGTGGAATTCGCTGAGTAAAAATCTTTCCTAGTGGATTCGTGGAGAGTGGGCGTGGGCCTGGGTGGATTCCCAAATCCCAAAAGTTTTTCCCAATTTATCATTTTTTTCCCCAATCCTTTTAGAAAAAACCCTAATTTAAAAACCTAACCCTAAGTTCGCCTCCGTCCTGCGTCACCAGTAATTCCTATTTTTTTTTTTTTATGAACTAGTTTTGTTGAATAATCTGAAGTTTCAAATTATAAAGGATCAACTCACTCTTCAATGTTCAAATTCCAATAAATAGTCTGTGAAGTTCTAAAAGTTTTCAAGAATAATGAATTGTATACCCCTTTATAAACTTATTTAGATGGGAACTATAAATTTCATGGAGGTTTTTAAACCTCTGTCAACAGTTACAAATTAACAGTAGATCATATGATAGACTTAATAAAAAATGAAACTTGGAGATGAATAGAAGTTACATTCTTCATGATACATTGCACGGTTTACACTTTACATGACAACCTACTCATAAAAAGCTTCTCTATGAATTGAAACAAGACTGATAATTAGTCCTGTATCACAAGAAAATGGAAAATGGAAAAAGGTAGAAGAGAAAATGGAAAAAGGTAGAAGAGAATACATAGAGAAGTGGTGGTTGGGGTGGCAACAAGGTAGAGGGAGAGGAGCCAGAGGGACAAAATATGGAGGGAGCAAGAATTGGAGAGGCGTTGCTGGTGATGAGAAGAGGATATGGGAGGGCCGTAAAGCGGAAGAGGAGATCACGGCTGCTGCTGGCATGAGAACTGGGATTTTAAGGATGGATTTGGGGTGAGGTATGGGGAGAAACTTGAAAGACGGCGTGGCTGAGATTTAGCATTGCTTTTGTCTGTTGGTCGAATCAATATATACTGCATTTATTTAAGAACGAAAGTTAAATTACGCTGTCAGCTTGAGTTGAAATAATTTCGTCCAGACCAGATAACCTTAAATTTAAAGTAAACCAGAATGTCAATGCTCATGACAGAAGGAATTGTTCTATCTCCAAACTTTACCTTCACTAAGCGTAGCTGTATTTTAAAATTTTGGTTATTTTTAGTTTTTATTCTGAATCACGTCTTTTCTCATTAGAATGAATTGAGGACTAAAAAACAAGAAAAAAGAAATAATCAAATCACACCATTTCTATAGTAGGTAAATGCCATTTTTCCCCTCCTGAAGTTGTCGGAATTATTCTTAATAAAAAATTGGCTATAATAGAGGTGGTCTTTTTTCGATTCAGATGGAATTATGCTTACCTACTAACCATAACCTTCTTTACAAGTTGCTCCTCTCTTCAATCTATGTAACTGGAGATACTCATTGCCAGTGTTTTAAATACCAGCCGGTATACCGGTATACCGGTCGGTATATCGGTTTTTCTATAAAAACGAGACGGTATGTCCAAAATTTTACCGCATCTCGTTTTCGTCCGATATGGGCCGATATATTGGCCATGTGGCGATATATCGGCCGGTATCTGGTATGTTAAATACCGGCCGGTATGAATATTTATCGTTTTTTTTAATGGGTTTGGGTTGCGGTTGAAACCTGTTAACCCATTAGATCCGACCCGATAGGAAAAAAATAAAACTCACTTCTCTTGTTTCCCTCAAATTCGCGAACCCTAAAATTTTTGCGAATTCTCTCTTCTCGACCGATCGACCGCATCCCATTTCGCCCCTCCCGAAAAACCCTAAATCCACCCAAAAAAACCCTAAAATTCCTCTCCTCTAGTTCTCTACTTCTCTCCTTCGATCGATCTACCAGATTCGTCCTAAAGGAAGTTCGGCGAGCCCGATTCGCCCTAAAGGAGCTTCGCCGACCTCTCGACTTCTCTCTCCTCCTGCTTAGTTTCCAACGGCGTCGACGAGCCCACATCAACTCACTGGTAAGTCAATCTCCTCTTGCGTAGCTTCAGTTTTTTTTATAAATATTTCTTTTTGACTGGAATGTGAGTGTTTGAGACTTTGAGTGTTTAAAATTTGAGAGAATTTTGTTGTTTACACAAATTGATTGGGTGAAGTTTCAGCCAGTGAATCAGGTTCACTGATTCACACCGAATCAATGAATCGATTTATTGATTCGGTGTGAATCAGTGAATCGAATCACTGATTCAAACCGAATCAATGATTCGATTCACTGATTCGGTGTGAATCAGTGAATTTGATTCACTGGTGACTGGCCGAAACCATAAAATTACAGTTGCAATACAAAGTGGTTTAGTGAATTAATTTCAGTTGCAAGGAATTAATTAAATAACATTTAGCCAGTGAATTAATTACAGTTGAAATACAAAATTATTTACTTTATTGTATTGTATTTTACAGTTGATGAGTTGAATAATGCATATTGCATTGTATTCACTTTATTACAATTTTTGTATTATATTAGATAATAGTTGATGAGTTGAATAATGCATATTACGTTATTCACTTATTTTTCTTAATTTTATGATTATCTGTCGCTTTGTGCATATACGGACGTTCTAAATGGTATCTACAAATTCGTAATTTAAATGCAAATAAGTCAAGATAAATACCATAAACATTTTTTATGTGTTTTAATATGTTCTATATAGTCAATTATATGATTATTTTTTAACCGGTATGACATCGATATGACATTCCGGTATTTAGGGTCATATCGCGATATCCCACACGGTATTCTATATGTAATTTGGCTGACCGGTATGAGACCGGTATCCGATATTTAGAACACTGCTCATTGCTTGTTTTTTTTTTATTTTTTCTTAGCAGGTTCTAATGATGTGCCCATGCTCAAAGCCTGCCCGGCTTTTCCTTCTCTTCATATCATGTATTTTTATCAGTCACTATTGTTGAGGAATATTAATGTGATCGGTGTTCTCTATATCATAGGGGTTTTCTTTATTATAGGAGCTTCTATGATATAGGACTTGCTAGTTTTTAGTATTGAGTCATGCGTATCTCTATATCAGGTATTGCCCTTGTCAATCATATTGAGAACAATTATGTGATTTTGTGTTTTAAGATTATATTCTTGACGTGGTATGTATCAGATGCCATGCTAATTGGTTCAGATTAGGAAGCACGAGATGGAGGTGATGTAAAATCAGGAAGCAGCAGAGGCATATGGAAAAAAATACCAAGAAGAACGACAAGAGAAAAGTGGCTAGATCTGATCAGAACTGATCAGCGAAGATGCTGATTGCCAATGGAAAGTCTGCTGGTTGGGGGTTCATGATGCAGCAGTGAGGTAGGGAGCCGCAAACCAGAGGAATGACTGCTGTGACCAGAGGTATGGCAGTGATGAATACAGCATTGGTCTATAGCGGTGTTGCGTGGTAGAAGTTGGAGGCTGTTCAGGGTTCGTGTGCAAATTCAAAGTCGTATCAGATTTTGGTGAACTTGAGTTGGAAAGGTTTGACTACAAGTTTGGGTTGAAGTTGAATTGCGTTTGACTTTTACTGTAGGCTTGAACAAGGTCGTGGGGTCTTGAAATGTATTGATCTGTGTAGATGCACAACATCTATAGGTTTTAGTTCAACAAACGAAGTCAGGTTTAATAGAGCTGAGTCAAAGGCACATTTGGATGAGGATTTTGGTCTAGTAGTTACACTGGTAGATCAAGAGTCTAGATTTGTAGCATAATTCCGAATATTGGATATCAGGACATCGGATGGGTTCTTTTCATATTGGATCGCAGATATTTTGGACAATATATCAGGGATGTGAGATCATATCGGACGTTCATATCAAGCATTATGTATACACATTAAATATGTAAATTTAATACCTTAGAAGTGGTTTAATATCATCTATTTAATTAGTATGACATAATATATACATATATGTATATGTAATATAATGGTATTCAAGAATATGTTCATATATATATGAGAATAAAATAAATCAAATAACATAGTCAAGTAAAGTTGTAGATATAGATCATATGAATATTTGAGATTCGAGCACTATAATAATAATGTTAAAGAAAATTGGTGATAATAATTGTAACAGCAAGAATGACAATAATAGCAACAACAGTAACGGTAGTTGAGCAAAGAAAGACGTGAAAAGAGAAGAAGTGGAAGAAGAAAAGAATTTTGAAGAATATCATGTCTTGAATAGTACTTAAATAAGCTCTGCAATATATATCTCTATGATTTGTAACTCCTTGTATGCAGGAGAGATTCTGGCTCTTAAATTTTCATGAAAGCGATTTAAAAATCTGGTTGATTTAAAGAGGTGAAGAATATAGATTTTCTCTTATATATTGAGATAATATTAATCTATTTCTAAGTTAAAAACATAATTGAACAAATGAACCATATCAGTTGATATGTCAGAGTGATACATCGGGGCTATATATTAGGTGATTTTGCAAGTATCGGCTAATATATGCACAAAACAATGTGTTAGAAAGTAATAAGAATCAAAACTCAATCTCAATCTTCATATCTATTAATCAAAACTCAATCTCAATCTTCATATCTATTATAAGTTAGAGAATACATATATTTATAGACCTCTAAATTTCATATAAACCTCTCACTAGGCAATGCATTAAACTTAAACTAAACCAAAATACAAAATAATATTCTAATCTAACACTCCCTCTCAAGTTGGGCCATAAATATCAATCATCTTTAACTTGTTACACAGATTAGAAAATACAGTTGGTGATGCAGGTTTAGTTAGAATATCGGCCAATTGTTCTGACGATGGAGTAAACGAGTACATATTATTTTTCTTCGCCAAATTATCTCGAACCAGATGACACTCTACCTTTATATGCTTAGTACGATCATGGCTGACTAATTATTACAATACATAAGCATAGGATCTTTTGGGTTGAACCCAAATTCAGTACCAAATTCTTTAACCATAACAATTCGCTCGTAGTGTGTGTCATTGCCCGATATTCTTTATCAGCTGAAGACCTAGATACTGCATCATATTTCTTGCTCCTCCATGTGACTAAATTACCTCTAACAAATGTAAGATCTCCAGTGGTTAACTTTATGTCTTCTTTATCTCCTACATATCCAACATCTGAAAAGGTAAATATTTTAACATGTCCATATTTTTTATAAAATAACCCCTTTCCAGAAGAGCTCTTACTATATGCCAAAACTCTCATAGCAGCTTTCCAGTGTATGTCCCTTGATTTTGCATGAACTAGCTTAGCAACCCAACAACAAAAGAAATGTCAGGTCTAGTGATCCGAGATAGATAAGCTTGTCAATTATTCTCCTATACTGCTTGACATCTTTATATGAGGTACTATCTTCACTCAAAACTTCTAAATCTGACTCTATTGGTGTATTAGCAGGTTTACACTCAAGGTGATCGGTCTTTTCTAAGAGATCTAGTGCATACTTCCTCTGTGAGAGAAGTAACACATATTTATGATAAGCTATCTCAATACCAATAAAATATCTCGATCTTCCCATATCTTTAATTACAAAATATTGCTTGAGATAATCTTTTGTTTTAGTCAAGACTATTGTATCACTCCCAATTAGCAGAATATCATCTACATATACAACAAGAAGGACATAATAGAACGAGTATGCCGGACAAAGAATGATCATAGTAACAATGCTGAAATCCAGTACTAGCAATTACAGTAGAAAACTTCTTAAAACAGGCTTGAGAACTCTGTTTAAATCTATAAATTACTTTTTTGAGTTTGCAGATTATATTATTCCTTTGAACAACATACGCCGGAGGTTATTCTATATACCTCTTCTTGTAGAATACCATATAAGAAAGCATTTTTAACATCTAATTGGGACAATGGCTAATCGAGATACACAGCAAGAGAGAAGATGATGCGAATAGAGTTGAGCGGTGCTACAGGAGAAAAAGTCTCATAGTAATCAATACCATAGGTTTGGAAAAAAACCTTTCACAATAAGACGAGATTTATAACTGTCAATGGAGCCCGTCCGGCTTGTATTTGACAGAGTAAACCCAGTGGCAACCAACATTACATGCATCAGGCGGAGAAGGAACCAAATCTGAGGTTCCACGAGAGACAAGAGTTTGCATCTCCTCTTCTATGGCCGACTGCGAGGCAGAAACTAACACTGCTTCCTGAAAAGACCTGGGTATAGACGGAAGAAAGAGAAATGGTAAACTGGTAGAACATTGGGTGAAGTTGATTACAGAAAACAAATTGGGAAATAGGATGAGCAGTAGAATGCTTACCCTTTTAAAGAGCAATGGGAAGATCAAAGGTAGAAGCAGAAGAATGTTGTGGTTGTTGGGACTTACAGCTGGAGATGACAGAGCAATAGATAGTGAGTTGGGAGGAGGCACTTTCTGACGATGAAAAAATACCAACAGTGGTTTTGTGGAAGGCACATGTTCATTCCTTTTATTAGGCACCGATACTTGCTTAACCTTAGTAGTAGAGATAGGTAGAGATAAAAGAAGAGAGGTACCCAACTGGTATGTTGATGTGGAAGTGAAGAGGGAACATAGTAAAAAAAAGTAACATTAACAGGGTCAATACTTTCTAGACAGCGGATTATAACACCTATACCCTTTTTGCACTTGATTGTATGAGAATATAGCTTGTCCAAACCGGGAGACATATCTTGTACAAAATATGTATAACCAAACACTCGAGGTAGGAAACATGGGTATATCAGGATAAAGACAGGAAAATGGAGTTTTACCATGCAAGACAGAAGATGACATCTTTTTTATTAAATGACAAACACACGGAATAGTATCAAACCACATATATCTTGAAACATGCATGTGAATCATTAGTGTCTGGCCAACATCGAGAATATGTGTATGTTTTCTTTCAGCAATACCGTTTTGCTGGGATGTGTGAGAACAAGATATTTGATGAATAATTCTATTATCAGAACAAAATAAGGAAACATTCCTTCATATACTCCATAGCATTATTAGTGTGCAAAACACGAATGGATGTAGAAAATTGATTTTTTATTTCTTTATAAAATAATTTAGTTATACTAAAAACAACAGACCTTTCTCTTAACAAATACATCAATGTCATGCGAGAGAAATCATTCACAAATATATAAAAATACCTAAAGCAGGGGAAAACGGCAGTCTCCAAACATCAGAATGGACTAACTCAAATGGAAAACTACTACGTGGATTGACTCGACTTGGATACGAGACGCGATGATGTTTACCAAGTTAATAAGACTTACTATTTAACGTAGATATACCAGACGCAGTGGGTAAAACGAGAAGAAGATTTTAGAGAGAAGGATTCCAAGGCGGTGATGTCACTGTAGATAGGAATCAGAGGAGGAAGCAGCAAGCCTTGTAGGTGATGTCTCATTGAGAAAGTATATCCTCAATTCCTCATTGTTCACGTCCCATACTAATCATCATCCCAGTCTGGAGGTCCTGAAAAGCACAGTAAGTAGGAAAGAATGTTGCTGAACAATTGTTAGTTTTGGTAATTTGGACAATTGTTAGTTTTGGTAATTTGACTAATAGACAACAAACTAATAGGAAAATTGGGAACAAACAAAATATTATCAATGGTTAATGAATTGGTAGCGTGAATTTTTCCATCACTAATAACTGAATAAGAGGAGCCTTCAACAATATGGACAGGAGGGTATTTATCTGAAAATGTAGGGAGGCAAACTTGCTTCTAATACTTATCATATGGGAGGAAGCTCCAGAGTCTGTAACCCATGGTTGGTTAGAGGAAGCAATATGGGCATCCGTACCTGACAAGAATGCATGAGTAGCATATGGATCGGTCACAGTTGATTAAAGACGGAGAAACCTGTCAAGTTCATTTTGTAGAATCTGAACCATCAAGATGTTGAAATGCTAACAAAATTCACTATTGATGCATTGTTTTTTGGAGGTAAAGTAGTAGCAGTTTGTGCCTATTCTGATTTTCCATACTTCTCTCAACAGTATGCAGATGTGTGATTTTTTCTGCCACAGTAATCATATTCACGGGATTCTCGTCCACCACTGGAGTTTCGATTACCATTGCCACTATGACCATGGCCTCTCCCTGAATCACGACCACGCCCACGGCCTCTCCGATCAGAAAATAAGGCAGAATGGTTATTGGAGGCAAGAGTTTGAGTTAATATAGTAGAACCAGTAGAAACACGGACTCTGGAATATGTCGCTGTCAGGATAAAACACTATCACCAGCAAGAATTTGACTCCTCACCTGAGTCAATAAAGGAGAATCTAATCCAAAGAGAAATTTTGCAACAATGATATTCTGACGATATTGTCTCAAGGTTTTAAGATTTGTAACCAGTTGCTAGTGAATCTCAAGCTCATCCAACATGTCTCAGAGAGCGGAATAGTATTCGGATATAGACATTTTGTCTAGTTTGAGAGTAAACAAGCGCTCATACAGTTCAAAAACTCGTGATATATTTTTTTCATTGCCATATATTTCTTTAAGGGTGTCACATATCTCTTTTGCAGTTTTCAAGAATATAACATCAGAACTTACTTTTTCTTTCATGCTATTAAGGAGGCATGTAATCACGCAATAATCATTAACAAGTTAATCAGAATAGATAGGATCGTTTTCATTTGGTGAATCCAGTGTTCTAAATATCGGATACCGGTGATATACCGGTCAGCCAAATTACATACCGGATACCGGGCGGAATATCGTGATATGACCCTTAATATCGGAGTGACATATCGATGTCATACTGGTTACGAAATAATCATATAAATGAATATATTGAACATATTAAAATACATAAATAAAGTTTATGGTACTTACATTGGTTTATTTGCATTAAACTTACGAATTTGTAGATACCGTTTAGAATGTCCGCATATGCACAAAGAGGACATCCTTCAAGCTATTTCTGACCTCAAAATTTATAAAAAATAAATTTGCATCAAACAAAGTATATATACATAACTAAGGAGTTAAGAGACTAATTAATTAATTATCCAATATAAACCAAACTTAAAAATTTGAGACATTAAGAGGCTAATTAGTAATTATCCAATATATATATATATAATTATATATAACTAAGGAGTAGGGAAAACTAAATTATATCTTACAAAAAATTATTTCATTAAAATTACATAAATCAAACTACATTGTCCTATAAGGCTATAACTTAAAATTTCAAACTCTAACATGTCCAACAAATACTATACATTTTTAGTATTAATTGAGCAATGTTACAATGCCATATAATTAAAAATTGACAATTGCTCAATTAGAGACATACAAATATTAAATTATTAATACAACATAGCAATAGGCCCAATAGATCAAACACTCTAATTCTCAAATACTCTAATTCCCAATATATCAAACACTCTAATTCGCGAACACTCTAATACAACATAGCCATATGTCTAATATATGTTACATATTCAACAAATACTCTCCTCAAACACTCTAATTACTCATCACTCAACAAATTCTCAATCAATTTCACTATCACTATTCACTGTTCTTCACTGTCACTGTTCATTATTACTGTTCGGCCACTGATTCATTCAATCAGTAGGCTGAACTCCACAATTTGCCTCTAATTGCACAAAAAAATTAAAGATTTAAGCACAAAACGCAATCAATTTAAGTTAAATAGCACAATTGTAAGAGAAATTGAAGAAAATTGTAACCCTAATTAAAATTAACATGAAAATAATCAAACTTGACTTACCCACTGGGAGAAGAGGAATCAGAGAGAGGGTTTGCCACCGAGCTACTGTCGAAATTGAAGCGGTCGACAAGCTGCTGTCGGAGGATCAGGGAGTGGGAGAAGAGGAATCGGAGAGTGAGAGAAGAAAGAAAGGAATTTTGATTTTAGAGTTAGATTTGGGCTCGATCGATCGATTGATCGTGGGGGAGAGAACAAGAGAGAAAGCCAGAGAGTGGGAGAAGAGGAATCGGAGATTGTAAGGGTTTGTCGAGGAAGAGGAATGGCTAGATTTGGAAAATTAGGGTTAGGATTTGCCGAGGAGGGAGAAGGGACCTATCGCCTCGCCGGGGGGGGGGAGAGAGAGAGAGAGAGAGAACGAGCGATTTTTGTGTTTTTTTTCTCTCCTCCCGACCCGTTAAGGTTGTTTTATTTCTTAACGGGTCGGATTTTAAGTGGGTTAATGGGTTTAACCGGCAACCAAAACCCATTTCCATCGAAATCGATATTCACTAATATCGGCCGGTATTTTTTATACCGTTATCGGCCGATATATCGCCACATGGCCGATATATCGGGCCATATCAGTCCAAAACGAGAAACGGTAAAAAATTCACTATACCGTCTCGTTTCTTTGTATTTTTCGATATACCGGCCGGTTTACCGGTATACCGACCTTTATTTAAAACACTGCTGGGTGAATCATCCAGTAAGTGCATGATTTTTTTTAGCACCAACAAACATCATGAATGACTGAACCCATAAAAGATAATTATTATAATTCAACTTAACAGTAGCAGCAGTAAGGTTTTTTGGATAGATATTCTCAGCCATGATAGTAGGAATAGTAGCAGTAGTAGATGAAGTTCTTGAAGTGGATGATGCCATAGAAAAAAAGTTTGAGAACAACTTTCAGAAAAAAATAGTGGCAGTAATATCAAGCTTAAATTTCAAGCTGAGTGATGGAGAATGGAATGCCTCCCCAACTTATTAGGGTTAGGGTTTGGGTTTGCGTGCCCAATTTCAGCCCTTGGCGATAGTTGCTAGTGTAGTATTCAGTAATAAAACCAATAATCAGGCCAGCCCACAAACTGCAATACTGAAGAAAACTTCCTAGTTCTTCATTTCCTTCTGGTCAACAAAATTGAAGATAGTGAAAGATGCAGGGAGTGCTATCCAGCTAATAGCAAACATCAAAACCTAAACTAGGGACGAGAGAGGCTAAACGAAGCCGGTTTCCCCTTAATTTCCATTGTTCAGATGCTGTTAGATGCTGAATTTTGTGCTCAGATGTTCTCTTGAATCTTGTGTTCAGATGTTCAGAATTTTGCGCTGAATCTAAACTAATATTGCACTAGCTGTTGTATATGCAGAATCAGGTAAGAAGATGTTGAACGAAGCCTCTTTTAGCGAAGGAACGAAGCGAAGGGAACGATCGGGGCCGCCACACGTAATCTAAGGTTTTTTTTTTTGAGTGGATAATTGAGATTGATAAGTAATCGCATGGCTGAGATATGTCAAACCTGCTCTGATACCATGTCAAAAAGTAATGAGAATTAAAACTCAATCTCAATTTTCATATCTATTATAAGTCAGAGGATATATATATATATATATATTTATAGAGCTCTCAACTCCATATAAAGCTCACAACAAGCTATGTGGTACTAAACTCAAATTAAACAAAAATACAAATAATATTCTAATCTAACACAATGGTTTGTAGTGTTGTCATGACTGACCTCGAAAAATGTATATTCAGAGATATATCGGCCGTATTGAAGATATTTAAAACAATGGTTTGTAGTATTGCAGGCGGTCATCGATGTAGAGTTAAGGTCACCGAAGGCTGGGCAACGAGCAACCAAGAGATAGAATATGATTTGGTTGAAAGCCATAAGAGGGCAGTTTTTATTCTAATCCGGTTGCAACATATGAATGTGAATGTAAGAGAGAGTATGCAAGTATGGTGTCTAATATAAACAATAAACACCAAGTGAAAATTATTGTGTTTGGATATGTTGTATAGAGTGGCAACAAACACCAAGGAGTGCTTGTGATACAAATTTTTTTGTGGATTTTTTATGCAGTCAATGGTCGTGAGGAGCATGGATTAGAAGTTGGTGTATAATTCGGGTAATCCAGGGGGAATCAATGTTTTTCAACGTTCTAGATTCATATCCAACGACTTCAACAGTTTTGACCAGGCTTGATACATATCAATAGAAAGTCGGTGATGATCAAAGAGGTCGATGTGCACCAAATTGTAAAATCAAAGGTTGGATGATTATATTAATGAGGTTTGTCATAGCAGTCTCATGCACATCTATACTGCAATGCACTTGTATTAATGAATACATGTTACTTCAAGGAACATATATGTATATTTTGATTGAGTTTGTTAATAGTCAAGGTGTTTAGAATGAGGTGGAGTATGACTTAGTGCTTGGTTATCTAGTTGGGATAGGTTTGGTGGTTTTCTGATATGGTTAGATCCAAGAGAGTATTGTTTAGTATTGTTGGGTTTGATCCCAAAACCATTTGATATTACTAGATCCCAGTGGAGAATTGTTTCATATTATTGGATTCTGAGGGAGGCTGATTATATTGTTTGGTTGGATTGTAGGGGAGGATCATTTTTTAGTATTGGAGTATTGGATCTGGAGGGAAAATTACTCGGTATTATTTGATTGGATTGCAAGGTAGGATTGTTGGTATTGTTTGATCCCTTGTGAGGATCATCTGGTATTGTTGGATCCCAAGGTATTATTATTTGGGTTTGTTAGGTTGTTATCATGATGCCGTAGATTTTGAGGGAGTATCTAGCGGAGTCTATTTTCTTAATTGTGCACTTATTGGAGTTGCATACTTGCTTGGATTCTAAAGGGAGATAAGTGATTGGGTTTTAAGGGAGAATCTTGAAGAATTTTGTTGGATGATTGAGTTCCAACAGAGAATCTGAAGGAGCATGTTCATAAAGCTCTTGGAGTTGATCATGGATCCAAAGAAATTTATTTATATAGTTGCAGTTGATCATGGATCTTTTGAAGTTATAGTTGTGGAGACAAGTGGTTCTCATTTGTTAGGTGGTAATTTGACATTGATGGTTGTTATATACACTTTCGTTTCGTGGCGATTGTTCAGTGGTGGTGTTTGCATAGCTTGGTACTTCTTTGGTGGGGTTGTAGTTTTAATTTGGTGGTATATTAGAGAAATATTGTTGGGAGAAGCTGTGAGTATGTGATATAAGCTATAGGAGGGAATTGTTAAGGATAGTAAAGTAATTTGTATTTTCTATATTTTTGGAGTTTCTCTGTGGTAGGAGTTTCTATGTTTATATGAGTTTTTATTTTTAGTAGCTTTCATATTAAGTCACTCATGTATCTATATGTTTCGGGATTGCCCTTATCAATAATATTGAGAAGAATTATGTGATTTCGGTTTTTACAAATATATTCTTCACAATTTTCGTAATTGACACAGTAAAATTAGTCATTTTGGCTATTAATCTATTGAGGAGATCATTGGGAAAATTAATCTGTGGCCAACCCCAAAAGATTATGATAAAGCTTTTTTTTTTTTGGCTGGGACGCTATTGTTGTATATGTCCATTTAATTTATTTAAATTTTTAAAAGTAGTTTTTATGATTAATATATCTTCATATATTGTTATTTTCTTATTCCTAATATATAGTGACTGGGAAGGTAGGTCAATCTTACAATTGAAGATGTAAGGGTAGAATACTCCTAAATAGGTCTATACTGTAGGTAGGCTGTTGATTCTTTCTCTGACTATCCTGTTGCAAACTAGTTTCGTTTTTATGTAGAGTGAGGATAATTAGGGCCTTGACAAGGAAGAAAGGGCCGAGCTAGCTTCCTTTACTCTTCAGCCTTCTCCCAGTTTGCGATGTTCCTCTTCTTTTGTTGGTCTTGGAGCTGATCTTGATTTCTCATCAGTTCAAAGTCAGCAATTGCCGTCAAAAGATCTAGGGGATAGGGTAGCTGTAGATGCAACTGACAGGCTTTAGTTAAGAAAGTAGATTTGGTCTTCGTGGACATAACCCTGGGATTTAATGATGTAGAAGAATATTTGGGGGATCTTGCGTAGATGGTCCAGAGCCTCAAAGTCTCAAGGGTATTTTTTAAATGTCTATTGTTTGTATTTAGAAATTAGAACTTCTATTCTGAAGTCAAGAATCACAGACTAGTTCTTAATATGTCCAAGCTCTTCATATATTTTCCTTAATACTAAGTCAAACAAGTCCGTTAATATTCTACAAGACAATTAGGAATGTGCTCTTTTGTGGATTGTGTCTGAGTTCATTTTTTCAGAATTAAAAGACTGATTTTTAGAGCATTATTTTAAACTAATTTAAAGGGCAAACCAAACTGCCAGCTTGCTTGATTTCACCTTTTTCTTACTTTGATATACCTTTATTTAGACGAATAATAAAATTGTTTAATGACAATATAATATTCAAAGGTAAAGTTAAAAACATTACCTGTTGAGTAAGTTTATTTATAGGTAATTGAGGATTTAAGAATTCTTGATTTATTTGATGTCTACACATATTTATAATGAAAGCGAGATCTAGTTGAATACTGCATATTCATGTGCTCTCTAACAATTGCGTGTTTGCTTTTCTTGGAAAAACCAGCATGTTATTCAATATGATATGAAGAGATTGTTTATTAAATTTAATTTGCATCTTGGGATCTTACAGTGCTTTAAATCTGTTGTTCACTAAGGAAAAAATAAAATAAAATTGCATGTTGTCACTTATGGTCCATAAACATTTCTGATAGAATTCTTTGGAGAGACATGCAGTTCATTGGGCTTTTTAGTAACTTACTGTCTTCATGTTCCAACTGGAATAGAAATACCCCAACCTGCTTTAATTTTCATGGAACGATGGGGCATCATATGCAGAAAACTTTGACTATATCTCTTCTGTATATTTTTCTGTATATATTGACTTCCATGTAATGTTGGTTCACATAATCATCTATAATTTTACTAAATACTGCTGCAGGGTAGATATGATGTTGATGAACAATTTTATCCTGATGATTATGCATTTAGTAAAGTTTCTACAAGTCAATTAAATAAGACTCAAGTTTTTCTGTTATATTGCCTGTCTTGCAGAGCATTCGAATGGCAAATTTGTCGCTTGTCTGTTGTCACACTGTTGATGGTGTTTCTCGTGCTCATTTGGATACATTGAGGACGAAAGTATTCAAAGTAAGGAACTTTTACAGATTAACTTTTTGTTTTTTTTTGTTTTCCCTTCTGGGGTATAGTTATCCAGGCTAAGTTATTCAGCTGAAATTTCCAGGTATACTAAAATGAATTTTGTGTTGCATTAGGTGGTGGTTTTTGCATACTCAAAAATCTTGAAGAACTTATTATATCATTCTTAAATTTTTGCTTAAGTCCTCAGGATTAGAAGTCGAGAAATATTTCCCTAGTAAAAATCATTTTTCTTACTTCCTTGTTACCTCGTAGAAAAGTAGAGGAGGGTCTTTGTGCTTGAAGAGATCTTTTAGACAAAATTGGTCATACTAGCATATATTAAAAGAAAAACTGTGTTGATACAGTTTCTTGCTACCTGTCTGTTTATTCTATACATGATAGGGGCAAGTTTGAAGATGACACAAGATTGTGAATTTCAAGTTAACTGTTAACTCTTTAAAAATTCGAGGTTTATGAACTTTGAACTTGTTTTATGTGATTTCACAATCACAACTGTGACCAGGAAAACCTTTGAATAAAATATTAACAACTCTTGTAGTTTGGTATTGTCACCTGTTATTTGTAGATGTAATACCATATGAAAAGGCAAATAAATAAGTAAAAAACTCTAAGCTACTTGCGTTTGCAATAGCCTAGTTCTATTATACAGAGAACACATTGAATACAAAATATCTCTTCCAAAATGCACCAAAAGGAAGTCTACATTTCTGAACCTGCTGTTTTTTTGCTCCCATAGCAGTAGTGCAGTGTTGGCCAAGTTTATCTCCTGTTCAATAAGCTATTTTTCTAGTTACATGTGCGCATGCACACTTACAATACACTCATGTACGGTGTTACATAGATGCGACTCGGGCCTTTACCAATTCATACATTCGCATACTCAATAGACGGAGTCCCTGCGACAGACCTCAACTGGTGCAGGGCCAGAATGTATGTGCATTCGGTTTGTGTTGGTGAGGGCATCATGTGCCAGCTAACAGTTAATTTCCCAAAAATCACTTCTTTTTATAGTTAGTGGGGACCTTGTATAGTGGGAAAAAGCAGTATAGTTTACTGGTTCTTGATTCTAGAATGACATCCAAGTACTCAGAAAACAGATCTTGTATTGTTCGTCTGTGAACCCTTTTTTTTGACTGAACTAGATGGAGGTATCCCTGCAGCCATATATATATATATATATATATATATATATATATATATATATATATATATATATATATATATATATTACGACAACGAAGAATGAAACTATCACTATATTTTTTTCCTTTTCCTACTTCTTCCAAGCGCAGGATAACCCCATTCCATACTAGAAATAATCGCGGGAAATCCTGTGATAACACGGATTCCTATTTCTCAATGATATCCTACGTTCTAGACAATTGGTTGAATCCCGTGAAACCGTTTCATAGAAGTTCATTGATATCTTCTTTCTATAAAGCAAATCGATTTCGTTTCTTGAATGATCCATATCATTTCTGATTCTATTGTAAGAAAGGATTCCCCTTTTCTCTATGTGTGTGTGTGTGTATGTGTGTGTGAAAGGAGTTTATGTTTCTCAGAGAACCTATGGTAGTTGAATTAAGTTCAAGCATCTGAGAACCTAAGGTAGTTGAATCAAGTTCAAGCATCATTTGGTGAATTCAATTATTTTTTATTCTTGAATGCATGAATCTAAATATTGTTGTTTCTTGTTAAGTGAACGACTCCAACTATTTTTTTTGGTCCTAGATAACAAACTAGCACAAAATTAGACTCAGTTTTTACACACAGTAAATTGCATTTATGAGGGAACTTTGTGTAGACCTAACTTCGGCCACAAAGAAGACTTAGATATTTGTTCCAACTTGTCTCTGTTATCTTTTGATTTACCTTTATTAAGGTGAACTCAAGTTTTTTCATTCATTTGAAGTCCTATAAAGCTCTGTATAGGCTCATATATTAGACTGAGTAAAATTTATTATAGTATTCCAGCACACCCTTCTTATTACATATAATTTTTGTGTTTTAATCTTTATTTAAGATGTATTATCGGAAGTATGGGATGCATGTACGAAAGAAATTTAATTTATCAAACCCACCAGTTGAAGTTGTTCTTAGTGCAAAGTTCTGTTGGAAGGCCACTCTCTTGCCCTTCATTTCTAGGTGTAGGAATTTGACCATTAAAAAAAGCTAAGAGCTTAAATATGACTTAACCGTTTCTCTAGAGCCTATATATAATTGTATATGGACAATATCACTTGATGTACAACTAAAATCTATGCTTTGATGATTTGCTATGTAACCTGCTAATAGATTCTATATGCCCAAAAATAACATAATTCCCATGTTAAATTTTTATATTTGTCATATGGGAGTTTTATTGTATGGCATCAAAAAAGCTGGCATGCAATATTATTTCAGCATGCCGTGTGCACCTGTTTCATAATTCAGAAGATATGGCTTAGTCAGCACCTAATAGCTGCATGCTTAGAGGTGGAGACGTCATCTTTCACAAGTATGCTGGGAACCATTCATAGGTTCATTAGCTTGCTCTAAGCAGCATCTTTGCTAATTCTACAAAGATTATAAGTATAACAGATTTGTACCAAGATGAAAATGCAATCAACTTTTCCATGAATCTCTTCATATCCTCACCTGATTTTCATTCTTATTGTTCTTCTGGTGATATATTTCATATGGTAGTAACTACTGTCTCCAAAGTCTAACAGGGAAAGCCAATCTTTTAAGGATAGTTAATGGACGAACATTATTACTCTAAGTATCTATTCACCAATAAATTTTGGTAAAACTCCACTGTAACTGAAGCATTTCTTAGTTCCTTTGTATCCTGAAGAAATTTCATAATGTCAACCTTGTGTTATTAGTTTGGCTTTATCATAATCTATAGAGTTGCTCAACTCGATTCCTTCATGTAGCTTTCTACAAGTTTGATACTCTTAACTCAATACATGATATATATCTGTAGGACTTTTATGAGCTTTGGCCTAAGAAGTTTCAGTACAAGACGAACGGTGTTACTCAGGTCCGAATTTGTTTTTACTTATGCCATATAAGTTGGTTACTTTCCTTTCATTTATTTTGTTGTGCACTTATTTAGAAATTTTTCCCATGTTTATATACTGACTCAACATGGTAGCTACTAAACGATAAGAAGTTTTATGATATTAGAACTATGATAATATTGAAAGCCTATAATATGAAAACTATAAATATTTTTTGTTCATTAACACCTCCCAAATTGTAGCGTTTATCATATGCTTGTAGCTTGTTACAAAGATGTGTTTTTGAAACCTTCGGATTTAGTTTATAACTACTGAATAACCACTACAACACAAAAGTGCACAACCACTGACAATCACCATGCAGCAAAATTGCACAACTAATTATCAGACTACCGACTGCCAAATGAGACAACTTGTCTCAACAGCACACCCTATTGCCAGCAACTTGGCGAACGTATTTCTTTGGATTCTACGTTGAACTCAACCATGCTAACTGCTTCATGGACACCATGCTAACTTCACAACACTGCACACCCTATTGCCAGCAGCTTGGCGAACATATTTCTTTGGATTCTACATTGAACCCAACCATGCTAACTGCTTCATGGACAATTTTTTTTTTTTAAACCTAATCACATAAATGAAACACACTGGTCCTTCTTTAGGATCTTATAGAATGTACCTGTACGAGCGTACAATCAAGAAAATCTCACTCTTATTGATTCTCCCTTAGAATCTAAACACATTATCATAAACAACCCAATAATACCAACCAAACTCCTGTACAGTCATCCTTCGGACTCAATCACATCACAGTGAGCACCCAACAATATCAGATAAACTCCTCTAGATTCTCTTCACGATCTAATCACATTACTATGGGGAACCCAATAATATCAAACAGCCCTTCCTTTGTTTACTGTTTCTCTTTTTTTGTTGTTTTTTTTTTCTGTATTCTTTCTTTCATTCCTTTTTTGGGATGTCTTAAGCAAAGTCTGATCTGGAAGAAGAGAGGGTGCAGTTAAAGAAGATGGTGAAAAAGAATAGGTCGACCAAGAAGAATTCTCGGGGTGGAATCACAAAACTTTGGGTGCTAGTTGGGTGAAGAATACGAAGAAGGATTCATGGAGTAAAGTTGAAGAGGTTTGGGTGTTGGCTGGGTCAAGTCAACAAAACTTTGGGTGCTGGTCAGGTGCTGGGAATTTGAGCAATGGTTGGTAAGGGGGCAGGATGTGGAAGGTTTGTGTGGGTGCAAGAGTTGTGGATTCAGGTATAGGGTGGACTCATGGAGTTGGATGCTGGTCGGGTTTGGGTTTGAATGATGGGATATTTTTCCCCTTTTTTCTCTCCTTTGTTATGGTTGCATTCACGAGTAGGTGATCGTCATAGGAAGAATTGATGGCTGGGGGGAGGAAGATGGAGAGGATGAAGTAGGGTGAAGAAATAGATGGAGGAGGCATGCAGTGGTAACAGGGCTGATCTTTGTCCCAGGGCTACTTTACCATTTTTACATGATGATTATAGAATGCTTCAATATTTTTCTTCTTTGTATTATTTTCGTTCGCCCTATTGATGAGAACAATAACCAAATGAAGACACATGATATGACTTACAACAGAAACTACTAAGTAATAGACATTCCAATGATATAAAACTCCTATAATGCATAAACTCCTATGGTATGAAAACTTTTAAATATGTTGATATTTCTCAACAAGATGAAGCATATTTTGAGTAATTTAGAGCTTTAGTGAACCAAACCAAGAAGGTGAAGGTGTTAATTTCTTATAGAACTTGGTTTATGGGATTTTAGCTATTCTCTTGAGTGGTTTGATGACTGTAGAATCTCTCACATTCCTCATCTAGTTAGAAAGTTCTATTTGTTTTTGAAAAACAATTAATTTTAGTGTACTTTTTAAAATAAGTAATTGAAAATGAAATCATGAATTCTTGCATTTCGGTTTCCTATTTCTCTTTTTGAATTTCTACCCATTGAGAATATAAACTTAAGTTGTAAAACTGATTCTGATTTTTTTTTTCCCACCTTCATGTGCTTTAGTCAGTAATTCTTATTGATAGTACCACTTCCAATGTGCAGGGATCAAATTGTATTAGTTTGCTAATGATTGGAAATGGATTTATTAAGGGCACTTTCCCGTTGCCAACTTTAGCTTTGAAAAACTTTTAATTCCATCACAGAAATTTTAATCGGACTAGGCATTTGTTATTTCATACTAGGAACCTATAAGGATAGTTCAGTATCAGATACAAATCATCTCACTTGGTGAAAAATGTAATTGCAGCGTAGGTGGATTGTTGTTAGCAATCCTGGTCTTTGCAGTCTTATCTCAAAATGGCTTGGAACAGATGCTTGGATCCGTGATATAGACCTTTTAATGGAATTACGGGAGCATGCAGAAAACACTAAACTCCATGAAGAATGGAAAGTGGTAAATTTATAGGTTTGAACTTTGATTTCGTAGAGACTAGCAACTACTTCTCTGACTGTTGTAGTGTGACGCTGATTTAATTTTGAATGCATTGCACTTTACAGGTACGGCGTATCAACAAAATTAGACTGGCAGAGTTCATTGAAGCCATGACTGGCATGAAGGTTTGCTTATTGTTAGATTCCTGTCCATAAGGAACACCTGTTCACTAGAATTCATGTAATTTTGATTTATGAGGAGTTACCCTACTGGTAGGATCACGTTATTTTTGCAGGTCAGCCCAGATGCAATGTTCGATGTACAAATCAAGCGAATACATGAATATAAAAGACAATTGCTCAACATACTTGGCATTATCCATCGGTATGATTGTATAAAGGTCAGCAGTTCCTATTTCCTTGGTTACATAGTGCATTTATTTCTCTTGTTTGACTGGAGTATTACTCACCATGCTGTGAATCAAGTGCAGTCTGATTGTTCATAATTGAGTTTGACAATGGCAACAAGCTTTGCTGTTTCTATGTATTTGGATGACAATTGAAATAAAGTATTTTAATTTCATGAAAGAGGAAAATGATTTGTATTCATAATGGAGCCTTTAGGGCACCTGTATATGAAAAGTCTCTCTATCATACACTTTCACAGAAGTTAAAGAAAAGTAATGTTGGAATGCAGGACTACATGCAAAACTAGTCCTACACATTTTAATTCCATGATAGTGTATGTTTTCCGGACGATAGTTTACCTATTTAATCTGTGAGCCTGTGGGTGATGTATGCCCCTCTTATATTTATGATGATTCCAATCTCAAATCCAAATAGATACTTAACTGTTTAGCTATATAAATAGGTATTCAATTGTTTAGCCATAGTATGTTTTTACAATCTTTCTTCTATTTCATTTTTTTCCTTAATCTTTTATTTAATTGTGTAGCCATATCCTTTTAATTGTTTCTTCACTACTGCTGATTACAGATGAAATTCTTAAGCTTATTCCATATTCTCAAGCATGGAAATTCTCTGCCTTTAATATCCAAAATTTCAGATATCACTTTTGAATATTTATTACTTTAGCCCAAACTTTTCCGTTCACATAGTTGTTTTACAGTTACTGTACTTTTGTCTTGACCATTTCCTGCAGAGTATGAATAAAGATGACAGAAAGAGAGTGGTACCCCGAGTATGTATAATTGGGGGAAAGGCTGCTCCTGGCTATGAAATGGCAAAGAAGATAATCAAACTCTGCCATGCCGTTGGAGAAGTGATCAATAATGATTCTGATATTGGCGATCTTCTGAAACTGGTATGAGATTTTCTTGTGACATCTTATGGTTTAGAGAATAAAATGAGTCAGGTTTTTATGAACCTTATTGATCTCTTTATCTAAGCAACATTCATTTTAGTCAATAGGTATTAGTAGAATTAGTTAGTAATGTATTTCTGCACGTGCTACTAGGAACAATGAAGTTATAATTTTACACATGTAGTCAGGCATTGAACCTTAATGTTAGACAATACTTGAAAAGTACATGATGTCCTTTGATGTTCATTAGAAGTTTTAATTGCTTGTTTGAGATATATCAAATGCTTCATTCTCCAGAACCAGATACTATTTTTTAGTTGGTGAAAGTTGTGTCCTTTCTCTTTGGAGGCTTTCCCAGTCCTGTATGGGAAGATTATAATATTTTCTCTAGCAATCATGTGTAAAGCTGATGGCACCGTTGTTCGAGATATTCTATGTTGTATCTAGTTATCAGAATCATTTCTGACCATTTCTGTTTCATGATCATTAATAACAAGATTTCTTCTTTTGAGCATGAATACTGGGCTACAAAGTGAGTTAAACTGATTGTTTATGTATGAGCCGTCAATTGACTTATGGTACAAAGTTAATATTCACTCTCTGCAGGTATTTATCCCTGATTATAATGTCTCTGTAGCTGAGCTAGTAATACCAGGAAGTGATCTCTCACAGCACATCAGGTTCTAGTCGTATCTTTTTATTTTTATCTCTTGTTAGTTGTTACCTTTTCTTGTTGCTTTATTCTCTTTGCTTCAAAAATTCTGTTATTTTTATAACTTTACCCAGACTTTTGAATGTATATTTTCAAAGGTATGGTTTATGTTTTCATAGATGTGAGTACCCTGTATGTGCAGTGGTAAGGCCTCTTGTGGTTACGAAAGAGGTTGATCTTGTCTTCAGTTCATACCAGGTTAACCTATTATTGGGGAAAAAGTAAAAAAGAAGAAGAGAAATGAAACTGCTAATGATATTCATTTAAGAACTGTCTATTCTATGTTCTTCTGATTTGTCATGCCTGGTACTATGGTTTTAGCTAACTTGAGGAAAAAAGAGTTTGGGGGCCTAGTTGATAGTTCTTTATCTATTAATCTGTAATATCTTAATGGATTGCAGTACAGCAGGTCATGAAGCATCTGGGACTGGCAGCATGAAATTCTTGATGAATGGTTGTCTACTTCTAGCAACAGCTGATGGGTCTACGATTGAAATCATTGAAGAAGTAGGAGAAGAAAATATGGTGAGAACAAAATGCTATGACTGTATAGCTCTTAGGAACTTTAAGTCTTTAGCCTCTTCCAGATATTATGATGATTTGCTACAAGCTACTGAACTATTGTGGCCAAAGTTCGTCATCTAAAATAGCTTTTTAACCAATGAAATTTTCTTATTCTTTTAAGGGCTCTTTGTTTCATTTAAAATGTATATTGCCATTTATAAATTGCAAGTGAAGATTGGAGGGAATTGGTGGGAACTTCAATTCCCCATGCAAAATTTCAAAATTGGTTCAATTACAACCACTAATTGCATGGGTAATTGAAGTTCCTACCAAAGTTTGAAAACTCCCTCCATTTTCACTTGCAATTTGCAATTACAAATTTCAATTTATATATACATGAAACAAACAGCCCGTACTGTGCGTAGATTTTCTTTATCCATCACTGAATACTGTATGAAAATTTGCCAATACTCACTCGAGAAATGGTAGCAATTTTTTATGGGAGTATTTCATGTTCTGACCTTTTCATTTTCATGCGTCTCTTTAATGGTAACCATCTGATCAGTGATCATCCTTCATTTCTTTAGTTTCTATTTGGTGCCAAAATAAAGGAAGTTGCTTCATTGCGGGAAAAGGGTCAAGCTCATAAAGTTCCACTTCAGTTTGCTCGTGTTATCAGGTTTGTCCTTGATACATATTAATATTCTGATACACATGATGATAAGTACAAATCATTGTGTACTAGAAATATGAGTGGACAACCTCGTCGATCTGAAGTTCAGAGAAATATTAGATTTAGAAATTCTCAAACATACTTTAATTATAAAGTCATGGAAGCAGTGATGCATTGTTCTAATCCTTAGGATTACCAGCATTTGCTGCACATGCATATGAAATTTCAATTGGGTGCATATCAAGTTATGGCTCAAATAAGGAAAGTAATTCGTCATTAGGAAAAAGATCTAGTGAAAGTAGTATATGAAAACTAAACGAGAAACAAGTATATATATTGTTTTATGACAAATCTATAACAAACTGTTGATTAGAAACATTTGCAAAGTTTCTAAGAGAGTATATAAATATGTGTTGTATATTGACTTGTATTCAGTATGGTGGGGACCTAAAATCTTAAACCATTATATTTTACAAAAGTGATGAGAGGTCTGTCTTGAATCTACCTTTAAGCTTTCTACTGATGGGTTGTTCCTTGCTGTTCAATTTTAAACATGATAAATATATAGGGCATGTGGCTGAGACATGTCCTCTCTTCCCCTGAGTTCCACTTCCTTGATATTGCTCTATGCATGAGAGCTTAGGTAGCATGTATTGCTCCGAGTTATACTGTTTGGTTAAACACTATTCTATCAAAGTTTGAATTCGGACAAATTGTAACTAAGACCATTTGTACGTATTAGAGTATAGTCAGGGATGTATTCTATCATATGGATTGTATTGTATATCTTGCAGATCTAGCGCTGACTGTGGTTTCTAGGAGCACCATGGAGACTGAGCTATAACCTTCAAATTTGAATTGTTGAAATATCTATTGTATAAGCTTTCATTTGGTATCTTTATTGGTTTCATAATATTTCTTCATACAGACTCTGGATTTTCTATTTATCTGTTGAAACAAAGAATTGTTAATAAGAAGATGAACGGAAAATAAGACATTTACATATGATGTTTAAAACTATGAAAAGCCTAATGGTCATAGATGTGACTCTAGACTAATCTTGTAGACCACTTCATAAAAGCCTATTTTTGAGCAGAATCCTCGATTCAGTAATGGTGGTGGTGTTAAGCCCGTAAGGGAGATAAATGGTGGGACCTCACCTCTCTGATCAGGAAATTCCCGTAGCAGAAAGTTCAATCCCATAAAAGAAAGTTCAGTGTGATAGAAGCAAATTAGACTAATAATTCTCGTGGAGTTCTAGCCACAACCGTTATAATCATTCTATACTTAACCTGGTGCAATAACCTGGGCCATCATTATGGCAGCAGTACTCATGCAATGTGATTGGTAGGTTCAGTTTAGGCTTTTAATATGTCCAGCATACATATCGTAGGAGGTATTTTTGTTGGCCACATACGTCTTTTGTAGACTTATCTACGTGGGAGGAACCATAAAGACCGTCGTTATAAGACACCGGTAGATCCTTAGTAACTCTCATGAGATGGTATTAACGAGCATGGGTATATTAATTCTCCACACCGTTGACCCAATGATGCATATATTGTGTGGTTTCTTTCCATATATGGTAAAGAGAACCTAATTTAAGGCCTAGTCTATTGTGTACTTCAGGTTGTTAAGGCCTAGTCTATTATGTCCTTCAGGTTGTAACAAGATGCACCAAGCCTAGGTCCAAAGTTGAAAGCTACATTTGCCAGTTTCATATTATAAGGTTGTCCGATCTGCATATGCATGGTTATCTTCTTTTGATTTTTCCTCAGAACCCTAATTAGGGGGGACAGCTGGTCTACTTTTTACTGTTCACTTATTTTTATTTCATTTTTATTGTGGGGGAGACACTTGGTAGAGTCTAATCACATCATAAACAAAAAGTAATTCAGGAATTAACAAGTGTGACATTACAAAACATGCATCTCCTTGTTCTCCTTGATTGGTATTTACCCTATGAAGGAAGGCTCACTCAGAAGTGGTATAGGTACCGAAAGAAAAGAAAAGTTCTTTCCTCATATCTCCAAAATTCCATTACCTTCTCTCAAATCCCCTCCCTTTGCATCTTCGATTTTTTTTCTTGGGCAATTCACACAGCCATTCTCGACATTGAGCCCAGCCCCTCATGCTATTCCGGGAAGCTGGAAAATCAGGTTTTCTTATCATTGGAGTAGAAAATTCAAATCCTAAATGAAGTCGCAATTCAACTTCTCTAGACTCGACTAAAGTCCTCCTAGAGGGGGCAATTGCTTTGTCTTGTTTTAAATAATCTTTGTCAGATTACTATATATTTTGTTATCTTGAACACATTAGGAACACCTCACTTCTCAGGCACTTCATAGATGTATTTTAGACATTTCTCAAACAATTTTTTTTCTCCATACTTATTATGTCTTAAGGTGTGGGCTAGGAAAGTTACAAATGAACAAAATCGGTTAGGAACATAAATAGTATAGAGGACCAAGTGTCAAATTAGGTTGTATAGGGTTGCAACTTTGGGTAACTCTGTCAGTGTTGTGCTTAATGTTTTATCCTTTTACTGTCTGTCTATCCAAGCCAGGATAAAAGAGGGTTGTGGTAGGTCAGTGACAGCCAGTGTAAAATATTGTCACATATAATGATATGAGCCAAATAATGAATTTTGTTGGGGTGTTTCCTACTGAGCGACGCGCTATATCGGAGTCTCGGTATAGTGAAAAATGTATGAGGGTTGCTAAGTCGGCGTCCGGATGTGTTATTAGCGTGAGCAAGCTGATGTGATTCTCTTTTGGTTCATGTAGCCTACCCCAAGTACTTTGGATAAAAGTTTTAGTTATTGTAGTTATTAGGATTGCAACTTTGGGTGGTATCAGTCAAATCACACTTCCCAATAGGCCACAAGGGTTCTGTTTTTTTAATAGAGTTTTACCTGGGCACAAAAGACCTACTTGTTGACCAGTACGGTAATACCTGGCTGAAACTCTTGCCTTATCTAAACTAACCAACAGAAGTCATTATATATAATATAATATAATATATTAGGACAAATCTACCCTAATTGCCACAAAAGACCTACTTGTTGACCAGTACGATAGTACCTGGCTGAAACTCTTGCCTTATCTAAACTAACCAACAGAAGTCATTATATATAATATAATATATTAGGACAAATCTACCCTAATTGCCTGTTGACATTCTGCAGTTGACCTTTTGTCAGAGTATCTGAACCTCATTCTGAAACAATCTAACCGACTTGATTGATGTTGTTGTGGCCTTGTGGAGTTATGCATGATATCCCAAAATTCCTGAGATTTTAAATTTATATCTATAATTTGGCCTTGTGGTGTTATGCATGATATCCCAAAATTCCAGATATTTTAAATTTACATTTATAAATTAGAGAGTCAATAATTTTGTGACTCAGAAGTTTGGTGTTAGATTTGACATCCTTGGTACATTATGCATGGTGAAGGAACTGGGTAGTTGATGGGCAGGAGGCATGCCTGTTTGCATTTTTCACTTTGTACTTTCAAATATGCCTATGTGAGGGTTGGAGATAAGCAAACAATATTGCTAGCAAAAACCTCACTTTGATGTTTATATAGATATGTTACACCTGTAAAGGAAGAGGGAACATATAAAAAAAAAAAAAAACCAAGTTATAGTAATCTCCGGTATGTACACTCAGGTGCTACCATTAAAAACAAAAGTTTTATCCCCTGACCATTAAAAACAAAAGTTTTATCCCCTGACCTTGAAAGAATCTAGAATTATATCCTTGCTTGGCTAATATAACACAATTTAGAATTTAAACATGCCTAAATTATCACGAGTAGGCAGTCAAGTATTCTATGTTCAAAGAGACTGAAATATTGGCCTCATAGAGTTGAGTACCATCTGAAAGTTTGCCTTCTCTCTGGATTGAGAGTTTGTTTCATTTTTCTTTTCCCCAAAAGCAATGGGAAAAGGAATTTTGGACTCAAAAGCCAAAACCACAGTTGTTTGTTCAGAATTTCAATTCATTGTTCCTTTTCTGCTAATTGAACAAGAAAACGTTTTCAGAAAGTGCTTATGAATGATCGGTTTTCTCATTTGCTGACTATTCAAAACGTACGTTGCTTATTCCTGTGAACATGTTTAGGATGGTTCGTGATGGGTACTTCGGCTTTGAGGACTACTTCAAATCTTTATGCGACTCTTTAGAAGGGGGCGGCGATTTCTATCTCCTTGGAAGCGATTTTGCAAGCTACCTAGAAGCTCAGGTTGCCCTCTTGTTCCGCAGGAGTCTTCAAACCAACATTTTAGCTGAATTTTCATTTCGTGGCTTAAACTTTGAGCCCCATGATTTTTACTATTCTTGCAGGCTGAAGCTGACAGAGCGTTTGTGGATCAAGATAAATGGATCACAATGAGCATTCTAAGTATTGCAGGCTCTTCAAGGTTTAGCAGCGACAGGACTGTCAGTGAGTATGCAGAGAGGACTTGGAGAATTGAACCGTGCAGGTGCCCCTTTTGATTTTATTACATTCCTTCACAGAATGCATGAGCAAGGTATCAACAATTCCATTGTGATAACTGCTGCAATGTGTTCGTGAGTCTTTTCTTCCTGCGTGTACATGTTGGGTTACAAAGCAAAATGACTGCATCAGCCACTTGGGTTTATGATGTGGCACGATAGTTGGCTGGCGTTGCTGCGAATTTATATTTAATTTGCTGGAACTTAAATGTTGAACAAATATAGTAATTCAACTCAAGCACTTGTTATTGTGGAAGAGATCTGGCTGGTTGAGGTAATATTGTTTCTGCTCCTGTTCATACTTATCTCAATCTGCAGCAGGTATTATGTTATTTATGCCGGAAAGGAATTTGAAGATTTGTTTGTAGTTTTATAAGATGGTGCTTTTTTTGTTTGCTAGGTACACTTATAGAAGACTTACTCTCACTTGGGAAACTATTAGTTATCTCAATAGTATCCTGATGAAGTTCCCTTAAAATTTAAATGATGAGTCAACCAAAACTTCTTAGATTAGCCAACTCATCTGTAACACCCACACACACACACGTTCCTTGCCAAAGAAATGGTCCAACTTAGATACGCTGTACTGACTTTCATGAACCAACCATCCTTTGTGATTTCATTCTTGCTCTCTGCTTCACGAAACAAAACAGCAAAAAATTCAAATAAAGGAGAGAAACCAAAGGAGCAAGTATGTGGTAGCAGTGGCAACAACAAATAATTTATTGTTATCCGCATGGTTCAATTAGGTATTGGCCAATGATGAACTGTCGACTTTGGAGAAGGTGTCAATACTACATATGGAGCCAAAATGGATGGAGTGCTGATTTGTTCACACCTTTATGTGCACGCCTACACGGCTCCAAATCATCTTCTTTGTTCTGAGAAAATTTCAGATATAAATCCTACATTAGGCAAGGATTTTCAGTATTTCTCACTTGTCTTTATTATATGTTCCATGTCTGTTCATTTGTGTGCATTATGAATTTGTTGAAATTCATACATAAATGTAACATGTGGGACATATTAGAATATGAATGAATAACACTCAATTCTAACCGTAATTTCGAAGTATTAGTATATTAGAAGAAACTTTAATACAATTTTTATTTCCATGTGCTTTCTTACTCACGAAAATCAATATCAGCAACCATGAGGCTTTCTTAACTAGAAATGCATAATTTGTCAAGTTACCTGCCACCACCATTGTCCCCTTTTTCAACGCATACCTTTTTTCAACACCTAAAAGGCAAACGCCTCTCCGTTAGTCATGCTGCTGGGACTAGGAGAGAAAAATGAACATCAAGAATTATTGAAAATCATTTCTAAGTAAAGATTGTTGGGGAAATAGGTCAAAGGCCTACTAACAAAACCCCGTCCATCACGGGCTATATTATTTTCTTTACATATCCAAAATTATCATAATAATAACAGATGTTTTGTCTGACATCTCGACTTCTTGCTCTCTTTAAGTTTCCCTATGGGACAGAAACATATTAATCTCTGTTCGTCCACTGACTCAAATGGAGACATTACTAGCCTTTGGCTCTTTGTTTATTATGCTTGTTTTTTATTTTATTTTTTAGACTAAGGCTGTAGCTAGGATAGAATTGTTGCTTGTGAATTTGTAATAGACCAGTAAGATTTTAGTGTGGCGAGGGACATGGCATGGCGGTGTAATTAGAGGGAGCACATCACCTGCACATCCAGCTAACTTAGGTAGCGTGCTGGTCGCCATAATGCACGGCCCACCTCCCCCACATTCCCCGCATCATCACCCGGGCACCAATTTATCAACTTCCACTCTCCAATCTGTTCCTAAAAATAAAATAATAATAATAAGTAAATAAATATTAAAAAAGAACTCACCATCTTCCTCAAGTTCGTGTCCTTTCATACGTGGAGGAAGGATAATATTGGGTGCAATGGTAGTTTGGTGTCTTTTTCATATTCGGAAAGAGAGCAATATGTACCAAGTGAGGGAACTAGGGGCCAACGAGTCTTGATTCAAGTAGCATTACTTCTCTCCAATTTGTGAGAGGTTCAAAATTCGACTTCTTGTAGGGATTCAATTTGAGTAATATTACAAAATATATGTATATTTAAATTTGAATAGCAAAAAAAAGTGAGAAAACTAGGCTGATTGTAGGGATGAGAATGGGTGGGTCCAAGGGCCAGTTTTTCGTCCGTACCATTTAAAATTTTGAATTAAATCAAAATTTTAAATAGTACGAACTAAAAATGGACTCTTGGACCAACACATTTTCATGCAAAGGTAGTCTAGCAGGAGCATTTTCCTCAACAGCTAAATAACTTAACATGAAAGATGTTTTCTGGTTTTTGATATGAGCGGCTATATTCATTGAGGTTATGTTTTAATATAAAAAAATATTGAAAAAGAAATAAAACGCTGACTTGAATCATCACTGTTCAGTCACTCTCCCCTCCCCACACCCCCTTCCCAAATACCAACATTACCCACCCCCCACGCCCCCCACCCCGCCCAACCCCCCCAACCTCCAACTGTATATATATATATGCATTGTGACTACGAAGTTACAAGCATCAACCCCACTCACATCTTAACACTTGATTGATCTCATTCATGGGGAGCTACTCACTCCTTTTGTTCCTCTTCCTAATTGCCCTCTCCCACCAAATCCATGCTAGAGAGAGCCAATTCTTCAGCAAAACCTCGCGCTCCGCTGAAGCCTCTCCTGAGGTTTCCACCTCCTCAGTCGCCAAGGAGCCTGAGATGGTCCTGCCGCCGCAGAGCCACAACGGCTACGGCCTCTACGGTCGTGACCCCGACCAATTCCCCTCTAGTACTAGCACTGCCACTCCTGCCAACTACAACTTTGAGAACAAGGAGAGAAATTATTATCCCAACAACATCCCCTCGGGCTTCAACAGCGCAGAGCTCTCATCTGAAAGCTACGAGAACAAGAAGAGAAATTATTATCCCAACAACATCCCCTCGGGCTTCAACAGCGCAGAGCTCTCAACTGAAAGCTACGAGAACAAGGAGAGAAATTATTATCCCAACAACATCCCCTCGGGCTTCAACAGCGCAGATCTCTCAACTGAAAGCTACGAGAACAAGGAGAGAAATTATTATCCCAACAACATCCCCTCGGGCTTCAACAGCGCAGATCTCTCAACTGAAAGCTACAAGAACGAGGAGAGAAATTATTATCCCAACAACATCCCCTCAGGCTTCGACACTGCAGAGCTCTCAAATGAAAGCTATGAGAACAAGGAGAGAAATTATGCCCACAACAATATTCCCTCAAGCTTCAGTGCTACCGAGCACTCCAATGCAGACAATTACAACCCTCCAACGTTTTCGGACGAGGGGTACTTCAATAGAGGAAGTTATGAGGCCAAGGTGCCAAAGTACTCGAACTATGACAAGCAGTATGGTATGAGCGATACGAGGTTCTTGGAGAATGGTAAGTACTTCTACGACGTGAGTGCCGAAAGAAACAGTAAGGAGTTTGAGCCAAATGGAAGGGGTGGGTACAACCCAGAGAAGAAGGAGATTTATGTTCCATGAAATTAATTTCGGTTCAAGTCGTGGTCATTTGAGTTGGTTCAAGGAGAGAGAAGCAATTGCATGAATTATAGTCTATATGTACTTGTTTGGCTTATGCAAATTTTAATGGAATATGATGCACTTACGTTTGTATTTATATGAAAAAACAAAAAAAAAATGTAACATGTATCTAATAAATCCTCAAAGATGTCTCTCCCTCTATTTTTTCTGTGTGTAATTTTGTATCTAGACTTTGGCATGATTTTCTATTTATTTGGAACTATTATTTGTATAAAACCTTTCAGATCCATTATTTTATGAAACTCGATAAGACAGAAATGAACACAAGGAAACCCAAAAGTAGGATAAATGATTCTTGCCGGCCTTTTCAATTGAAAGAAAAGGCCTCCCTTTTTAACGCTACGAGAGAATATACTTCCATGGTTCAATTATTTTTGAAGTAAAAATACTAGAAGTTTAATCTGAGCCATAATATCAAAAAGAGAATAAATAGCATTGAAACCTACAGTAACTTGAAAAAAGAAAATTTCTTTTTCCATTGTTAAACAAGAAAAAAAAAAATACAAAGTAGTAAGAGAATATATCCTAGCACCCATTAGAGAAAGTTCTTTTCTTTTGTTAAACAAGGAAAGTTATTAGTCTTACCTACATATTTGTCTAAAATAGGACTCGTATATAGTGACGGGCCGAAAAATCTACAAGAATTTTAGAGATTTTTCTTTTATTTTGTTAAACAAGGAAAGTTATTACTCTTACCTACATATTTGTCTAAAATTGGACTAGTATACAGTGACGGGCCGAAAATTCCAAGAATTGGACCCTCCTGAGGGGAGACCAGTAGCATGGTTTGAAGCCCGAATCTCAATTTTAGCCCATGTCACCCAACGTAGCGAGGGGTGGGGGGGAGTTTTTAGAGGGGCACACCATTTTTCCCAGTGAGCCCACTTAAAAACTCCATCCATATTACAAGTTTGCTATTGAATTTTTTGAACTAAAATATCTCTTTCTTCAATCTTTTCCCTCCTTCTCTTCTCAAACTGATCAGTTAATCCAAAAAAAAAAAAAAAAAAAAAAAAAAACCTAAAACCCACAATTATTCCCTCAAATCTTTTTCTATATTAAATTAGCTCACAAATTAAATTCGAAAATTGATTTTATTAGGCCTTCACTTACTGAAAAAAAAAAATCCTAGAAACAGTGTGTATTGAAAAAAATTATGAAAAAAAAAACTCAAAGTCCGGATTGACAGTCTGGACGGTTCAATTTATGTCCGGACTGCAAGTCTGGACGGTTCAATTTCTGTCTAAATTTCCAGTCGGGACGAATTTCGCCGGGACTGAAAGTCTGGATTTACATAATGAGATAAGGGCCACTATAAATAAGTTTTTTTTTCGTTCTATTATCCATGAAGTCATTGTAGTATAGTGGTGAATATTCCCATTGCTTATGCAAGTGTCTTGAGTTTGATTCTCAGTAACAACATATCTTTTTTTACTTTATTTTATTTTTTCAAAAAAATAATATTTTCTCACAACTAAGCAGAGTTTATTTGATTTAGTTTCCATTCCTATTCGATTCGATTTTTTCGAAATTAATAAATATTTTCATATGCTCGCCACCATGAACAACAAGGAAAAAAATTAAATACTTACAACCCATTACATAAAACCAAAAATATATAAATGAAAGGTCAATTCGTCAATATCCAATGTGTGGGAACAATTACAATATAGTGCAACAAACACAAAAAATTCATTTTTTATTACAATGTGAATTTACATAATGAGAATTATAAATAAATCAGCCCATAATTAGAAACAACATTACATAAAAAATATATATACAAAATTTCATTTTCTTCAAATAGTTCTCGAACAACTATTTAAAACACATTATTTTCGAGTACAGTCCTTTCAAATTACGATCCAAAAAAAATTAAATCTGACATCCCCAAATCTTGAAACTCTTGAGGAGTGTTAATTCAATCGGTCCTCCACTAATCGGTTGTACTTCTTCTTCTGAGTCTGGTTCATTAATATTTACTCTTCCATAAGACTCTTCAGTAAATGAGACTTTATTAATATTGATATCTTAACCCCTATAAGTGGATAAATATAAATATTTAGCACACAAGTGAAAAATAAGACAAACCTAATATAAAATTTAAATATACAAGTGGAGTTGTCAAAAGTTAATTTAATTATATTATCTGATACTCTTGAGGAGTACAATGCAAATCTAAGCATCCTAACAAACGAATTGGAAAAATAATAGAATTTTGCATATTTTACAACTAGCATTACAGTATTTTATTTTTTTCATTAATAGTAATCAAAATATAAATTAAAACACTAATTTTTAAGTTTCAATTTTAAAGGATGAAAAAAAATCTAACTTTAAAATTGAGAATGATTGTAGAGTTAATTTTTGAAATAGTTTAGATATTGAGCGCCAGAGAGTTCTTACCAATTACAAGAGTTTTTAAGAGATGGAGTAAGTAGAGATAATTATTTTTAAAAAAAGAATGAATTGTAAGGTAACATATAAAAGAAATTCATCTATTATCGAAAATGCTCAACTTCCAAAACCCCAATACTCCATCCTCAATCTTATCATAAAAATCCCTCCACCACCTCCTCCTCCTCCTCCTCCCCTATTCCTCCTCTCCAACCCAACAAGACCATCAAATCTAAAAAACTTCTATTCTTTGCTCCAAAAAGAGAGACCAAAATAAAAAGATTGCTAAATGAGGAAGAGATTTCATCCACTTTGACCCAAGAAGCAACGGCGGGGAGGTAGGCGAGCGGCGTGGATTGGATCAGCAGCGGCGGCGGTGGATCGGCGGCGGTGGCAGGCAAATCAAAGAGAGAGAAAAAAAATTTGGGTTGAGGACGAGGTTAGGAAGTGAAATAGGAAGATAAAGGATTAGGAGAGGTGAGTGAGGGAAGGAAGAAAGGAATTGAATTTTTGGGTTTGAGATTTGGCCGGACTAGAACTAGAGAGTTGAGGGAGAAAATAATGAAGGTGGGGAGAAGAAGAAAGAGAAGAGAGAGAGAGAGAGAGAGAGAGAGAGAGAGAGAGAGAGAGTGAGATATTTTTGGAATATTTGGTGTGCTCACTAGAAAAACCCTCTCTTTTAAAAAGAAAAAAAAAGAGGATGGGTTCACTGGAAAATTGAGCTTACTGGAAAATGTTAGATTAATTTTTGTAATTAATCTATAATTTGGGGCCACACATGTAGACAATTAAATTGTGTGTGCTATCATTTAATTAAGCCAAGTCTAAATTTTGTGGTCTAATTAATAATTGATTGATTGGCTTAAAGGGTATAATAGTCATGAGATTATTGTATAGATACTATTAGATAATTATTACTTCTATGAGGGACAGAAGTATAATTATGGTAAAAATTATAACTGCCATAGCAGTTTATAATTAGGGTTATGGTCTCCGTTCTACCATGACGTATTCTGATTTCTCAAAATCTTTTCAGAAAGAATTCTAAGGAAGGATTTGGTGGCTAGAATTGGAATACCATAACGCAAGGGTTCTCTTCCCGCAAGATTTCTACATCAATGGATTCAGATATGCTTCTGCTTTTAATTTTGTACTCATGGTATTAATCAGGAGATTCAAGAATATACAAAATTATTTTTTTTATTTCGGATTTATCAATTAGTAAATTATTTCTATTACGGATTCCAACAATTAGTATCAGAGCCTACTTCTTGATTAATTCCTTGAGTAATCAATTGAATTTAAAATTTTGTACTGTTCATATAATAAAAAAAAATTTACTGTACAGAATTCGGATTTTACTGTTCATATAAAAAAAATTTACTATACAGAATTCAGATTTTACTGTTAATTAAAAAAAATTTAATTGCAAATTTATGACATTAATATTTAAATTATTGATCTAGCACTTTAAATAGGCTAATTAAAGCGAGAAATCACTAAAATGACATCTCTCGCGTAGATTAGTTTGTTTGGAGTGTTAGATATTTGTGTGTATGTGATTCATGCGGATATTGACTGGCCCAAAGGAAAGTTAATATTTGGCCGAATTATACGCACACCAGTGGTGATAAATATGTGATGATTATAAATGTAACCTAATGTGAATAATAAACCAATCCAAAGATAGTTTTTTATTTGACATAACTTATCATCAATATTTGATCACTACAACAAGAGTACCACTTACAGTTAATATTACTGTCCAAAGACTTGATATTAATGTTGTGCTACATATCTTGAAATGTCATAATTTGCTTTTTAAATTTAAAGATTAAGTGTTTAATTGCTTGTTTAATGTGCGCATAATAGTTTATTCGATTTATTATATTTTTGTTCTCTATTCAGTTTTTATGTCTGCTACTTCTGTATCTGCCAACATGAGTAATGTCCCTATGTTAAATGGGACTAATTTTAAGGACTGAAAAGAGAATATGATGATTCTCTTGAGTTGCATGGATCTAGACTTAGCCTTGAGAATGCCCAAACCCAATGAACTCAATGAGAAAAGTACTCAGCAGGATGAGCTTTATTGGGATAAGTGGGGGCGTTCAAATAGGCTAAGCCTTATGATCATCAAGCGCGGCATTCCATAAGCTTTTAAGGGTGCAGTAACTGATGAGGTTACCAATATCAGTGAGTTCTTTGCAGAAATTTAGAAATATTTTGCTAAAAACGATAAGGCTGAAACAAGCACGCTTTTAGCAAGCTTGATTTCAATGAAGTATAAAGGCAAGGGTAATGTTCGGGAGTGCATCATAGAGATGTCTCATCCTGCTTCAAAACTTAAGGCTCTAAAACTCGAGTTATCTGATGATTTACTCATACATCTGGTTCTCATCTCTCTTCCTGTACAGTTTAACCTGTTTAAGGTTGGTTATAACTGTCAAAAGGAGAAATGGACTCTTAATGAGCTCATTTTATTTTGTGTGCAAGAGAAAGAGAGATTGAAGTAAGAAAGGACCGAAAGTGAGCACCTGGCTAAAACTTCCAAAGATAAGGGCAAACGAAAGAATAAGGATAATAAGGTTGCTGCTTTTAAGAGTCCAGAGCAAAAGAAACAGAAAGCTGAGGCAATATGTTTCTTCTGTTGCAAGCCTGGACACACTAAGAAGGAATGTATCAAGTATGCCGCTTGGCGTGTTAAAAAATGTACGTTTCTTACTTTGGTCTGTTCTGAAGTTAATTTAGCTTCAGTACCTAGAAGTACATGGTGGTTAGATTCTGGTGCTACTACTCACATTTGTGTTTCTATGCAGGGTTGCCTGAGTTACCGAAAGCTAAGTAATGCAGAAAAATGCATCTATGTCGAAGACGGCCAGTTGATAGAAGTAGAGGCAATAGGGCACTTTAGATTATTATTGAAAACTGGTTATTTTTTGGATTTAATAGATACTTTTATTGTACTGTCTGTTAGACGTAATTTAATTTCAGTTTCTGTTTTGGACAAATCAGGTTATTATTGTTCATTTGGAAACAATAAATTTACGTTATCTATTAATTCAAATATTATTGGAACCGGTTTACTTAATACTTATGATAATCTATATTTGTTGGAAACTATTTTGTCCTATAATGAAACCTTGCATGCTGAGTCACGAGGTACAAAGCGTAAATTGAATCAAGATAATTCGGCCTCATTGTGGCACAAACGCCTAGATCACATCTCTAAATCAAAAGTTGAGCGACTTGTGTCCGATGAGATTTTGGAATCACTTGACTTTTCGAATTTTGATATTTGTGTCGAGTGTATTAAGGGAAAACAGACCATAACAAAGAAATTAGGTGCCAATAGAACTACAGACGTCTTAGAATTAATTCCTACGGATATCTGTGGACCATTCCCTACGACATCTTGGAATGGTCAACAGTACTTTATAACATTCATAGGGGATTATTCAAGATATGGTTACCTATTTCTTAAACATGAGAAATCACAGTCATTGGACGTGTTCAAAACATTTAAAGCAGAAGTTGAGTTACAACTCAACAAAAGAATAAAGAGCGTCAGTCTGACCGTGGTGGTGAATACTATGGCAGATATGACGGATCAGGTAGACAACGTCCAGGACCATTTGCTAAATACCTAGAGGAATGCGGGATCGTCCCTCAATATACCATGCCAGATCACCTAGCATGAATGGTGTAGCAGAAAGACGAAACCGAACTCTTAAGGATATGGTAAGAAGTATGATTAGTCATTCCACTTTACCAGAAAAACTCGAGGGTGAAGCAATCAAAACGGCAACTTATATCCTGAATCGGGTACCAACTAAAGCGGCTGTTAAAATGCCTTATGAGCTTTGGACGGGTCGAAAGCCCAGTCTAAAGCATTTTCATATTTGGGGATGTCTAGCTGACGCGAGACCTTATAAACCTCATGAAAGGAAATTGGACTCTAAAACAGTTAGCAGCTACTTTATTGGCTATGCGGAGCGATAAAGGGATTTTAAATTTTATGATCCTGCTATTGGATCAATTTTTGAGACGGGAACTGCAATATTTTTTGAGAATGTTGAGTTTTGGGGGAGAAATCATGCTAGAAATATTGTCTTTAAGGAGGAAGAGGGATCTGCTGTTGCTTTTGACAATGTACATGTTTCAATACCTATCATTGATCAAGAAGTAAATTTAGATCCTCAACCAATAGACAATATTATTCAACCCTTAAATCCAAATGATGAAATTATTCCTGAAGAACAAACTCAACAACCTCAAGATAATACGTCATTAAGGCGATCCACTAGAGAGAGGAGAAGTGCAATTCCGGACGATTATATCGTATATCTTCAGAAACATGAGGAAGAAAGTGGAATGATAGAAGATGATCCAATCAACTTCTATCAAGCTATGAAAAGTTTCAACTCTCAGAAATGGTTTGAAGCCATGAATGAAGAGTACAAATCAATGCAAGACAATAAAGTTTGGAAACTTGTCCCATTACCAGCTGGTGCGAAATCCATTGGTTGTAAATGGATATTTAAAACCAAACGGGATTCAAATGGTAATGTGAAAGGTATAAAGCACGTCTTGTAGCTAAAGGCTTTACTCAAAAGGAAGGAATTGACTTTAAAAAGACCTTCTCTCCAGTTTCTACGAAGGACTCCTTCAGGATAATCATGGCACTAGTTGCACATTATGACCTTGAGTTACATCAGATGAGTATTAAGACAGCGTTTCTCAATGGAATGGCGATATTGACGAAACAATTTATATGGTACAACCAGAAAACTTTGTGTCAGAAGACTCAAAGAATATGGTTTGTAAATTAACTAAATCCATTTATAGGCTCAAGCAAGATTCTCGTTAGTGGTACTTCAAGTTTCATCAAATCATTGTCTCGTATGGTTTTGAGGCAAATCTTATGGATGAATGTGTGTATCACAAATTCAGTGGGAGTAAGTACATTTTCTTGGTTTTATATGTCGATGACATATTGCTAGCCACAAATGATATAAGGATATTGCACGACGCCAAGATTTTTTTGTCAAAACATTTTGAGATTAAAGATCTTGGTGATACCTCCTTTGTTTTAGGAATCCAGATACACCGAGATCGTTCTAGGGGTGTTCTAGGATTGTCACAAAGGAACTATATCGATAAAGTCCTCCAAAGGTATGGCATGCAAAATAGCAAACCAGGTGATACCTCTGTCGCTAAAAGAGACAAATTCAGTCTCAGTCAATGCCCTAAAAATAATTTAGAAATTCAAGAAATGTATAAGATTCCTTTCGCTTCGGCTGTAGGGAGTCTAATGTATGCTCAGGTATGTACGTGTCTGGCATGTTAGGCAGATATCTAAGTAACCCCGGAATTGATCATTGGAAAGCAGCCAAGCGGGTTATGAGATATTTACAGAGAACAAAAGAGTACATGCTTCATATAGGAGATCAGATCAGTTAGAGATCATTGGGTACTCTGACTCCGATTTTGCTGGATGCCAAGACAGCAGAAGATCCACATCAGGCTATATTTATCTGTTGGCTGGTGGAGCAATTTCTTGGAGGTCTGCGAAACAGACACTCATAGTTTCATACACCATAGTAGCAGAGTTTGTAGCATGTTATGAGGCATCCAATTAAGAAATATGGCTGTGAAATTTTGTCACTGGGCTGCATGTTCTGGATGGTATTGAAAGACCACTGAAAATATTTTGTGACAATAAATCAGCAGTTTTATATTTCAATAACAACAGGAGCTCCACAAAGTCAAAACACATTGATATCAAGTTCCTAGTTGTAAAAGAAAGAGTACAGAGTGACAGATATCCATAAAGCACATTGGAACAAACTCCATGATAGTAGATCTGCTTACAAAGTGATTACCACCCAAGGTCTTTTATGAGCACACTGCTCATATGGGTGTTATCTTATTTGAGGATATTCAAATTTAGTGGGAGTTTGTATTATTTATTGTTTATTGCTCTATATTATGTTTAGATTTTATCTATACATTTGGATTATGTTCTGCAGAAAATAAAGTATTCAGCTTATTACACTCTGTTAAAATTATGCTAAAAAATTGATCTCAATAAAGTTAAGTAGGACTAGTTGGAAATAGGCATGAATAGATCACATTGCATGTAATTTCCATACTACGCACTCATGATTGATCTATGCCATTTAGTTGTGCTGATATATATGACTATTAATCGGTCTAGTAACAATTGATGTAACAAAGGTCGCTTTGATCCTATGTCAGCATAGTAAATAGACGAGATTGTTTCGGATATACCCTAAGGACATGATAGCAAATTTTGAGCTCATACGGTTAAACACTTTTATTGGATTACATATGTGGCCCAGTGGGAGATTGTTAGATTAATTTTTGTAATTAATCTATAATTTGGGGCCACATATGTAAACAATAAAAATGTGTGTGTTATCATTTAATTAATGCAAGTCTAAATTTTGTGGTCTAATTAATAATTGATTGATTGACTTAAAGGGTATAATAGTTATGAGATTATTGTATAGATACCATTAAATAATTATTACTTTTATGAGGAGCAGAAGGGTAATTATGGTAATAATTATAACTGCCATAACAGTTTATAATTAGGGTTATGGTCCTCGTTCTACCATGACGTATTCTGATTTCTCAAAATCCTCTCAGAGAGAATTCTAAGGAAGAATTTGGTGGTTAGAATTGGAAGACCATAACGTAAGGATTCTTTTCCCACATGATTTCTATATCAATGGATTCATATATGCTTCCGCTTTTAATTTTGTACTCATGGTATTAATCAGGACATTTAAGAACATAAAAAATTATTTTTTTATTTCGAATTTATCAATTAGTAAATTATTTCTATTACGAATTCCAAAAAAAAAAAAATAATAATAATAATAATAATGGTTTGCTCCTTTGGAAACTCCCGCGACGGGGCACCACTCGGGCTCTTACTATTACATTTTCTGGAAAATTGATAGGGAAGGGGCTGCATCCGGATCACAAGACATTAGATAAGGATCCGACCCGTTTACATCTACACGTAAATCGGTAGGGTTTTAGTCCTGATCCTCATTATCGCAAAACCCTCGGTTGCAGCTTTCATTGAACAATTCCCAATGGCCGCCGCCACCGCCGCGAGGTCATTTATCCGATCATCCTCCGTCCGAAGCGCCACTGCGAAGGTCGCTTCGAAGCCCAGATCCGCTCCCTCTTCGTTCCGCTTCCCGAAACCTATCGCCGCCCCTCGCATCCTAAGGTACCGCTAGTTCTAGGGTTTCTCGATTCCCCATCAAAGACCCTTCTTTTATTTACTTTGTTTGTTTGTGTGAGTTTAGGTCTCCGGTTGAGGCGAGCTTCTGCGTGGAATCGCTTCTCCCGATGCACAGCGTGACAGCCGCCGCGCTGATGACCTCCATGCTCTCCGTTACCCGTGGGGGTTACGGTTGGCTCACTGAAGGTGAATATTTCCCCTTTATTTAAAATTTTGGATGAATTGTTTGTTTTAGTTCAAGTTTTATTTGGTTTGAAACTTCGTTTGCAGTTTTTGTTGAATTCGATCTGGTTTTGGTTTGTTATTGAAACGGATCTATGGATGGTTTAGGATAAGGCTGTGGGTTTGATTTCTTTGCAAAAATTATAGACATCAAGATGATCAGGTTCAATGTTGTCAACGAGTTGAATTGCATCTTAGAAAATTTTGAAATTTTTATGGTTGACACCGCAAGCATGTTGCGACTAAAGAGCATGTTGAAAATCCATGATTTTAAAGGTTTCCCAACTTTTGTATTCTAAAATATTCATTGTTATGCTTTATAAGATCTAGGTCGGGCTATTTTGATGAGGTTACAATGTAGAAAAGTGCTGGCTTTTCTACTTCTCCTTTTAGTTAGGCTCCTTTTCCTTTGGGTGGGTGCACCAACATTCATGTTAATCTTCCTCGAGTGTGAAAGGGACTTGCTTATCTCAACCAATGACAATTGCCAAGTACATCGATTCTACAGGTTTACCTAATTGAAACGAAAATATACATTTTGATGTTTCTTGTACTTGCGTGTTTAAGTCTCATTAAAGCTAAAAGGGACTGCATATTCCCAGAATACAAACTAGTCATGTATGGAGCATACATTACTAGCTTGTCACAGTATCTCAGTTCTAAACTTGAATTTTGATTTGAACTCTTACATTGATGAACAAACCAGCTAAAACCTTTTTTTCCTTCTTCTTTTTATTCTTTTTGATACCATTTGTAAGTGAAGCTCTTGTCTAGGATCTCTGATTCATGGTACAACAATATAAATAAACAACCTTATATTTTATATGATGGTTGGTTTCCAAAGTACAAAAACTTGTTTTTTTTTTTAATTATTGGTCATCTTGCCAGAACTTTGTATAAGTGCTATTACTCACCCAAAGCAACTGTTTTAGTAACTCAAGATTTAACTTTATAATCAGAAATCTTGGCACATCAATTTTCTTCATCGATTAATTTATATATCTATACCTAAACTTATCTGTTATGTATTTCTATCTTGTTGAAATTTTATAATCAATTTGTGCTTCAATTTATCTTTGTTATGTGTTAATGCATGTACAAGCTTCTAACGTCGCCTTCTTTATTGTGCATTGAATCATTCATTGTGTTGTCTGCTTCCATTATTGGCCTTTGCTCCCTACTCCATATTTCAGTGTTCTCTCATACTAATACGTGAAACTTGTTACTTTCAACAAATCGATTAACTTTATTATATCCATGTAGATTCATTTTAAGTGACAAATTGAGCCCATCTTGAATTTCACACTATTTGTTTTCCCCAAAATAAATCTTTGAACTCTATGTAGAGTATGATATTTGGTTCTTTTGGACATTCGGAGCATATTAACATACTAGTGGAAATTGTTGCAAGGACTTCCTTGTTGCATAGCGACATCGGCTTTTTAGATAATAGTCATATCGATATGTTAGAACTTAAAACACAAGCAACTCAACATAATTAGTTAGGTTTTTTGTCCCTATACTTGAAGGATCTTTTTTTTATCCTTTTTGTATATCTGAATTTCTTACACTTTAGTGGGTCCATAATTAAAAAATGTTCTTCCACATGGAATAGGAAAATATCAATTAATAGCTATTATTTGTTCCAGTTGTCACATTTTCCTTTTATGTACCTTGAAATAAAATGTATGTATCTTCCACCAAAAGAAAACTATAGTATCTAATCTTTGCACTTTGACTTGTAAATATTTTAATTCTCACAAGAATGTGCTACTAATTTTCTAAGTTTTACAAATTTTATTACTATTTAATTGGGGAAGAAGTATTTAAGGTATTACGTTGAAGAGACAAACAGAATAATCTTCATAATCATCATGGAAGATTTAAAAGTAGTTTATGATGGACTGTCAAATTAACATTAACCCTCTTAATTACTGTCAGTTCCCTAACTGTGGAACTATGAATCTATAAAATGTTTATTCCTTTTCTACGAATTGCATATTTATTGCCTGGAATAAGCTTCCAATGCATCAGAATTAAAAGGCTATCTTCTTCATCAGTGTACATGATTTAGACCTTTTGAGGTTTTAATGCTTGTCTTGTGCAAAGTTTCTTGTAAATTGAGGTAGAAGATATAAAGGCTACGTTCTTCAGTAGTCTACATAATTTAGTCCGTTTGAAGTTTTACTGATTGTCCTATACAAAATTTCATGTTAAATGAGGTAGAAGATGTTAAAGTCTAGGGTCAAATTGGCTAATTCGGTATATGGGTAAGCAGTTACTTCCATGTATGCTAAAATGTTCTAACTATGAACACTTACACAAGGAAGTCTAGATTGTGAGTACTCCATGTGGTAGCCCATATTCTCTTTCATACGCCCTTTTTCATTCACTTCTCAGTCCTTTGTACTCCTATTCCACTTTCTTGTTTGTTAAATGAGCACACTTGCCTTACTTTTTTCCTTTTGTAGGACAAGATGATACTAGTTGAAGAGCGAGCCAGAAAAAGGTGTTAACTTGAATCTCTCATACTAATACGTGAAACTTATTACTTTGAACAAATCAATAAACTTTATTATATACATGTAGATTCATTTTAAGTGAAACAATTCGAGTCTATCTTGAATTTTACACTATTTGTTTTCCCCAAAGTTTAATGTTTGAACTCTATGTAGAGTATGATATTTGGTTCTTTTGGACATTCGGAACATGTCAACATGCTACCTGCAAATTGTTGCAAGGACTTCCTTGTTGCTTAGCAACATCAGCTTATTAGATGATAGTCCTATCGATATGTTAGAACTTAAAACACAAGCAACTCAACATAATTCGTTAGGTTTTTTGTCCCTACACATGAAGGATCTTTCTTTACCCTTTTTGTATATCTGAATTTCCTTCACTTTAGTGGGCACATGGAATAGGAAAATATCAATTAATAGCTGTTATTTGTTCCAATCGGCACATTTTCCTTTTATGTACCTTGAAATAAAATGTATGTATCTTCCACCAAAAGAAAACTAAAGTATCTGATCTTTGCACTTTGACTTGTAAATATTTTAATTCTCACAAGAATGTGCTATTAATTTTCTAAGTTTTACGAAATTTTGTTACTACTTAATTGGGGAAGAAGTATTTAAGATATTACATTGAAAAGAGAGACAAAGAATAATCTTCATAATCATCATGGAAGATTTAAAAAATAGTTTGTGATGGACTGTCAAATTGGCATTAACCCTCGTAAATACTGTCAATTCCCTAACTATGGAACTATGAATCTATAAAATCTTTATTCAATTTCTGCGAATTGCATATTTATTTCCTGGAATAAAGGCTATGTTCTTCAGCAGTCTACATAATATAGTCCGTTTGAGGTTTTATTGATTGTCCTATACAAAATTTCTTGTTAAATGAGGTAGAAGATGTAAAAGTCTAGGGTCAAATTGGCTAATTTGGTATATGGGTAAGTAGTTACTTCCATGTATGCTAAAAATGTTCTAACTATGAACACTTAAATAAGGAAGTCTAGGTTGTTCGTACTCCATGTGGTAGCCCATACTCTCTCTCCCATATGCCCTTCTTCATTCACTTCTCAGTCCTTTGTGCTCCCATTCCACTTTCTTGATATTTTGTTAAGTGAGCACATTTGCCTTACTTTTTTCCTTTTGTAGGACAAGATGATACTAGATGAAGGGCGACCCAGAAAAAGGTGTTTAACTTGAATCTATAAATTATTCGGTATGTTATATGAGCCATTTCATCTATACTTACATAAGCAATTTTTTCAAGAGAAAATGAAGGTGATAAATGTTATGGTGAATGATAATTTAAGAGTTATAAACCTAGAATATGCAAATTAGATGTTTTGGATTGATTACTAATACCTAGTTGGAAGTGTTAGATATTGGTTGAAATACTGGATATCATTTGAAATCTCAGTGTGGTGTCCTATCAAATACGGTATGTGTGTGCTTATATTGTTTCTTGTTTTGGACCAGAGTGGGTTAATGTATCGGCTCGAAGGCAAGATATCAGGCAATATTTCGGTCTTGAAATATTATGTCTTATTTTAGTTATGCAAAAATCTAAATTGGCCCATTAGCTTATAAACCTGATAATTTATATACATGATAAATAGATAATTATGCATTGATTAGTAGTTTTGTGCACTTTCCATCGGTTGTTTCTCCATCACTAGCAGTAACGGTGCGATGTGATACTAGTAGCTGTATTAGTCAGAGCGGCCAGCAATGATTTTGTTGTCTGTGTTTTGAATATTGAATATTTAGTTGGTATATGTCCGGCGTAATTCTTTTTTTGGTTCATGTAGCCTACCCAAATACTTGGGATAAAAGGCTTTGTTGTTGTTGTTGTATGTGCAGACACATTTGAGAAGATTCTATAAATGATATATTACTAAGGTAGGTATCTCTTAAGGTTCTAGTTTGTTTAAAATAGTTTTATATAATTAATGAAGGGATGACATGAATATTTATCATTTGAGAAGATGTTCAATATAATACCCGCATATTTAGTTAATATCATAATATATGACCCGGTATACGATATCTGATATAGAAGTTTACCGACCTCTACATCACTAATATTTGATATTTAAAAACATTGCTAATGCGGTGCCTGTGAAGTTATCTTTCTAGTTTTCTTGCTTTTCATAAATTGCCTTATATTTTAATATTTAGCTATCCTTAACACCTGGCAGTCATAAATATTTGTATAATGTAGCCAGTATTTTATTGCCACAACTAATCTAGTTTCTAGTACTGTGTGTTAGGAACAGTTGCTAATATGCCTCCAAACAAGACACTTTTAATTGCTAGGTATTGTACGATTCCCAGAAAATTATCATGTCAGTGATTACGTTTTAACCTTTCAAGGTGGCATGCAATTATGGGCATAACTAACTGTCTAAACATTATTCCCTGATCATTTATATTCCCAATGCTAGCACTCAGGTAACTGAAGTCAAGTGTTTTTTTGGCCGACCCTGTCCTACCTTGTGTTTCTTGTCCTTCTTATTTGAAAACTCATAATCTTAAACAAGCTTTTGATATGTGCTTCACCTTTTTAATTAGTTTATAATGATTCTATAGGGAAATGATCATCTTCTATAGATTTTGGTGGAAGAGTTCAAAAAATATATAAATGAAAGCCGAAACAACTTCCAATCTATGCCTAACATGACCCATTTAAAATGGGTCTGAATACCTTGCTACACCCTAGTCTAGTGTGTTGATGTTCTTGGTACAAAGGGGACACTAAATAGGGTAGGTATTTCTATGCCTTTCGTTTTTATTTGATAGAAACAATGTGCCACATTATATGTATCCGCTACTAACATACTCTTATTGAATGTGACTTGTGGTATTGCTCAGTGTAGTAAAAAGTTTGGTTTTTTTCCTCTTCGTCTAACCTTCATAGTTCATATCTTCGATCATGTACCCTTAGCCGTGAGTGGAGTATAAGTCATGTCATTCAGAAAATGCTTAGGATTCATCATATTCACAGTTATTAGGAGTAGTTTTGCTTATTCATGTTCTCTTACTGGATGCTGTTTTCATGGTCGTTCCCACATAATTGGAATTGCAATACCTTTATGTTGCATTTCTTTACTTGCTGATTGAACGTTATGATTCTTTTGCTGTCAACACAGTATCACATATAACTAATATACTGATATTTTGCATTTAACCAGCCGGGAATGATGATGTGTGACAAAGTAGATGGAGTCTAGCAAAAACTTTAAGATATTCGAGCAGTTTTTGTGAGGCCTCCACATTCCTATTATGCTGAGTTTGAAAGAAAAACGACTACAATACTGTTTTGGTTAATTGCCGACACTGATTGATTCAGATGTTATTCTGGGACTTTTCTTTAGCAGTTGCTGAAACTAGTACCAGTTGAGATTATCTTAGATGTATGTCCATCAATATTAATATGGTCCTAAACTGCACTTTACCGATTGCATTCAAAGTCCCTGTCCAGTGGGTTTCTAGATGTAAGATCAAGTTGAAATTTTTTGCTCATTTTTGCATGCTATCGAATGTATTCTGTCTCTGACAATAATGAATGATCCTCTTTTCCAGATTCATATTTATGTACAGATGTGGTCTTATATATTATGATTCTTCCCTTGTTTCCATTTCTTCCTATAGGTCTTCCTCTTTTATACTTGCATATTTTTGGTGTTCTTTGTGTTTACTGTATCTGTTGAGCGGCCTGTTGGCTGTCATCAACTTAATGTTATATTCTTTTCACTGATGTTAGCTTATATGGTTAACTGTCAACATTCATGGAATATGGCTATGCTTACATCTTAGTGTTCCATCCTTGGCCATTAACTTGACTACACATAATTCTCACAACACATTGATCTGCCTTCTGTTTCTTAGCTACCATACAAGCACTTCCATTAGTCACGATATGAGGGTATAACCACAGGCCAATTATCTATTATTATGTGTGTGTGTGTGTGTGTCCATTTTCTGGTTTATCATAACTTACATATTCCTGACTGAGGTCCTAGAGTACATTTTGTTTCTAGTTGATTAATTATATCAGAAGTGTGTTGGCGTTGAAATGTTTTTTTCCTCAGTTTGTAAGTTAATTTAGCAGTATGTTGCTCATGTCAACAGAATTAATTTCTTTATGCAAGATAAACTAAAGGCATGGTGTTAGGAAGCTAACAGGCACATGGGCCACTTGTATGCAATAAACAACTTGACTTGAATTATCATGCCTGTGATAGTTGTTTAAGTCAAAGTACTGATGCAAATTGTATTTAATCAGCTGGCAATGATGACGTATGAAGAATGTCGAAGTGGAGTCAGGCAAAAATTTTGTTTAGAAAACTCCAGATTTTTGAAATAAACCACTACTTCTGTTTTCTAAATGCTGTACTCTCTGTACTTCTCTCTGTTTTGATTTTATTTTTTCTCGGACTAGCATGATGTTTCAAACTTAATGTAAAAAGATTAGATGTGTTGCTGGGAATTTGTTATCTTCTGAACCAGTTATGCTTCTGTAATTTAACTCCTTTAGTAATAATATTATTTCTTATCCTCAGGGGTGCAGTTGGTGTCAGAACCATCATAGATGCTTCCTTTGTTTTTCTTTTTTCCAATCTGCTACTTTTTGGAGAGGTAGGGGATGGAGAGAAGCGATTCAAGATGAACATCTTTTTTGAAGTCCTTGTGACCTACCAATGTTCTTCTTTTAGCTCATAGTTCTACCACCTTTTTGCTAAATATTTTAGTTTGTAACTGAAACTTTAATCTCTGATTGAAACTGCTGTGTGTTTCTAGGCTGCCAATAAAATCTTGAGAGAGTTTGGTTTTCATTGGTCAAGTAGTGATCTAGAATTGGCATGCACCGGAGGATGAGGTTAAGCAACTTGTCCATACATCATGTTTCTCTCAGTAATATCCTTAAGTTGCCACCATTCTTACTTGTCAATCAGTGTAGAACTTTCATTATTTTATCCTACCTGACCAGCTCATTCTCTGAACTGCTGGGTGCATTATTCTCGGACATCAGCATACTTCTGATATAAACGTCATTTGCACACGTTATTCTTACTCAGTTCTCCTTGGCTGTTTCCTCATATAAAATCTATTCTAATTTTAGTTGAAGGCCTTGCATTCTGTTTACTCTGGAAGTATAATTTTATAGTTAAGAAGACACTTGCTTTGATAATATATACAGGCACGCTAAGCATGAACTTATTAATGTTTGCTTCTGTTAGAATTGCTTCATTTCATGCGTGAGCTTTCCTTTAAGATAAGTTAAAACTCTTTCAGGGTTTCCTATGTCTGATTCCTGATTCTGGATTTGTGCGGAGCAGAAGAAAATAGCAGAATACATAAATGTAGCTATATCAAGATATTATTCAAGCTTCAGTCTTATCATGTCAATCAGAACCTTGTGACCTCCAGTTTTAGTTTCTGAATATTTTTTTTTTTCCTGTTCATGAATGGATCTCTGTATGCTTCTTTCGCTCTTTCTTCATTTGTTTATGTCTGTGATTTTCCGTCACCCAGAGCATTGGAGTGGAGACATGTCAGTCATCTTTCCTTCCCTTTTTAATTCCCTCATGTCATCAGCAAATGGATTGATAATATATTTGCTTAGCTACAAGTATTTGTGGGATCTTCAATATTATATAGCTGGAGCTTAGACTCTTTGGTTCTTGCATTGTAGATGGATGATAGTAATTTGTTGGGAGCCCTTCGTACCTGTGGATTGTCTGATCATGAGTTGAAGTATTCTAAGCTCTGAATTCACCTGGATTGAAAGATTGGAGCTGTTCAGGAGTATTAGAACGACAATAACCATGTGATTCTACTACTTGTGAACATTCTTTAATTCTGAATGCCTTGATCTGTAGTTTGATATAAACTCTGGATTAGAAATTTCTCTAGTCTCTCTGGGACCAGATGATTAGTTATAAGTAATAATAGTTTTCTGATTGTGTTGAGAAGTAGACAAGTGCATTATTGTCACAGTCAAATATGCAAAACTTATTTCCCCCCAAAAAAACGTGTTTTCCCTTACATTATTGTCTCCCTAATTAGTTCTTTTGCCAGTGTCGCTAAATTTGTATTGAAAATAATGATTCCATGGAAGTTGCTGCCTCCAAAGCCTGAGTTTTTCCGCAAAATATGAGGACTAAGTGGTTACTTGTGTCATGGCTGGATATATCGGATGCTCATGTTCGAGTTTGATATTTTCCTTTTACCCTATAATTATGTTGTGACAATATAGAATGGAAAAAAGGAAAAAGAAACAAGAGGGCGGTCACTTATCTGTGTTCCGTGTTGCCAGTGGGGGTCTAAAAATTGCGGGTGATCTGTTTCGTCAAAGCAGTTTTGGACCCCCTCAAGCAACTGACTGCTATGCTCTTTGCAAATTCTCAAACGCTAGGGAAAATGGCAAGCCCCTTTTTTGTTCCAACAAAAAAAAGGGCAAAGTTGAAAATGTTATCAGCCTAACCATGATACTCGCTAAGGGGAAAGTTACAAGGGGAAAGTGGTACGCATTAAGAATTGGGAATGAGCTCGCTGAGAGGAAAGCGGTGTGCATTTAGAAGAATTTTCCCAAGACATCCACCTTGGAAATTTCAAAAAAGTACAAGTTTGCTATTAATTTTTAGACGAAGTTGTCTTTTCATTTGTATCAGATCGTAATATCTGATTATAATAAAAATGGAAAGAAAAAGAAGAGAGTGAAAGAGAGTTTTTAGTAAATATGAGATGATTCAAAATTAAAATTTGTTGTAGAGAGAACGGTGGGCATCATACTAGCCGACGGTCTTCTTGGCCAAATTTCTCCGGATCTCTGACTTGCTCGATTCATTCGTCCCTAGCATCTGATCTCTCGAGCTCCAGCTCATGGAGCTACTTCCGAGTTATCTGTCACCGCCTATTTCTTCCTCTGCCTTGAAGCTTGTCGAACAGCTGACCTCTCCGGTCTTCTCCCCACCTCCCCCATTCCCATCTCAGCTCTCGTTGATGAGATCTCCTTGCATCCTCATCGATCAACCATCTTGACCTTCCTTGGCATCTTCACTTCAGTTCTTCGGCTGCAATGTTAATCCCGCTGCGCTAATTTTCCTACTTATGTTGCCACAAAAATACAAATTTAACATTGATATCCTCGAACTAAGGACCAGTTCTGTGGCATCAATACCTCCTCTCCGAGTCACCCAAGCCAATTAGTTGAAAACGGGCAGAATCCAGAAATTTGCAGGCACCTTGATCGACGCACTCCATGCCCTTGAGCTTGAGACATCAAATATCTCTGAAATTCTTCATCCGACAGGTTCACAATCTTCTAAGCGCAGATTATTTATAGCTTTTTCGTTGTAAATTATCCAACTAAACACAAGCGATTCTCCTTGCGCAATCCAATAATAACTCTAAATAAATTATCCAAATTCACAATTTCGCCAACTTACGAACTCCAATCAATCCCTCCTTGGAATTTAAACCAAAATTCCAACAAATGCATAAATTCCAAGCAATTCTCTCTCGTGATATGATATAAGCTAAATTTCAAAAAACTCCTCACATAATGTTTACTTCAGATCGAACAGAACCAACACGATCGAACATATTTATTGTTTTTTCAATAGATTTGACAAGATTCAGATCCTTAATTTGTACAATTAGATTATATCAGGGAAACTATTCATTCTCCCGAATTGTTGTGAGTTCAACTCTCATATAGCCTTTTTTTAATCCCAACAAATACAAATATAGTCATTTATAGAATTGATCTAAATAATATTAAGATAAAGCAACGGGTGCAATATTGTAACTAGGAAATTAGGAGAGTGGTATTTTAGCCAATACATTATATAGGAAAAGTGTATCTAAGATATATTGTGTATGGAGGCGATTCTAAATTTTAACATATTCAGATAGGTAATACATAAAAAAAAAAAATGTGCATTATACTAGACTGATCAATAAATGGATAGGCATACATATTTACAAATCCGCAGCTTAGACGCACTTAATTTATAGATAAATTTATTAACAGAAGCTTAGCCACAAGTAAGTAATCCATTATCCATTTCCATTAACGAAACGATTGCACTGTGCAAAAATGCGTAGCAGCCTCCATTGATACGCTCTCAGTCCATCACAACAGACAGCAACACTGTTCTGTTATGCGCTAATAAAATTTTGAATTTTCCAAAAGATAAAGGAACTAAAAGAATTTCTGTCATTTTTTTTTTTTTGTATTTTTATTTTCCTTACTTCAAGTTACTTTCTTTTTTTTTTTTTTTACCAACAACAGTGGTGGAAATCCTTTGTGTTTCATTAAAAAGCAGATAATAAAACTACGATAAAATTCGGGTTATCAGTATAGGCGAACCCTCAAAAATACAAAATATAAAATAACAAGATTGTTAGGAAAAGGATACATGAAAAGCAAAAGTCTAATCCTCCTAAAACAAAAACAGAATAAGTGAACCCTCAAGACTTGTCAATCTACTCCATGAAGAAATTTGTATTTTCTAATCATGTCTGATTCGGAAAGGATTGATGGTTTCTGAAATTATCTTATGATGTCTCTCTTAAAATCTGTACGCACTCTTCGTCTAAACATATATATGCTTAAAAAATAACATTGTGAACAATTATGCGCATACATATGTATAAAGAGCATATTGTAGAATTGAAAATTTTATCATTTCTTTCTCTACACGCACGTTCCAGCATATACCTCAAGTTACTTTCTCTGCGCGGGAAATCAAACACTGTCGTCTCCTCTTTTTTGTTTGGCCGCCATCACTAGAATCCATCGGGCGCTTCTTCTTCTTAGCTTCGCTGATGCTCGCTAACTTCTGTTTCATTGCTTGGTAGCATGGTTCGAAGCCAGTCTTGAACGAAAACTTAAACAAAACATAAACATGCATATACCAATAATATATAAAATAACATAATTCATTAAAGAAAAACGAAATGCTGTGTTTCTAATGAAAAGGGATACTAGATATATAATAATAAGCCTCTTCGATGTAAATACAGGATTCACTTTTGTCTCTGTCCGGGAAAATCTCAGAGACAGCACAGAAAAGCGCGGTTGCCGCGATTATTGATGGCCTGGCCTGTGCTCCATGACATCTTCGTTCGCTGAAATAATTTTTTTCGAAAAATCAAGGAATGAAAGAAAAAAATTAAAGAATCCAGAAAATTGAATTTGATGTTTATATACCGACGCGCTGGACTTGAATTGAATTAGGATGTCCGAGCACGAGATTTGAGGGCGTCATAGTGCCGTTGGCGGATGGGAGAGAAGCAAGGGGAGATGAAGTAGTTGAGTAAAGAGAAGGAAGTGATCGATCTCACATTAAAATCCATTGCGCTTGTCAGCATAAGCTCTAGCTTCGGCACCTTCACAACATACATCGCACTTGGACGTTGCTTCCTTGTTCTGTTCTTTTTTTAAGAATGAGATCCCAATCAAGATATCAATCAGCCAAGAAATCCAAAAAAAAAAAAAATGAAAAAGAATCAAGAAGCCGATGGATCGAAGAATTGGAACCGAGAGCATGGCAGTGGAGAATGCAGTGGAGTTCGCAGCGAGAGGCAAGTGGGGCTACTCATTGATAATGTTCGACGACAAGCTGCAGAACAGAACCGAACGAAATCAGCAAGATGGAAAAGGAATGAGTACGATTTAACAACTTAATTTGTTTAGTATTTTTTTACCCTCGGTTCTCTGTCGTGGAGGTGAGCTTGGGATCCAGATTGTAGGATTCTTGCAGCTAAGAACGATTCAATTAACAGAGCAGGTATATATATGTATGTGAGTGAGTTGAGTTTCTTATACCTACCTTGTTGATGTAAGTGAGGCAAGATTCGCGATACATGATATTGAGAGCGGGAGTGGAGCGGATGGAGGTTTCGTGGTTGGATTCACGAACGAAGAGATTTTCGTCAGTTAACTATCTAGATCCTTCGAGTGGGTGCTCGATATTGAAGGCTGGCAGGCTTTCCATTGCTATTGTAGAGAGAGATGATGATGATGATGAGGGGGAATGAGAAGGCTCTGGGGATACTTCAATATAGAAGAGGGAGGGAGTTTCCCGTTTCTAAATGCGCACAACAATATAGAAGAGGGATGGATACTACAAAATGTGATTTCGTATATAACTCGCTTAGATCCTTTACAATTTTTTTAAGCTTAGATCTTTTTAATTTTTTTTTCTTAATTATATACGCATTATGCAGGAACTTCACTTTCTGCTTCGGTTGACACGTTAGTAAAAAAAAAAAAAAAAAAAGAATGAAATTGGCTCTGTTATCAAACAGAAAAGAACTGAACATCTTTTTAACTCTATTAGCAGAGAAGATTTGATTGTGATGGACAGAGTCTTGCTGGAATTCTAATGGATGAATATATACTGAATCATTTTGGAGTAGCAGAGTACAATCGATACATTAATGAAGCGCGCAATATTGTAACACTTAACTTGTGGCTCATCTATCTGCAGAGCAAGGACTAGTGTTTGATTCATTAATGAACTACATAATGATAGCGTCCAAGGGACAAAGCACAGCCGTTATTCCTAAAGAAGCTCTATTAGTAGAGTTAAATCTTTGTTGAGAATCCTGTTATAGACTGAGAATCTCAATGTATGGTGAAAGAGAAGAACCGTACAGGTTGCTTTACCGATCATTTTGTTGCAAAGTGCATACAATATTGTAGCACTTGTAGCTAAATTTCTGTCTAATAAGCTCATGATCTATTTACAGAGCAAGTTCCAAATCAAGTGTCTCTAAGCTACAATTTATGTAATTGATATAATAAACAAGCCACAAACCTTGAAGAAATTAAGCTGGATGATGAGTTTTTAAAAAGAAGAGTAAGAAAGAAAAGAACAACGTTTTAGTAACAGCAAGGAAACTGCTGCACAGCCTAAAGGGATAAGTAACAAAAGGCTTCAAAATTGAATGAAGATAGATAAAGAATTATGACCAGAGTTATCAAGTAACTACTAAAAATAAAGTCCCAAGTGCAGGTACTTCTACTCACATAGAAGGCTAAATTTCACCAGAATTATATAAAGATGATGATAAAAAAAATACTTCCATACACACATCACGCTATAAAAAGAGAGCTTGCAACATGTGATCTGAAAGACGACTAATAATTCAAAGATGTACCGTCACTAAAACTCAAGTCAGGATAGAATTGCTAAACAGAAGCATGATTATCTTCAGTAAGATCTTTTGTAACATGACGTCAGTTTCTGAAAACTTGAACCTTCTTTGACCAGAAAAACAATAACTAACTTAACATTCAAAGCATCCCAAACACTAACCATGATTATCTGCAAACGCATGTAATTCACTCCTCAGGAACATTCACCAGCTCATATTCAACAAGTGACAGATTATTGTCCTCTTTGACTGTAAAGTTAGCAGGCTCAGTAACCTCGACGCGACCCCACTTGTCAACGGCCAATCTCATAGATCCCTTGAACATGTCAATCTTTGCATTGCGGAGGATCACAGTAGCACCAGGCTTCATCATATCAACTGCCAACAGGAAAATCCCTTCGTCATTATACATGTTTTTAATAGAAGAAATTATGTGCCAATGAGTATTACAGTATTGAGCTCTGCCTTGCTCGATCAATCCCTCTGGTTTGGCGTTGGGCAGCCCATCAAAAAGATTCTAAAATAGAAGCTTTGGATTGATTGACCAATCCCTTTATTGAGTGACCAATCCATAGCATTCTTAAATATGAAAACTCTAGATTGGTCAAACAATCAAAAACTTGGCCGACCCAACAAGCAAAAATAAAAGGAATCAAATAGAATTTTGCATAGTATATCATTGTCTATCAATATCAAGGTTTGGTATACTATATTGACATTTTGCACATTCTCGGATTGAACTTTAAGTGAATTGCAAAGGATATTTTGGCATCAAAACGCTTGTTAGTTATCATTGGATATTAAAAAAAAAGATCTGAGATTTAAAATTTCAATAATGTTGATTCAAATGGTGATGAAATACTAAAATTATTGTTATAGAAACTTTTAGTTGTCTTCTCCCATTAAATGTTAATGAAAAAAATATATAAACTTGTAGATGAATTTCGATGGGAAGAAATTTGATGAGTACTTACTTTAACATATATTGTGGTATTGCAGCAACTGTTAAGTTGACAGTCATGAGAGTTAATGCGTTAAATGAAATTTAAAAATATATAATTCCCCACATTACACGTGACTTTAGAAGAAATAAGCAAATTCAAGAAATAATTTTTGGAGGACATACAACATGTGTGGTCTACCTTAGAAGTAACCTAATGCATTCTTTAATCTTGCAATCTTAAGGAGATGAATAATTGTTGAAAGACACAAAACATGTTCCAGTTGAAGAACAGTTAATGTCTCATATGAAGGTCTTGATCTCATAATATTGAGATTACAGATAAACCAATCTTAACAAAAATCTTCCAACCTAGTCAATCTCTCCCTATGCAGAGCAACAAGATTTAACATCTCCTCATTGAAGAATCATTGCTCGTAACTTTGAACACAACATTCACTCTAAACTTGGTAGCTACATATATATCAACTGATCATATTAAATGTGTGTATGCTATAATTGGTGAGCTTGAGGTTAATTGGGCCAAAATCATATTAGATAATATTATCAAAACACCCATTATCTTTCATATCTATGTATCTCTATTGACACGTATTTTGAACTTTCAAATTTCTTCTTGGCTCTTAACTGATCTTATTAAAACAATTGAAATCTTTGATTATCAAACGCTTATTAGGTTGAAACTTGTGAACTTTAATGTTTCTAAAACCAGAGCCAGGACCCCAAACTCAAACTTGTTCCCCGTCACCTCCTCTAACTACTACACCACCTCCATCTCAATTTTCCCACCCATCATCAAATACATGCGAACATTTTTAATGATTCCCATTATAACACTCTCATTCAGTAGGTGGATCTCTAAACAAGATATAATTATCTTATCACTCAATTTTGTACACTTAAACACCACACAATCAACTCTTGTCGAGAATCAGAAAGTTCATTTGGAGAACCGAAGCAAGCTTCAGAATAGTAGAATACTATAATAAGTTAATAGTGAAATGTATTCAAATGCAAGAGATCAATGCAAAATGATGGAGGCATTCTGTCATTGCTTTCCACCACCACCTCAGCATTAGTATACTTTATATGTAATTTTCAAAATTACGCATTGAAAAGTGGTATGTAATATGATGGAGACAAGTATCTCTATGTACTCTCTTTTGTGCCTTGTTAAGTATGTTCCTTCCAAAAAGGGAAAATAAATAACTTATGTCTAGAATGATCAATATGATTGTCTTGTGCGTCCATATATGTAGGTATTCTCATATATAATCCAAGTAATGATACCACTAATGCATACAAGCTATCAGTGTATCTTGAGTGTGATTGGTCGACTAACCCTATGGACCATGGTTGGTCGATCAATCCATTAAAAATACTTATCTATAAACTCTAGATTGGCTAACCAACTCTATAGTTGGTCAACCAATCCAGAGTGTTGTCTGTTTGTTTTCATGATTGGTCAACCAACCCAATAGTTGGGAGTTCAAAATCAATTGACTCTGAATTGGTCAATCAAACCATAGGGTGGGTTGGTCAACCAATTTTTGTTGCTCAAACTATGTTGCTATAAACAATTGAAACAAATTAAAATTCTAAATTCTCTATGACGTCTAGGAGATAGAATATTTTCAGGAACACACTTAATTTTTGTATTTTTTTTAATTTCATAAAAAATTTCAGAATTAAATTATCAATTAAATTTCAAATATAAAAATATATCCATATATAAAATTATTTTATTATTATGTAGAATCATATTATGTGTATCATATTCATGGAGTAGTTGTGAGTTTATTTATCTTGAGAATAGGTTACCTTACCTCCTTTCTCAAATCAACTACCTTTTGTCCCATGACTCTCAGCGAAGAGGTAAATTTACAAATAACTTTTGAGTAATCATATTCCACTTTTCATGACCACTTTCTATGAAATAATCAATGGCAAACAAGAAGCAATTTCTATGACGACTTTCCATAAAACAATTTAAAAAAAATCAAAAAATAAAAACCGGCAGCCACCAGTCCACTATCCATTTTCCACTTCCATGAACCAATCAGCCCCTTGGCTCATTTTAAGGGGTCACTAAAAATGAACCACCATCACGAACCTCCATCCCAATCACTAAAAATGAACCACCATCTTATACTAGTTCACTTCTCTATATTCTCTCCTAGAGTCACCATCCCAATCACTATCTTATAAAAATATTAATATTATCGTACTTTAAATTATTTCTTCATAGTATTTTAAGAAGAGAGAAAGGGAAGTGAGAAAAATTTATTATAATAATAAATGGTGAATCATTCAAGAATCACCATAATCTACTTATTTGCTAAGAGCTACACTAGTTTTTGAGGTTGCAGGTCTATTTGTGTTGAAAACGATAACACTGGAGATATGTTAAATATGTAAATCACCAAGGTTTGGCGTTTTGCTTAATCCGCTAGGAATGCTCTCGTAAAAGGAAACTAAAAACATAAAATATATTCAAAATAATGTTGCAAGTAAAAAGATCATAACATACAAATAATGTTTTCTCAAAACAATGCAAATTAGAGTAATTTTTCATGTATTTACACATGCATGCCCTAGGGGGGAATGCAACGACATCAAACATTTAAATTAAACAAACTGAATTTGTATCTTTGCAAGCAATGATACTAATTAAGACCTTTCGAGGGAAGCCCTACTATTACTGTATAATCATCAGCAATCCAGAGTATGAACCAAAAAAAGAAAAGAGTTGAAGAATTAAAATATACAGATTGCTACAGTATGTTTGTCAGTACCATGAACCAAATAAGAGATTTAATCAAAAATCCAGATTATTTACCCCCCCAAAAAAAAGAGTAAGAGATTTAAAGCATATAGAAAGCTAAAGCATGTTTGAAAATAGCATGAGCCAAACAAGAAATATCCCCAGCCATCTACAAATACAATACAGAACAACATTGGGGAGCATATATCAGAACATCCCCACTCACTAGAGATACATTAGATCATAAAATGTTCAAGTCTTAAATCAAAGAACATATTCTAACCCAATGATATGTGATAGTTTGTCGGTATATTAAGTATTGCAATAGATTTGAAAAGACATAAATTCTTCTTTTTCCTTGAGAAAATAATTGAGGTATAGCACTACTAAAAATGAAGTACAACAATTATGCCAATAAAATGTAGGCTAAAACTTAATGTGCAGTACAAAGCAATGGAAAAAGAAACACAAAAGGAACTAATCTTGTGAAGCTGTGATCATCATCGACTAAAACTATTCCCAGTATAATGGATGTTGGCAAGAAAGGACTACAGACTGTTCTTTACTAAATAACTGGTTAAGTTTTTACAACCATGACATCAACTCTCTATGATAGTGCCAAAAATTTCCAAGTCATAAGCAAGATAAGCAAATGTAAGGCAGGACCATGTTAAAGAACTTTGATGGACAAACCTACTTTTTCTGGCATGCAATCTACGAGTGCACAGACAGTTAGCAAATTCAATATGTTCAAAATAACAAGAACATCAAATAAAGACAAAACAATAATCAAACACTAACAATGACAACAAGCATTTTATCCTAAATTTTGGATCAGTTAAAAATACCAGTAAATCTCAAGAAAACAAACAGAGGCAAAGAGGCGCTAAAAAGATTTACCATCTTCAAGAAGATACTGAAGGCAAGATTTCAGAAAGAATAGAGGAAAATATCCACAAGGCCAACTACCGGTTTTAATGAGTGAAATAATATGAGCAACAGACTAACTGCTTTGAACCAACAAAAGAATAACTTGTAGAAATAAATTGATAGTGTCAGATAACAGCAGCATTTAAAAAAGATCTTGATAGCCATTAGAAGTATATACTGACAGATAGGGACCAGTAACACATTGCCTGTTTTTTTCCTATAAAAACATGTTGCCTACTTTAAGGGCTAATTTTATATAAATACCTCTTCGAAATGATCATAAATTGAACTTTACACAAGAACGCTAATGTATAATAGACTAATAGTAATATCACTTATTCATAAAATTAAAAAAATTTCATATGGTAAAGTAAAAAAGAAGAATAGTAAAAAAAAAGTTTTAAACTTAAAGAAGTAAAACAATAAAAAAAACAAATATAAATGAAAATGTATTTTCCTGTAACAAAATTAAAAAAAGGTCTGCCCAAGGATTAATATTGGCCGATAATGATATTGATATCACATATATCGTGCCGAATTTTGAGGTACCTGATATGTGATGTACCATATAATATCTGTCTAGCTTGTCAATATTTCTGATATTGCCGATTGTATGAACAAAAATCATCAACTAATACCAAAATAGATATTTTAAATCATGGTCAGCTCATATTAAAGTAATTCCACCGAAGTCCAAATTCTGTTATAATATCTTCTACAATATATTATAATATCTTCCACAATATATTGAAAAGCATTGAGTATAAACACATGCATTCATACTATCAAAAAATAAAAACACCTGCATGGATGATAATGACCAAAAAAATCTAAGTCAATTCACCAAGCACATCTTTATAGCACAAGAAATCAGCTACAAGGTACTGCCAATTGAATATTATGCAAAGTTTTATTTTTAAGAAAAAGAGTCGAAGGCCTCGGGTAGTTGAGGATGGCAGACATGAGAATGTGAGATAGTGATATAAACAACAGATATGGAGATACTGGAGGATGTCCCTAAGCTTCATATGAGTCAGAAACCAACTAAAATGATATGGCATGTCGGTCAAAGATATGAGACCGCGAGACTGACGGGTGCTTATTGCCAGTTACTAGAAAATGATGAAGTGAGATTATTCAGAAAGACATGATAAAATGTAATGAAACTAGGAAATTATATTAAAAACCTCAAATTACAAAAGCAAACAGCAATCAGGACCTGACAAAGAATGTTTCTTAATATCACGAAAGAAAATTTTAGGACCACATTAAATTTAGAAAATGCTCAATTCAATGGTAAAATTAGGAACTGCATTGGTCCTCTTACCACCTAGAGTATCACACAGTACCATACTTTGAGCCACCATTCATTTTATAATCCTTTCCATTTAAACAGATAATCATGCGATTTAGGAAAAGATAAAACCTTAGTAATAAATACTCATCTCCATTATTGTGCTAAATATAAACATTAATGAATAATTTTATTTTAAGAATTTGCACTTTATTGGTTGTGGAACCATGATAAATCCTTGTGAGTTCAATATAACTAGAGATTAGGCTAACTACATGATTTAGAAAAAAATCACTGGGTTTATATTTACCACATGCCTCAAGCGCAAAACTTTTGAAGGAAAAAATTAAACCTTTTAAATTACATCAACAACCATTCACCATTCAAGGGTATCAAATATCCTAAAGTTTACATGAATCCCAAGCGACAATAGTGAATATTTAATTAAATCCTTAGTTTTAAGGATCCGAACATTTTAACATCTACATACTCAAACTCCTTAAAATGAGCAAAGAAACATACTTACCAGACTATCATTAGGACTTGTCGCAGTAAAAGTATGTTACTCTATTACATCTCTAAGGATATTACATGTAATGGCAGTAAATGAACATGATTCTGCACTCTTTTATACCGTAGAGATTGCATCATAATTGCACACCCATGCAAAATCTTAGGGATCTCAGCGTAATATAGCAGTACAAATGTTCTCCACTTACATCTTGAGAAAGAAAACATACTAAGGTAAAAATAATCAAAAAGATGTAAAAACTAAATGGATCGTTGGATAATAAAATTATCAACAAGGCCCACATTCCCTTCACCTATCCTTAATGCATCTGGAAACACTTGATACATCTGAAATCTTATATACCTAATGGAATTTTAAAATATTACAAATGGTCAAAAAAACAGTTTTGACATGATTTAAAATAGATGACATAATTTATAAAAAGAACTAAGCTTAATGAGGAGGTTATGTAAAACACATATCTCGTGCCATATGCCAAACAAGCTAAAGAGCTTTTGTTTGTTTGCAACTGATTAAAAATGTGCAAATGATATGCTGCATATGCAAGTGCACAACCGAATAATACTTCATGTATTTGAGGTTTGCGAGTGTAGTACTCATATTACTCAGAGTGGAACTGAGAAGGCAGTAGGTTCGTCTCCTTTTTTTTTTGTAAGAGAAGCATGGGCTCTTCGATTATCATAAGAAAAGTCGAGATCCAAAGTTCAAGTTTTTCGCAGCTCTAAAAAAGGGGGAAACATGTAAAGGTCATGGCATGTGCGTTTACTTTCTTTATAAGTGAAAAGGTTGGCCTTTTACTACATTACAAATGCAGGACGTACGAAATCGTTATTTCCTCTATTACTTTCTAAACAACTCACAACAATACACAAACAACCAAAAAAAAAAAAATTCTACGAATTATATCAGAAGTAAAAATTAACAGAAATGAAAATTAAGTACCCCATGGTCTTCATCACACGCCAAAGATTGTAAGCATAATACGGGGACCCTAACTACAAAAGGAGTCAAATGCATAAGCAGCCATCACATATAGTTTAAGAGTAGGGAAACAATTGATTGACATGAGATGCAGCCATCAAGTTAGCATATGCCTTATAAACAAGTTAAAAATGAATTATTTTTATATACTTCCTCCTAACTAAATGTGATGCAGACTCCTTTGTACAACATGCCAAAATAACCGAATCACCAACATCTTACAATACAGGAAGTACAAATTCTCGTGAATCCAAATGGATATATAACGCATGGCAATCTGGCAGTTTTGCTATTTAAAGGGTGATAACCATATGCATTGACAACCTTTTACTCAGTGGGAAAAAAATGATAATAACGAAACACAAATGTGTTTTCCAAGGTCCATAGCCACAGTAAAAGCCTGAAATGGGACATTAAAATGTTAAATTCTAAAGGGTGCCTGTTACTCCCGATAAGACCAGCAGATAGCATTTCACACAAGTTAAATACTAAAGGTGATCTACTTTACAATAAATGTTTATTCTTTAAGAAAAAAACTGTTTTTTGCAGTCTGCCATAGATTATAACCTTGTCCCTCTTCTCAATCATCTAGCAGTAGCATAAGCCCCAAATAATTCAAGCAAAAGTATCAAGTTAAATCTTTTAGCATCTAAAGACACAAAATCAAGATTCTATTAAAGAAGAATCAAATTCAGGAATCAAGTTTTCAATCGAAATCTTTATCCCTCATAAGATTTTTTTTTTTTTTTTTGTGTTCTTTTACCAGCGATCATCACCAACTACTGCCGATCTACTAATTAGGATTTTAGATAACTCGAACACAAAAGGAATGCAAGCAATCAAGCTCACCTTGCTCATTTCTCGCGGTGAAAACGATGGTGCCGGTCTCGTCGCCAATCAAGCACTCGGCGATCCTCGTCTGCCGTAGGTGAGGCGAAGCCGCCCGCCCCTTTTGAAGCACCGTCTTCGAGCTCACGACCTTCGCGGTGAGCGTATGGCCGCTGGTGCCTGGCTTGAGCTGATCCACCTTGGTGAACACCGGCTTCCTCTTCGAACCTGTTGCCGCCGCCTCCCCGCCCTGCTGCTGTGATGCTGCTGCTGTCGACATGGCTCGTAAGAATCGTAACCCTTGCCCCTTGGGATGTTTGAAGTCGAAACCCTAGATTTGTTTGTTGATTTAAAGGATGAGAGTGTGGGGAGTTACATTTACTGCTGCGCTTTTTCTACAGAATATTAGGTTTTGGGATGGAATAGAGAAACGAAAAGACTTTCTCCAATCCGCAACCAGAACGTTTTGGTGTGGTGACTCGCGTGACAGGTTAGGTGAGCTACAGAGCTGTCCTTTTGTCTTTTGTGATTGGGTCTGGCGGTATGGGCCTGGCCTAGGAACTGGGTGGAAAAAAAGTTCGGGCCTTTGAGGCCTATTTGGACAATATTCGATCCGTATTCAACGAAAAATAAAAAATCAAATCAAATCAAATGGGTGGTTTAAATAACAAGGTCGAGTAGGCCAACCTTCAAAATTAATTGAACTCATATAAGAAAAATCTATTCTCAATAGATTTATCCAAATTCTTTGCAAAATGGAGATATAAAATTATATTTTTTTCCTAAATTCAAATGGAAATTCGAGTTTTGTCATTTCCTAACGAGACATAAGTATTGAGAAAGATGATAAATTACTGAAATAATTAATTCGGTGTAAATCATAAATTATAATCTCCTGAATTTTTTTTTTTAAAGTAGAACCTATTGGTTGGTGAAAAGAATAATTGGAAAAGTTACGATGAACAAATAATATTATTTTTCACACTTTATATTTTTAGATTTTTTTTCTTAGCTTGCAAAGGAAAATGCCAAGAAAAATATAATATATTTTTTCTTGAAATAATCTTTCCTTGTTTGTAAATTTTTTTTGGAAAAGGATAATGATGTGATCACTTTTTCTCCCTTATAAATAATTTTAAAAAAAAATATGAAGAGAATTTTCAAGAATTTCCACATAAAATTTGGAGAAACAATGAAATGAAAAATATTCTGCCATGAGATTGCTACCAAGTTCCGTTGATATGGCAAAATTAGTCATTGTTTGGACAAAGATATGAATATTTAAAATTATTTCCGAAAATTAGTTTTTTTATGATTAATACACTAAGACTCTCTATAGTATTGGAGATATATAACTTAGACACCTCTGAAATTTGAAACTCTAAAAAAAAAAAAAAAAAACCATAGACTTTTACCCTGTTAGTCACAAGTTATCTAATATCACCCTCTTTTAGATCAAACTGCACTCTTTTTTTTTTTTTAATTTCTATTTTATCCTCACCCCTGCTTAGGTGTATCACTCCCTCGCTCCCTCTCTTCTTCCTGTCCCTCTCTTGTCTCACTCTCTCTCTCTCACTCACTCCCTCCCTCAATCCCTCTTCATCCCAACCCCCCCTCTTTCTCTCTCCTTCTTTCTCTCTCTGCAAGCACTGCTGCAAGAAGTAGCTGTTGGTATCTTTTACAGTATATGTAAAGTGGAGGTTACTAATTCTGTGGTTGCAGAATGAAGCATACAGAATTGTTTTAGATTAACACAAAATGACAGATTTGTAGTTAACAGAATTGTTACTGTTATCTTGCAGGAAATTAATTCTGTAATTAGGTTTATGTCTATATATTTCCAGTTTTGAAGTAGAAGAAGACTGTTTAAAAAAAAAAACCATCAAACTGTTCTTCTTTATCTAGTATACTATCCTAATCAGAAAAATAAGAAACTGGATTATGAAAAACCTGGTTCAGAACCTTGCAGGAAGACTGGAAGAACCACTGGAAGATGACAGGAAGTAGATTGGATGAAGATCGAGGCTAGTGTTGGACACTATCTCCTTAAAATCTATTCGTCCTCCACTGTTTGCTTCTGGATTTCTTGGACATCGATCTCCCAGGATACAACGATCGATCTGCAGAGGGAAGGAAGCTGCAATCCCTCTGCTCTGGCGAATCTGATAGAGGTTCTCTCTGGTCTATGTTATGCAGAACTGAACTTATTGAATTGATGAACAGAGTTCTTCTGTAGACAGAAATTATGGAACATCTGTCTGCAGAAGAAGAAAGAGAAGAGAAAAGAAAAAACGTGTAGTTTGAAACACTGACTCAGACCCTATTTATAGGCTTTCAACAGTCGCAACGGTTGAGATTTCAACAGTCGCAACAGTTGGCCGTTTCAACAGTTGTGACCGTTTAACGGCAACCGTTGACGGCGGCCGGTGACTGTTGGACCGCCGACCGTTGGACTTCAACGACTCTTGACTGACGGGGCGGGTGCAGGTCGAATTCATTCAGTTCTGAACCCAATAGAGGCAACCCGATCCAATAGCACCAAAAATCAAAGGCTCCTCAGCTCCTCGCGACGTTGCGTACGTGCGAAGTGCAAAGTGCGCCTCTAAAGCGCCCAATGCGCCCTAAACGCCAATTCGCCCTCGCACATGCGCGTGCGCGTGCGGGTGCGGGCGGTGCGTAGCACCACCCGTGATGCTCAAGGTTTTCATCTTCTTACATAAGCAAAGTAAAGGAGCAAGCTATCATATTTAAACCCACATCCTTACATTCCCCTATCCCATGTGGGACTATCTTTTCATTTTCCCTTTTTGTTCCTTTGCTATGTACTCAACTTTTGAAGCCAATTTCAATTCACTTAATTCATTTAATTTGAACTAGTGAATTGGCTTAACAAAAGGTTCAAATTAGTGAATGAATTCAACAATCCCCCACATGAATGAAATGGCTTAGACTCTAATGCAAATAACCAGAGAGTGTAATAGAAAGTTACCGCATCGGGAGAGGTGGCTTTTGGCTTTGAACCTTCCCTAGTGAAATATTATCGAGTTTACTTGCTAGCCAGTGAACACGATGTTTTTGAACTGTTCAGCTTTTGATGTAAACTAAGATAATAATATTCACACGATTTCTTTCAACTTTATCAGATTCTATGTTGTGTCCATTTTGGCCTTGGACAACCTGGTAATTCTGTGAGTGCTCTTAGAGAACTTAGCATTTCTCATTCTCATAGAAGCGGCCCCTTCTCACTCACATAGGTGATCTCTTATTAAGAGTATCCTGTCATACTCCACTTAGATTTCTAAGATATAAGGATCATTAAAAACTTGGCTTATCCTAGCACATTGCAGGTAATCACTATTTTACCATAGAAATGAGATAGGAAATATTTTCCTCAGTCACGCTTTCGAGTTCCCCCACAATTCGGTTGTCCCTTTGAACCTAGATCTTGGGATCTCCAGTCAGCTAGGTTGGGTTGCCATTATGGAGTTACTCTTTAGTAGGCTGTAATCCCATTCCCCTCGACAACTTATATACTTGATCTCTAGTCAAGCTTTTGTTAATGGATCTGCAATATTATCTTTTGATTTTATATAATCAAGAGATATTATTCCGTTTGTAAGCAGCTGTCTTACAGTTTCATGCCTACGACGTATATGTCGTGACTTTCCATTATATAATACATTTTGTGCCATTCCAATTGCTGATTGATTATCGCAATGGATGCATATTGCTGACACAGGTTTAGGCCACATTGGAATATCTTCTAAAAAGTTTCGAAGCCATTCTGCTTCTTCTCCAGCTTTATCTAAAGCTATAAACTCAGATTCCATAGTGGATCTGGCTATACATGTTTGTTTAGAAGATTTCCAAGAGATGGTTGCACCTCCAATAGTAAAGATATATCCACTTGTGGATTTGATATCTTTTGATTCGGTAATCCAGTTAGCATCAGTGTATCTTTCAATCACTGCTGGATATCTAGTATAGTGCAACCCATAGTTAGTAGTGTACCTCAAATATTTGAGTACTCTAACTATTGCTTTCCAGTGGTTCTCCCTTGGATTACTTGTAAACCTACTTAGTTTGCTTACTGAGTATGCAACTTGTGCAGTTCATTAAATACATAAGACTGCCAATGATCTGAGAATATTCTAACTGTGATATACTAGCACCTATATTCTTTGTAAGATGTAGACTCATATCTACAGGTGTCTTAACTATATCAGTATTTTCCTTGTCAAATTTTTCGAGTATCTTCTCGATATAATGTGACTGGGATAAGGTATATCCATCAGATGTCTTGGAGATTTTAACACCAAGAATAATATCTGCAATACCTAAGTCTTTCATATCAAATTTCCGTGTTAACATGATTTTTACTTCCTTAATTAGAGTCACCGTGCTACCGGTGATAATCATGTCATCCACATATAAACATACAATGACATAGTTGTGCATATCCCCTTTTACATATACACATTTATCGCATTCATTATAGCGAAATCCATTTGACAACATAACTTGGTCAAACTTCTCATGCCATTGTTTAGGTGCTTGTTTAAGTCCATAAAGAGACTTAACAAGTCTACACACCTTCTTTTCTTTATCTGGAACTACAAACCCTTCAGGTTGTTCCATATAGATTTCTTCATCTAATTCACCATTTAAAAATGCTGTTTTTACATCCATTTGATGAAGTTCAAGATTATATAATGCAGCAAAAGCAATTATTAATCTTATGGATGTTATTCTTGTTACAGGTGAATATGTATCAAAATAGTCAATACCTTCCTTTTGTCTATAGCCTTTTATTACAAGTCTAGCTTTGTATTTATCTATAGACCCATCAGGTTTTATCTTTCTTTTAAAGATCCATTTATATCCTAATGGTTTACTTCCTGGAGGAAGATCCACAAGTTCCTAGGTGTGATTTTGAATAATTGATTCAATTTCACTATTTACAGCTTCTTTCCAAAAAGGAGCTTCAGGAGTAGACATAGCCTCTTTATAAGTTTGAGGTTCTTTTTCTAATATATATGTTAGAAAATCAGGACCAAATGTTTTAGTAATTCTGGCCCTTTTGCTTCGTCTACATTCATCCTCATTAGTTTTATTTACAGAATCAGATTCTGTATCTCTTAGAATTTCATCACAAGTCCTTTTCAGAGAACTTGATTCATGTTCTTTACTAGGAAATACATTCTCAAAGAATACAGCATTCTTAGATTCAATAATAGAGTACTTATGTATCTCTGGATGATCAGAGTTAAAGACAAAGAAACGATAAGCACTGCTATTATGCGCATATCCAATGAATATACAATCAATAGTTTTAGGTCCAATTTTAGTCCTTTTCGGAGTAGGAATTGCAACCTTAGCTAGACACCCCCACACTCTTAAGAATTTATAACTAGGTGCTCGACCTGTCCATAATTCATAAGGTGTTTTCTCAAGTTTCTTTTGGGGTATTTTGTTGAGAATATAATTGGCAGAAAGCAGAGCTTCCCCCCACATGTTCTGGGGTAAACCAGAACTTATTAACATGGCATTCATCATTTCTTTTAAAGTTCTGTTCTTACGCTCAGCAATTCCATTTTGCTGTGGAGTGTAAGGAGCAGTTGTTTGATGTATAATACCATGTTCTGCACAAATTTGTGCAAATGGTGACTCATATTCACCACCTCTATCACTTCTTAACATTTTTATCTTTTTGCTAAGTTGATTCTCAACTTCATTTTTGTATTGTATAAACATTTCAATTGCCTCATCTTTTGTTCTAAGTAGATATACATAACAATATCTGGTACAATCATCTATAAACGTAATAAAGTACTTCTTTCCACCTCTAGTTTGAATAGATTTTAAATCACATACATCTGTATGAATTAATTCTAAAGGTTCAGTACTACGTTCTATAGAGTGAAATGGAAGCTTAGTCATTTTTGATTCAACACATATTTCACATTTATTTTCAAAGTTTATATTGAAATTAGGCAACATATTCAAATTTATTAATCTTTGTAAAGTATAATTATTAACATGTCCTAATCTACCATGCCAAATAAAAGGTGACTCAGTCATATAAACAGAAGAATCAATTTTATTGATAACCTTAGGGGCAATGGTCATTACATTTATTTTGAACAGACCATTGGTCATATACCCCTTACCTACATATACACCATTCTTTGTGAGTATAAACTTATCAGACTCAAACACAAGCCTAAATCCTTTCTTACTCAAGACTGAACCAGAGACCAGATTCTTGCGGACATCTGGTACATGAAGTACATCAGTAAGAGTAAGTTCTTTCCCCGAAGTCATCTTCAGTATAATATTGCCTCGTCCTTCAACCTTGGAGGTTGCAGAGTTACCCATGTAGAGTAGTTCTCCTTCTACAGATTCATATGTGGAGAACATCCACTTGTTGGCGCAGATGTGGAGAGTGGCCCCAGTATCCACCCACCATTCTTTAGAATTGCCACCAACTAGGTTTACCTCTGAGACAACAGATGTACAATTTACATCTACATTTGCACAAAGATTTTCTTCTTCGGCCAAATGTGCATTAGGATGCTTCTTCTTCTTCTTCGAAGAATCTGGTGCCTTTCGCACACGGCAGTCCTTTGCACGATGTCCAGGCTTGTCACAGTTGTAGAACTTGCCATTGAATCTCTTCGAGTTACCACTCTTAAAGTCTTCACCATTGTGCTTTCTCTTCCTGTCATTAGACTTATTGGAATTTTCCATAACATTAGCTTTAGAAACATTGTATGGATTTCCAATTTTCTTTTCAGAAAGGCGGTTATCTTCTTCAATCCTCAATCGTACAATTAGATCTTCAAGTGTCATTTCTTTTCGTTTATGCTTTAGGTAATATCTAAATTCTTTCCAAGATGGTGGCAATTTTTCAATTATTGCAGCCACTTGAAAAGATTCACTGATAGTCATACCTTCAGCATGAATTTCATGAATGATCACTTGAAGATCCTGTACTTGGTTGATTACATTTTTAGAATCAACCATTTTATAATCCAGAAACTTACCGACTACATATTTTTTAGAGCCGGCATCTTCTGTATTATATTTCTTGTCTAAGGACTCCCATAGTTCCTTAGCAGTAGCAACTGAACTATATACATTATACAGTATATTGCCCAAACCATTGAGGATATAGTTCTTACTCAAGAAGTCCGCATGTTTCCATGCTTCAACCGCCTTCACTGATTGTTGATCATCTTCAACAAGAGTAGGCACAGTCTCCTTCAAGTACTTGGCCAGATTCATTGTAGTGAGATAGAACAACATTTTCTGTTGCCATCTCTTAAAATCTGAGCCACTGAACTTCTCTGGTTTCTCGTACTGATTTGAAGGCACAGTTGGAGTAACCATGACAGGAGTTATCACAGTGGACATATCAGATGTAGTAGCCATCTACAAATATTAAAATTTATCTATCTTAATATCTTGTAATAAATTTTAACTTTCTAATAAAACAACACTCCAAATCACAAAACAGAAATTAACTAGTCTTCTCTAAAAGCAATTAAGATTACTAGTAATTGATTACTATTATGACAGTATTTTAATCTAAAACAAAATATCAGTTTAAAGATTAAATACTATTATAACAGAGTTCTAATTGATAACAGTACTCTTAATTGATGGTATTGTGACAGAATTCCAAAACTCAGTTTTAAGAATGTTGGTTCTAAACAAAAATGTTTAAACTGTATTCTTAAAAAGTTAATTTAAAACATGCACGAAATTCGATTTTAAGAATGTAGGTTCAAACAAAAAATATTTAAACTGTATTCTAAAAAGGTTAATCTAAAACATGCAATAATCGATTTTAAGATTGTTGGTATCTTTTACAGTATATGTAAAGTGGAGGTTACTAATTCTGTGGTTGCAGAATGAAGCATACAGAATTATTTTAGATTAACACAAAATAACAGATTTGTAGTTAACAGAATTGTTACTGTTATCTTGCAGGAAATTAATTCTGTAATTAGGTTTATGTCTATATATTTCCAGTTTTGAAGTAGAAGAAGACTGTTTAAAAAAAAAAACCATCAAACTGTTCTTCTTTATCTAGTATACTATCCTAATCAGAAAAATAAGAAACTGGATTATGAAAAATCTGGTTCAGAACCTTGCAGGAAGACTGGAAGAACCACTGGAAGATGACAGGAAGTAGATTGGATGAAGATCGAGGCTAGTGTTGGACACTATCTCCTTAAAATCGATTCGTCCTCCACTGTTTGCTTCTGGATTTCTTGGACGTCGATCTCCCAGGATACAACGATCGATCTGCAGAGGGAAGGAAGCTGCAATCCCTCTGCTCTGGCGAATCTGATAGAGGTTCTCTCTGGTCTATGTTATGCAGGACTGAACTTATTGAATTGATGAACAGAGTTCTTCTGTAGACAGAAATTATGGAACTTCTGTCTGCAGAAGAAGAAAGAGAAGAGAAAAGAAAAAACGTGTAGTTTGAAACACTGACCCAGACCCTATTTATAGGCTTTCAACAGTCCTCGCGACGTTGCGTACGTGCGAAGTGCAAAGTGCGCCTCTAAAGCGCCCAATGCGCCCTAAACGCCCATTCGCCCTCGCACACGCGCGTGCGCGTGCGTAGCACCACCCGTAGTGCTCAAGGTTTTCCTCTTCTTACATAAGCAAAATAAAGGAGCAAGTTATCATATTTAAACCCACATCCTTACATTCCCCTATCCCATGTGGGACTATTTTTTCATCTTCCCTTTTTGTTCCTTTGCTATGTACTCAACTTTTGAAGCCAATTTCAATTCACTTAATTCATTTAATTTGAACTAGTGAATTGACTTAACAAAAGGTTCAAATTAGTGAATGAATTCAACAGTAGCAACTGCAGCTGTTGTACTTGCTGAGCAGCAGTTACAGTAGCAACAGCTGATATACAGAGCCCAGGCGGAAGCAGCGATAGCCATTGGCTTTGATGAGTTCATAGCTGATGCACTTAGGGGCACAGGATTCTACCAGAAGGCTCATATGGAGATTAAGCGAGCAGATGGAAATGAGACCACATTGCTGAGCAGGTCTGAAAAAACCAAGGAGAAGTTTCAGGAGGAGCATTGCACAACGTTAACTATATGCCAGATCTGCAGTGTGCTGCATAAATGTAGTATACTAGCTTGCACATTTTATAGGTGTGTTTGCCACAATGGCCTCAGCATATTGTTTCTCCTGCAGCAACAACTATGGAAGATGCGCGAAAGTTATCCTCGCACTGGATATCTGAAATACACCTTCAGAAACTGTTTCTCTGATATGAGGAAATAATGAGACAAACTATTATTCTAATATTTTGCTCCCTATGTGCTCATTCAGTATATTAGACCATGAATCACGATAATTATGTCCAAAGCATAAATTCAGAAACACAGATTTTAATGAACTATAAGTAATATAACCATATAATTTCTCAACATTCAAGAAGCTCATCTCAATAAGAAATGAACATATGCTCAAACATTGAGCAGCAAAAAAACATATGTTCCAACATTAATTTGAAGAGCAACACTAGCTAGTCTTCTTCTAAAACTATCATAAAGCTAACTACTAGCTATTTGATTAAAAACTAACTACCAGCTATTTGCATTGTATTACCATAACTTAGATTGTATTTGACCAAGAAAGTTGTTGCTGCTGCTGCAAGCATGCACAACAGCATGCTCACAGCAGCAGTAGCTGCAAAGAAAGTCATATCAAAATTTGATTCCAAACTCCAATCTGCTGCTGCTGTGCATGCTCGCAGCAGCAACAGCAGCATTTTGATTAGTTTGGAATACAAATTCTGATATACAAAGCAGCAGTTATAACTCATTCATAGATGAGACTTGTAGTTTTTGATTCCAAACTCCAATCTCTGATATATAAATTCTGATATACAAAATCTGATTAGGCTACAAAGTCACATGTCGGTATAAAAGAGATCATCGACAAACAAATTCATGGTTCTATCATTCATACATATAATTCATTACAAAGTGCAAAATGGAACAGAACAACAATTTATCCAGGCAAAAATATTGATCATAGGCCAACAATGTTCATACTTGAAAAATGCTGCATTATGCAATTTATACAATGACAGCACATTATTGAGCAACAAGAGAAAGAACAAGGAGCTAGTGCTAGCTCTCTCCATTATTGCATAGCCCGTCGATCACCACATTGTACATTTTGTACTGTACGAGTATGCGTCGGACCGGATGAACCTCAGCATTTCGTCAAACACCTGGCGTGCGTCCTAGATTCTCTGAGCCTTTACCAAGGCTGAGCACAGAAAGTTGCAGACTTTCAGAAAGTGGTAGATGTCAAGGCTGTCGGACTTGAACTGGATGCAGCGGCGGTGGATCCCTGGTAGGGGCGATGGTGGATCCCTGGTAGGGGCGACGGTGGATCCCTGGAAAGTGTCGGACAAGGGTTTCGAATGGACGAAAAGGTCATCGATGAGGCGGGTGAGATGGAGGCGGCCAGCGGTGGCGAGGTCAGAGGAGAGGAGGGAGTGGAGGAGGGCGTGGGTTCTGAGGGAGAATGGGAAAAAGGAGCGAGCAGCGGAGATTAGTCTGAGGAAGGGTTTTGGGCTGATGGATGGTCGGATCTCTCTCTCTTCTCCCGCTTTGTGTCCTAAACTCGTCCGAGAAGAAGAGACTTGGCTGATTCCCCCTTTTTCTGGGAATTTCTAGATGGGCACAGATTTTATCCTGGTGAGCCCACTTTTCCTAGTGCGCACACCACTCCTTTGAAAATCTCTTATTTTTTCCTAGTGAGCACACCTAAATACCACTTTTGCTCTCATCTTCTCCCTCTTCGTCTCTCTCACTTCTCTCGCCCTCGCCCTCGCCCCCGCCCTCGCCCCCCGCCTCCACTCGCCCTCGCCCTAAATTCCTGCAAGTTCCCTGTCCGGACTAGTCAGTCCGGATCAGAACTGTGGATCCGGACTAGTAACTCCGGACCCAGTAATTCGATCCGAATTGGTTAGTCCGGACAGGGGACTTGCAGGAATTTGGGGCGGGGGCGAGGGCGAGGGGGGTAGCGAGGGATAGCGGGGGCAGGGGGGCGAGGGCGAGCGGGGGCGGGGGGCGACGGCGACGGCGAGGGCATTCGGGGGCGAGGGCGAGCGGGGGAAGGGGGGCGAGGGCGAGGGCGAGCGGGGGCGAGGGCGAGCGAGGGCGAGCAGGGGCGAGGGCGAGCAGGGCAGAGGGCGAGGGCGGCGACGAGGACATGCGGGGGTGAGGGCGAGCGGGGGCAGGGGACGAGGGCGAGAGGGGGCAGGGGGCGGCGGCGAGGGCGAGCGGGGGCAGGGGGCGAGAGGGGCGAGAGCGAGGGCGAGCGGGAGGGAGGGGTATTTTGGTCTAATTTTTTAGGTGGCAAAACTGTAATATTATAGAAGTTTTAAGTGGGCTCACTAGGAAAAAAAGTTGTGCCCGTCTAGAAACTCCCCTTTTTCTCCTCTCACTTCGGTTGGAAGCAATTTAGTTTTTTCATAACATAACACGTGCAAATCATGTGACCCACTCACTGACTCCTAAGTCACTCCGTTAGGCTGTTAGGGTGTTTTTTGATAATTTTAATTTTCAGAAATGTTAAGTTACATATCCTTTATACTACGGGAAATTCTATTTGTGCACTGCATTTTACTCTTGGCGTCCTAAATACTTTTTACACCAAGCTCCTATTTTGAAATACTATCATTTTACTCTCTGCACCCAATTTTTTTTCCAAAGTATCCCTCCTAAAATATTTTTATCGGGTATTAATATCCGACCAAGAAACGTGCTGGTCGGGTATTAAAACCCGACCAGCAAGTAAAGTCTTCCTCATATAAGAAAACTAATTAACAGTAAATTTCAAACAAATATGTATAAAACCTAAAAAAAATTCAAATTGTATCTTACATTTGTTCTCTCACACCAATTTTATATTGGAATTTTTCATTTGTATAAGAAAACTCAAACTCAAATTCCAAATCCAAATTTCACTTGTCACAGTGAAATCAAAAAATTTAAAATTCTTTTAATCTTTTCAGAAACGTTAATGTAAAAAATTTTAAGAGTTTAAGAAATCAAATTGATGATTTTGTAGGAGATGTGTTTTTATTAAATACCAAAAATAATTATTTAGGATTTAGAGAGAAAATAGAAGAGGAAGACGATGAGCCATAGTTCTAAATTTTAAAAAGTTTTAATTTGTAATTTATAAGAATAACTTAGTTCTAAAAAATAATGACAAACTTGTAATTATTTATAAATTTTAAAATCGTGCGTTAAGAGTAAATTTTCGGGTGCAAATTCCACCTATATTACGGAAGTCTGATTAAACTTTTTTTTTAACAAAATTGCCCCCACAAGATATTTTACTTGCAAACGCCCCAACATCTCGAACGTATATAAACATAAAACTACTCCGGCGGTACACTGGAACTCACTCGCTTCTCCCTTCTCCCTTCTCCCTGACCCCAAGCAAAAGAAATCAACCGGATCTCTCAGATCTGAGGGAGCGACAACCAGAGATCCGATTTTCCTCTCAAAACCGAAACCCTAAATAACTCAACAACAACGAGAAGAAAGGCGCTTATCGGGTACGGATCCACAAAAATGTCTTGCCTCGCCCTCTCCCTCCAACCCGCCAACGGATCCGACATCCTCCTCCAGACCCGCGAATGGTTCCCCCCGGCCCGCGCCCTCGCCGCCCTCGCCGCCTTCCGCCTCACCCGCCTCTCCCTCTCTAAGGCCGGCGGATCCGGATCAGCTTCATCCCAACCCGAACCCGACATCGGCGACGCCTCCTTCATCGGCGACGACCCCCTCGCCGCCTCCAGCGGCCAGGTCACCGTCGGCGTGGAGTCCAAGTACCGGATCGTGTACCGCCTGGTGAATACCATCTACGTTCTCGGCATCACCACCGTTGACTCCCCCAACGTGTTCGACACCATCAACACAGTTAACCAGGCCGTCTCAGTCGTCGTCGCCGCCTGCCGCGGCGTCGACGTCACCCCAGAGAAGCTCCACCGCAAGTATCCCGAGATTTATATGGCTCTTGACATTGTCCTGCGCGGCGTGGGTAGCGTTCGGCTGGCAACCATCCTTTCCTCCATCCACGGCGACTCCATTGCGAAGATGGTCCACACCGCCATCGACGCCGAGAACAAGGTCCGCGGGGCCGACAACTGGTCCGGCCCCGCCGAGGCGCAGTCCTCCGAGAGGCGGTCGACGCTTGAAACCTTCGCCAGCGCCTCGTTCGAGCTGCCGAGCGAAACCCTTAGCGCCGGCGATGAGTTTGCCTCGACGATCGTCCCGCCGCCTCCTGAGGAGCAACTGGGGGCAGCGGAGGAGCCTGCCGCGGCGGCACAGGAGGAGAAGGATCCGTTTGCGGCCAGCGAGAAGCTTAATAAGCCGGAGGAGGCTTTAGTTGGGGGATTCAAGAAGACCAAGGAGTCGGATGCTGCCGCAGCACTGGCAGGGCTCGACGTGACGAGTTTGCCACCGGCGGAGGCGACGAAACCGACGTTTGTTGGGGTCGAGGGTTTCGAAGGAGAGTACGGTGGGATTGAGTTCGGCAATGAGGAGGCTTCGCTGTCTGAAGCGTTCGAAGGGTTTGATAATGCGTTTGGAGGCGGGCTTGATGCGTCGGAATTCATCACAACGAAGAAGAAGACTTCAAAGCCCCAGGGATTGGGAGGACTGGAGTTCTTGACTGCGGGTGGCACGGCCCCGACTGCCGCCCCTAATGGTGATGGAAAGACCCCATTGGAGAATCTCCTGGTAGAGAAGAAGAAGGAGATGATGGGGCCGGAGATGTTCATCTCAGAAGAGATCAGTGCGGAGTTCAGAGAGTCGTTGCTCACTCGTGTTGCATTCAAAGGTATAATCTTTTTGAGGACGTTGCCTCCGAAGCAAGCGGACGGAAAAGAGACGGAATTTTCATTCCGAGTTGAGGGTACTTCGAGGATCAAGAGGGCCGCACTGATGAGTTCTTGTGTGAGCAGCGTAGGGAATGGGATATTTCATGTCAGAACTCCATCGAAGGAAGAGCCTATTCCTGTCATTAAGTTTAGTTTGCAGCCTAGGCTAACGCCGTTGCCCTTGAGGGTTCGGCTTGTGAACAGGCATGTTGGAACCTTGCTTTCGGTGATGATCCAATATGCTTCAAACCCTGAATTACCTTCGCCATTGACAAATGTGATTTTCATTCTTAAACTCCCGGTTGATCCTACGCTGTTAAAAGTTTCACCCAAGGCAATTTTGAATAGAGAGGAAAAAGAGCTGAGGTGGCATGTACCTGATATTCCTTTGAAGGGTCCGGCCGGGAAGCTGAGGGCACGGATGCCAGTGGATCTTAACTCAGGGGATGGTGAGCTTGAGGTTTATGGGATGGTGAAGTTTGCGGGGCAAGGGGCTTTAACCTTGTCTGGGGTGCATTTGCGGCCTGTATCTGATGGAATTGCACACTACAGTGAGGATATTCATAGGTATGCGAGCGGGACGTACTTGTGTAATTGAGCTGATTATTGCTTAGATTTGTTGGGGGGTTTAATTCAATTCGTTTGGTACTTGTTTTTGTGTGTCCAAGAATGTGGTTTGGTAGTGTATGCAGCAATGTTAGAACCCATTTTATGATTTGGTTGAGCTGCAGGTTTCATAATGTATTGTGTAGCTGCAATATATTAGTGCTTTATGTTCTATGAAATGAAAGTTTCATTTGTTGTGCATAATTGGAGTTATGATTAGATTTATTCACAACCATACCTATTCTGCTTAAATAGTTTGTACCAATTTATTATCATAGCACACATACATCTAGGCAAATGAAAAGGGTACAAATTTCCCATGGCACTCTTTTATTTCCAATGATTGTCAGCAGTTTTGTTTTTTTACGAAGAACTTTGAGATTGATGCCATTTGCTTTCATTTTATTCTACTAATTCTTTAATGATATATTTAATGCTAGTTCGAAGATTTTACACATAGACCTTTGTCCATCTACTTCACATAGTAGAAACACATGAAGCAACTGGTATATTCTATTGTGTATTACTAACACAAACTAGCTTTTTCTAAGGTTTTGATTCCTTGTTTACCATCAATATAGTTGGTTGGTTGTATGATCATAAGCTGTAGCCATTTGACTCTTATCAGGGCCTAGTTTCTAGATTGTCTTGGTCAATGCTACCTTCATTCAAATCTTCTCTGAAGACCCTCTCTGCATGATTTACAATTTAGTCATTGCATCTAATTGATGTTCATGCTTCCATCTAACTGAGGAAATCTGTGGCTTATACAAGAAAGCGCAATATCTCACAAGATTTATTTTCCAGTCTTAATTTGATCTCAGTCCTTGCTTTAGAATGCAAATTTCTGGAGGGTTTGTTTATTATAATTAAGTTTTTCTGATATGGTCAGTTTTTGGTCCGTGGAACTGCCACTAAGTGCAGTTTGTTTGCATTCAATTTTTTATGGAAGTTTGCTTGTTGTCGAGGACAAGAGCAGAAATTTGTGTCTTTGACCTAAACTGTTGTCCTTCAGCATTTGCATTATCTCCTATCAACCTACTTATTTTAACTGACCTCCATTTCTACCTAAAGTTTCTAGAGTAGATTGCCTGCCTAGCAGTAATATTTGGATTGAATTTGTTCATTTAAACACCATTGCGAATTTTTCTCCTTGTTGATCTTTCGTTTATAGTGCTTGATATTGTTCTCGCCTGGTTAGATTCCATGTTTTCTTATAAAAGGTTGGACCTCATCTTGGGTTAATGTAATTATCATAAACACGTCAGTTATGAAGGGTAAAACAAGGCTCATCAGCTTGCTTGCTTCTGCTGCTATAACGACATTAAATTGAATGTTTGTCCGCCATTAAATTGTTCTGTTGGAAAAGGGAAATCTCACATCATGTTGGGTTAGCAGAGTCAAATATAACAGATTACTCATAAGAAAGCCTTTATATTAGAGTTCTGTACCCCAGCGCAAAATAAATGAAGGAAATTATACGTGTTCTTTTATTTTTTTATTTTTTACCTGGACTATTGTGGCAATTGTATCCCACACGTAATACATAATACTTCTCGTTCCTTTTGCTTGGTTTAACATGTGGGATCACGTGCAGCTGATAATACAGTACTGACTTATGGAGCATCTAAAACAGGAGTCTTCTACTTTGTCCTCTATTTTTAATGTCACAATTACTTATGAAATATTTTGACATTCTGACTTAACATTGTGGTGATATACTATTGAATGCTCACAAATCGTGATACTTTCTACCCACTAAACATGCAGAATACCTGGTTTTACATCCATCAGGTGTACTTTTTTGGAATAGTGTCATTTGGCTTCCAGAGGAAGTTTTTGCTGGAGAGCATTTGTCCTTTGGTGGGAAAAGATTCCTATGGCTCATTATATAATACTACTTGGCCAAAAACAACACGCTTGATATTATTTTTGATACTTAAGCAAAATTAGTTAGTACATTATTTTATTAGTTTGTTTACTTAATAGTGGTTAGTTTTTTTCTTGATTGAACTCCTCCCTCTGCATTTGACAACACTAATCTTTCTGACTCAATTACCCAAAAGACTCCTGAGAAACAATATGTAGTTAAGTTTTTTTTTTCCTTTTCCTTTATAATTTTCAATTTCAATGAAACAAGTATGCTATTGCTGGCTTCGTGAAGACCAGATATTTCAAGTTTAGGAATTTGCTAAGCTAGGCAGGTCTTGTGAAATCAACAAAAAAATGTAGAAAGTTTTCTCTGGCTTCCGCTGGAATCTTGACCTTTGAAAGGTAACGTCTTCCATCACTGTGAGACTGGTGGCTAAATACTGCAACTCTTAAGCATATCTTATGTTTCAGGCTTTATGACTGAGTGAATTATGCCAATGACACCTAATTTTATTACTAACACCATTGTAGGAGTGTGAATGTGATTGCACAGGATTGCACTTGTCTTGAATTGATTGAAGGTATTCCAAGCAAAAGGAGGATAAGGGGCATACTTTGTCTACTAAAATGGTAATGAAGTATGAAAGCTGACAAACAAGTAACAATAACATCCTTGACATTGTGGTCAGGATTCATCTGCATACTAATACATTAATTTTTTTGCTTGATAGGGTAAGTTTCACCTCTAAGGATATAAACAAGGTGTTCATGTTGTGTCACCTAAACATGTTTAGTATTTTACTTTGTATATACTGCATATAATTCAACAACACACTCATCGACTTGCATAAGCTCTAATTTGTTTATTTTGATGTCTGATCAACTTCTATAAAACAAGAAATTAAAGATGTTGATTTTTCTTTCATTAGTTTAAGTTGACCTTTTTTACTTTTCTTATTGTATATTTTGCTTCAGTCTACCTGTCCTTGAGCTTTACCTGAATGTGTTATTTTCAAGCATTGCTCCATTGAATTTTTATATTTAACTTTTGGTGTAAAAGAAGTAGGTAACATCAATTGGTATATTTTACACATCATATAGCATACATCTCATCATAGAACAACAGCAACCAAATCTTTATTCCAATTTTTTGGGGTTGGCTACATGGATCCTCTCTCTACATTAAGCTCCATTATAGGGCATCTCCTTGGTTAAATTAACAACTACCACATTTTTCTTTTATTTCCTCTATTCCACGGCCATTTTGCTTTATCACCAGTCCTACTAGCTTGTTCAATGATCCATCCTTGTCACTGGCGAGCTTGTCAATCTCTAATACAGATTTCCACGCCATCAAGATTCTTTATCTTACAAGCGATTGTACCGGCATTTAACTTTTCATTAATACGTACATACGTACATACATAATACACACACACACATACACACACACGCATATATATATATATATATATATATATATATATATATATATATATATATATATATATATATATATATATATATATATATATTATATAAAATAATATAAATATCTCTTCTACTTCATTTTTCTTATGTATCTTCAACATTCTCATTTCAGCTGCACTCATGTTTTTGAAGCAATGTTGCACATGTCATTATATCCACTGAAGCAAAAAAAATCTTTTGCAGACACTCTCTCATTATTTTACCTATTTTATTACCTAGACTATATGGAAGAAGCGAGTGTTTATAAAAAAACTTGATTAGAAGAGTCTGGGAGACTTGTTTTTGCTAATAATCACAATTAAAAACCAGCAACTATAGTCTTAAGCTGGTATGCTTCCCATATGAATGCTATGCTTAAAAGCACATAGTCATCTAATTGCTAGGAGCTGCTGAGTTTATTCTCTCTTATATTTATTATTTTTTTGGTTGGTTATGCTACTCAAATTCAGGGAAGTTATAATATTTATTTTTGAAATAAACTCTTTTGATTAATCCCACATCCCAAGACCACACTTAAGATATCCACAAGTAACAGAGAAAGAGCAGGAAGGCTGTATTTCCAACAGGTTATTGTCCTTCGGTCGTTGCCTAGAGGCAATACACTTCTATATTCTATGCAGAACGTAACATTGAGTCAGAGGCATTTCCCTTGCGTGATTTGGGAGAGGAAAGTAGAACAACCCAAGGATCTTTATTCGTGTTTTGTGGGTTCACTGAGAGAGCTAGATCATGGGAAAGAAAGGGCATCCTTTAGCTCCCATGCACAAAAATGACAAGCAGAAAGTTCACCAGCGTAGCAAGGTCACACTTGTTGGACATCTGCTTTAATATCATCCATAAAATGATTTGGAGTAAAGGGCATTTACTCTGCCACAACTTCTACTATCTTCATCTCTTCAAGTCTTCGTCATCTCAAGGCATCATTCCAACTCCAACAAGGCCAGCAACAGAAGAGAGGCAGGCCACCCAAGTTTTTGATTCTGTGTCTTCGTCTTCCTTTTCCCATTTAAGGTAAGAAATTTTTACACTCATGCTTTAGAATGGATAAATTCATGTTAAATGAACTAGAAAACTTGCTAATTGCTCTCTAAACATGTCAAAATATGATTTTTATTAATTGTGAATGATTGATTATTGAGGGATGTCGGAATCTGAACTAGGTATGTTTTGCCTGAATGTTTGATTTTGGAAAAATATAGTAAATATGAGTATTTTCGCTTCAAGTCTTTAAAATTATTAGAATAATGTGTTGGAATTGTGTGCACCAAATTTTAGACTTAGAAGATGAGATTTGGACACCAAACCATGCCTACTTTTAGGAATATCATAATTTGTTCCTATGCACAAGCTGTATGTCCTGTGGAATAATTACATGTTCAAATCGCCATAATTATGTACTAATTTTATATTCTGTTAGAACTACATGTTGAGAAGCTGCCATAAAAATTTCAAGTGGCGTTGCTTGAGTATCTTGGGATGGCCTGGCAATTTAAGACTGACATATCATATCTCATAACTTTTCATCCCTCTGTTACAAGTAGTATTTGGCTATCCAAACTGACTTTTTTGGCTCTCAAATTTTATAAGCACATTGTAGGGATATCTAGGAGGTTGGGGTTTAAATTTTGTGATTTTATACTTTGTATTTTGGGAGTTCGACTGTAATGAAGTTTGGACTTTTGTTAACTTTGGGCTATTTCTTTATGAGTTGTCTTATAATAGAGAAATGAGACTTTTAACCATTGAAAAATGTTTAAACATGTAACGGTAGAATATACATGTAAATATGCTTTAGAGATACTGTTCATGCCCTGTATCACATGTGCATGCATCGTACTTGTGTCACTATGTGCGTTTATATTCATGTTCTTCCTGTCTTGCTTGAACATGAATAACTGGATTCCATATTTACGTGTTATAACCGGTACAACAGATCAAAACTAATAACACCTGAATATATGGAGGGAACTGAATGGTGGGAACACACATGTATTGTAGGAGTTTTAGGATCTTTTGGTTGCACGCTCTTGTTTTATTCCCCTAGCAATTTGCAGTGTGTTCAGTGATTTGGAGTCATGATCTGGGGTATACGTGGGATAATCTTATCGTACCTTGGGTATGTCCAGCTCAGTATCAGGGTCTTGGCCCGACTAGGCAGGGGATACTCCTAGAGGACGTTTTTGACCATTCTTACGAGGGGAATTATCTTCCGATTGATCGATCCTTCCTGCTCCCTAGTTCACTAGATTTTTTTCTTGACCATCAGCATACATTGCTGGTTAAGAAAAGGAAAACAAGCTTCGTAAGCATAAATAAATAGTTTCTCTTACTTATCACTCTGTTAGTAACAAGGGGAATAAATAGTCTCTCTTACTTATCACTCTGTTAGTAACAAGAGGAATTATGAGGATACATTCCTATGATTGAACAACTCTTCCTACCCCTAGTTCGCTAGTTTGTTTTCTTGACCATCAGCACACATTCATAACTATGAGAAGTGAAACATGCTTCTTAAGCATCATCGATAGTTTCTCACATTATCATTTAGTCCATGAAATAGTTTTATGTATCATACATATTCATTTCCAATCATTTTTTTCCTCTTTCCTCAATATTTCCATAGCTCAAACATCATTTGGAATGGGTTCTATGGACATGCTTCTCCCTCATCATAGAAGTTTCCTCTTGTAACAGCTATTCTTATCCATCAGATCTAACTCTCCTGCATGCTACATTCATATTCCCCGAAAGAAAAAGAAAAAAAGGAGGAAGGAAAAAACTCTTTGTTTGACTAATGGTATTACACTATTGACTGGATTTGTCAGTTATCTCCCTATAATATTGTTACCAATATGGGCACTACTGTACCTTACACTTTAAATGCTTTGTTCGTTCTTGTTTGTGGAGTAGCATGCTCTCTAACGTTGAATTGCATTGTTTTCATTTCTAAATTTGTCAAATGTTCCATTTATAGAGCAAGTTAACTACAATTGCTCATAAAGTTATTCATCCATTTACTTTCTCAATTCATTAATAACATCTTATAACCATTACTATTTGTAAAAAGACCTAGTTGAAATCCTTCTAGCATGTGGATTACAAATATATTTGCAAGGAGTAGATGCTTTAGTTGATTCTACTCTCCAACTGATTACTCTGGCAGAGGCAGTGTTATGAAAAATGTCTTTGACATTGTTCTTATTATTTTCAATTCTTCACCATGGTATGTTACTCTTTCTGTTTGTGAATGACGAACATCTGCGGATTGTTTTCAAGAGAGCAGTTTGACGAGTCAACAGACATTGCATAGTTGATGAAAATTGTTTCCAAGGGAACAGTATGACATTTTTTTAATAGTTTAGTCAGTGTTGATAAAGCACTACTGCAGGTTGTGAGTTTTAAATAGAGTGTAGTCAGTGTGGTTACTGAACATTTTGCTGCTCTGCACTACTGCAGGTACTGATTTTGGAGTCAAAGGTAAAAACTCCACAAAAGGGTTATGCTCTTGCCAAACCATTACAGGTACGATTGTTGGTAAGTCTCAAGTTCCTATTATAAAGTTCGTGGAAAAACTAAGTAGAATAGTGTTTGATACACGGATCCTCTCCTTAGATGGTCTTATATCTTAATTTCAAAATATTATGCACCGATTATATGTGCAAATGTCACTAGCTAATCATCTTGACTAATATGGTTATCCCTATTATATATAATCATTGCACACTTTTAGTTCAGCTTATGTTTTTATTCATAATCAGCTTTTATTCAGAAGGACTTGATATAAATGTCATGTTTCTTTACCGTCTTGTATATAATGCTATGGTGTCTATTCGTGGTTGGGCATAAACTCATGCACACAAGCAATTAATTTCTAAGCCAGATACTTACCAGAGACATTTTCCCTTTCAAAAAAACTTATGGTTAGAAGGATGTTTGATCCAATTTTTGTTGAAATTTAGGTGATTTTTCTTTTAGATGAGGAAAGAAACTAGTGCAATATCTTTTATTATGAGCCCAACATGCGTAACGACTGCAACTAGTTTTTATGGACTGTGGCTGTCTTTATTACTGCTTCCATAACATCTCAGGAGTTGAAACTCGGTAGCTTGAAAGTTTTTTCAGCTCCAACCTTTGCCAGTGATTGGTTTTCTACGGCGCACACACAAACTCTCCAGTTAGGTTTACTAGTTCCGAGCATGTGCATGTGCAAGTGCACATCAAGTGTATATCACACTCCACGCACGCACGCACGCAAACAATCTCTAGTTTAGTTTACTAGTTTTGAGCATGTGCAACTGCACGTATAAAAATTTTTAATCTATTTTTTGAAATTTATTTATGAAAAGGTTTATATAAAAAAGGTGACTATTAGATGAGCAATTAGAATTCTTCAAATTACTATTACGGTTGACCCCATGAATCTTTTAGTTAATGGCTTGGATTTTTTTTTTTTTTTTTTTAATTTTCCTCGTGTGAAGGCTTCGTTAACAACTTCACTCAAGGCTTTGGCATTATGTTAGTAGAGATTCTATAAATTTCCACCAAAGTGCTAGCAAAATGCAGATATGTGGCATCTAGTTATAATAGGAACCATGGTTTTAGAGTTGGGTAATCCCTCAAGGTTCTATCTGGAGAAAATGGTGCATACGCCTTTTTTCCCAACATGCAACCCCATCGACAACCTTTTTACATCTTTCATTTTACGCTGATCCCCTTTTACAACTTTACATCGTTATTTGACATTGTTAATGATATGCGGGTGACAGGTAATGCTGGCTAACGTTGTACTCGCTAGGCACACTTCACACGTTAATAAATAGGTTGACATGTCCATGCATCCTAACATCAAGACACGTCGATTCTTGGATTTATAACCCACAGTATCTGCATATATACTAAACATAACCTATTATACATGTCGATTTCATGAATATATAATATATTGTATCTGCATATATGCTAAATATAACCTATTACACATCTGGACATGCGATTAGTGATAAAATATACATAAACCATTCTCATACTTAATTGGTGCCCCATTTAGATCTCTTTGCCAAATTTCATACTACCAAGGCTAACTGCTAAAGAACTGTAACTTCATCCCCACAAAAGAAAATGAAAATTAAAATGTATATATATATATATATATATATATATATATATATATATATATATATATAGGTATAGAAATTAGAAGGGGCTACATATTGTGCTAGCTATATATATGTACACTGATAAAAACTCTGTGCAGCCATCAAAAGGTCTGAAATTTATTCCAGTTTGCATCAAACTATAACTTAATAAAAAACAATCCACCTCTGAAATAATAAAATTTTACGAACCTCAATTCTTTGCAGATAAATTAAACCCAAAGTAATATTTAAAAGATACCACAACATCTTGAAATTTTCAGTGGGCACTGACAAAATTTTCCAGCCTAAAAGATTGTTGACCAGGAGAACATAAGGCTCATAAAAATATATATGTGAGATTTTCTTTGTTTTCTTTTTTATACTATGCAATATTTGAAAGTAGCTGTTTTGTATTACATCTCTCTTCCTTCAAACCCGTCGATACTTTTAGACAAGAAAAGTAAAACAAATAATTGGTCACAGAATGAGTATTATCATGAATTTTAAAATATGAACAAAGATTTGACTTCAAAAAAAAAAATACTGAGATTTTTTTTTTTGAAGAAAAAAAAAAAAAACCTTTGTTTAGGTTTTAAACTCGAGCCAATATTACATTCCACATGTGTCAGCTGAATGAGTGTTGCTTCGTTCGAATTTTGAAAGTTCGAATTTTGAAAGCTGAAGGAGAATTTGTTTTTTTTAACAAAATCCAGAAATTAATGAAGGTTTAGTAATGTGGGGTATTTCTCCTATTGTGTGTATGATCATACACACTTCTATTGTGTGTATGATCTCCCTAGGTGATACCAATTGAAGTTAAGGAGAAAGAAGAGAGGAGAAATAATGAAGAAAATGAGAAGAGAGGAGGAAGAGAGAAGAAGAAGAGAGGAGGAAAATAGAAGTGGAAAAGAGGGGTAAAATGGTCAAATATTTAACTGTATTAGAGAAGGGGACAAAATTGTTGTAACTTATGAGATTTGGAGGGCAAAATCCTAAATATGAAGATTTAGAGGGCAAAATCATAATATATAAAGATTTGAGGGACAAACCAGTAAATACCCCAATTAAAAATGAAGAAAAGGAGAAGAGAGGAGGAAGAGAGAAGAAGAAGAGAGGAGGAAAATAGAAGTGGAAAAGAGGGGTAAAATGGTCAAATATTTAACTGTGTTAGAGAGAGGGACAAAATTGTTGTAACTTATGAGATTTGGAGGGCAAAATCCTAAATATGAAGATTTAGAGGGCAAAATCATAATATATAAAGATTTGAGGGACAAACCAGTAAATACCCCAATTTTAATCCCATGCTAGTCCTCCAATTATATGTTTAGAGCAAAAATCCATTGACTAGTAGCTATGATATCGGGGATGTTATTTGGTTCCCATTTTTTTTCCTCAATCTTTCCACATCGAATCCTCCGCTAAATGAGTTCTATTTTTTATATTTGTTGATGCCTTTAAATCACGAGAGTTAAGAAAGAGAACAATAGAAAAAAAAAAGAGAAAGTAGAGAGAATTAAAAGAATGGATTCACGAATGAGGGTTTTTCTATAAAGAGAGAACGAAAACAAAAAGAAAATTTCTTAAGATTGAAGTACTGGGTCCTGTTGGTTTATCCGACCGAGAAGATAAGGGCAAAAATGCCCCATACCATAAAGGCAAACTTTGAATAAAGTTCAACTTTTTGAACGGGGTACTTACAAAAATCCTTTATGGAAGAAAAATTTGGGAAATTCTATTTGCACACTATATTTTATTCTTGACGTATAATTTTGAAACTCATAAATAATTATAATTTTATCATTATTTTTTTAGACTAAACTACTCTTATAAACTCCAAATTAAAACTTAAAATTTCAAACTACGACTCGTCCTCTTTCTCCTCTATTTTCTCTCTAAAATCCTAAATAATTTTTTTTTATATTTAATAAAAATATATCTCTTACAAAATCATCGATTTGATTTCTTGACTTCTTAATTTTTTTTTATATTAATGTTTCTAAAAAATTTGAAGAATTTTAAATTCTTCGATTTCACCGTGACAAGTGAAATTTGGGTTTGGAGTTTGAGTTTCAATTTTCTTATACAAATAGAAAATTCCAATGTGCATTTGGTGTTAGAAAACAAATCTAAGGTACGTTTTGAAATTTTTTTTAGATTTTATGCGTATTTGTTTAAAATTTATCATTAATTAACTTTTTTTTATGGGGGAGATTTCGCTTGCTGGTCTACCAGCACGTTTTTTTAGTTCGGTATTAATACTCGACCAAAATATTTTTAACTCTTAAACTAACATCTGATGCAAACAAAAATTGATAAAAATAGGATCGGACGGGTGAGGAGTTAAAGAAAAGGAGGAGGGGTATTTTTGAAAAATATTTTAGACGCAAAGAGTAAAATGATAGTATTTCAAAATAAGAGTTTGATATAAAAAGTAACTAGGGTGCTAAGAGTAAAATGCCGTGCGCAAATAGAATTTTCCGAAAATTTTGGATGATTAAGAACTCAAAAAAATAAGTTTTGCATAATTATATTAAATACGATAAAAAGGATTGATTTAGAAGCAAGTATAATAACTATTACGAATGAAACACAAAAAAAATATGTTTGTTTGGATAGATTCAGTGGAATATGATAATTAATCCAACCCAAGCGTAGTTTGAAGTAGTCCTTTCAATTTGGAACTATTTTATCCCAATCTATCAAAATTAATCATTCTTCATATTTATTCCTTTGATATTCGGTATAGATTAGATTTCCCCCCCCCCCCCATTACTTGCTTTTAAATATAACGAGCATAATTTTATCAATAAGACCATCTTCATTTTCTGTTATCTCTAATTTAGAATGGTTAATAAACACATGATTACTTGTATTATACTTAATTATATATTAGTTATACTATCAGACAAAAACAAGACTAAAATCTATATGAGGATTATTAACTTCAGAATTAATTACACTGCGATGCTACTAGTAATCCTTCTTCGTTTATAACCACATAATTTTTTAATAATTGTGGAGTTTTCAAATGCGTCGGAGCATTTGTATCAGGCCTTTGGACAAATTGTGGAGTTTTCAAATGAGCACACCACTTTTACTAGTGAGCCCAATAGATAATTTATTTTTTGTCCGGACTAAGTCACGGACTGTTAGAAAGTGAGCTCACTGGAAAGAATGTTGTGTTCCTTTATAAACTCCCGCAAATTAGGGGAGTTTTTAAAGGGGCACACCATTTTTCCTAGTGAGTCCACTTAAAAACTTCTTTCTCATTACAAATTTGCCATCGATTTTTTAAGGTAGAATATCCTTTTCTTCAACCTCTTTCTCCTTCTTTTCTCAAACTCCAGTTCAATTAACAAAAAAAAAAAAAAAAAAAAACCCACAACTATTCCATCAAATCTATTCCTATATTAAATTATCTGAAAAATTAAGTTCAAAAATTGAATTTATTAGGTTTTTGCTTACTCAAAAATCATAGAAATATTACGGATTGATAAAAATTATGAATAAAAAAAATTCACTGTCCGGACTGACAATCTGGACGTATCTCCACTGTTCGTACTGGAATTTCAGATGGTAAATTTTTCTGTCCGGACTTCCAATCGGGACGAAAAAAGTTTGTCTGGACTGGAAGTCTGGACAGAAGTTCACTGTTCAGACTTCTAGAAGTCCACCAGTCCGGACTTTCAGTCCGGATAGTGGAAAAATACCTTAAAAATGTTGCCCACCAAATAGTAATCAATGGTTACAAAAATAGATTAAGCTCCATGTCTCAAAGTCTCATCTTAACAAACAAACTTATTTCCATTCCTTTAATCATCCCTAAAATCACAAATAAATATAGCCCATTCTTAGGTGGAATAAACCATTTCAATGAACAACTGGATTCATTCAATGATCCAACTCATAAATTCTTATAATTTCAATAAATAAAAATAAATAAATTCAATGAAGGAACAATTACAACATAGTGCAACTGGACCTTCCCTGCTCTACAGCCTCGAGGTATCAATGACCCAGCAAACGCCGACAACACATTCACAAGAACACTCTCGTTCGACTCCACTCTTTCTGCCAAAATCCTTCTAAACAACACCAACCCCTTACTGAACCGACTTTCCTTCAAGTATCCGTTGATCATCACACTCTAGGAAACATCTCTCTCGGGGATTCCATCAAACATTTTTTGTGCGTCCTCCAAACACCTGCACTTCAACATACCATCAAGCCTAACGTTCAGCAAAGCATCATCAAAGTCTTCAATACCATCAAACACGATCCTTGTCACTCCGATAAGCCCGCAGGCCACGTACATATAAATCAAGAAATTCTAAACGGAGACATCCAATCCAAACTTGACCGCCTGAGAGTGAACCATCAGCCCCAACTCAGCAGACCCAATCTCCGCACAAGCTTTCTGAAGGAGAGGAAAGGTGTGATCGTCGGGGTGGCGGAGGGCAAGGGATTGTAGAATTTGCACATAGAATTTGAGGGCACGTGCAGGGTTGGGACTACTGGCGTAAGCTCGGATGAGGATGTTGGCGACGAAGGGGTCGAGGTTGGGGATCTGAGAGAAGAGGCGGGCGGCGTAGGGGAGGGAGTCGCGGGGGAGAGGACGGTGAATACGAGGATTCGGGAGGATACGAAGTTGTCAGAGGCGGTACCGGAGGTGGTGTGGGCGTGGAGTTTGCAGAGGTGGTCCATGGAGTTGTAAGAGTGGAGGTGGCGGAGGATTGGGTGCTGGGAGAGGAGGGTTGGGGATGGGACCCAAAAAGGGATGGGTTAGGGGAGAGGGAGAGTAGCGGTGGACATGGCAGCATGCAGCTTGAAAATTTAGGGATTTTTGGAGGGAAGCCATGATGATGGATTGAAGAGGGGCATATCTCCACTCCTCAATTTGGTCGATGTTCGACCCTAGATTTGAAGATGTGGGTTTAGAGAAAAAAGAGGAAGAGGAAGAGGAAGAGGAAAAGGAAGTCAGCAATGGATTTGGAGAGGTGGCATTGGATTCAGAGAAGAGGTAGAGGAATAGGAAGGAGGTGGAAGTGAGGAGAGAAGGAAGGAAAGTGGGGAGAGAATTAAACTGAGGAAAAATGGTGTGGCCCTTTGGAAACTCCCCAAATTAGGGGTGTTTCTAGATGGGCACAACATATTTCCTAGTGAGCCCACTTAAAACATCGTTTTATTTACCATTTTGCCATTATTTTTTTTGGTAAAAAATGTCCCGCTTTCATCTCCCTGTTCCCTGTCCGGGCTAACCAGCCCGGACAGGGGGCCAAAAATTGGCTAACGCTTATCCGGGCTAGCCAGTCCAGACCATTTACCTCTGTCCAGGGCTGCTAGTCTGGATCAGGTGCACAGGTCCGAGCTGGTACATCTGAAATCCGAAATTGATAGTAAATTTGTTATCAAATTAAACAATATTAAATTGATGTTGCTTGAAACAAAATAAATAGAGTGCAAGTCAAACAACAACGGCATTATTGATCCAACATATCAACAACTTTAAATACGGTGTGTACAAACCGATTGATAATTAAAAAGTTATCAATATCAATACTCATCCATGTTGCAAACCCCCAATTTGGTATCAAAACATAAAATATCAACAAATCATTTATAGTTTCAAACACAAAGAACAATAGCAACTTCATTTTGAGTTTGAGACTCATTTAAAAACAATGGCAACTACAACTTGATATATATAATATGTTCCTTGAGTACAACTGCATTTAAAGGGAACGACAAATTAAAAGGAATCTTTGTTCCAAACTAATAACTTCATTTTGAGTTTGAGACTCATTTTAAAAAAAACAAATTCTAGATTTTTCGAGACTTCCGAGGGGGTCAGACAGTTCTGACAAGTGGAGTTTCATTTAATAGCTCAATTTAATGCCAAAAAAATGCAAAAATCTAATCATAACCATTAGTGTATAAGCTAATTCTAAAATCAGAATCTTCCCCTGCAAAATTTGAGAAATTGTGTTATCCCTGCAAAATAACAGGGCATATGACTAAGTTACTAGATAAAACTAATAATTTGTGCTTTGGGCTCCATTCAAGTCATTTGAAGACACCTCTGCATCAAAGGCATCCATGAACATAAGGAAAGATTCGCACAACAAACTTATATAGATTCAAGCTATTATTAATCCGTATTCTGCATACATACATATCATGATTAACATTATACACGTCTCTTTGCCATAATGCAATGGAGCTTTTTCAGAGAAAATCAGGAAATGATGCATCCGGTCTTGATCAAATCAGAATACTATAAATCCAATAACTATTGACTCGGCTAGCAATTACAACGTTTTATTACATCAAAACAAAAAAACAGCTGAAAATTAAAGAAAACCAGACTTTCTTGGAAATTAAAGAAAACCAATTATGTCTTGGAGCTCGTCTCAACGAGCATGTCAAAGAGCTCGTCCATGATCTTGCCCAACGCCATGAACTCGGAGGAGAAAAGAAACCCACAATCCTTGCAATGGCAAGGCGATTCACGAACCCTAATCTTGAAATGATCCAAATGTCCATTCATCGTCAAGATCGACTTACGGATGATCCTGATGCGGGTCGAAAGGGGTAGGAGATCAAATCCGGGACGAAACGGCGGGAGATTCGAGAATTGGGCGGTGGTTTGGGCGATCGATCTCCGCATCATTTTCGAAGCGCAACAACCTGAAGCCATTGATTAGCAAACAAACGAAACCCTAGCTAACAAATTAAGTAACAAATAATAATAAATCACAAATTAAATATCAATCGAATTAAAGACCCTGCAAAACCGAAAATGGTTAGAACAACAGTAATCGTAAAAGAAAGGAGAGATCTTGCAAGTTCTTGACGAGAAAAAAAAAATCGCTTTTGTTTCTTCTTCCTGCGCTAGAGAGAAAGTGAAGAGAGGAGAGAGCACGAGAGAGAATTTGCGAACTGAAGGATGAGAGAGAGAGAGAGGAGGAGATGAGAGAGTAGAGGAGATGAGGGTATTTGGGGAATATTGGTGGGCTCACTAGGAAAAGCCCTCTCTTTTGAAAAGAGAGGGTGTGCTCACTAGGAAAAATCCTGTGCCCATCTAGAAATTTCCCAAATTAGCATGTTTTAATTCTCTACGGGCCCAAACTCTACAGGAAGCCGATCGGGTCCAACCCGTATCCCTTTCTCAGTTCTCGGCTATCCCGCAATCGAGCTCAACATAAATCTTCTCTCCCCCCCCCCCTCCCTTCTCTCTCTCTCTCTCACACACACGCACGCACGCACGCACGCACACACAGATCGCCCAAAAACACCGAAACCCTAATTCTCTCTTAATCCCCATCGAATCCCGAGCTAGATCGTAAAGGTTCTTCTCAGTCTCCTTCACCTCTCTCCTCTGGTTTTCTTGCTGCCATTCCATCCTCTAGCCTATTTCCCCCTCTTTGTTTGTGTTTTTCTATTTACTGATCAGATTGTTTTAACTTTTTTATAAAAGCAGTTTAATTTTTGTGTTGTAGCTTTTGATTAGAGAGATGAACTTCTCTATGAGTCGAAAGAAGACCCCTTTTCAGAAGCATCGCGAAGAGGAGGAGGCTAAGAAGAAGGTAACTATTTTTCTATTAATTTACAATATTTGGTGAATTTTGAGCTAGGGCTTGGTTGTAAGGTAATTTGCTGGGATTTGTTTTTATTGTTTTTGTGGGGCGGGTGGGGGGGGGGGGGGGGGGGGGGGTGGGGGGGTGGATGAGTGCCAAGTCTTAAAATTATGACACGGTATCAGTTGAATTCTAGTGCGAAACAAACTAGTTACCTAAGTGTTTTTTCCCATGAAGCAAAAATCTGCTTACTAGATTAGTTTTTATTAATTTTTAATTACAATTTTACACTGGACCAAGCAATTATAAGCTACATTCTTTTTTTATTGAACGACACAGTAGCGAATGGAGACAGACTGGAAAATTTTGCGTAAAGCTTCATCGTCTTTTTATGTGGTAGCTAGTTCGTTTTGATGAAACGAAGAATCCTTAGAGTGTGTTGTTTTATGTGTTAGCTAGTTAATTTCGATAAAAACAAAGAATCCCTTAGGATGTGACAGTAAATCACAATACTATCTGATATTGCTCGATTTACATAGGTAAATGATAATCACATCGATTAAGCCTTTGTGTAGGATAAGGGACTATCGTGGTTTACTAAAATGGCCTGAAACTTCTACTTTGAGTATATATTCAGTTGTTGCAGTTATATCGGAACTAGCTATGATAGTTTTGCTTATTTTTACATCAGTTTCTTGTTATCAAACAATGCACGGCTCTCTAAAATTTTTAAAAAATGCTATTGGTAAATATCGGTAGAAGTCTGTACTAAGATACCAAAACTATAGTTAAGAAACTGTTCTTAGTTGTTTATTTTTCTTCTTTTGGTTAACTCTGAAGAGAGCAGAGGATGAAACTGCCCGTTTGTATGCCGAATTTGTGGAGTCCTTTCAAGGAAACGATGTACCTGGGTCGAAGACTTTCGTAAGAGGAGGGACAATTAATCCAAATGAGAAGCTGAAGACAGATTCAGAAGGTTAGTCTCAAGGAGTTTAGTACTCTTTCATTTCTTTTAAATTTATTACCTTCAATTTCTCGCAAATGGGTACATGTTTGATTTTTTCTACTATATGATTTGAATATTTTAATTAAAAAGATGGACCTTTTCATTCATTCGGCGATCGCAGGTGGAAATTCCAAAGATGGGCTATCTGTTCCAAAGAAGGGAACTAGGTAACTTGATGTACTTGATTATTGGAAGGTGGAATCCTGGTGATAAACATATTCCATGCTTAAAGTAGCGAGCACATTATAGTTTTGATTCAGTCAGGGTGATGCAAGTTTAACTGTTCAGTGACCTGAATTGAGAATTATTCTCTGACATTTGTTATTTTTAGATAAAAATTGTGCATATGCTTATCTAGTATCTACACTATCATATAGATATACATGAGAAAATGGATTCCGTTCCCCCATACATTTTCTCTTTTGTGTTAAATATTCAACTTACTTGGCTTTCTTGAGGATTGTGTTGACAACATGCTTCCCTGTTTCCTGCGTCTGTTTGAAGACAAGTTGCTATCACCTCTAAACAATAACTTCTATGTGGGATTAAGAGTCTGCCCTTTTCTTTGCCAAGCCCTGTTTTACTTTTGCAGTCTTAGTCATACATATTAAAGTTTGTTCTTGGTTCTGACGTAATATCTAATATACTTCTTTTCAAGCACTATTCACCAGTTGTACCATTGCAAAAGCAAGTGCTTTCATGTTATTTAAATGTATTTTTTGCTTGCAGTTGTATCCTTAATTTTCTATCTTTGTTTCTTCTTCGCTACAATAAATAAAAGAATCTAGTTCTCATACTTGTTGGATTGTTTAAACAGTAAATATCCAAAGAAAGCTGCATGTTGTTGGCCATGTTGAAAACTATTAATTTTTCTTGAGACTTGAGATTAGTTGCATGATGTTTCTACTTTCTAGTAGATATGAACCAATATGGTTATTTTTCAAGTTTGTCTGCATGCAAAATGTGTGGTGAATTGCTCAATGTCTTTTTTTATAAAAAAAAAAAATGGAAACTTGACATAATAATACACTTTTTAGTTTCAAAACTTGTTGTTAGGCATTTTGTCATTTAATTGCACAGAAAGTAGAACAAATGATTTAGTCTCCAAGTGGTTGGGTTCTTAAGGATGCAATTCAGATTTTTCAGGGGAATTTGTATCTTTCTGCCCTCCAGTTGTGACAGTGCGACACTATAAAATAATTACTCTTTTGTATGTTGTGAAGGAGTATTACAAGGGGAGAACAAAAATAGGTAAGAAATAATGCTGCCTCTGTGCGTTCAATTGTAGAAAGCAGGTAAGGAGCGCATGAACTTGTAGAAGGGGCATCTTATGCCTCATGTCTGCTATTGTCCAATTGAAATATGTTACAAGCCTCCATAGTTATGGCTAACAATTACTAACCATAATTCTGAAATCTTAATTTGGGATGTCACTTCATGTGCCTTAACGACAAATGCACCTTGTAGCAAAATATTCATCTTCCCATCTGAAATTCTCTTTCCTGGTGTAGAGCAAGTTTGTAGGGCTCCTTTGCGGTTCTATGAGATTAATATACAATAACAAATAGGATATGTTCTATTTCACATAGCTGACACTTTACTGCAGTATTTTGTCCAATCACTTATGGGGCTGTTTCTGTGCTGGATATGCTATTATGATGGGAGAAGAGTGAAGATGACTGGCAGGAAAGATGATGATGAAACCAAAAAAGGAAATATTATTGTGTACATCTTACAAAATAAATGAATTATAGTTCAACCTTCCACCAGCTGAATTCCCTTGCCTCTTACAATATTTTTGAAGCAGGAAACACCAATACTGTTTCTTATGGAAATTAAGTTAATTGATTTTTATAATACCTACTGAAGGGTATTACTTAATAAAACTCATCAGATGTAATATACAGCTGACCAACCTTTTGAAGCATAATATGGCACCGCGATTTGAAAGTTTAGGAGGTAACAAAACTATCTTTGGTTATCTCTTGTTTGATTTCTATACATTACATTCTTAGGATATAATTTTCTCTTGCAACCTCAATTTTATCATTTATGATCATATTCAATTGTGTTCTCAATATTCTGCAAGTGGATCTTGATGTAATGCTGCAATTTGAGACCTTTGGTGATAATGAAACTATCATTAATAATTTGGTTTCCTACATATTAAATTTTTAGGATATAAATTACTTTTGCAACTATATTATTGTCTATTATGATCATATTCAATTGTGTTCTCAATACTCTAAGAGGGGATATTGATGAGGAACTGGATTGTATCCTAAATGCATCCTTCTCGTGTTTCAAGTCTGCCAAATTTTGTAGTCTTTTCATATTTTTTTTCAATTATAAATAATGGTTTCTGGATGATCATTGTGTACCCTCTTCCATACCTTCTTACCAAACATTTATTTGGGTTTTGATCACAAGTTATCTTAGATCCTTTTATCGATGCTGGTATTTATTTTGTTCTATTGATGCCGGTTTAACTTGAATATATTAAATGATAAAGCCCTAGATATATAAGAAATCTCATTATGATACGGTAGTGTTATTAAAAAAATAGTGTGATACTTTCTAATTAACAATACTAGTGTTTCAAGGCAGATACGTGACAAGAACACCAAAGTGCTGTCAAAGTGCAATAAGAAATAGTGTGAGTTCGTTTCCATTAATAAGAGCAAGGTTTAAAATAGCATAGTTTGCGTCGGTTGGCCGATCATTTACGGTAGCGGAGTTGGTAATATCGGCCTTATTATATTGGCTGTATCGGATATATATAGTATAGCATGTATTGTATACTTAAAATCTATTCAATACATATTTAAAACCTTTAAAAAAGTCTTTTTTAGACAAACAGGTGTTAGAAACCCTAAAAAGTGCTGTAAATGGTGGTGCATTTAAGCAATAATTTAACTTAATGCATTTTTATAGTGATCATGTAATATGGATCTAATTCCTACACTATACATGCAACTCACATCCACACTAACGGTCGCGCCTTTCCCATGCCATGCCCACAAGGAGACATACATACAACAAACACAACACACGTACCTCCCCATCCACAAGTGTGCATCTGCATGCCTGTCCACATCTCTGCCTTGCCATGTGTTGGCACTTGGCATCTACGAAGGAAACAAAGGACATACTTAGACAGTCATATCTTGATTTCAAATGAAGGCCACATGTATCATGGGCTTCACAAATAAACATTCTTCAAGATGAGGAGAAATCTGGTGGTCTATGCATATAAAATTGAAATAAACTTGTGATGAACTTAACGAGTAATCATTCTTCCAGACGGGGAAAACCTTTATGCATATGAAAGGATAATAAACAGTTATACTAGACTATTATTGATTTGAATTTGATATCTAATTCCTTTGAAAATATTATATCACTTAATTGTTTGTTTTTGGCAGTTTTATTATGTTGATCTGATAAAGTGTGGTTAATGAAAAGACCAACTTGCTGGTCTCCAGCAAGGAAAGGGAACAATTTGAAGATAAAAAAGGAAAAAAAATAGGAAGAAGTGAAACAAAAAAATATAAGAAAGAGGAAGAAGGTTAGAAGATACCAATAATTAAGGCTTTTGCTTTCTTTTCTCTACCGTGTTCTACCTTGATGGTGGGTTAGGCATTGGAAGATGAGATTTGGTTTGGAAAATGTGGTTTTCTTGCTATTCTTATACCTTGTAAGATCTAATAATAAACAGATAGACATAATTTTATTTGATACACATGTTGTCATAAGAGCTTTCATCATGTCAGACTCTTCAATGAAGGAGACACATCCTCACTGATTACGAATATAATATATACTTGATGAATATGTGTTGAATGCTTATGTTGCATATCCTAAAATTTGTAAAATATCCCAAACATATGAAGATATGTTGTCACGGAAAAAAATTAAAAGCTGAATGTATAATTGATGGATTCACATTTTAATTTTATTTAGCTTGTAGGTTAATTGAAATTTTTTATTTGTCCACGTCCTAATTAGGAAATCTTGTAGGGAATATGTTTGCTTAAGAAAATGTGACTTATATGAGTTAAAAATGTTTATACCATCACTGATATGGCGTCCATTTAACCCTTGCTGCTTTAATGAGTTGTTCATAGATAACAAACACTAATTCAACGTGCATAAAATGCAAGTGTCAAATTGACTATGTACCAGTTTCCTGAACCTTTAGGAATTGCCTTATCTTTGCATATATTTCATCCTACCTGTGTACCTTTTCCATATTGGTGCGTCGAGAGTGTCATACTATGAGTAAAGATGTGAAGAAGCTTAAATTTCTTAATAGTGCCTAGGCATTGTGGCTTTTGGCTCTCTATGGCACTAAAATGCCTAGAAGTCCTGTTAAAAAAAATACATATTAACATAATTCAAATTTAAAAATATTTAAAATAGTACAATATCTGTGATATGGGGACATCAAATGTTTATTAGGATCTATTATTTAGATTTTAGGGGTTTTTTTCATGTCTATCTATTAAATCTTCCATATTTAGATATCAATTTCTAAGTTCTTTGAATTTTGATATTAGTCTCCCAAAAGTAGTTACTCTAAGTTAGTCCCTTCGTTATCTTTTCCGTCCATTAAACTCCACTAATCTAGATTAGAGACTAATTAGAGATGGTAAATGACCATATTGTCCATGTTATTAAATCATGTAACCAAACTGACGGCTCATTGTCTCTCACTTTTGGCGCGGAAATAAGGAGAAGGCGCGACAACAAAATGTAAAAGAGGGGGAAAGAGAGAAAGGGGGGAATTTCGGTGATGATGTAATTGGGACTTAGGGTTAATTTGGGTGAAATTGATAAGACTTTCTTTTTGGTGGTAATTGCATTATGGTTATTTTGATAATGATGTAATTTCATTGGGTTAGCTTTCTTTGATAATTATATTTGGTAATTTAATAGTAGTTAACTGACAGGGTAAGATGATTAGAAAATAGACTTGGGCAAATTTTATTAAGTTAGGATGAAGGGTGCAATTCTGTGGGCAAATTTTGTTAGGTTAGAATGAAGGAAGCTATTTTCTCAGGCGATAGTGGGAAATTCATTGGAGTAAGGGAAGATTGTGAAGAGATTCCCACTATTGAGAACAATCTTCATCTTATAAACGCATGGAATGGAGAAATCTAGCCGTTGGATATAGGGAGGTTGTTGGGATTAATTTTGGAAATTTGAAGCATTAAGTTATTCGAGAGGGAAGAGGGGGGAGAGAGAGGAATTACTATTAACAGGGAGGGAGAGAGAGAGATTGTTATTATAGAGAGGAGGGTGGTTAGGTTAATATGTCAGGGCAAAAGTTGAAGGTGAGGGTATAACATGAAAAAGAGGACAAATAGTTGACTTTTAAAAAAATCGAAGATTTGGGGATCAATATCTAAATATAGAAGATTTAAGAAATCGATATGAAAAAACCTCTAGATTTTGTTAGATTTATTGAGATGTAGTAGACATTTGTTTTATTTTTAATTGTATTTATGGTCTATGTATTTGGGTTGTGTATAACATGCATATTATCAGTTGATTAGGAATAATTATGAAAGAAATATTGTTTCTTTGAGAGCATATGATTTGCTACTCTTAAACCATTCGTGTGTGATGTGCGAGAGTTGGTGTGATTCGTCTAAGTGTGATGTTCAAATCCTATCATTCATTTTTTTAATCAAACCCTTGTTCTTTTCAAATCTATAAAATTTCAAAATCCCCAAATCCTAAATCGATTGTGTCATGTGTAGTACTTGGTGCAGAGCTCATCGTTGCTATTGCTAATGACACATGAGTGCTCACCGTTTCCGTTTTGCCTCCCCATCACCATTGTCGCTCTATTCTGTCGCAGATTCCCCCGTCTCATTATCTCTGTGGTGTCGTTTGAAACCATCATCAATTCTGCTTTTTGCTCTAAAGTCAAGCAGCTGGAGATGATCCATCTCCGACTCCATTGAGCTGAATACAAGGCGAATGGCTCATTCTTAGGCCGATTGCAGCCAAGCTGACTAACTTGAGTTGGTTTTGTTACGAGCCTACCATAAGTCGGGTTTTCAAGGGATTTGGTTCCAACCAACAATGTAGTTTGCATGTCCAAAAGCACTTTTGGAGCCCATTTTAGGTTCGTTTCAAGTTTAACTTGACCCAGTTTCAAGCCATTGAGATTCTTGGTGATTTATAACTACACTAATAGTGATCTAAAGTAAGTTAAGTGTGATATATATGATGTTCCAAATTTTTATGGTTTTAATAATTGTTATGACTGTGAAGATTGAGAGAGCAATTTTTCAGCTTTTTCTATTATTTTCCTTCGACATTTGAGAAGAAATGTCTCCATGCTTGAGTAAAGTTAGTAGAACCTTTTTTAGGTAGAAGGCAATCATAAATGATGTCGATATTCTCTTGTAGTCTTTTTCGTACTCGATATGTTGCACATCTTCTTTAATTTTCAGATTATTTCTAAAATCTTGACTGTCGCGTCTGTCTCCATTATCTGAGCCCATGGTTGAACGAGAGTGCGAGTCTGAGCTTAGGCAGGTCCCAAATTAAAATAAGAGAAAGTCCAAAACCACACTAGAGTTCAAGTCAAAATCAAAATTTGAATCTATTGCATTGACCTGTATACCTCAGGTCACACCTCCACCACTTGTTTAGGTGCCACCCTCGCTTTTGGAGTATATTTCGACAATGATATTGAAGCCAACTTTCATTACTCCATCTGAAGTCTGTATATGGTTCCTTTTTAACTATTTTGTCACTATAGACAAGTTTCATATAGCATCTGTTCACTTGAAGCCCACTCATAATTATCGTCATCGTGATCAGATTTTATATGTGAGCCCTTAGGTCATGTTATTTTTTTCGATATTGTCGTAGTGATCTTGCATTGCAATCAGTCATGATGGACGATTTTATTACTCCAAAGTTCAATTTGAATGTGTTGCAGTTGCATCTTGATCTTTATTTATCAAAGATGAATCTTTTGAAGCTGAAAAGAATTGATTGGGATATTGAATGACTGTGATTAATTAGGATTTATTCTTTAGATTTTATTGAGATCTTATTAGACATTTATTTTATTTTTTTCATTACACGTGTGGTCCATGTATTTTGGGTTATATATGCCCATGTATGAACTATTAGTTGATTAGAGAATCATTATTGGAAGAAATCTTGTTTCTTTCTAAGTGTATGATTTGCTATTTTCAAGCCATTTGTGTGTGATTTGCAAGAGTAGGCATGTGATTCGATTGGGTGTGAGGTCCAAAATTTTTCTTTTATCTTTTATCAAAATCTATTCCTTCTTGAAACCCATGAAATTCTCATATCCGCACCCCAAAACTCTAAATCACTTTCATCCTGTTTCACCTGCCTTTCCAAATGCATCCTTCTCTAGGTAATCAGCTTAAGCAGTAGCATTGAAATATGAATGGCAACTTTTCGAGTTCAAAACATAAATGAGATCAGTCCTTAACCTTTTTATTGAAATCTAGAAAATTCAGATCAGATTTGGATCCGAAAAGCAGGTTTTCTGGCCCAAGAGGCGGTGGCAACTCAATGTAGAGTTTTTATCAACATTTTCTGGAGTTCATCTTCTGCTGCTTGTGGTGGTTAGATTGCTCATCCTCAAACTGCTTAACTACTTTTGTCTTCAAAAAGACTAAAATATGCATTTTTAGATAATAAAAATACACTCACTGTCTAACATGGGCAACACTATCATGACCATCTACACTACCAACAAGCAGAGCAATAGTGAAGCCCATAATCGTTTTTTTTTCTCTTTTGTTCTCTTTTCTTGTTCCTTCCAGCAATTCTCAATTTCTTCTTTTAACTAGCTAGCTTGTATGCTTTCTCTGTTCTTTCTCATCACCATTATCATTATATCTTCTTCCAAGCGTCACCTCTATAACATATCAGACTTAGTTTTAATTTATATATATGGCAGTTTAATCTAATGTTTGGCATTTCATTGTTTTATTTTAAATTTCTTGATTTGTGTCTTTCCCATTGTCCTGTAACTTTCTGTTCAAACAGCTAACCTTTGTTTCTTACCTTCTCTTTCTGTCAGCATCATTATTTTTTGTTTTTTCTCATTGGACCTTTTCCCCTGTCAAACAGTAGATGGAAGAAGCAGGATACTTGTTAATTAAAATATGATATACTATCTAATATGCATTGGCATGTGGTAGTTTAATCAGAAATTGCTTAAGTTGCTTAGTCTGGCGGTAGGATAGCTAATAAAAGGGGAAAACATGATAAATTTGCTTCGGTGATCATGCTTGTTAGTGAACCTTTATGAATAGTTCATGCGAAAATGTGCAAAATATTTAATACCATTGAACAATCTGCCTTCAATCAATGATAGTTTACGATGTTTTTGTCCATACATTCTCATCACTACCTCATCCTGTGCAGATTTGTGATACTTTGATAACATCTATCATTATTTCACATCTTAAACGAAATTTCCATTTACCGGTCCTTCTTTCTTGACCTTGCCAATCAATCTTGTGGAAATTTCTCCTTATGAAAGAACGGAATGAGCTTACTTGATATCTTAAACTATGAAACACATTGTGATGTAAAATTCTAGCTTTCCTTGAGAACCACATGGGTCAACCCCGAATTTATTATAAACGCATATGTAGCAAAACTTTATAGAGATTAAAGAAAGATGGTGGAATGAAAATGGTAGCTAAAAATCTATTTGGTGAGTCGAGGATCAGTGTTCCAGCATGTAAGGACATATCATGGGGGAATGAAGAGATAAAAAAATACTATTAAGATCAAGCAGGATTTTTTTAGAGATTTGAAGAAGAACAATGATGGAACAAGTATTGAGAGCCATAAACTAAGAAGGAGATTAAGAAATCTGTTCGGGATACAAAAATCAAAGTACGAGAAGTTGGACAATAAAGAGGCAGCAAAGGATATATATAGAATTGTTCGAATAAGAGAGAGAAAGTCTAAAGACTTATGAACTGCAAAGTGTATTAAAAATGAGGATCAGAAGGTTTTAGTTCGAGACGAAGAGATTAAAAAAAGATGGAAAGATTATTTTGATAAATTATATAATCGTAGTTTTACTCAAAATTTGGGAGACCTTACTATTTAGTGTGAGGATATGAATCGTAGTTTTATATACAGATTTAAAGAATCTGAAGTAAAAGAGACTTTGAAGAGAATGAAATTAAGAAAAACTGTTGAACCAGATGATATTCGTATAGAGGTATGGAGATATTTAGGAGAGATGGGTGTGAGGTGGTTAGTAGATCTTTTTAATAAGATTTGGCAAATTAAGAAAATACCAAATAAATAGAGAGAGTATCCTAATATCTCTGTATAATAAAAAGAGTGATATTCAGAGTTGTTTCAATTATCGTGGAATAAAACTCATGTGTCACACTATGGAGTTTTGGAAAAAGGTAATTGAACATATATTGAGGCAGACTTTTAAAATATCGGAGAACCGGTTTGGATTCATGTCGGAACGATCAACGACAGAAGCATTTATTTACTTCGTCAACTTATAGAGCGATTCTGAGAGAAAAATAGAGATTTGTATATGGTATTTATTGACCTAGAGAAAGCCTAAGAAAAGAGTCCCTATGAAGTATATTAACATAATTAAGAACATGTATGATGGAGTAGTGGCCATATCAGAACATGTGGTGGTCTAACAAGTAATTTTCTATCACAATTGGATTGCATCAAAGATCAACATTGAGCCAGTTCTTATTTGCTATAGTGATGGATGAGCTTACTACTTGAGCTATTCAGGATGAAATAGCTTGATATATGTTATTTACTGATGATATTGTCTTAGTTGATTAGACAAGAGAATGGGCGAATGCCAAGTTGGAGTTATAGATGCACACATTAGAATCATGAGGTTTTAGATTGACTAGGTTGAAAACATAGTATATGGAGTGTAAATTTAACAAACGACGGACCCTAAACTATAATACTGTAACACTGGATAGGGAAAAGATACAAATGAATAATTAGTTTAGGTATTTGGGTTCTAACATTCAGAATGATGGAGAGATCGATAGTGATATCAACCATAAGATACAAGCTGACTGGTTGGAAATGGAGGAATGTAATGAGAGTTTTATGCGATCATAACATTCCGTTAGGGCTGAAGGAAATTTTTTATAAAACTGCTATTAGGCCAGTTTTATTATATGGCTAGGAATGCTGGGTTATAAAGAAACGCCATTTATAGAAGATAAATGTAACAGAGATACACATGCTTCATTTGATATGCGGCAATATTAGGAGAGATAAAGTGAGAAATGAAAATATTCGTGTTATAGTAGGTGTAGCTCCCATCGATGAGAAGATGCGGAAAAATTGCTTACGATGGTTTAGTCGTGTGCAACGTAGACGTACAAATGCACCAGTTTGACGATGAGAGTTTATCTATGTAGGACAAGTTAAAAGAGCGAAGGGAAGACCGAAAAAATATGGATGGAGGTGATACGAAAGGATATGGATTCTAGAGGTTTAAATGAGGAGATGTTACTTGATAGGAATGAATGGAGAATGATTATCAACGTGATCGGTCCGGCGTGATTCTCTTTTGGTTCATGTGGCCTACCCCAAGTAATTGGGATAAAAGGCTTAGTTGTTGTTGTTGTTGTTTATATGTAGCAAAACTTTGGCAATTCCTGCTTACCTTTGCTTTATTGGTATCTTAGGAGTTCTCTGGAATTGGGTCTCCATCGTTTATTTTAGTGGATAAGGATTGGAATTGAAACCCCAGGTCTTGCCCTCCAAAATCTTTACTGAATGTGCAAAATTGTGTTTATTTGGTGCAAGATGTGCTTGGCTGTCTCCATCTTATTGCAGAATATGCGTTTTTTGATATGTAATACAGAGGGAGATGCTTATAGCCAGTGTAATTTTCTGAAGAGATGGTAGTTGTTCCTTTCCGAAAGCATCCTGCCCATAAAAAGATCTATTGAAGATAATTTCAATTCCATCTTATTGGTCCTTGATAGCGTTTACCTTTCAACTATCGTTCTTTGCTTTCTAAATGTTGGTGGGGTAGCTATTTGTTCATTATGCAAGTTAATTTTATCTGCCCATTTGGAATAACATTGGATTGCAAGTGAATTGCAAGGCCAATTTGCTATAATACTTCACTGGCATGTAAAACGAGGATAGAAGCTATGAAAAGTAGCCACCTGTTTCAGAAGAATTTGTGGGTTAACTGTAGCATAAGCTTACCAAATTCCTATAAGACACGGACAGTTACTGACCACTTTGTCCAACACTTGCCTGATATGTATTATGATAGTCTAGTGTTGAGATGGATTTTAAGAAACCAAAACTTGTGCGTCGAACTTGTGGCAGCTCTAATTGCTGCATGTCAGACACCACAGAAACCATATGTTAATTAAAAAAGAATGCAAGACAATCCTTTGATATAAGAGAAATAATATGCTAATAAAACATAAATGCCTCACAAACATACAAGGAGTTCCACATACTTGATTAATTGAGATTCAAGATTGCCTCTCATATTACTTTCTTTGTTTAATTTTTTGATTCTAATCTATTTATTTTGTTTTTTTCTTCCTCGTTTCAAATAGCGAAAAGCACACTGTGGTGGCAAGGTGCTGCATGCACTAAAGCGATTAGCGCCACTTTGGCGGGTCCTAAAGTGGGATGCATATTTGATTGAATAAACGTAATACTTTTTAATTTACGTGTAGTTTCATACATGGTTCTAAATATCAGATATTGTGATCAGATCGGATGTGTTCTTTTCATATCAGAAGACAATATATCGGGGATACGTGCTCACATCGAATGTTCATATCAAACATTATACATACATATTACAACAACAACTAAGCCTTTTATTCCAAGTATTTGGGGTAGGTTTGATATTTTAGATGTGGTTTAATTTTATCTAACTAGTATGACATTACATATATATATATATATATATATATATATATATATATATATATATATATATATATATATATACATACATACATACAAGTATTTAAGAACATGTTTATGTATACAAGAATAACATAATAAAATGGACTATATAATAGGTTCAGCTAAGTTGAAATCATGGATTATAGAAATAATTGAGATTCATACATGGTAAGGGTGATAGTTGAAGAATATTGGTAGTAATAATAGTAACGACGAGAATGACAATCACACTAAGAACAATGAAAGTAGCTAAGCAAGAAAAGACATAAAAAGAGAAGTGGAAGAAGAGAATTTTGGATATGACTTTAACTCTTGAGTAGTACTTAAATAAGCTCCGCATTGTAAATATCTAACGTTTGTAACTTTTTGCATCTCTGACTCTCAAGTTTTCACGTAAATAATTTAAATAATTGGCTGATTTAAGCAACAATGAAAAGTTTTCGATTTTTCCTCATACATAGGAATGTTCGTGTGAATACCAAATTTATTTGTAAGCTAAAAACTCACAAAAATGAATCATATTGGCCAATATATCAGAGAGATATATCAGGACTATATATTAGGCGATATTGCAAATATCGACCGATATGCGCGCCAGATGATATGATCCCATTTTTAACTTATCGTCTCAGCTGATGCCGAAAAGCAATATATCGAGGGGATATATCAGCCATATTGGGAACATTTAAACAATGGTTATACAAATGCCTTGAAAAAATAAACTATAGAGGAAAACATATAGATATATTTGACTATTTTACTGAAAAGTCATGTGGCAATCACACCAATTGGTAGGTAGTCTTGAAAAGAGTGAGAAGTATAAGCAGGATAGATAATGAGAGGATCATTAGAAAAGATGTATAAAATTGGTTTGAGGTATACAATTAACAAGAAAGATAAATGAAGTAATGGACTAACCTGCTTTGTTCGGTTAGCAATTAATTGAAAGCAGGCGTTAAACTGTCTGTTTCAGATTCTAATCACTATCTTGCTTTACTTTGGGTAAAAGCATAATGGTGTAGAGGGGTTTCGCTATAGTGGCTGCTAATGCTATTTAAGATACACGTCTTCTTTTCAACCGAAAGAACATGACCTACTCTTTTTAGACTTTGCTGAGTATTTTATATTTGTAAACACGCGTATAGACTTGCACATACATATTCCTTTCCCCATATTATGGGGATTTAGGCATGTCCATGTTGAGTGACTTGAGTCCTTATTTCATGTATGTGTCCATGTTTCCCAGTCATATCTGCAAAGTCTTAAAGAATCTTAACTCTGTTGGAACTCTGTTTGGAACTCTTTCACCCTCATGGGGTTCAAGAGTCAAGACAAATTGTGGGTTTATGATTAGCATTAGTGTTAAAAGAGAGCTATGGATGGTTGCACGGATGGCTTGGCTTTGGTGGTCTTAAGATAGTATTTTTGATGGTGCTGTGAATAGTGTCAGACTGCTGTGAATAATCTTAAATTTTGTATCAAAGTAATGAGGGATGCTATTTTATTTGAATACTAATAAAGTTACAGTAATTATTGGAGAAAAATATATGCTCTCATAGGGTTAATATAGACAAGGTTTCATGTGAATTAAGTTGAATTACGAAAGTTAAGAGGCTAGATGTGCAGGTGGAATGTTGGACTTCTCTTTCAAAATAAGTTGACAAACAAAAGGATTAGAGAAAATGTCTGTGAAAATGAGGGAGAAAGTTGAGTAGGAAAAGAATAGAGAGAGAGAAGGTTGATGGGGCATTAATTTCTTTTTTCATTACTGTCGTCACTTGTCCGAGGGAGTAAGGCAACCTTTTGGCTGCTACTTTCAGTAATTTTGAAGGATTCTTTCCTATATCCTGTCGAGCAAATGGAAAGAAATCACAAAGAAAATTAGAGCTTCTCATGTTGGTAGGTGTGGCGCTACGGAAACTTTTGTTGTTGTTGAGGAATAGAAGGTTGTTTGAGATTTTGTGGTTTGATCCTCCTTAAATCATGATTAAGGAACCACTCTGTCCCTGAGGAAAACAATCTGTCACATGATCGCTTGCTTAACTTTCTTTTGATCGCCAGACTAGAAAATGATCCTCGCTTAGAGACTAAGTATTATTACATTCTCTCAATTGTGATGGAGAGAAGAGGACTGGCAGCAGTTTGCTAATATTATGTTCTCTCAGCTGTCACAAACGGAAGAGGACTAGCAGCAGTTTTTTTTCTCTCCCTGTATTAATGCATGGAGTTCGGATTTCATGCTGTACAGAAAAAGCTGAAATTAGGTTAAGTAAATATCACTTGTAAACTTTGAACTCAATGGCAAAAGTTCGAGGGTTAAGTACTTGGAAACAAGTGAATCCTGCCATGTATCATTCAGTTTGTACTCAAACCAGGCCCATAAACTAGCATGGATCAAGAGCAGGTCTAAATGCCAATAGCTTGATTATGATCTGGTTAAGTATGGCTCTCTAGTTATTCATTCTCATCATATCTGATACTGAAATGAGTTAGTGAACTTGAAAAGAGTTATCTCAATGACTGTCCCCACCAACGTAATACCTCCTCCTATCCTTTTTGACTTGTCCTTAAAGAAGCCAAATCATTTTTACCAGTTCACTTTAGTTAGTTTTGTGTTTAAATAACTGGAAAGCCTCTTTTTGTTTGTTATGGGTTATGTAAGCCTAAGTCCTGACTTGATCTTCAAAGTAATATGTCTATTCTCAGATTTGTAATTTATCTCTTTTGTTTTATATAAACTAATCATATAAGCACAAGCTTTGCTTTACAGTATTGGTGGAGAATAACAGCATTTTTTTAACTCTTTTCTCCAGGTATGTACCATCTTTCTTACCTCCAGCATCTGTTAAAGGCAGAGAGCCAGAGAAAAAGGTTAGCATGTAATATTCTTAATTTCTTAAGATCCTCTCTATGCTCTTATATCATCCATCATGAAGATATCTCCATTGTCGATTCTAACTTCAAACATATGGAGTATGATTATTGGTGTCCTACTGGATTTTTGGTTTGTTACTCAGTGTATTCGTATAGAACTTGGACCTTCACAAAGAAGAGGTCTGGCACTCTCCTTGCTGAGCTCTGCAGAACGCTAATTTACTGAACTTCATTGTCATTGATTTTGTTTGTCTTTACTCCTCACTTGTAAAGAATTGGCATTAAGTATAGAAATTGTTCACGAAGGACACAGTGTAATGCGTACTTAGGATTTGCCACCGATTTATGTCTTGCATTTGATTTTTTTCCGTTTAGTGTTAGTAGAATGTTAAAAAAAAACATAACTAGAAGTATGCTTAGATGTGGAACGAAATAAGGTAGAAATACCTAATAAAATGTAATATCAACTACTGTGACACCAAAAGGCTTGTGTGTTGGACAAAGGGATAGGAATGGACACGTTCAATGGCCAATTTTTGGACCATTCTTTTCAAAATTTTGAATTAGAAAAATGTAGATTTTATGTTTAGTTCAAAATTTGGAATAGGGTGTGCCAAAAATTGGCCCGTGGATGCACCCATGCCCATATCTAGTTGGAAATGACTTCCAGCGGCTTCCCCTTAAAATCAACAATCTCAAATGGGACCCACCAAACTTACTCTAAAGGCATAGGAAATTGATCTCATACATATTTATGTCACACAAATTATGTATTGCATCATAGTCCCTTGAAACTCAATAACTAACTAGCTTGCTCATACTAATATTACTGATTACCATCAAATTGTAAATTTGGATTAATATTTAGCTCAAAATATGACATGAATTGCAAGTGCTAGAAACCAGTTTGCATTATTTTGAAAGTCAAAACTGGTATTTGCTATGATCTATAGACATAGACACGAGGTGTCGGATATAGCGACTCTTCTATATGTAGGCATGAGGCCAAAGGTATATATGTGCGAATTTCTTATAAATATGTATGGTTATCCCACAAATGTATTGGTCATCATTCACAGACGGTAAAAAGCACAACTAGTAAAATGAACCATGAAATGTTTCGTTTTTGTCAAAAGGATGACATAAAATCCTGCATCTTGTACATATTGTTAATAAGAGTTGACATTTGTATGCGCCAAACATAATTTAAGATTTGAAGTTAAAGAACTTGAGATTATGTTTATATATAGGAGCACGTTTCCATATAAATTGAGCCCGAACTCGATCCAAGTTAACATACAATAGAAACAAAAGTGAACCATACTGCCCAATTTATCAGGATGATATGTTGGGAGTATGTATCAGTGAAATTACAGATAATGTTGGTATGAGCAAAAAGCTGTAGGGCTACTTTTTTTTTTTTTTAACTGTATCTTTGTGACTGCCATCAGCATTAGTTACAACTTACAACTTACAATTAACTCCATAATGTGAAGGTGTTCTGTACTGGTCTTGACACACTCTCATTAAGGAAAAATGTTATCATTATCACTGCTGTTCATGTATATGTAGCTTGATTTTCATTAGTTCTAAGGTGCTCATGTATTCTTACATTTTGTTCATTTGCTCATAGCTGCAATAGTTTATAAAGCACCCTTGAATATGCTAGATGTTTTTTTGTTTTTTTTTGTTTTTTGTGTTTTTGGGCAACTATCAGAAGGATGATGAGAAGCCTAGGGAGAAGGAAAAAGGAAAGCCGCGTGCCATTGATAATTTCCTGGAAGAGCTGAAGCTTGAACAAGAGCTGAGAGAGAAGCGTAATCAGGAGCGTGAGCAATGGCGTGAAGGGCGCCATGGTGATAGTTCTGCAGTAAGACCACCTAACTTTAAACTTTGATTATATGCCAGATATCTGGCCCATTCTTAATTATAATAATTATACTGGACAAAAGTGATATCAAGGGTAATACCTTAAAGGAATAACAGTGTCGCTGGTCTTTCACCCTCAATTAATTTTGGGGATGGTACAGATAACAGTAGCAAGTTTAATCTTCAAAATAAGATTTCAACCTATATAGAATCTTAAAGATAGTAAGATAGTCTAATCTACAAAATTGTGTCCCCAGACTGGTTGGATCACACTTGTAGTATAATAATCTAGTTATGCAAATTTTTTACAGAATAAATGTCTCGCTTCTCAACCATATCTATGCGTTTGTACTTCAAAATTAAATGTTGTAATCACTACTGCATGTTGAAAATGTGCTGTCATTTGCAAGTATTCTACTGTTCTTCTTTGGCCAGTGGTCCTTAAATGATTCAATTTGTAGATATCCACTCAATCTAACCTTCAACAGGTTCTATTGTAATTTGATTCTCTCATAATAGTGAACGTATGGTGCTACAGTAGCATTATGTCCATATTGTAGGTGCACCTCAGTTATGTACCACAAGAAAATTTCAAATGTACTTTTTATCTTTTCATAGTATGTGCTTGTCACTATGGTTCATTGAATTGACAAGGTGGTAATGGTCTTTTTGGTTACCAGGACATTGCCCAATTTCTCTCAGCTTGAACTTGTCTAATGAAGGAACTAGATCCATCCTGCCAAGTGAAGTGGAAGCTAAAGATCCCAAATAATAATTGGGTTCACTCTCCCTCTCCTCTAAACAGACACAAATAGGGAAACAAACTGTATGGAGTAGGTTTGGATCTGTACACAACTGAGGCATCACTGATCCACTGGGTACAAGGACTTGCTGTAATTTTGGTGACCTTTATGTGCTTGTATTTTGTTTGTAAATATAAAGTGGTCAAGTAAGCACAGTTTCATACATGACACTCAACTGTTGCAGAGTTTGAGATGAAATGGGCTCTATTTGGACCAATTCCCTGAACGCCCCTCCTCCCTCTCTCCCCAATACTGCACCATTGCTGTCGTCATTCCCCTTAAATTGTTTGAGGACAAAGGCATGATGCTCATGTCGTCTGCAGTATTTGTTATTTTTGGCTTGATGTTCTGGTTTGCTTGCAGTGGGTATATCATGCCCACTTAAACAAATGATAAGTTCAAATTGTCTGTCTTACCAGGCTTAGCTTGGCTGTTTCTTTATCAGACTCATACATGAACCCAATTTCAATGTCTCATCCATGTGGATCCATTACTTTTAATGCAGAAAACATGTTTCTTTGCCTTGTCTTCTTGTTTGTGTGTATTATTCAACAATTCTTCTAAATTAGTTTTACTTGAATGTATGAAAAGTCTTTAGACATGGCTCTATTTTGATAATTGTTTCATATGTATATTTATTTATTTTGAGATCTCTAATAATTCTTGAATTTTGCTTATTTTTGCATTTAAATTTTCTTTTTTCAGCCGCCAAGCCGTTTTGATGAATTTCCTGATGACTTTGATCCAAGTGGGAAACTTCCAGGGTCATTTGATGATGGCGATCCCCAGACTACAAATTTGTATGTTGGGAATCTTTCACCTCAGGTAGCGGACAGTACTCTTAGTACTTGTTCTTTGAGGGGAATGTACTTACTAATCTTCCAACAATTTTCGTTTAATAGCAATTTTTATTGTCATTTATATTAGGTAGATGAGAACTTTCTTTTGCGGACATTCGGAAGGTTTGGACCCATTGCTAGTGTGAAAATAATGTGGCCTCGAACAGAAGAAGAACGTAGGCGGCAACGAAACTGTGGCTTTGTGGCATTCATGAACAGAGCTGATGGACAGGCTGCCAAGGATGAGATGCAAGGTTCGATGATACTTACTGGAACTTCTATATTATCATTACTTGTAGTATAATATTATTTTATTGACATCATTACCCATCCTCTTTTGGAATTATATTCTTCCAGTTTTTATCAACATTGCATATAAGAATAGTCGATGTTAATGTATACTTTCATTATGAGAAGTCAAAGTTGCCTATGCATTTGATGTCTACCTATAAAACTCCAACTTGTGGGTGCTCTCCAATTTTTTTTGTAGTTGCTGTTGTTCCATGTTTGGTTATAGTAATAGCAAGAAATCTTTAGAAATGAAGTTCTTTAACATTATATAAGATGGTTGTGCGGCTACCTGTGACTTATGGGTTAGAATTTGGACAGTGATGAGACATTAAAAAGGATCTATATAACTGAAATGCGGTGCTGAGATGACGAGTGAAAATGAACTAAAGGATAGTTGAGGCATAGTCATTTGAGTAGGTAACTAGGCGTGAACATTTGCTAAGGAGACTAATCACTGTTCTTGTTGAGAGGAGGGGAGAGATGATATGTTAGGGAGTTACAAAGATTATTGGTAGATCTAAAGAAAATTGCATAGAGGAAGCAAAAAGAATATGATTTACGACTTACGAGCTGAATAGAGGGAAAGGGCTATGTACCTTTGAAAATATGCGAGGTAAGGGCTTTGTTATTGTTGTTCTTCCTGATGTCTTAAGACTCTTAACCCCTATTGCAATTGAACTTTGAATTTAGGATTGCTTGAGACTGGAGTTCCATCCAATACTTAAATTTTTTTTTATAAAATTCTTTTGAGGTGGCCAGGTGTGTAATCATTGACAAGGTGGAGTAATGCAGGTATTTTATGGGGTGCTGTCAATGGTGAAGGGCACCTGAAAACTACTATTGCTCTATGTGAAGCAAGGGGCTTAGATTAAATATAAGAAGTGTATTTAAATTTGTTATGCTAAGGAACACATGCTTAATTTCGCTAAATTGGGATCCATGATAGCTTGGTTCTATTGACGACAGAAGTGAGTTTTTACACAGTTCAGTTTTATGGCTATGGATTACGTAGGCATCTGTAAATTTGTGAAAAACTATACTGCTCAGAACAACTGCCCCTCATATGAGTTTTGTTTGTAAAATTATTAATTCATTTTCATTTAGAACTAGAGCTGCTAAATTTAGTTGCAAGTGCAGATTCAGGTTTAAACTGTAGATAATGCCGATTAGGTCTTGTCTATTTCAGCTTTAGATGACCCCTGACCATAACTGCCTAGTGGCAAACAAACAGATATAGTGATGAACACCTCTCAGTAAACTTTCTAAAGGCCCTTCTACAGACATGTGAATCAGTTCTACCATTGAACCCTCCCACTATCCAGCATTTCATTTTTCGCTCTATTTTTCTGTCAAAATTTGTATATCAATTTACTATTGTGCCAAATGCATGATATCTGATCGATGTTTGTGTTGTCATCATGCCACACATGGTGCTGTGGATGTATACTTTACAAAATCATCATAACCATTGAGATATGGATTGAAGGAAAGACGGAATGAAGATAAGAAGAGCTCTGTCTGTACTAAGAACTATTTTGCCAACAAGGGTAGCAGCAGCAACTTTTGTTTGTTTCTCTGTATGTTATGATTTGCGGTTTCAGTTGTACAACCAGACTAATTATAGAGTCTTTGAATGGTAGCTGCAGTTACTTATATTCTTTTATCTAATGGGGACTTTTTTGCATACTACTTTCTTTGTACATAAGATAGATTTGCTCAGCCTAATTGTTTGTTTGTACTAAGTTCTGAGTCCAGTCTCAAAGCTCTCCTACATTTTTCATGTAGCTTTTAAACTTTGTAATTGCAAGGAAGAGCAGCCCATGTTTTCCATAACGTTTGCATCAATAAGGTTCTGAAAGCCATTTACTTTTGTAGGTTTAACTGACTAACCGATTATTATTTTCTTATTTTCAGGTGTAGTAGTATATGAATATGAACTGAAGATTGGGTGGGGTAAGTCTGTATCACTTCCATCGCAGGCTCTGCCTGCTCCCCCACCTGGGCATATGGCTATTAGAAACAAGGAGGTATTTCTTATCTTTGTTTATTTCCTAAAATTTTCATTGTCCCCTCCTAATTTTAAGGTTTGTGCTTAGTTTAAGATTTACAATTCAATAAGAATTATTGTCATTATGTTACCTGATTATCTTTCGCTCAATCTATATAGAATATGACACTTGACATGTTTTTGGATGATCATCAGGGTGGCACTGTGGTTTTATCTGGTCCTGATGGCCCTCCAGTCACTTCTGTGACTAGTCAAAGCTCGGAGTTGGTAGGTGGATCAGTATATAAATCTAGTCAAAGTGCTAAGTTTTTTCATCCATCTGATTTAATGCCTTGATGTTAATTTTGTTTCACAATGTAATTAAACCTAAATTACCTTTAAATATGACTCGAACATTGGTTACGAATTGGCATACCTTGCAGAAATAGTGGAACTTGTTAAGTTCCTTTATTCTATTTGTTCTTTCATCTATCCACTTATATGGTTTGGCATTTTCATACAGGTTCTCACTCCAAACGTTCCAGATATATTGGTTGTTCCTCCTGAGGATAAACACCTACGGCATGTTATTGACACAATGGCCCTGCATGTCCTTGATGGTGGATGTGCTTTTGAGCAAGCTATTATGGAGAGAGGCCGTGGGAATACTCTTTTTAACTTCTTATTTGAGCTTGGATCCAAAGAGCATACTTACTATGTCTGGAGACTTTACTCCTTTGCGCAGGTACAGTTAACTTGTTTGTATTTAGCCAGGCTTTAAGTGGATCCTCTTATTTTTGACCATTGAGACCAATGAGTGGAGTTAACAATGAGGAGAAAAAATTGGACTTCAAAACCTAGAGTCATCAACCAATTTTGTTCGACAAAGTTCCATATATGCCTGTCATCAGTTGCATGTAATCGGGCTTTAAATTACCCTTTTTCAACTATTAACAAGGCAGATGTACTATATTAATAGATATGATAAGATGTTATTAAAAGGAGATTAGAGTAGTGGTTGTTTAAATCCATGGTCTTTAACCAAGGTTTTTAGTATCAGCCGAAACTGATGTTTATCGCGAATAAAATCCAGTTTTGTGGTAGGTCCAGTATTAACTATTCCGATAGAGCCGTTATGATTAATATCTTAAACGTAAACCATCAGTAGATGCCTATATATAGATTCTGATATTTTAAACTTCTCCTGAACAAAAGATGAGATACAGATTTCTGGTAACATATTATTAGGTCACTTATTCTGTTACCTTACATCTTCTCTCATGTGAATAAACATTTTTTCTCCCATGGATTGTTCTGTATGACCAAATCCTCTTCAGTCGGGTATGCTTCACTTTTGCTCAGAATTGATTACATGAGTCAGTGAGACTGTCTGGTACTAACTATACTTTTTCTTTTTGGGTTTCCCAAAACATGTTTCCCTTATTCCTTGAAGTTCTTGACTTCTTCAAATAGTTACAAGATAATGATGAGTCTCGCTCCTGGAAGTTCAAGCAATAGAAGTCTTGTTTGCGCTGAATTGATTTTTTAGAATACATTCCTTTCGTTTAGCCAGAAAAAAATGATCAATAATTTTTGGTCCTTTGTGGAATATAAGCAACACTAATAACTGTCTAACCTCGTCATTTCTGAATTATGAAATTACACTAAAATAGTTTTCAATCTACATGGCAATTTAGCAACTTCATTATATCTCAGGATAGACATAGTAAATTCTGATGCCTACCTAGTAAGCTTATAACTTTGCCATTGATAACTTTCCTTCCAACTATCTTTGTCTAGTTTCTGGTTTATGAATAATATTCTCGGCTGTACCCCTTTGTTCCTCTTCTTACTCCTTATCTTCCTTAGAAAAGTAATTTGGGCCCGATAAATAAACACGATATTGATCTTTAGAACAGGGACCTTGAACTTTTTCTAGGTATTGTTTTTTTGTTTAGAGTAGTTTAAGATTCAGCCCCCAAATTAGGCCTATTTCATGGTATGACAAAAAATGTGATATTTCTAAATAGACCCTCGAAAGATGTCGGTTGTTTCTAATTACATAGATTGTACCAATTGAACAAATTGTTTAGTTTTTAATTTTTTTTTTCCTAATTACATCTCCTTCTTCCCTGTTAAATCACCCCTTGCTACATTTTTCTTCATTAAATTCAATTACTTCATTAAAACCCATTACTTCTCCCTTCATTCCACCTATCTATTTTACTTATTATTTTTATTTCTTACTTTGGTAGAGGCTAGTCTCTAAAGTTAATTATCCAATCCCAAAAGTAAGTAACCTTTCCTTAATTAGGGGGAAATCTCAATCCTAAACTAGGGTTGAATCAAATGTTATTTTGATTAAAAGTTAGAAACAGTTTTAGTTCCTTCTGCTGATGTTGTAACTCAACATTCCAAATAAAAAACCAATAAATCCATTTTGTTGCATAACAGGAATCCTATACTCCTACAAAGATTCCCATGTGTGCAAAAGACAACCGACATTTTGGAAATGTTAGATTGTTATATTCATGCTAGGATCACATTCTCTCCTTTCATCCTTGATATATGGGTTTTTGTCATTCCTATCCTATGAGAATCGACAAAAGATTATATTTATATATTTTGAAAATAAACCCTTTTCTTCCCACATCACCATTAGCTCCATCACTGGCAACCATTGCCACCATTGGTGTCTAGATACATGTTGGTGGCCACCGATCGTTGTTGTCACTGTTAGATAACGGTTGATGGATGTCGTCATCATCATGACAACCTGCAACTTCTTTCAACAACTAGGCAATAGTCGTCACACCACTGAGGACTGCCATCTTCGCTGCAACCATCCTTATTGCCAACTGCAACGCATGACTTTCCGACTTATATTATTGTTGTCGAATGTTGATGACTGCATTATCGCTGACAACTAATCACATCGTCAGTGACATCCACTATCAGTTACTTTCATTAATGCAAGCTACTTTGATTGTTATTGCGACCGTATCCACAACTTGTGACCTCTGTCAATCACCACCTGCCACCTCTATCATCATTGTTGGCGATCTTTGTCGAGCACCGGATCCCTAATTGTTTTTACAACGTACACTTGTGATTATTGCTGACTGAACCTGTTGAGCCCTGACGCCACCACACCATCGGTGATTGTATACTTGTAGTTATTGTAAAACTTTGTTGACCGTTGAAATTGATGATAATGACTATCAACAATGATAACTGGTCTAACTTGTTGCGTCACCAATCACTGCAACCAACAATGTCACTATTAACATTTATCTTTACTGTCATATGGATTAGTATGAAAAATATTTTGTATTACTGGGGATTCTTTTATATTCCAAGCATGATAATATCACATCAATGAGAATGTTCATATTACACCAACGTATTAATACAACACTTACAAGAATCTGATGCTTGGGAGTGGGATTCCTAGTGGTGGGATTATTGCGCTTCCCATACTATATACTGCCTAAGAACTTGCTTGGATGGTTCTCGGGAATAATCCTAGATTCCATCTTTTTCATGTTATTGGAAAATCCAATGTATAAGCTTATTTGTTTTGACTTTTATGACTAAAGTTCTTAGGATTATAATCTCAAGGGTAGCTGATCCTTTGGATTAAAAAAAAGTAGGTCTTGACCTTTTTCTAATCCAAAGTATATCTCTTGGCTATTAGCTACTTTCTTTTACGAGAATTTAATTATTTGGGATGAAAGTTTAATGTGTATCCAAACAAAATTTTGGATTCTAATCCTTAGATTTTTTTTTTTAATTTTTAAAATTTTTTTTTAAAGGAACATGTGTTCAGTCCAAAGGTTTATCATCCCACACAAAATACAAAGGATTATCATCCTGCATAAGATTTAGAGGATTTTTATCCCAACCATCATAGCAAGGCCTGAAAATTTGATACCTTACTGAATTTTCACCTACTTAAACAAGCCAAAACTAATATATAAAGAAGATATAGGCAGCAGCATGTGGAGAGCCTATTTTCTTCTTCCCAGGTCTTTACAACATCCCAACTTTGGTCTTACTATGTTCTCGGATCTGCTTTCTTCTGTTTCTCCTTCATCTTCTTCCTTGATTTCTCTGGTCTACTTCGGCTCATACTTCTTCACACTTCCAACCAAATCATAAATAAGTCAAACCTACTGACTTCCCTCCAAATGCTGAACTTGAATGGCATTGCATAGATGTGATAGCTTTTCCTATAACTCAACCCTGGAAACATTAACCCTTCCAGGATGCAGTTCATTGAGATGAAAAAAAGATAAAATAAAAAAGGTGATGAAATAAAAAGGGTTGGGGTATATGCGTAAAAATCAAATCTAATCCGCTCCTCAATAAAAAGAGTTAAAGTAAATTTTTTTGTTTGAATAAATTTTCTTTTATATATAAGTTCTATTCTACATTGAAGTTAATTGAATAATAGAAAAAGTTCCATTTGCTCGATGAATTACCCCCCCCTACTGCAAGCGGAAGAGGAGGTGATTCGTTTTATTCTTGTCTTGATAGTTTTGGCCTTAGCTTCCTCTATGATTACTCCTCTCAGAGATTGAAGCAAGAGAAAGATGAGAGCGATTTTGAAGGACTACAAAATCCTGATTACTCCATCTTTCCTCATGCAGCCCTCCTTTATCTTTTCCTCTTGTTCTCTTTGCAAAACCGAGTTTCTTTTAAATTTCATGGAAAGCCAACTGAAAAGGTCAATTGGAGAAGACTTTCATGGGCAGTTTTGTAAAGTAACATTTGTTTTAAACTTTGTAAATGAAACTGCAGTTGGGAACTTGGATGGAACTGGTTTAAGTGTGTAATTTGAAACATCTTACATAGTTCAGGTTCTAATTCTTCCAAGACATTTATTCCCGACTGGAAACATGAATTTCACACCAATGCTGAGGCTCTGAGTATAATCACATTCTATTTATTACCTATCTACTGGTCTTTCAATCAAACTTCCCTCAAGTTGTCCTGGAAATGTATATATAGGGGGACAGCAGATTTCTTACCTGGATATGTTTAAATTAATGGGTAAAAGCCTTGGCATCTTTGTTCAGATTCAGGATGAGAATGTTTAAAATGCTTAAATCAGAAGAGGTGTGAACATTATCCTTGATTAAGGATATCCATCAGTGTTGTCCACCTCTTACATAAATTTATGAAAGTTGTATATGGGATGCACTTGAATGGGAATTATGAGTCGTCGGTCTCTAAAGATATTTGTGTTGTTGCAATGCAGGGTGATACACTTCAGCGATGGAGGACAGAACCTTTTATTATGATTACGGGAAGCGGGAGGTAATTATACTAACTTTTTTTTTTTAACCTTCGCCATTGCATAATATATATACTATGATTTACCTACTGGTTTTTAATATTTAACTTTTCTGCATGCTTCACGGTTCCTGTTCTTTTTATGTTATTATCGGTATATAAAAGTGAAAGCATTGCTTGGGTTTATTCATCTTTATATGACACTACATTTTATCCTTTTCCAATTAGATGGATTCCTCCTTCTTTGCCACCTATTCAAAGTCCAGAGCATGAAAAAGAATCTACCTCCACATATGCAGCTGGTAGAAGCAGGGTGAGCTGTCTTTTATTTACACAAGGATTTGGACATTTTCTTTAATATATGAATTTTAGATAGAGGGTAATTGTAAATAGATTTGGGGGTAACATTTAGTTGTTGGAAATAAATTTTGTCCAAGTGAAATTACTTTTAAATTTTTTTAGCGAGTGGAGTTGGAAAGAACATTAACTGATCCCCAACGAGATGAATTTGAGGATATGTTGCGTGCCTTAACTTTGGAGAGGAGCCAAATAAAAGAAGCTATGGGTTTTGCCTTGGATAATGCTGATGCAGCTGGAGAGGTAAAGATGCTTTCTCCACAGTGTTTGTAGAGCATCACTTTTACAAGATTGATCTTCCTCTTTGCTTTTAAGGCATTTTATGTAATTTTCCTGCTAACCAATAAATTTAATGGTGCATTGTCTTTCCTACCAAATATTGGGTGTGCTCCCAAAAAGCTCTCCCTCATGGGGTGTCTGTCTGTTTTTTTTTGTTTTGTTATTAATCCAGATTTTATATTCGTCTTGTGTTTATAGGTGGTTGAGGTTCTAATGGAATCATTGACGCTTAAAGAAACACCTATACCAACTAAGGTCGCTAGGCTCATGTTAGTTTCTGATATCCTGCATAACAGTAGTGCTCCAGTGAAAAATGCTTCTGCTTATCGCACAAAATTTGAAGCAACTCTACCAGACATATTGGAGAGTTTTAATGACTTGTATCGTAGTATTACTGGTAGAATCACGGCTGAGGCCCTTAAGGTAATTTTGATTCTGGGTCTCGTTTGTACCATTTGCTGCCATCTGTCCCGCTCTGTCCTAAAACGTGCTTCAATTAATTTGTGACTGCCACAGGAACGAGTTTTAAAGGTTCTTCAGGTATGGGCAGACTGGTTTCTCTTTTCTGATGCATATGTCAATGGGCTGCGTGCTACTTTTCTTCGATCTGGGAATTCTGGTGTAATACCTTTCCATTCTATATGTGGGGATGCTCCTGAAATTGAAAGCAAAGGTAGTTCAGATGATCTTCCAGAAGGGAGTAAGATTAACCAAGATGCTGCACTGGCAATGGGGAAGGGAGCAGCCATGCAGGAGCTCTTGAGTCTTCCTCTTACTGAACTGGAAAGACGCTGCAGGCACAATGGTCTCTCTCTTTGTGGTGGTAGGGAAATGATGGTTGCCAGGTTGCTTAATCTGGAGGAAGCAGAAAAGCAGAGAGGTTACGATCGAGATGATGACGTGAGATACGTACAAAGTCATTCTGGTAAGTATCATAGAGAGGATGACAGTTGGAATGCAAATAATACTGGCCGCAGAGAAGCCAACCTTGGGACTGAACCAATAAGCTCAAGTAAGTGGAATCGACATGACGAGGAGCAGGAACATGGGAAAGGTTCTATATCTTTAGCGGCAACTCTTACAATTCCTCACTCTGAGCTAAGAGCATTCCCTAGCAAGAAAGGAAAGTCTGACCCTGTTTTACCAGCTTCTAAATGGGCTCGGGAGGATGATGCTAGTGATGATGAAGAAAAGAAAGGTGGTCGAGGTTTAGGTCTAAGTTATTCTTCATCTGGTAGTGAAAATGCTGGTGGTGGTCCTGAGAAGGCAGACGAGGTAGAGTTGACAGCTGATGCTGTCAATCTTCCTCATCCTGAGAATAGCATGAGTGAAGAGCACAGGTCATAATGCACTTCCTTTGTGTTGATTATGCATTAGTTGTTTTCAAATATGCAATGCATAGTTTGTTGAAACCTTGTGTTGCTGTTATTTGCCTTACAGGCAGAAACTAAGGCGTTTGGAAGTGGCTGTAATGGAATACCGTGAAACTCTTGAAGAACGAGGTATCCGGAATCCAGAAGAAATAGAGAAGAAAGTTGCAAGTCATCGGAGACGGCTTCAATCAGAATATGGTTTGTTAGATTCTACAGAAGGCTTCAGCCGGCAACCATCTCGTGAGTATTCATTCATCCAGTGGAGAAATTATAATTTTTGTTCGTCCAGTCCACTTCTTTTGACTACTTGTTTGAGCCTGCTTTGCATGTTAAATGTATGTTTTGTTTATCTTTATGGTCTTCTGCAGAGACGTTTTTAGCTTCAAAACAATCCTTACTCAGCTAAACTACTTTCTAGAGTTCTGTGTCTAGATTGCAATTCTGTGACTTTTTTCGTTTTTCTTCTACATAAATCAGTCATCAACGGTATAAATAATGCCACCATTGATTACAATACAAAAAAATCTCCTAGCTCATTTAATAAGAAGGCTCACATCCATTTTGACAGCACTTCCCATTGTTCTTACACTACATGTGCATCAGAAGTTATTTAAGATGCGACTTTAATGTTACTGTGCATCTTTGAAGAGATAAATTTTGGATAAAAACGTATTTTGTTAACTGTTATTTTGAATTTGTTAATTGAATATACTTGACACTTAAAGATGAGAAAGGCTTACTAACTAGCTTCCTGATACGTTAAACCATTGAAATTGCAGAGAGGACATCTATGGAGAGGAAGGGGAGACGTGGTGATGGCCATGATTCTTCTAGGAAGCGGCATCGCAGCCAGAGCAGAAGCCACAGTCCTCAAAAGAGATCATCAACTAGAGACAGGGAAAGGGAGAGCGATGCAGATAGGGATCGGGACGGACACCGTGAAAGAGACAGATCATATGATGCGGAAAGTGAAAGGGGGAGGGAGCGTGAGAAGAGTGGTAGCAGAGAGAGAGATGATCATGAGAGGGATAGAACTAGAGAAAGGGACAGGGATAGGAGAAGAAAGGGGAAATGAGTAGCCAAAAGTGGTGCATGATGATGTTTGGAGACCACATTTGTTTGCATGCGCTTTCAGATGTCGAAGTTGGTGAAAGGATAGCTCCCTGAAAATGGATGCTTCCCCAAGCCGAAGTTTCTTCATCTAGTTTTTATGCACATTGGCAGATCAGCAGACCGTTGTCCAAGTACCAAACTGCTACTTCATAAGGAAACTTATTGTCTTCAGCTAGGCTAGTTGTATCTGCCCACCATGGATACTAGAAATTGTTTGCATTCTGCAACTGCTACTGCATTGGCATAGAATGGAGAATATGTTCCTCAGAGCGGTACATGACATGAAAAAGTCGAAATCTATGTAATGATGTTTCAAAGTAAATTTATGGTAAGTGTTTCACCTCAGTAAACATCACAAGAGTCCTCTTCTATTAAATATTTACCAAACTATTACTGATTCCCAATGTATCGGTTTATTTTTATTTAGAAATATTTGCTTTTGGACAGCAACTTTTAGGCTATTTCTCACTTGCACCATTACCTCATGCTTGTGGTCTAGTTTACATTCACAGATGTCTTGAGAATAATCTTGTTTTTTCTCTTCTTTTCTTTGTCGTTGGGGAACAAGGCCGTTGCCTCCAGGTTTGTCTTATCGTTAACTGTACCTCTTAGCAGAAAACTTCAATGCTATGTTTATTGCACAAAGCTTCAATGTGTTTACTGCGCTAGCAGTTGCTGCTGAGAATCTTAACGGGCAGCATGGTACTTGTTTGCTGCGTTACAGATTCCCCTGTTTTCATTTTATTTTATTTCTTTACGGAGCATGATTTCTTCCCAATATATTGGATTGGTAGTGCTCTGAGCTATCTGAGATGCAAAACAAATATTATCTGGTTTAATGATTGTATTGTACACACACAAAACAAATATTATCTGGTTTAATGATTGTATATATATACGTGTGTGTGTGTGTATATAATACAATCATTAAACCAGATAATATTTGTTTTGCATCTCAGATAGCTCAGAGCACTGCCAATCCAATATATTGGGAAGAAATCATGCCCCGTAAAGAAATAAAATAAAATAAAAACAGGGGAATCTATATATATATATGTATATGTATATGTGTCTCTGTGTGTGTGTGTATGTATGTACATACATATATATATATATATATGTGTGTGTGTGTGTGTATATATATGTATGTATATGTACACACACACACATATATATACATATACACACACACACAGATATATATATATATATATATATATATATATATATACATATAGATATATATACATATAGATATATATATGTACATATAGATATATATATGTACATATATATATATATATATATATATATATATATATATATGTACATATATATATATATATATATATATATATATATATATATATATATATATATATATATATGTGTGTGTGTGTGTGTGTGTGTGTGTGTGTGTGTGTGTGTGTATAGATACATGTATGTATATGTAGAGATACATGTATACATACATACATATATATGTACACATACATACATACATATATATATACACATGTATATACATATATGTATATATATACACACACACACACACACACACACACACACACATATATATATATATATACATATACACATATATATACACATATATGTATATATACATATATATGTATGTACATATATGTATATATGTACATATATGTATGCATACATATAAATATGTACATATATATAATGTATATATATACATATATGTGTATATATACATATAAGAGAAAACGGGAAATACACCGGCGGTGAAGGAAGTTTCCTTCACCGCCGCTTAGGTGGTCCAATAAAATTATTACACGTGGTGTTATTTAAGAGAATTCATTTATTTGTTACCTTGAATGACGCCCCGTGTTATAATTTTATTGGGCCACCTAAGCGGCGGTGAAGGAACTCCCTTCACCGCCGGTGTATTTCCCGTTTCCTCTATATATATATATATATATATATATATATATATGTGTGTGTGTGTGTGTGTGTGTGTGTGTGTGACGCGCGCGCGCGCGCGCGCACACACACACACACATATATATATATATATATATATATATATATATATATATATATATGAGAAAACATGAAATTCACCTGTAGCGAAGGGGGTTTCTTCATCGCTACTTAGGTAGCTCATTAAAATTATTACACGTGGCGCCACTCAAAAGATGGTTAAGCGAGTTTTTTTATTTATTATTTTAAGTGATGCTACGTGTAATAATTTTATTGGGCCACCTAAGCGACTGTGAAAATCTTTCTTTACCGTCGGTGAATTTTCCATTATCTCTCTCTCTCTATCTCTTTATATATATATATACTCACATTCTGTTCCCGATATACGGTATATAATTATATATAACAGGTACTGATAATATATTAGGTTTGAATATGTTAAGGTTTTACTAGAATTTATCACAATAATACTCAGTAATAATAAAGAAAATTTTATTTTTCATTGGTTGAAACAAAGTTTGGGTAGTTATTAGGATAACAGAACAAAATAAAACAATAAGGTAAATATAATTCTCTAATATGCTTCAACCTTCTCTTCAATGCATACCATGTACTGTATCAGCTCCAGTATGTCCATCGGTAAATTTGAACATACACATCTAGGTTGTTAGATTACGACAAAAACACCATATATCTAAATAATTGACAGAATATAAAAATATTATATTGATCTGTAATAATAAAATTAACTATTATAGGATAAACTTTTTATCATATGAGTGCAATTATAATTATAATTTTTTTATTTGGAATGTCATGTAATTAAAAGCTAATTGATGGGATAATACTGGTAAAATTATTTCTTGTATAAACCCAGAAAATAGTCATATCAATTGTCCGGTGTTGAATCGGATTTACCGTAAGACAAACATGTGTGATCTAGCAAATTACCGTGCACCAATGGTGTGCGCGAAATATTCAGTTGTATAACTTAATAAGTTTATTTCCAAAACAGAATATATTTTCATTATTCAGTTTCTCCTCCAACCAAGTATCATTCAATATAATTCATATCATGTCTAAATAATGGCTCTCATAATTTGTACATAGATCATATCAGGTACAATATTTTGAATTTATTTTATTAATTTGTTAAAAATATAATTTAAAAAGTTCATTCAATTTATATTTTATTGAGTAGATCACAATTGGCTAAATTAAAGATTTGCTGATTTGAAATATTATTGAGCTAATCGTCCATGCAAAAGTATGAATGTTGCATGTTCCTTAATTAAATAACTAGGATATAATATAACTTGCCTAGATATCGACACAAAATGATATTACAAATTGTATTTTTCACTATTATAGCTTTGTCATGATTTGTTAAATATTATATATATTGAATATTTTAGAATCTAACTGTACTTTATAATTTAAAATTTGTAATAATAAGTGCATATTAAAAATGATATGATTTCAATAATAGGAACAATTATAAATAGTTAATGGATTCATATAAAATAACAAATCAATGAAACAAGCTTATAACATAAATATTGAGTCCAAAAATGAACTCATCTCGATTCGTGAAACTATTATTGTTCAATTAGCAATCGAATAAAGCAATCTTAATTAACACAGATACAAGAGAAAGAAGAAAATGGAGGTTCCTCCGACGAGGATGTGGTGGTTTCGGCACTGGTCCGACGAGTTGCTAAAGTAAAGTTGTGGTGCTCCGGCAGCGATCTGAGTGATGCTTTAATGAGTTGAGAAAGAAAGAGAAAAATTTTAGAGAATGAATATATAGATTAACATGAATGGAGAAGGAATATCAAAGTGATCGATCTGGCGTGATTCTTTTTTAGGTTCATGTAGCCTACCCTAAATACTTGGAATAAAAAGCTTAGTTGTTGTTGAGTATAGAGATTAACATATGAAATTGTGTTGGATTTTAGAAGTTATAGAATATTAAAAGTTTGAGGGGAATTAAAATGTATGCATGCAATTAAGAGGAAGTTCAAAGTTTTTTTTTTTTTTAGATTATTGTGTAATATAGAATTATGAGGACTCTAGAAAATTGTGATGACTTTTATATTATTGTATTATTTAGAATTATGTGGAATACTCGTGTATTATTTAGAATTATGTGGAATACTCGTGCTAACCTATAATGACTTCTAAAATTTTGAGCAATCATTTATTATTTTGTTTATTTATTTAAGTGACTAAAAAATGATAGGTTATTATAGTTTGTGTGTGGGCGCCATACATGAGGTCACTAATTTCTTTACACACAAATCCAAGACAATATGAGACATTTGACTTGTAATTTATACTCATTATTTTTGTAAAAAGGCAGATGTCTCATAATTGACTCAATAAGTTTTTCAGTCCCAACAGCGTTGCTTGATATTTTTTGAAAATCAAAATAGAAGGTATAGATAGTTGCAACTTCTTCAAGGGAAAATAATAGAGTAAAAGAGAAATTTATCGGCAGTGAAGATAATTTCTCTATCGCCACTTAGATGACCCAATAAAATTATTACACGTAGCGCAAGTACGGTTAAATTTTTTTTTTTATTTATTACCTTGAGTGATGCCACATGTAATAATTTTATTGTGCTATCTAAGCAGGCGGTGAAGGAACCGGTAAATTTTATGTTTTCTCTAAATAATATTATGTTTTTTAGTTTTCTATTCTAAATCTAAACCACTGGACTACTTGATTTATGAAGAAATAATGCTAAATGGTAGGATTATATGTTCTTATATAATTAACCAGTTATTTATACAAATTTATGGTATTTTCTATTGTCAAATACTTAAAATATCAAAATTTGTTGTAGATGTTGGATCGATCAATATGCAGCACCTTACTGAATAATTTGTTCTTAAACACTTATATTTAGCCCAGATTGGTAGTTTATCACAAATATTAACATAAAGCTGATGGGTCACTTGGGTCTTATCCATCTATTCATGTTTTTTGAATTGGGTCTGCCAGCGTAAACACCTATTAGTATGTACACATTCTACGTAGTGTAGCTTTGTTTCGTTTTTTGTTTTTCGTTTTTTTTTTTTTTTTTTGAGTAAACCGAAAATTCACCGCGAAAGGAGTTTCTTTATCGCCAGCCCAATAAAATTATTACACATAACGTTACTCAAATTAAGAGAGTTCTTTTATTTATTATTTTAAGTTGAATCACGTGTAATAATTGTATTGGACCACCTAAGCATCAATAAAGGAACTCGCTTTCGCCGGTGAATTTCCCGTTTTTTTTTTTTTTTTTTTTCCGTCTTTTTAAAACTATACACATCTTTCCTATACAAATATGCAACAACTGTCATAGTGAAATTTATTATCAAAACAAAATATAGTGGAAAGTATTGGATATTGATCAATTAAAAAACTACAACAAATTTTGATGTTTTAAGTATTTGACAATAAAACCTATCATAATAAATATGTATAACTAAATAGTTAGATTTATAAGAATATATAATTCTGCCAAATCCGAATATTTTGAATGATAAAAGATTTTCCTAACCCTCATAATGCGGCAATACTTAAAATAAACAAGAAACATACATGAGTTTCTAAACCAAAGAAATGTTTGTTTAAAGTTCTACCTAGTTGTGATGTATTACCATTAACACATAGTCTATTCCCTATACTAATATTCCTGTATTAATATTAACCCTAATAATTCTTGCACAATTTATCCAGATATCATTAGTAAAATCACAATTTAACATTAAATGATCGGTGGATTCTGCATGCCCATTACAAAGAGTATAAATGTCCGGATCTATCCAACCTCTTTTTTGTAAAGCTGGCTAGGTGAGCAGAGTTTTTTTAAGGACCAGCGAGAGGAACCCTTACTTTAATAGAGCACATAATCTTCCAGATCCAAGATGTTTCAGCCAATACAACTCCACTATCCAAAAATTTAACAGTAAATCTCCATTCAGGTTGATCTTCTATTATATCGATTTGAGTGAAATTCCCCAGGAGCAACCTTAGGTCTCGAAGCTGTGTTCTCTCTTGGAGCAATGAGGGTCGTAGTAGGTTCAACTTTCCTGATCAGCTTGTTGATAACTTTCACCAACATAACAATGAGGAAGGCCGTGTGATTCTCTGGGGCCAATACTTCAATCCTCCCTTTGCCTTTGATAACGAGGATCATACTCTTGTACGTATATACGACATCGAGTAATTTGCTTCTCAGTACCAGAGAACTATCTCATGCATATTTATGCGGTTGAGTTAGAATCTATGCGCACGAGATGTAACCATTTTGACATCTTGCTTCCCTTTTAGCGAGTGTTTTTTCAATATGACGGTTTTTTATCTACGTTTTTTGTAGTACGCTAGCGATACCCATATTTTGGGGGAAATTCTAAATGCGCACCATATTTTATTTGTGAGCACCATTTTCCCCTATGTTGTAAATCACTTCACTATATAGTATGTGGTGCTCACTAGTAAAATGCGGTGCGCATTTAGAATTTCCCATTTCTGGACCTGTCACGATATGAGGAGTGTTTCCGTGGTAAAGTCTCGAGACTAGGAAATTCTAAATGCGCACCATACTTGACTTAGTGAGCACCCCCGTGCTGCCCATCACTTTACAATAAAATGTGGTGCTCACTAAGTCAAGTGTGGTGCGCATTTAGAATTTCCCAGTCTCGAGAAGTGAAGATCACTAAATTAGTTGGAAGAGAAGCTCGCCAAGGTCAAGGCTCACGTGGCTCATATGCAACACTTGACATTAGTTGTGGCGTACGTTGGAGGCCGACGAGGTCATGGCCGAGAACAAGATGGTCCGATTGAAGGCTAGATCAGCATGATTCTCAGGAGGTGTTGATAAATTTTGAAAAGGATATGGAGGAGATGGAGGCTTCTAAAAAGAATTTGGAGATGATGATGTCTTTAAAATTATACAACGGTAAGTGATTTTTCTTAGCTTATATTGTAACAGTTACAAAAAAAAATGATTCTTCTAAGTTTCAATTGTTTTAAGCAAATTAAATAGATACAATGATTAAACGAAGAATACCAAGATTCGAATCCATTAAGAAAAATAATATATTAACTAAAAAATCTTTTTTAAATCAAAACTTATGTCAATGATCTAATTCTTAAAAAAAAACATAAGCATAAGCTATACAATAAATGCAATAGCCTCTCAATTTAAGTTTTATTTGATAAATACAAGAATAAAATATCTTCTATAATTAGATCCAACCAAATCAGTAGTTCCAAATTCCTCGTGTAAGTCCATCATTTCTTTAAGAAACAATTGTTTTGATGATTTTAGTTACCTTGATTTATAAATAAAGAATAAAAAAAGATTATTTATTCAAGCATATTATAATCATAGCTTCATCTGTACCTAGGCATAAAAAAAATTTTGCTATTCATGACACAAATGAAAGAAAAATAAAAACAAAAAAATAATCAACATGACAAAATGAGAAATTTTGTTAAAAAATAAGATAATACCTTTACAAACTCTTGCAAGATTAATTATGGCGACGAGCACCAAAAAAGCTTGATTCTAAACGCTATGCTTCTCATGGCAAAGGAAAGGAATAATATTATTATAAAGATTAAAACTGAAAAAAAAAATTAAAAAAAAAAAAAGAGAAGAAGAAACCGTAAAATCTGGAGTTATGAATTTATTTGACCAAATCTTGCTTGATTCTCCTTAATCTTTAAATTTTTGCTTTTAAATACTTGATTTTTCTTGATTTTGGATTTGAGTAATTTCAATTTATTGATTAGCTAATGTAGATTTGGCTTTCAAATGATGCACTTAGGTCATGGGCTTAGGACAATGTTCGTGCAGTGTTATTAGAGAGTAAATTGTGGGAATTGTTCAAAAGTTGCGAAACCCCCAGGAAACACTTGAAATAGTAATATGTCAATAATTAAAATAGAGAGAACTATATTTGTTACAGGTTGATTAGACCTCAAGTCTATTTAAAGGATGCTGATGGGCTAGTTTGGCTTGTTATGGTGGAACCTAAACCCTTGGGTGGGCTCCAACAAGGTTATGCATGAATTGTCACTTGGAGCTTTTACTAGGCCTTATCTGGTCGCTTATGGAGCCACTCTTGTCGGGAATTTTCAGAGGAGCACACTTGTTTTTCCCCAGCAAGCCCACCTTTAAAAAAAAAAAAAAAAGATTTACTCAGTGAGCACTGTTGGTTATTATTTACCGTATGACAGTATATGTAAATTGGAGGTTACTAATTCTGTGGTTGCAGAATGAAGCATACAAAATTATTTTAGATTAACACAAAATGACAGATTTGTAGTTAACAGAATTGTTACTGTTATCTTGCAGAAAATTAATTCTGTAATTTAGTTTTATGTCTATATATTTCCAGTTTCGAAGTAGAAGAAGACTGGTTAAAGAAAAACCATCAAACTGTTCTTCTTTATCTAGTATACTATCCTAATCAGAAAATTATGAAACTGGATTAAGAAAAACCTGGTTGCAGGAAGACTGGAAGAAGACTTTACTGACAGGAAGCAGAGGAAGCAGATTGGATGAAGATCGAGGCTAGTGTTGGACACTATCTCCTTAAAATCGATTCGTCCTCCACTGTTCGCTTCTGGATTTCTTGGACGTCGATCTCCCAGGATACAACGATCGATCTGCAGAGGGAAGGAAGCCGCAATCCCTCTGCTCTGGCGAATCTGATAAAGGTTCTCTCTGGTTTATGTTATGCAGGACTGGATTTTATTGAAACTGATGAACAGAGTTCTTCTGTAGACAGAAATTCTGGAACTTCTGTCTGCAGAAGAACAAAGAGAAGAGAAAAGAAAAACTTGTTGTCTTATTTTTTAACACTGACCCAGACCCTACCCTATTTATAGGTTTTCAATAGTCGCAACGGTTGAGATTTCAACAGTCGCAACAGTTGGCCGTTTCAAGCCGGTGACTGTTGGACCGCCGACCGTTGGACTTCAACGACTCTTGACTGACGGGGCGGGTGCAGGTCGAATTCATTCAGTTCTGAACCCAATAGAGGCAACCCGAATCCAATAGCACCAAAAATCAAAGGCTCCTCAGCTCCTCGCGACGTTGCGGGTGCAGGTCGAATTCATTCAGTTCTGAACCCAATAGAGGCAACCCGAATCCAATAGCACCAAAAATCAAAGGCTCCTCAGCTCCTCGCGACGTTGCGAAGTGCAAAGTGCGCCTCTAAAGCGCCCAATGCGCCCTAAACGCCCATTCGCCCTCGCACACGCGCGTGCGCGTGCGGGTGCGTAGCACCACCCGTGGTGCTCATGGTTTTCCTCTTCTTACATAAGCAAAGTAAAGGAGCAAGCTATCTTATTTAAACCCACATCCTTACATTCCTCTATCCCATGTGGGACTATCTTTTCATATTCCCTTTTTGTTCCTTTGCTATATACTCAACTTTTGAAGCCAATTTCAATTCACTTAATTCATTTAATTTGAACTAGTGAATTGGCTCATTTAAGGTTCAAATTAGTGAATGAATTCAACAATCCCCACATGAATGAAATGGCTTAGACTCTAATGCAAATAACCAGAGAGTGTAATAGAAAGTTAACGCATCGGGAGAGGTGGCTTTTGGCTTTGAACCTTCCCTAGTGAAATATTATCGAGTTTACTTACTAACCAGTGAACACGATGTTTTTGAACTGTTCAGTTTTTGATGTAAACTAAGACAATAATATTCACACGATTTCTTTCAACTTTATCAGATTCTATGTTGTGTCCATTTTGGCCTTGGACAACATGGTAATTCTGTGAGTGCTCTTAGAGAACTTAGCCTTTCTCATTCTCATAGAAGCGGCCCCTTCTCACTCACATAGGTGATCTCTTATCAAGAGTATCCTGCCATACTCCACTTAGATTTCTAAGATATAAGGATCATTAAAAACTTAGCTTATCCTAACACGTTGCAGATAATCACTATTTTACCATAGAAATGGGATAGGAAATATTTTCCTCAGTGATTCTTTCGAGTTCCCCCACAATTCGGTTGTCCCTTTGAACCTAGATCTTGGGATCTCCAGTCAGCTAGGTTGGGTTGCCATTATGGAGTTACTCTTTAGTAGACTGTAATCCCATTCCCCTCGACAACTTATATACTTGATCTCTAGTCAAGCCTTTTGTTAATGGATCTGCAATATTATCTTTTGATTTTATATAATCAAGAGATATTATTCCGTTTGTAAGCAGCTGTCTTACAGTTTCATGCCTACGACGTATATGTCGTGACTTTCCATTATATAATACATTTTGTGCCCTTCCAATTGCTGATTGATTATCGCAATGGATGCATATTGCTGACACAGGTTTAGGCCACATTGGAATATCTTCTAAAAAGTTTCGAAGCCATTCTGTTTCTTCTCCAGCTTTATCTAAAGCTATAAACTCAGATTCCATAGTGGATCTGGCTATACATGTTTGTTTAGAAGATTTCCAAGAGATGGCTGCTGCTCCAATAGTAAAGATATATCCACTTGTGGATTTGATATCTTTTGAATCGGTAATCCAGTTAGCATCAGTGTATCCTTCAATCACTGCTGGATATCTAGTATAGTGCAATCCATAGTTAGTAGTGTACCTCAAATATTTGAGTACTCTAACTATTGCTTTCCAGTGGTTCTCCCCTGGATTACTTGTAAACCTACTCAGTTTGCTTACTGAGTATGCAATATCAGGTCTTGTGCAGTTCATTAAATACATAAGACTGCCAATGATCTGAGAATATTCTAACTGTGATATATTAGCAACTATATTCTTTGTAAGATGTAGACTCATATCTACAGGTGTCTTAGTTATATCAGTATTTCCCTTGTCAAATTTTTCTGAGTATCTTCTCGATATAATGTGACTGGGATAAGGTATATCCATCAGATGTCTTGGAGATTTTAACACCAAGAATAATATCTGTAATACCTAAGTCTTTCATATCAAATTTCCGTGTTAACATGATTTTTACTTCCTTAATTAGAGTCACCGTGCTACCGGTGATAATCATGTCATCCACATATAAACATACAATGACATAGTTGTGCATATCCCCTTTTACATATACACATTTATCGCATTCATTATAGCGAAATCCGTTTGACAACATAACTCGGTCAAACTTCTCATGCCATTATTTAGGTGCTTGTTTAAGTCCATAAAGAGACTTAACAAGTCTACACACCTTCTTTTCTTTACCTGGAACTACAAACCCTTCAGGTTGTTCCATGTAGATTTTTTCATCTAATTCACCATTTAAAAATGCTGTTTTTACATCCATTTGATGAAGCTCAAGATTATATAATGCAGCAAAAGCAATTATTAATCTTATGGATGTTATTCTTGTTACAGGTGAATATGTATCAAAATAGTCAATACCTTCCTTTTGTCTATAGCCTTTTATTACAAGTCTAGCTTTGTATTTATCTATAGACCCATCAGGTTTTATCTTTCTTTTAAAGATCCATTTATAACCTAATGGTTTACTTCCTGGAGGAAGATCCACAAGTTCCGAGATGTGATTTTGAATAATTGATTCAATTTCACTATTTACAGCTTCTTTCCAAAAAGGAGCTTCAGGAGTAGACATAGCCTTTTTATAAGTTTGAGGTTCTTTTTCTAATATATATGTTAGAAAATCCGGACCAAACGATTTATTAATCCTGGCCCTTTTGCTCCGTCTACATTCATCCTCATTAGTTTTATTTTCAGAATCAGACTCTGTTTCTCTTATTATATCATCACAAGTCCTTTTAGAGGAACTTGATTCATGTTCTTTACTAGGAAATACATTCTCAAAGAATACAGCATTCCTAGATTCAATAATAGAATACTTATGTATCTCTGGATGATCAGAGTTAAAGACAAAGAAACGATAAGCACTGCTATTATGCGCATATCCAATGAATATACAATCAATAGTTTTAGGTCCAATTTTAGTCCTTTTCGGAGTAGGAATTGCAACCTTAGCTAGACACCCCCACACTCTTAAGAATTTATAACTAGGTGCTCGACCTGTCCATAATTCATAAGGTATTTTTTCAAGTTTCTTTTGGGGTATCTTGTTGAGAATATAATTGGCAGAAAGCAGAGCTTCCCCCCACATGTTCTGGGGTAAACCAGAACTTATTAACATGGCATTCATCATTTCTTTTAAAGTTCTGTTCTTACGCTCAGCAATTCCATTTTGCTGTGGAGTGTAAAGAGCAGTTGTTTGATGTATAATACCATGTTCTGCACAAATTTGTGCAAATGGTGACTCATATTCACCACCTCTATCACTTCTTAGCATTTTTATCTTTTTGCTAAGTTGATTCTCAACTTCATTTTTGTATTGTATAAACATTTCAATTGCCTCATCTTTTGTTCTAAGTAGATATACATAACAATATCTAGTACAATCATCTATAAACGTAATAAAGTACTTCTTTCCACCTCTAGTTTGAATAGATTTTAAATTACATACATCTGTATGAATTAATTCTAAAGGTTCAGTACTACGTTCTATAGAGTGAAATGGAAGCTTAGTCATTTTTTATTCAACACATATTTCACATTTATTTTCAAAGTTTATATTGAAATTAGGCAACATATTCAAATTTATTAATCTTTGTAAAGTATAATAATTAACATGTCCTAATCTACCATGCCAAATAAAAGGTGACTCAGTCATATAAACAGAAGAATCAATTTTATTGATAACCTTAGGGGCAATGGTCATTACATTTATTTTGAACAGACCATTGGTCATATACCCCTTACCTACATATACACCATTCTTTGTGAGTATAAACTTATCAGACTCAAACACAAGCCTAAAGCCTTTTTTACTCAAGACTGAACCAGAGACCAGATTCTTGCGGACATCTGGTACATGAAGTACATCAGTAAGAATAAGTTCTTTCCCCGAAGTCATCTTCAGTACAATATTGCCTCGTCCTTCAACCTTGGAGGTTGCAGAGTTACCCATGTAGAGTAGTTCTCCTTCCACAGATTCATATGTGGAGAACATCCACTTGTTGGCGCAGATGTGGCGAGTGGCTCCAGTGTCCACCCACTATTCTTTAGAGTTGCCACCAACTAGGTTAACCTCTGAGACAACAGATGTACAATCTACATTTGCACAAAGATTTTCTTCTTCGGCCAAATGTGCATTAGGATGCTTCTTCTTCTTCTTCGAAGAATCTGGTGCCTTTCGCACACGGCAGTCCTTTGCACGATGTCCAGGCTTGTCACAGTTGTAGCACTTGCCATTGAATCTCTTCGAGTTACCACTCTTAGAGTCTTCACCATTGTGCTTTCTCTTCCTGTCATTAGACTTATTGGAATTTTCCATAACATTAGCTTTAGAAACATTGTATGGATTTCCAATTTTCTTTTCAGAAAGGCAGTTATCTTCTTCAATCCTCAATCGTACAATTAGATCTTCAAGTGTCATTTCTTTTCGTTTATGCTTTAGGTAATATCTAAATTCTTTCCAAGATGGTGACAATTTTTCAATTATTGCAGCCACTTGAAAAGATTCACTGATAGTCATACCTTCAGCATGAATTTCATGAATGATTACTTGAAGATCCTGTACTTGGTTGATTACATTTTTAGAATCAACCATTTTATAATCTAGAAACTTACCGACTACATATTTCTTAGAGCCGGCATCTTCTGTATTATATTTCTTGTCTAAGGACTCCCAAAGTTCCTTAGCAGTAGCAACTGAACTATATACATTATACAGTATATTGTCCAAACCATTGAGGATATAGTTCTTACTCAAGAAGTCCGCATGTTTCCATGCTTCAACCGCCTTCACTGATTGTTGATCATCTTCAACAAGAGTAGGCACAGTCTGCTTCAAGTACTTGGCCAGATTCATTGTAGTGAGATAGAATAACATTTTCTGTTGCCATCTCTTAAAATCTGAGCCACTGAACTTCTCTGGTTTCTCGTACTGGCTTGAAGGCACAGTTGGAGTAACCATGACAGGAGTTATCACAGTGGACATATCAATGTAGTAGTCATCTACAAATATTAAAATTTATCTATCTTAATGTCTTGTAATAAATTTTAACTTTCTAATAAAACAACACTCCAAATCACAAAAAAGAAATTAACTAGTCTTCTCTAAAAGCAATTAAGATTACTAGTGCTTGATTACTATTATGACAGTATTTTAATCTAAAACAAAATATCAGTTTAAAGATTAAATACTATTATAATAGAGTTCTAATTGATAACAGTACTCTTAATTGATGGTATTGTGACAGAATTCCAAAACTCAGTTTTAAGAATGTTGGTTCTAAACAAAAATGTTTAAACTGTATTCTTAAAAAGTTAATCTAAAACATGCACGAAATTCGATTTTAAGAATGTAGGTTCAAACTAAAAATGTTTAAACTGTATTCTTAAAAAGTTAATCTAAAACATGCAAGAATCGATTTTAAGATTGTTGGTTATTATTTACCGTATGACAGTATATGTAAATTGGAGGTTACTAATTCTGTGGTTGCAGAATGAAGCATACAAAATTATTTTAGATTAACACAAAATGACAGATTTGTAGTTAACAGAATTGTTACTGTTATCTTGCAGAAAATTAATTCTGTAATTTAGTTTTATGTCTATATATTTCCAGTTTCGAAGTAGAAGAAGACTGGTTAAAGAAAAACCATCAAACTGTTCTTCTTTATCTAGTATACTATCCTAATCAGAAAATTATGAAACTGGATTAAGAAAAACCTGGTTGCAGGAAGACTGGAAGAAGACTTTACTGACAGGAAGCAGAGGAAGCAGATTGGATGAAGATCGAGGCTAGTGTTGGACACTATCTCCTTAAAATTGATTCGTCCTCCACTGTTCGCTTCTGGATTTCTTGGACGTCGATCTCTCAGGATACAACGATCGATCTGCAGAGGAAAGGAAGCCGCAATCCCTCTGCTCTGGCGAATCTGATAAAGGTTCTCTCTGGTTTATGTTATGCAGGACTGGATTTTATTGAAACTGATGAACATAGTTCTTCTGTAGACAGAAATTCTGGAACTTCTGTCTGCAGAAGAACAAAGAGAAGAGAAAAGAAAAACTTGTTGTCTTATTTTTTAACACTGACCCAGACCCTACCCTATTTATAGGTTTTCAACAGTCGCAACGGTTGAGATTTCAACAGTCGCAACAGTTGGCCGTTTCAACAGTTGTGACTATTTAATGGCAACCGTTGACGGCGGCCGGTGACTGTTGGACCGCCGACCGTTGGACTTCAACGACTCTTGACTGACGGGGCGGGTGCAGGTCGAATTCATTCAGTTCTGAACCCAATAGAGGCAACCCGAATCCAATAGCACCAAAAATCAAAGGCTCCTCAGCTGTGCGAAGTGCAAAGTGCGCCTCTAAAGCGCCCTAAACGCCCATTCGCCCTCGCACACGCGCGTGCGGGTGCGGGCGGTGCGTAGCACCACCCGTGGTGCTCATGGTTTTCCTCTTCTTACATAAGCAAAGTAAAGGAGCAAGCTATCTTATTTAAACTCACATCCTTACATTCCTCTATTCCATGTGGGACTATCTTTTCATCTTCCCTCTTTGTTCGTTTGCTATGTACTCAACTTTTGAAGCCAATTTCAATTCACTTAATTCATTTAATTTGAACTAGTGAATTGACTCATTTAAGGTTCAAATTAGTGAATGAATTCAACAAGCACATCCAAAATTTCCTCACCTATCCTTCTATATCCCCTCTCTATCACACGTTCTCCCTCTTGTTTTTTCTTCCCAAGCCCTATACTCAACTTCTCTCTATCGCACCCTCACCCCCCCTCACCCCCATTTCGATCCAGCTTCGTTGTGCCCTCACAGTGACCCTCCACCGCCCAGCGCCCTCCAACATGTTGCGCGGGTAATTAAGGTTGAAGAAGAAGTCAGGTAAGGTTGAAAAAGAAGGTAGATTCGTTCAAAAAAAGTTAAGAGCAAAATTGTTATAAAGCTAAACTTTTAAAGTTGGCTCACTGGTAAAAGAGGTGTGATCCTTTGGAAATTCCCTTCTTGTGGGTTGCATATTAGTTGGTTAATTTAAGCCTAGTAAATTGTACTTGGCTTGTATAAGAGCCCATTGTTTTCTACTAGCAATATCTATAGCATTTATGAATGTTTTAGCCTTATATTTTTCTTGTTTGTGTCCAGAAGAAATCTATATCATCATCAGTCTTTTCTATGGATGATAATGTACGTGTTCACATGTTAAATTTTGACATATTCTATACAAAATTTTGAATTAAAAAAAAATATTTTTCTAATTCAAAATTTTGTATAAAAAAAGCCAAAATTTGTCCCGTGAGTAAGTCCATTACCATCCTTAGGTCACTCTTTTCCTTTGCCGTGTTCGAAAGAATTCTTAGCTATCATTTCTTTTAGAAGAAAATTTAACTGTCTGATATGTTCTCCGGGAAGGATTAGGCTCCTTATAGGAGTTATTTAGTTTAATTTCTATGTATATTGCTTTCCTTTGTATAGAGTTTTTTTTTATCCTCTCACTTTTGCCTCTAAAATTTTTTTTGGGGTTTTTACGTTAAATATGTAAAAATTAGAATTTAGTCTCCCACATTTTTATATTTATAATTTAGTCCATCAAATTCTTTAAATTACCTCACTTTAGTCCCCAGTCATATTTTTGACTGGAATTTTCCATTATATCCTGAGTTATTTCACTGTAGTCATCTCTTTTCTCTTCCTCCTCTCTTCCTCTTTTTATTGGGTTTCCCTCTCTATTCTTTTCCTCTCTCTTTTTTCTCCCATTTAATCTCTAAAATGAAGTAACTCAGAGAAACTAATAAGAAAAGAAAAGAGAGAGATGAGAAGAATGAAGAGTAGAACCCAATAAAAAAAATAAGAGAGGAGGAAGAGCAAAGGAATTACTAATAAAGTGAAGTAACTCAGAAATATAATAGAAAATTCAAATAAAAAATATGGCTGAGAAAATAAAGTGAAGTAACTTGAATTTAGAAACTAAATTCTAATTTTTAAAGATTTAAAATACAGATATATAAAAACCTCGTTTTTTTATTGACTCATTTGGCATCTTTTTCAGGGGATGAAGGAGTCTCAACAAACTCCTTCTACGGCATCTCCTTCTCCGGATCGAATCTTTTTTTTATTGACTCATTTGGCATCTTTTTTAGAAAACGTCTACATACGGGTCGAATCTTTCAAGGAAGAGCATCGGACCTTACAAAGATTCGATCCGGAGAAGGAGATGCCGAAGAAGGCATGGACCGGGCCCTCCTGGGCCACTGCGCTGGGCAATATTTGGGAGTTTCTAAATGAGCACACCTTTTTTTCCTAGTGAGCTCACTTTTTATAACCGTTCGACTTCCAAAATAACACTATAAAGTGTACTGATTAGGAAAAATGGTGTGCTCCTTTGGAAACTCCCAAATATTTACCGTCGTTCTCATCTTGGGGAGACAGCATGTTCGTTGTTCCTGACCTCATCGGTTAGCAAAGTGGACCCTCCGCACTGAACCGGACAAAACGGGCCCAGAAACAAATAACTATGGAGAGTTGCTAGATGCATCCCAGCTTTTTCTTAGCAAGTTCCATTATTTAATTACAAATTTGTTATAAAAAATTTTTGACAAAAAAACTCTTATTTTTTTTTTTTTACCAAAAAATTATTCCACCTCCGCCGTCGCTGCGGCGGCGGAGGTAGCAGGAGGCTCGCCGCCGCAGCTGCCTCCTGCTGTAGCGGCAACATCAGCAGGCAGCGGCTGCTGCTGCCTGCTGCTCCTCCTGCTGCTGCAGTAGCAGGAGGCAGCTGCGGTGGCAAGCCTGCTGCGGCTGCCGCCGTTGTTATCGCTGTCGTTGTTGACGTCGTCATTGTCGTTGCCACATCGTTGTTGCCGTTGTCGCCACTGCTATCGCCATTGTCGTCGCCGTTGCTGCTAGTGCTGCTAAGAGAGGGAAAAAAAAGGGGACAATTCTGCAAAAAAATATGAGGCTCACTAAAAAAAACTAGACAAATTTTAAACTTTGTTGGGGCTCATCTAGCAACTCTCGTAACTATGCCGTGGGCATGGAGCGCCATCTCCTTTACGCACTAGTGGGCCCCGGAATGAGTGGGAACTCACAGTCACTTATACAGAAGATGGAATGAAACATTTTTCTATAGGGAATTTTACATATTTATTCCTTGATTCTTTAAAATTTGAATATCGATCCATCAAAATTTTATATTTTAATTTTAGTTTCCAAAATATTTAATTTATACTTTTTTAGTCTTCCTGGATCACTTCTATTACTCAAGTTAACTTTTTGATCTTTTATATCCGTTATACCCTTGAAAATAGAGGAAAAACTCAGTTATTTTCCTTACTTCTCTCTTTCCCTCCTCCTCCTCCTCTCTCTCTCTTTTAGTTGAGTTCCCCTTTCCATCATCTTCTTTTCCTCTCTTCTTAGTTGGGCTCTCATCTCTATCATCCCTTCTTACTCTTCTTGGTTAGTTTCCCTCCTCCATCCTTAACTCTTCTCTCTCTTTTTAGTTGGGTTCTCCTCTTCATCCTCAACATCTCTCCCTTCTTAGTTGGATTTCTCTCTCCATTCTCAACCTCTCTTTGTTCTTACTTCTTTGTTCTGAGTTTCCCTCTTGAGGGTGATGGTGAAGAAATAGGAGTTTCCTAGATTGCAGTTAAGATTAGTTGGGTTAGGATAGTAGGAGAGTTTGAGGGAGGAGAGAGAGGAAAAGGTGGTGAGGAGGTGGAAGGAGAGATTTGAGAGTCATCATTTAACCTTTCTAACTAAGATATGAAAATTTAGACCATTTTACTAATATATAAAAATAAAAAAAACGGGAATTATTTTGATGGAATAAGTAAGAGAGGGACTAAAAAGGTGTAAGTTAAATGTTTTGAGGGACTAAAATTAAAATATGAAGTTTTGAGGGATCGATATTCATTTTTTAAAGAATTAAGGGATTGATATGTAAAAACCACTTTTCTGTAAAGAGTAAAACTCGGGAGTTTCTAAATGAAGTATTTTTCCTAGTGAGACCATAAAAAAGAGAGGTTTTTTACTAGTAAGTACACCACTCATGTCCAAAAATTTCTCTCTAAATCTTCTCACTCACAACTCCATCGGCAGTAAGCACACCTTCTCTCTAACTCTTCTCTATCTCTCCTAGTCCCTATTCGCTCTGTCGCTGACCACCGTCACCGACCACCCAATGCCGCACTTCCTAGTCCTACTCTTAGTTGCGGGTTTAAATTTTTTTTTTTTTCTGGTGAAGTTAAATGTTACACAAGGTGAGAATGAGAGAGGAAGAAGAGAGGTTGAAGACAAGGGCGCTCATGTCCAAAATTATCATTGGCAAACTTGTAATATTAACCAAGTTTATAGTGTGCTCACTAAGAAAAATGGTGCGCTCCTTTAGAAATTCCCCAAAACTCCTTATTAATTGGGAGTTGCTAGATGCGCCCCATACTTGTCCTAGTGAGCCCAAATTTCTTAGTGAGCCCCATGGTACTTTTAAACTAGTCCCCCTTTTTTTAGTGAGCCCCTCCCTTCTTCTTCCTCCCCACTCTATTCTTCTTCCCCCCACTCTCTTCTTCGTTCCATTCGCTCTCCCTACTGTGTTCTTCTTCTTCCCTTTCTTTTCAGCGACGTTCGGCCCTGTCACTATTAGCGCGCCCAGTGTCGTGAAGAAGAAAACGCGATGACACGCCATTGAGCCCTACAGCGGAGGTATTTTTCCTATTTTCTTTATCTCACTCCAATTTTGAACTTCTATATTGTTCAATAGTAGTAGGATCTAGGGTTTAGACTTTGATTTAGGGTTTGATAATCCAATTTTCAGTAGGATTTAGGGTTTGATAAATTGTACCTCCAAATTTTTTGTCATCTATTGTGATACTTTGTAGTAGGATTTTCAATAGATTTGGAGAAATGCATTGTCTCCGAAATGAATTTTGGACCAATTTTGTATGGTTATTGTTGGAATTTTAGAAATAATGTACGTTCAACCTTTATGCAGATGGATCAACCTGAACCATCTCGAATTAGGATGACGGCCTTGAATTGGAGAAAGAAAGCTATCACGAAGCCACCGAACGAAAAAGTAGCACCAAGCCGGAGGATGAATATTCTGACAAGCACACCAAACATTCAACCTGATCGGCAATTTGAAGAGGAATCGGTTACATTGTATGAGACTACTAACGTCGATCTTAGGGGCACAGGAGAGGGACTACGAACATCGCATGAGCAAGTTCGGCGATAGTGTGTTGCTTTGTAACTTTATCGTTTCTAATGAACAATTTAATATCACTACTTGTAATTTCCTATTTGTGATGTAATGAACAATTTAGTTTCAGTAATTCTACTCTATCGTTTCTAATTCTACTCTATCGTTTCTAATGAACAATTTTTTGTCATTATAAGATGTTTGTCAATATATGTTATTTCACCAATTATTGAAGTTCAAGTTGGTTGTTTTCAATATTTGTTGTTTTCATATAAATAGGGCAAGGTTACAGTCCCGGCTAGTGAGTCTCTATGTCAGTACTGTAACCCTCGGCCATTGAGACAAAAAAAAAAAAAATTGGAATTGGTGGCTGGGCTTACAGCATTGGCCAACAAATTCTCTGGATGGTATTACAGTCTCGTCCAGAGATTATTTTGGCCGGGGTCCATACACCGGCCAGAAACTTTAGCTTACAATGAATCATCCCCTTGGCAGGGTATGCACACCGGTTTATTGAGTCCTTAAATGTTTTAAATATACCTCTAGACAAGGAGATTCATCGAATGTTACCAATATTGTAATCTTATTCTTCATCGTCTTCTATCGACTCAAAAATTCTCAGAGAATGATATCCACACCCAAATTTATAAGGAAATAATCACATCAACTTCAAAATAATGTTTGGAATGACATGCAAATGATGGGATTTCAATTTTGGTAAAAATTTAGGATTTTAGAGTCGCTTCTTCCTCTTCTCTCTTTTTTTTTTGTCTAGAGCACTCGCGCGAAGATGAGAGGGAGTTTAAGCGATTGGGAAGAAAGAAAAGAGATATTGGAGTTCATCAAGAAAAATCTAAAAATAATTTCGTCCAAATTTATAAATGACAAATTTATTATAAATAAAATGATCATTTACATGGGCATTTACATGGGCTCACTGGGGCAAGTATGGGCCCATGAAGCTACTCCCTTATTAATATTTGACTTTGTTTTGTTTACCCGTCAGTTTTTACAAACTCAAAACAATAGTACATCGGCTGCCGCTTACTTATCTCGGTGCTATCGCACACCTAACTCATCAGATAATAACAACCAAACGAAGGGGAGAGGGAGGGGAGAGGGAGAGAGAGAGGTAAAGAGAGCTTTTTTTTTTTTTTTTTTTGGTTTCTTTTGATCTCAAAGAAAACCAGCAGCAGCAGCAGCGGCTCAGGTAAGAATTTCTTCTTCTATCTTATTTATCCCCCTTTTGTTTCTTCTAATTCCCCCCTTTTTTTCTTTTTTTATTCTGGTTTAAAGGAGCGAATTCATTTTGTAGAGATCTCTTCTCTTTATGGAGTTCTCGGCGGCTTCACCCCCGCGAATCTTTTGGAACTCCCGCAAGAGATCAGGTATAAATTTCAAATTCTCTCTTCAATCCTTTGTTTTTCCTCTTAGAATTTGATTTTTTAGAAGGGGGAAAAAGGGAAAAATTGTTGGACTTTGGTTGGATGAGAAAATTGGGATCCAAGGAATCGATTGCTTAGTTTTACCGGCACGACTAGGTCAGCCTTGCGGTGCTCTCTACACTTTGGGGCTTAGTGTCCTTTTTTTTTTTTTCTTTTAAAGAATGTTGTTTTGGACAGTTATCAATTAAAGAGGGCAAAAAAAATTAGTTTTTTTTTTTTTAAATTGTTAATGACTCAATATCAGTTAAATAGCCTATTTGACTTAAAAAGAAAAGGAAAACTTGCTACAGTTAGGTAGCTACACTGAAATTTCTTTTGAGAAATTTCACTGTGTGTAAGATGGTAGCTGATGTTGCATGATTGATGCTTTTCCATTAAAAGACCAAAATAAAGGAATATTTTGGTGTAATGGGCGTGACATTCTTCTCCAAACCGGATCCTTGGTTCGGGGCCTTGTGTGACAAATTGGTGGGAAATCATCTCCTTAGAAAAGTTGCCGTAACATGCATGGATGTAGTATTCTGTGTTAGATGTTTCGATGAGAAAAAAATCATGGTTTAATAACACTGTTGATGGTTGGATATTTTGTTTTTTCTCAAGTAATTTTGTAGTCTAGGATATATAGAAGAGATTTTCTACCAGTTATTGAGTGACCCACACACATACACATGCACATTGCTCCGAATCTTAAAATGAATTAAGATTTAATAGGATATTAAAATAAGAATGGCATTTTAGGATTTTTGAAGAAGGAATGGAGTGCACGGACTGGCAAGCATCTATTTTGCATGGACAGAGCAACATTGACATAGACACAATATGTTGACTAGGGGTGCCTGGTTTGGATATGGTACAGATATGGTATTTTACCACAGCTGTATCAGTTTGCCAAAAGCGGCTACATTTATGAATAGTATATGGTTTCTTAAAAAATGCATATCTGTATTCGCTAAAATCTTATATGGATACGCCTCGTGAATTATGACCTGGATGTAAATCGGATATGATATATATATGAATAAGGATACAGGAGGTATGAATGTAGATAAAGATCCGAATATTGTCATTCCTACTTAATTGTTAACCCATAATACAGAGCAAAGTAAGATAACCAAGAAGATCAAAATCAATATTTGGGGTGCAAAATACAACCATTCAGCATGTGTACAAGCAAAATGCAGTTACAAGCAAATAGGTTGCAGAAGGAATCAAGTGGTTCATAAAATGCAGGCAAAGTAAAGATAAAATATTGAGAATCAATAGAATAATGTGCTATTTCCTATTACCAAAACATTGAGGGATGGTAAAAAATGCAATTTTTTCCTCTTCTTTTGACATATAAGTTATGTTAAATCTTGTTTCCAACTCATCCAACCAAGGAAAATATTTGCAATATACCAACAATCCAATTTAAATAAAATTACACTTTATTATTTAGGAGAAGATGGAAGAAGGAGAAGAATAGTACCAATATTTGAGCAAGACAAGCATCGTTGTCCAAATCCCAATGCCTATTGTCCAAATCAAATCTTAGACTGTTTCACTTTCTGAGCAACACTTGAGAATGAGAATGATAATGAGAATGAGAATTAGATTAGGATTAGTAATCAGAGAGAGAGAGAGAGAGAGAAGAGCAAGGACCTTTTCAAGAACAAGATTAAGAGACAATGGCAGGTGTTGAGGGCATTAGGGACACGAAGCGAGACAGTAGAGAGGGAGGCAATACAATGGAGAGGGAGGCAAGGCGACAGAGAGGGTTAGGATTTTGGGCAAAAGCACGCATTGGAGACAGTAGGCATCGAGAGCGTCGAAGACGGCAAGATGGAGAGTGAGAGAGGATCGCGATGGAGGAGATGAGGCGGCGAAGAGGGAGGCAAGGCGTCAACTAGGGTTAAGGACTAGGGGAACTTGATAGTGAGACGAACTGAGGATGAATCAATACAACCAGTATGTTAGATTTTAAATCAAGTGAGGATTTTTTTCTAGAAAATTAGATTAGTTATTTGATTAGATCAATAAGTTTGTTTATATTAGAATGATTATATAAATGAAATATAATTTATACAAATTACTATCTAATAGACCGAATATGCATATCCGAAATGGTTTATTTTTCTCTGAATCAACTTTCATGCCCAAATCTTAAAACAAATTTAGATCTACTGGAAAGGAAAGATACGGAAGGCGGATACTGATCATATTGGATTTGGATAGTCTGTATCCGACAACATCCCTATCATTAACACGCCTCAAATTCTAAAGAATACGTTGGATGTGTGTGTGTGTGTGTGACATGTGTCTATTTAGACATGGTTTCATGAGTCATTTAGAAGTGTATATCAGAGATATGCATTAATACAAGTCAAGTCCCTAAAATGATGCATTATCAACTTAACAACTTTAACCTGTATCATTTGAATAGAATGATTAATCATCATCAAGGTTTGAAAGTGCTTGAATCAATATACTGGTGGATTTATGTGTCGAAAATCAGCAATGTCGGATGTATCATATTGTATTGGGAATATCGGATAATACCAATACAATATTGTCATTGTTAATACAAGTCAAGTCCCTAAAATGATGCATTATCAACTTAACAACTTTAACCTGTATCATTTGAATAGAATGATTAATCATCATCAAGGTTTTAAAGTGCTGGAATCAATATACTGGTGGATTTATGTGTTGAAAATCAGCAATGTTGGATGTATCATATTGTATTGGGAATATCAGATAATACCAATACAATATTGTCATTGTTAATACAAGTCAAGTCCCTAAAATGATGCATTATCAACTTAACAACTTTAACCTGTATCATTTGAATAGAATGATTAATCATCATCAAGGTTTTAAAGTACTGGAATCAATATGCTGGTGGATTTATGTGTCAAAAATCAGCAATGTCGGATGTATCATATTGTATTGGGAATATCGGATAATACCAATACAATATTGTCATTGTTAATACAAGTCAAGTCCCTAAAATGATGCATTATCAACTTAACAACTTTAACCTGTATCATTTGAATAGAATGATTAATCATCATCAAGGTTTTAAAGTACTGGAATCAATATACTAGTGGATTTATGTGTCGAAAATCAGCAATGTCGGATGTATCATATTGTATTGGGAATATCGGATAATACCAATACAATATTGTCATTGTTGCAGCAAAATTACTGATACTATAAGTTCTATATCATTTCAGTTTTGTTTTTTGTGATACGTACCGGTATCAACTGATATTTAAAATCATAGTCCACATATTTTTCTTTCACTAATTAAATTCAACCCTCACCATGGTCAACCACTCAAAATAAAGGAAAAAAAGAAAACTGCAACAGGCTATTTTTAATTATTAATTTCTATGTTTCCCTCGTAAAATCATGGTTTGAATCAATTTTCTTTCTTTCCTTTGCAAAACCAAAGTTAGAGAACCTTTGCAGCTAAAGGATAGGCCTTTCTGATCTTTGCAAATTTCAAGATCAAACGCAGCCCATTTTGTTTGGGATGGCAAGCTGGAGTCTTTTTCCTCTATGTACATATCAATTTCTACGCCTCAGCATATACCTACCTTGCCTTACTATTCACCTTCACAGTTTGTATTCTGTAGATAGAAGTAGGCTTCCTAATATTCCTCTGAAGGTTTATTTGGTTGTTGATCCAGTTGCAGTGCAAATGCGGTTGCACTCATTGCTTGCAACAATTTGCAGCTGCCTATTTATTTGGTTGCAGATTCAGTTACTGGGGGGGGGGGGGGGGGGGGGGGGGGTAAGAACCGCTAGCTCCACTTGTAGCTAGCGTAGTTGTGCTATGTTTGCTTGCAGCTGCAATTGAGCATTGTGGCTTGGTGTTTGTTTTATCGTGAATAGATACTGCAGCAGCATTTCTGACATGAGCATGTAAGCTGGTATATGCTTGTAGGTGCGAGGCTAAAAAGTCGCCGTGCAATACTTGGTATGTTTTGTGCAAAGCAACTTGCTACCAATTTTGTTGCATGTTGTGTAGCAATTTGGTCTGTGCTGCAACCTGAGATGCAGTAACTAGTGAACGTTGCAGAAAAACAGAAAGTTTGAATTCCTTATTGCTGCAACCAAACCCTTTTTAATTTGATACTGTGAGAATCTTTCTTTCACCATGTTACTGAAGCTAAAGGCTAAACTTTGATTCTAGCGAATGGTCGAAGCTTGGAGAATGCATTGAAGGAGGAGAACGGGAACAAAGCAATGAAGGATGGGACCTTGAATAATACAGCTAAGGAGGAGAACCTCACGGCACCCTCCACCGAATCTAAGGATTCAACTATGCGAGATGTCGAAGATGATCAATCAAAAGGGGATCCAAAAGCTTGTCTTTCTGAGCGCCGCAAAGCCCTCTTTGAACCCTTGGAGCCCACCACAGTCGGTTCACTCCGTACACCAGCTGAAGTCCTTCTGCCTCCACCGGATTTTGACTCCGCATCCTACCCCAAAGGGTGGCTGCTTGGGAAGAGGAGGAAACTCGTAAATGTCGATGTTGTAGAAAGCATGAGGAGAATTGCTGTGCAGGAGATGAACAGAAAGGTTTGCTGTTCAATTATTAACATTTTACAACTTCTTCATGTTTGTTCTGGTTAAGTAGCTTGAGGCTGAGTTAACCTGTCGTGTTTCATGCCCTATAGGTTCTAGCATGAGTAAAGAAATCTTATGTTAACTCGATCTGACCAAATTGTTTGAATGACCATCATGTAATACTTTTTTCAGATGCAACCATTGGTTTACTTGTTAGGGTACCCATCATAATAATTCAGTATTTCATTGTAAAAACGATCAAATTGGAACTCAAAACACTTAAAATACAGTCCTTCAGGAGATAAGGGAAATTTTCACCCTTCATACTGGCACCCAAATTTCTGAGTAAATCCAATAAATTGCAAGAGTACATTTCTGAACTGCAGTGTGTTTCTCCTAACTTTCCAATTATGAGTAACTGAACAGATACAAGTTAATGCAACCTACAGCGTCTAATTTTCTTTTGTAATGCATGTTGCTTTTCAAAGTGTGTATGATATGGTGATCCCAGGATAGGGAGATTGACGGGCTCAATGAGCAGCTCGAGGAGGATGCCCGGTGCTTGGAGCACCTGCAGCTCCAGCTACTACAGGAGCGCAGCAAGCGGGCAGAGGTGGAGAGAGAGAACTCGGTGCTCCAAGACCAAATATCAATGCTGATGAACATGCTAGAGGAAACTCATGGAGGGGACGAGGAGGAAGAGACTCCTCGGGGCTCTTGATGCCCACTCGAGCCTCTTCCTCTGCTTGTTGTATGTGCAGTAATAGCAAATCAAGGTATTATTATCACTTTAGATTAGATACATGTTCATTCTATATTCCTTCTAGGTGTATAATGTGTTATAATTTTATAATGCAAATATCTATAGTCTATATAAACACTGTAAACAACAAATTAAATGGTAAATATATCTTCTGGAGGTTATGAGTTTATGCAATTTCAGTAGTTCTTTCATCCTGAAACTTTGGTGTAATATCTTCTACATCATGTCTGAATTAACAGATGGAAGAAGTTCACGAAAACTACAAAAATAAATTGAATGTCTCTTACAAATCCCTTCAGCGTGATGTAGCAGCCGATATAAGAACGACACATAATAACTTTATTCTGTAAGATTTCAGAGCCCAATTCACAAATAATCATGCTAACAATATGATGATACTTTGTGTTATCTGAAACAAAGAAAAGGTTTTGATTCCGTATTCTGCCATTGAGTAAACTCCCCTTCACGTAGTCTCATCTGATAGAGAGATCAAAAACCAACCCTATTGATCTATTCTAATAATTATTCCAGGGATGCCTGTATGTATAATTATTTCAGTATTTTTCCTTTTTTTTTTTTGAAGAAAAAAACATAGTCGGCAGATGTTATAGATAGATTATGTGGGATTTATGGCAGAAATTACCTGTAATTTGACCCGAAACGCACATGAAAATGCTATGAGTATACAAAATTGTTGGATATTAAAAAATTACATGAGAAGCCACCTACTATATATAAGGGGTATTTACTGGTTTGTCCCTCAAATCTTTATATATTATGATTTTGCCCCCAAATTTTCATATTTAGGATTTTGCCTCCCAAATCTCATAAGTTACAACAATTTAGTCCCTCTCTCTAACACAGTAAAAAATTTGACCATTTTACCTCTCTTTTCCTCTTCTCTTCTTCTTCTATCTTCCTCTTCTCTTCTCCTTTTCTTCATTATTTCTCCTCTCTTCTTCCTCCTCTCTTCCTCCTCTCTTCTCCTCTCTTCCTTAACACAGTTAAATACTGAAAGAAGAGAGGAGAAATAATGAAGAAAATGAGAAGAGAGGAGGAAAATAGAAGAGGAAAAGAGGGGTAAAATGGTCAAATTTTTAATTGTGTTAGAGAGGGGGACTAAATTGTTGTAACTTATGAGATTTGGGGAACAAAATCCTAAATATGAAGATTTGTGGGGCAAAATCATAATATATAAAGATTTGAGGGACAAACCAGTAAATACCCCTATATATAATCCCATGCTAGTCCTCCAATTATTTTTGGTAAACGGAAAGGAAAAAAAAAAAAAAAACCATTTGATTCTAAGAACTTTTTCATCGTGCATCGTTCAAGAGAACACTTAAAAAACTACACATATAATTTCTCACCTACTCATGTTTAGGGTATGAAGAAGATGATGTGCATCGATGTTGATGTTCCATCATCCATTGCTTTCATGAAAGTTGTCATGCTTATAGAGCATTTTAATAGATAATAATGATCAAAATCACTATGAAATTAACGAAGATATATCCAAAAGAGCAAGAATCAAAAATATTGACAACAAAATGTTTTATGCATCGAAAATATCAAATACTATGGCTGGCATTCTCAGTATACAAACTACCATTAAGACAAAATACGTAAATTTTGACAGCCTGTTGTTTATTTTTCCTTCTCTAATCTACCAAACATCCTGCCAAAGGCTCTGAATTAGTTAAGTCTCTTCAGTCTTCACACCATGCTGTCGTACGAACCTGGATGCACAAAACAGCAAATGAAAAATAAGTCATTATAATTATAATTCAGAACTATAAACATACATACCTTTCGAAATTTATCAAATGGAATCGACAAAAGCACCCTTAAAAATAACCGAATTGTTCATATTACTGAAAACAAATAAACTTGTATCATCTTTGCCTAAAACAAGCATATCCCATCAAATTGTTAAAAAAACACAAACATTGTAAAATCTCTTAATTGGTCATACAAAAGAATTGAAGAAATTTTTTTTTTTCCTCCCTATAAAAGACCTGCATGGGGTGTAACAGTAATGCTGTTACAGTTATATTTATTCGAACTGGGATAACAATGTTGCCTGAGACAAGCTATTAATTGTTCTCCGCAAAAATCTTGCTTTCTTCCATTAATTACGAAAATTACAACGAAATAGGTACGATAATTATAACGAAAGAGAAACAATAGAAAAACAAACATGAGGATTTATATTTTTATTGCTCTCTTTTACAATAAAAGTGGTTCTAATGTGGCGATGTGATCTATCTAGTAGAACATATTGACGATCCGATATGAAGATATCTCTTTTAAGAAGATGATGGTCGGCCTTAGTTTCTCACTCTCTGTTAATCTCAATGAATTCAAGATTTTCATGTGTAACTTGAACTCCAAAAATATCTCCAAGGCTTCAAGGCTCTCTTGCATAACTTGAATTATCAAAAGACCTCTAAAGTCTCCTCAAAGATTTTATTTATAAACTTTAGTTGGTTATGAGAGTTTCTATAGGGATAAGAATAGAAGGTCTTTATATTTATCAATGATTCTAATCAAATATTTGATTTTAATTTAAATCTCTTGAATTTGGATTTTGATTGGACTCAATTCGAGTATTAAATAATTCCTAAATCTCAATTACAATTAATTTAAGATTCTAAAAATCTGCCTACGCGGTGTTAAGGGCTCTGGACACTAAGCTAAGAACTTAACTCTGCGTTTTATTCCAACGCAAAGTTATAAACTTAGCTCCACATTCTGCGAAACTATTTGCCTTTTTATTTTGAAATTTCTCCTCCAACATTAATTAGGAAGAAATACAAAATGGGACCAGAAAACAACTTGATGAATCTTCTGTTAACCGGAACAAGCAAGTGATGGTAGTTTCGTTCGAGGCTGAGGGTGTGTTGGGTGCAAGCTTGACTTTCTTCGTGCCGATGAGCAGGAGAAAGGCATGCACGTGAACGTTCAATAATTTTCTCTCCATAACACGGAGAGTGGGCCCAAAGAGCCAGCCCCTTCTCCTTTGTTCGCTTGCCAAAATCCACCACTCACAAGAATCTCCTCAATCAGTGTCCCCTCTCTCACTCATCTCTCTGTTGTGTCTATACTCCGTTAGCTTTAGCTTTAGATTTGGCTTTGGCTTGCTAATGGTGGTGGTCGAAGCAATGCCTCCGCTTATACACCACCTTCTTCTTCCTTTGCTTCTTCTTGTTGTTGCTGCCGCCGGAGGTGGAGTTCACTGCGTCGGAGAGAAAAAGGTGGTGTCCTTGGAAGAGCTGCAGTGGAGTAAAAGCAGCACTGCTCAGCCTTGGTTGCCACAAGAAACATCAAGTAAGATTTTTTAAATTTTGGTATGCATTATATTTCCTTTTTTTTTTTTTTTTTCCTTTTTGCTAAGGGAAAAAAAAAAAAAAAAACTCTGAACTTTTATTTGTATTTTCAGTAAATTCGAGGGTTATTTGTTTGAATTATTGTGATCAAACTTGCTCCAAAATGTGTACTCAAAACTAATATTTCTTTTTGGTAAGAAAACTCAGAACTAATATTATTCCCTTAATGCTCTAGTATAAAAGCAAATATGTTCCATTTTCGTGTTTCTTTTCAATTTCTTTTTTTTTTTATTATTATTATAGTGATAAATTATTTATGAGTTTTCTTGTGGGTATTCATCTGAACTAATATAAAACCTTAATTTGATAAGTTTTTGCACCTGGTTTTCTTTCTATTTTGGTATAATTTATCATAATTAAGGTGACATAACATGGCGAGAATAATGGAATACAATATATTTTCGAGATGGGATTACTGTAGGTGAGCTGTCAGCTCAGGAAAAGTTACATGAGTTAGCAGCAAAACTATAATCATCCAGTGATTTTTCTTCAATTTTTTTAACAATTATTGTCTCTATCTTTTTAACTTCTTTAGGATTAAATTTCATAAATTTATAGTTTTTTTACCCTCTCATCAAGTGTATACAAAATGTTTTATTCATTGAAAACCGTCAATTTTATATTAATTTGATGGAGGACCAAATCAAAACTAAAATCCAAGAAATTGGGTATGAGTGAACCAAGAGGGGGTCAAGATCATAATCCAAATTTTTTTTTTTTAAAAGATTATTAGAGATATTGGAAATGAACTACAGCCCAGGTAACTTACGTGAGCTGTCAGCTCATTTTCATTTTTCTCTTTCGAGATATGACTCTATTATTATTGTTGTTGATATTATTTGCTTTATGATTTTTCTTATTATTATTATTTGCTTTAATATGGTTTTTGCTGATTAATTATATCTGCGAAAATAAATGTATCCCTATGACTTTAGAAAATATCAGCCAAGTAGTTGTACGTTGCAAACAAAACCAACCGAAGCTCCGTATATATATCGCATATCGATCCGTTCTCTAATAAACAACGGAAACTCTCTAACAAACAGGGCAAGGCAAAGATGCAGCAATACTAGAGATGAGACACCATGCTTACCCTTGGATTAAACCAATCTCGAACCAACGACATCGATTCCAAACGATCTTGATTTCTGACGAGGCACGGGTTTCTTACTTGCGCTCTCGGATAAAGAACGCAGCAGTCTCGAGGCTGCAGAATCAACAAGGATCGGGCGCCCAAATTCCTCTAACCTCCGGAGCAAAGCTGCAGACTCTAAACTACGTTGTGACAGTCGAATTCGGGTCCAGAAAGATGACAGTGATCGTGGACACAGGGAGCGACCTCACATGGATTCAGTGCAAACCCTGCACGTCTTGCTACAGCCAACAAGACCCTCTCTTCGACCCCTCCGCGTCTCCGTCTTACCAACAGATTCCCTGCAACTCGCCGACATGCCACTCTCTTCAACTAGCTACTGGGACTCCTAGCACTTGCGGCTCCAACCAGCAGCCAAGTTGCAAGTACGCCATCAGTTACGGGGATGGATCATACACTCGTGGGGTCTTAGCCCGCGAGGAGATCAATCTGGCAGGCACAGTCGTCGATGGTTTTGCGTTCGGGTGCGGGCAAAGCAATCGTGGGCTCTTTGGAGGGACTTCGGGTCTGATGGGGCTTGGCCGCAACGAGCTCTCTTTGGTATCGCAAACACTCGCTCAATTCGGAGGGGTCTTCTCCTACTGTCTGCCCACAAAGGGGTTCAATTCTTCGGGCTCTCTGGTCCTCGGAAGCAATCCCTCCAGCTATAAAAACTCTACACCTCTGGTGTACACTAGGCTGATCTCGGATCCTCTTACGCAGCTGACGCCTTTCTATTTTCTCAACCTCACTGGTATGAGCGTCGGCGGAGTGGCTCTGCAAGCTCAAGGCTTTTCGAATGGTAAGATTCTTATAGACTCCGGGACAGTAATCAGTAGGCTTCCTCCTTCTATCTACAAGGCCGTGAAGGACGAGTTCTCGAAGCAGTTTTGGCAGTACCCAACGGCTCCAGGGATCTCGATATTGGACACTTGCTTCAACCTGTCGGGCAACGAGAAGGTGGCCATTCCGACAGTAAAGATGGAGTTTGAGGGTGGAGCGGAAGTCGAAGTGGATGTCACTGGGGTCGTTTATTTTGCCAAGCCCGACGGTTCCCAGGTGTGCTTGGCTCTTGCTGGTCTATCGTACGAGGATGAGGTGGGGATTATAGGGAACTATCAGCAGAAGAACTTGAGGGTTGTGTATGATACTGTGGGATCGAGGTTGGGATTTGCAGAAGAGACTTGTGGATATATATAGTTGAGGAACCAGCCGGAGAAGGATATATACAGAGATTATATAATATAACTTTCTAAATATAGTAGTATGTCATGTCTGAGGAGCTTGTTTCTAGCCGTACGTGGAGATGGTCGGTCGGTCGGTCGGTTGTTGGAACATGCATGAACGAAAATGGCAATTTTACGGTTAGCTTTCAACTGCTGCTCTTGATGACCATTATCCTCGGTTTAAAAAATGCATATGGAGTGCATCCGCTTTTGTATTTTAAGTTTTCGGCGCTGTTGAAATTTTACTTGTTAGGCGGTAAAGTCCCAATTTAAATGTCATCTTACGGTTTCTAGGTAAACTGATAAATCTCTCGAGTGCCTCTTTTGTGTGGTTTTATATAGGCCTGTCCAACTAAAATCCAGGACCGGCCACCGGGCAAGATCCGGCCCAAGCCCACGCCCGAGCCCGGTTGCTGAAACCTGGGCCATTGATGATAGTTTTGAAATGCAAAAAAAAAAAAAAAAAAATGATTTCTTTTCTTATTTTGATGTTGCATAGACATATAGGAATGTTGGAGATTAATTTTGACACAGATTATCAATTTTGGAATAATACAAAAAAAAAAAAAACCTTTTTTTATTTTTTCTTAAAAATGTATTCAATTATAGCATTACTATTCATCATATCAAAACTCTTTAGCACTTGTTTGTGTTTGCATAAATGATTTTTTCACGTTAAATATATTTATTATATTATTAATCTGATTGTACAAAGTGCTTTTGATGATATTAAAAACATGATAGAAAAAATTATAAATATTGAAATTTTTATTTCTAGTTCTACAGCTAGGATTAGATTTTATAATGAGATATGTAAATGGAATAAAACAAGATCTAAAAAAAATTTCCGATGATGCTGAGCATATGTGAACTTCGACTTATTCAATGTAAAAAGTTACATTAGAATATAGAACAATTATAGATGAGCATACTATGCAATATAATTTATATTTGCCGTTCCTCCTATTATAAATTTTATTACTCAATATGAAGTGGGATATTCTTAATTACTTAAAGCATATGCTATACATTTTTTATAGGGTTAATTACACTCAGACCCCCTTAGTATGGAGCATATAACACTTAAACCCCCTGAACTTTAAAATTCTCACTTAGACCCCCTGAAGTATCTAAATCACCGTGTTTTAATTACATTCAGACCCCCTGATCCATGGGGTCTAAGTGAGAGTTTTAAACTTCAGGAGGGTCTAAGAGGTATATATCCCATACTATAGGGGTTCTGAGTATAATTAACTCTTTTTTATATTGCTAGTGTCGGATTACCCGTTGTTGTTATCCAACAATTTTACAGGCTAGATTACAAATTTTATGCGTTCTAGAGTTTTTTAAATGAACATCGAGAGGATAGTACTTCTGGACATGAATACAAAAAGGAAAGGAAATTTAACAAGTATTGCTATCCTATTACTTTTATCTAAGGTTTAGGTGTTTTCATTTATCCATACAGATAAGGTCTAAAAAAATATTTAAATGTTTTTTATGGTATGGACAATCGAAGTTAACAAATTACTTTGCTCAATTATTTTGCAAATTCCACCTGTAACAACAACTAATCCAAAAGGATTTAAGGGATTTTTTTTTTCTAGAAATTTATTCGTTAATAAGCCACTTTGGAAAGATAAAATAGTGTTGTCTAACCAATATTACTCTTCTTCCTTAGTATAGTATCCAAATAGTGAGGATGATTTTAGTATATTATCATGATGGAAGATACATGGATCTCCGGTATATTCTATTGTCCCCATCATTACTTGTGATTAGGAGTGAGTATCAGTCGGTTCGGTTCGGTTTTTTTTAAAAATCCCAACCGAAAATCAAACCGAACATTTAAAACCGAAACCGAACCGACCGAATAAGAGTGGAAACCGAAAACCGAACCGAATTTTCGGTTCGGTTTCGGTTCGGTTTTCGGTTTTTAGGGTTTGAAACTAATTATGTGATAAACACTTGTATTTTATAGGAAAAATAATAATTTTCTTTCTATTTTTTTCTTTTTCTACCTATTAAAGTAACAATCACATATTTTTCATTGAAAATTTAAAAGAAAAACATATTAAAAATAAATCAAAAAAAAATAAGCTACAATTCCAAAAGTTCGGTTTGTTCGGTAGGTTTCGGTTGGAGCTAAACTCACCGAAATCCGACCCGACACCGGTTTTTAATTTCGGTTTTTAAACCGAACCGAAAACCAAATAAACCGAACCGATCGGTTCGGTTCGGTTTTACGGTTCGGTTCGGTTTTTTCGGATTTATGCTCAGCCCTACATGAGATTACTAGCCGTTCAAATATCTACTAATATATCTTCATTCTCTGATCGACAACTATAAAATATCTTAGAAGTTATGATCCTTCGAGATTGGTGGAAGACCAAAAAGGGTAACAATGTATAAATATTTGTCGAAAAAGAAGAATTGCAAAATTTAGATTTACAATTAATAAAAGTTGTGTTTTTTGTTCATTCTATTTTTGTAAGGAAATAGTTGTATATGATCGGAAATAGATACTAGGTGTCAACCTAATTAGAATGTACTCATTATTGTGATATAATAATTTTCTTTAAATTATAATATTACAAAAATCAATTTTATGAAAAATAATATTAATTTTGAAAGAAAATTTATGAGTCATGGAATCATTTTTCTTAATTTATAGTATTTACTAAGGGCATAATTTTTTTCCCGATTTAAAATGCTAGGAAAAAGCCGTGAGCTTTTTTCGGGCAGCCTGGGCCCCACCTGCACGGGCTTTGGGTCCGGTTCTGGGCATAGGATAAAACCCGGATGCAGTACGGATACCTCGGCCGGGAGTTTCCAAAGGAGCGCACCATTTTTCCTACTGAACCCACTTTTTAAGAACCAACCGTCCAGACTAAAACTACTCTAGATAGTGGACTCATTAGAAAAAGTGGTGTGCTTCATTGGAAACTCCCCCTGGGCTCCTAGTTCTATCTTAAGGATTAGGGATCAAAATTATTGGGACTAATTATTTTTATCAAGTGACATAAGTTGGTCCGTAATTGTAAAAGTATGCCAAGCACCTGAGAGGCAAAACTATGATGGAATTGCCCTTTCCTTGTAAGATGCAGAGAAACATATTTGAAATTAACTCAATGAGCCTTGTCCAAGCAAAGTAAAAATCTCATTGAGCTTCAAGATACAGAGTTATCAGGGGAAAAAAAAGTATCCTGTTACCTGGACCACAGGGGACAACAGTCCTTTCATTTGTGTTCGAAAAAAACCATATATTGTCTCGTATCACACTTACGAAATATCGAATATAGACAATCTTATTTTTTATAGATATGAAGAAACAAAGAAGCCATTATAATCATAGGAAATACTAGGACCACTAAAGTTGCAAAAACAACATAATGTTTATTTTGGCCGTCTAATAAATGGTTGTATTTGATAAGTACGTGAGCTAATAAAGATAATAAGCTACGGGTACTTAACATTTATGTCATTTTTAACTTATTGAGCTTCAAATATTTCTTGGGAATTTCTAAATAGGCACACAAGTAGTCTTAGTGAGCACATTTTCTAAAGTTATAAGAAATTAATATATTTGCCACTTCATTTCAGAACCTTATTTTTTGCTCTGGTCGGTGATTAATCCCCAGATGTTGTTAAAACTATTCGGAAACTAATCCCCAAATTTTTTGAAGACCGTTCAGAAACTAATCCCCGACTAAGAAAAATGTGTTAACTAAGTGGTCTGCTCGTTTAGAAATTCCCTTTTCTTTGGCTTTTCTGCATAATCTCAATCGATTTTTTTAGTCATAACCTATGATCATGAGATAAAATCACGGGCCTGACATGTTTCACCTAAATATATGTATATTTGGCTTATAAAAGTACATGCACAATATATCATCCATGTGCGAAGAGCCTAATATTAGTAAAAAGATCAATAAAATAATCAGCTTTCGTAAAAAAAAAAGGGCACACTGTACTCCATCTCATATAGTAACTTTTAAAATAATAGCAGTTTACTCATGTAAGTGCCAGATAAGAAATGAAATGCATTGGGAGTTTCCAAAGAAGCACACTATTTTTCAGTGAGCCTAATTCTCAACTTTTAGTCCGATCAAAATTTCACTATCTAGTAGGCTCACTAGAAAAATTGGTGTGACTCCTTTTGGAAACTCCCAATGCATTTCATGTCACACTTAATTTTTTGTAGGAACAAGTGTCTCAAATACCATGCATAACCTTAAGTAGATGTCAAAATTTGTGACTCTCTAGGGTTGAAAGGACAGTACAACGTCAATACAGTTATATCTTCAAAATTATAAATAAACTGGCCAGACGAACATTAACCATCTATGGAAACAAAAACAATAGTAAGGGCAACAGAAGAACACCACAATCGCCTTTATTTGGAAATGCTGAAAGAAATAATAATCATTTAGAAAAGAAGCATTAAATGTATTTATGATGTTCAAAATATATTCCAATGTCAAATCTTCATAAGAATAAAGGACCTAACTTATAAAAGAAAAGTACTTTCATTTTGTTGAAAAACTCTATCACTGTAGGTTGAAGGCTCATTTTCTATTTTTTAAACAGAAACCTGAATTTTACGCAGCGGTATTTTTTTTAAAACCGGCAATTAAATGTGGGCCTGTCAAGATGCAGGATTTAAGTTGCTGTTGCAATAGTTGAGCGAAATTAGTTTGTATTTTAAAACTTCTCTGTGGATCAAAGGCTCAATTTGAAATGGGTATCCAGTAGGAATTGAACATGGTTTGCTCTGATAACATATTAAAAGTCCCTTTCACTATATCAAAACTCCAAAATTTAGTAAGGATTGAGCGAAATTAGTTTGTATTTTAACACATTTTCTTCGCAAAACTGATTCATGAAGTAACTGACTTTAAACGATTAATTTTTACCAGAAGTAATCCCAGCCAATGACTAACTTCAACCAACCAGATAGTTTTTCCTGTCAAAAGCTGTGACAAAAAACGACGACCGTGAAAAAGTGGATTTAAAGAATATTGTCACATGTAGGAGCATCGCGAAATTCCATCCCCTGCAATACAAAATTACAAGTTATTTTCAAGGACAAAGATGTAAGGTACAAAAAATATCATCTTTTTTTTCCCACTTGATTCACGAGCTACAAGATTCCATTTGAACCATTAAAAGCTTATCAACAGAAAGATATTAAATATTAAGGTACACAGCAATATTTCTTCGATCAAGGAAAAAAAATTATGAGCTTCGAATCAAGGTCCAAGAAAAAGTAGATTGAAGATACGTTTGGGCCCCTCCGAACATAGTAGTATCTAAATATAAAATTGAGAGCCAATCCGATCTAAAAAACTTAAACTGATCGGTAAAATCTCCAACTCTATATTCAAATCCCTGAACATTTCTTTTTCAATCTAATATAGAACTATACTCACATATGAACTCCACAATTCTTTACAGTCACAAATAATATATATATATATATATATATATATATATATATATATATATATATATATGAACTGACAGCTCACACAAGTTATCTGAGCTGCAGTTTATTTTTATTGTCTCTAATAATATTTTTTTAGAATTATGATCTCGATCTCCTAGGGTTCACTCATATCCAATTTTTTAGGTTTTAGCTTTGATTTGGTCATCCATCAAGTTAACACAAAATTAACGGTTTTCAATAAATAAAACATTTTGTATGCATTTGATGAAAAGGTAAATGAACTCCAAAATTTATAAAATTTAGTTCGAAAGAAGTTAAGGAGGTAGAGATAGTAATTATTAAAAAATTATTGAAGAAAAAGCATTAGATCATTATAGTTTTATTGCTAACTCACGAAACTTTTCATGAACTGGCAGCTCACTTACAGTAATCCCAAATATATATATATATATATATATATATATATATATATATATATATATATATATATATATATATATATATATATATATATATATATATATATATATATATATGAGAAAAATGGAAATGAACTGACAGCTCACGCAAGTTATCTCAGTTGTAGTTCATTTCCACTATCTCCAATAATTTTTTTTAGAAAAATTTCTTTTAGATTATGATCTCGACCTCCTAAGGTTCATTTATACCCAATTTTTTGGGTTTTAGTTTTGATGTGGTCCTTTATCAAGTTAACACAAAATTAACGGTTTTAAATGAATAAAATATTTTTGTATTTTTGTATGCAGTTGATGAAAAGGTAAATAAACTCCAAAAATTATAAAATTTAATTCGAAAGAAGTTAAGAAGTTAGAGATAGTAATTGTTAAAAAAATTTGAAGAAAATACATTTGATCATTATAGTTTTGTCGTTAGCTCATACAACTTTTCCTGAGCTGGCGACTCAACTACATTAAGCCATATATAGAGATTAACTGGGAGGGAAGAGAGAGAGGAGAAGAATGGAGAGGTAAATCCGATAAAAAGAGAAAGTGAGAAGGAAGAGAAAAGGGAGGACTAAAATGAAGTAACTCAGAGATATACCAGGAAATTCGGAACAAAAATATGGTTGGGGACTAAAGTGAGGTAATTTAAAGAATTTGGGGACTAAATTATAAATATGAAGATCTGGGAGACTAAATTCTAATTTTTAAGGATGTAAGGGACAAATATGTAAAAACTCCAACAACAAAAAAAAAAATTGTCACTTAGGAAACATGAATCAATATAGGCATTGCTAACGAAATACATACCTATATCAGGCATTACTACGAGAAGGTAAGTTCAACATGACAATATCTGCAAAGTAAAAAACATGAAGACAAATGATATGGTATTTTTCAGCAGTTAACATTACATTATTGTTCACGGTTAACCAAACTAACTTCTGTGGACCTCAGAACTGCATCTCTCCGCCAATGAGCCCGGGCCACTTCACAACTCTATGATACACTAGCCTTCTGATAGCATATTCAAGTAGGGAGGTGATCCAAAAAAAAGGGACGTCTCCTCTAAGAATATGAACCATGCTACGACAATATACTCAGAAAGCACGCTTGTGATGTAATAACAAAATGTACCAGACACATCCTTATGAGAAAAGAAATAGAAAATATTCATTTATTCATATATCCTTGACATCGTAGGGAACAAAATGAACTTTCACACTTGCAAAAAATTTCATGCCATTGATTCAGCAAATATTGACGAGTCTGAATGTGGTAACTATAGAAACATCTCGAGCCTGCCTGTGTCAATTGCTCTTCACCAATATTTACCCATGAACTGGTAAGAGTAGCACCCAAGGAAAATTTTTGAAGTGAAACTTGTCAGTGTGATTGAATGTGATCAACAAGTGAAACCAGTTCGATGCCTTCTACTTCTGCATCTACATTATCTGTGCTATCCTTTTCCATTAGCATGTCGGCAGGAAGAATAGTAGAATTGGGATCACTTTTAGGCACAAGCCATAACAGGGTCAATGGTAACAATCTCATTAAGTTGCGGATCAAGATAGCAACTGCAAGGTTACCAAAATCCGTGCGCGTGACACTCAGCAAGTGCAGAAGTAGGCCACCAACCCACGATGACGTGAGAGAACCAAGATTTTCTATAGACATGAGCAGAGCAAAGAAAGTGCCTTCTATGCCCGGGGGACAAAGCTTGGAGCAGAGAACGAGAAGTGGCATAAACTTTAGGCGGTTGATCAGTTGAGACATACTCTCATCAATGACAACAAAAAAGAAATCGGGCATGCCAAATTTTAAATTCAATCGGAGGACCAAAATCAAATCCAACATCCCTGAGAAACAAGAAAGCAACTGGCTCCATAAGAGCAAGTAACGGAATGGATAATCCTTGAGAATATTTTGATAGAGTAGAACTCCAAGAAGAGAACCCATTGAGCCGACAGCAAACATAAATCCGATTGTTCCCTGCGTAGGGATCAAGTATTTAGATTAAAGGCTATGAGGCTGCTGTCCGAAACATAGTCATTGAAAGGGTACCTGAGAGAACGATGGGCCTGCTTTTGGATCTGTGTACCAAAAGAACATTCCCTCTTGGATGTTCAAGCTAAGAGCAATCGAAGCATATATATAGAGGCACGGCCTCCAGACGACGGGGCATTTTAAAGTTGTCCACATAGTTCTGTTGGCTTGCAGGAATTTCTGGCATACCTGAAAAAAGTTCAAGGAACATTTGCAATAAGAAGCAGATGGATGGATAGATAGATAGAAACGGTTACGGGGGTGGTCTCAAAACATAAATAGAAAACTTACCTCGGTGTAAATAAAGTTCGATGTGGGGAGTTCGTTTATCACTAGTCCAACTGTAAACACCAGGGCAGAAGGAATACTTAACAAGCCAAGCACACCCTTTAAGCAAACAAAAGAGGGGGAAAAAAAGGTAAAAACAATCAACAATCGTTACATTTATTTGTTCAAGTTAAAATTGCAATTTTCTCTACTTCAAAATCCAGAGTCCTTGTATACTTAGATAAGCTTACATAAATTATTGTTATGTACCCCCATCAAAAAGTAAATGTTGTTCGTAAGCACTCAAACAGTTCTACTGCATGTATAAGCCCAAATCCATGAATTCGGATTTTGGATTGCTGCAAGCCTACTGGCTACTAAACCAATTTCTCAAGAAAGTTGATTTCTTATTTTTTTTAAGTATCAGCGCAAATGAAAAAAGTGTGTAATTCACATCTAACACCTCGAATGCTTCTCATTATTAATATTAAATGGCAAACTCTCACATAAAATGACTGAAGTAATAAACCAGAAAGTGACCTGTGAACCAATGGCATGGACAAGCAGGCCGCTGATGGAGAAGCCCAAAAGACTTCCTGTGGATGAAGATAATCCGCACAAACTCTGCATATCAGCAGCAAGTTGGGGATGGCTTATACTGTTCTGAGCAGTACAAGCATCGATCGCCACGTCTGCTATTGCTACACCAGCGCTGCCTGCAGTCATTGCCAGTAAGGCAAAGAATACATGCAGTTGATTCAGTGACAGTGTAAGCATAGAGATCACTCCCAATAAACCTGAAATTAGAGAAGCGAAACACTGAGGCCAAAGTATAATTTAGTCAAAATGGCAGGAAAAGTCACAATTACAGTTATGTGTCACAGAAACTAATGCAAGCTAAAAAGGGTATGTTGCAAAAACCGTCCCAAGTTTTTCACCATTTCAGTGGGTTGGTACCTTGAACATTTTCTAGAGGTAGTGCCTCGAATTTGCATTTAGATTTATTGTGACCAAGCCCCAAGGAAAACCGATTGAATGACTATCGCTTAATAAAAAAAATCTACAAGAAACTTTACAACCTCGAAGCGTATCAAGAATGTCAATACCACCATGGCACCACCTCCTTTAACAATTCCATTCCGTTTTTCAAATCGCTTTCGCCATTTCCTCTGACATGTAACATGTTTAACTTTTCCCAGTGAAATTGGCTCATTAATGAGGTTTGGAGATTGAAATGAGGCTGTCAAGAAAAGAAAACAAATGGGAAGTAGATGTATCCAATGTTCTTAAAGGAATAATTATAAAAACTATGGGCATTCACTTTTCACCAGAAACAATGATTCAGTCCGGATAGAATTTTGATCATTCTCCATTTTCTTCTTACTCTGAGAGAGGAGACGTGATCGTTATAGAAGAAGCCCAGCAGTTTTCTCCCACTTTTCCGATAGTCATTAAATTTTGGGAGAGTTTGGTGTATGGCTAACTAAGCTGATAGCTTTCACCTAAGAGCAAGATGGTCACTGCTCATAGTTTGTTTCAGTTGAATGGTAGTGTATACTGCCAAAAAAGTGTTTAAGGTATCAAAAGTCAAAACAAGATTGTGTCCGAGTGAAATCAAGGTAAATTAAGAATTTACTCAACTAAGAATATTGCACAAGGCAATGTAAGCAATCAACTGAACTAATGGTAGCAATTACATGAATATGAAGAGTAACAAATGGGAAAATTCTGGGCACGGTATTTTGGGGAGCATATATTTATTCCTACTTTCTACCGCACAAGTTTAGCCATTTATTTCATCCATCAGCTACATGTCCTTTGTTCCGTAAGGAGTCAAAACAATTTTAACATTTATATTCTTCTAATGCACACGCCTAAGCGCTAGTGCTCCATTAGTCAAAGCAAGAATGGACGATTGAAGAAGCAAACAGTTAAACTCATCACAATCATCTATTCATCATGTCAAGATTCAGTAACTAGGAACCAATTTGATGATGTTCTACATGAGAGCATATTGGCTCAGAGGATTCATGGGTTGAGAAATGTTGCACGGACATGTCAATGCCGATTCAGACATGAAACACTGACATGCCTTCTAAAACATTTATCGGCTTCAGGACAGAAGCACCATTGCTACATATTGGAGATTAAGAATGTGCACAAAAATCAGCAGTGACATCAAGATCAGAACGAAAAGCCCTGCATGCTAGAAGAAATAATGTGCTCCCAGTCAAATGGCTATGACTTGTAGTTAGCATTGAACCTCCATCACTCCCACAATTAGTAATCGACCACTACCATGAGTTTAAGTTCCCAAATCACTGTAAAGCTAGATGTGGGACTTGATAATAAACTACTCTTGTGGGTCTCAACTAGTTCAAAAAGCTAACATTTCAATAAATAATTAAGATTCTAGCACCTAGGCTAAATTCTTATCCAATTCTCGTAATTTAAGTTTACAGTATACCTTGTATAGATACCAAAAGCTACAAATTTTCTATAATTTCTTCCACCTCGAGTTAAAGGATGACCAAAACCCCTAGCTTTATTCTAAAAAAGGCACATGAACTTTGTAACTGCTTGCACACAAATGGGATGATACCTACTTGCCTGCAAAAATAATGTAGGGGCGCCTTCGATACCCGGCCATCGGAACAACGTCAGTGAGAAGCCCCCAGATGGGCTTCACAATCCAAGGAATCGAAGTGATCCCCTGATACACCTGAGCTTGTGACGGCTGCATCAACTGAACATCTTTCCAGTAGTAATCCGAGGCCACTCGCCATACCGCCCAGCCCAAACCTTGACTGACTCCATACACGACCACGACACCAAACACGAAGCTCCAATGCAACTCCTTGGCCAGCATTCGGAACCAAACAAAGGGGGAGCAGAGAACAGATCTGCAGCCCGCTTTAGAGACTTGTTCTTCAGCCTCAGCCTCAGCCTCCTCCTCTTTTGGAATCGCTCCAGTGAGCACAACGGTCTCGTGCTCATCGTTATTCTCAGGTCCCATTTGGAAATTAATACCAAGCTGCTTCCTTTTCCAAATGGGTCTCTCTGAAAACCCCCAACGTGGGCAAAGATTCAGAAAAGATTGCAACTTTCTTGATAAATTTACTCAACACCCATTTGGAAAAAATCTCAACTTCCTACAAAATGGACCACCCAAGCTACAAAAAGAAACGATCTTTAGATCTGACAATCGCCAGAGAGCTAAAAATAGCCATCCCTCTTCATTTAAAATTTCAAAAAATAGAAGAAAAAATTATTGCAAGATTTAAATGCTGAGAAAAGAAAAAAAAGAGCGAGCAGCTTTCAAGAAGGAATCCTAGATTGTAGATGTGGAAAGAGAATGACTTTGAAAGCGGCGGCAGCGGAGGAGGAGGAGGGGAAGGAGAGGGGGGTTGTTGAACAGGAGAGGGAGCATTGACCTCGAGAGTTTTGGTTGTTTGAGTTTAGTTTCATTACTTGGTGACACATAGGACAGCGTCATCGCTTGCATCTATTTGAGGGGCCTTGCCCGAGCTCAGTTTAAGATTTTGTATCTGCTTTGGTTATATCCTAACTGGAATTAGCTTTGTTTTTTTTTTTTCCCCTTTTTCCCCCTACTCTCCAAAAATTACTTTGGCTTGGCTTAGGAGCAACCAAGTAAAAAATAAACATTATTAATATAAAATGAATCTTGTTTTCGATGCTATTCCATTAACAAATGGATATTTACAGATTTGTCCCTTAATTTATAAATTATAATTTAGCCCCAAAATCTTCATATTTAGGATTTAGTCTCCTAAATCCTCTAAGTTATTACAATTTAGTCATTTTTCCTAACTTTCATTAGTCCAGTTTATTTTTTAACATAATTTTCCCATTTTACTTCTCATTAATTCCTTCTTCTCTCTTCCTTCTCTCTTCTCATTTTCTTCATTCTTCATCCTCTCTTCTCCTTTTCTTCATTGGATTCATTTTTTTATTGGGTTCATTGGCTTCCCTCATTTCTCTTCATAGTGTATTTAAGTCATTTCATTATTTAAAAAAGTAAAAATTAAATTCTGCCGTTTATTTGGACGGAAAAACTAACGGAGAGACTAAATTATAGTAACTTAGAGGATTTGAGGACTAAATCATAAATATGAAGATTTTGGGGACTAAATCATAATTTATAAATATTTAAGGGACAAACCTGTAAATACTCCTAAAAACGATCATATCTACAGTTAAAATGATCACCGTCATATTTTTTTTCTAGTTATATCATTTTATATTTCGTTTAAACTGGGTTCTTATTACCGTATTCTTAATTGTAGGAACTTCTCATTTCATACTAACCTACTAGTTTTTTATTCTATCGTATTAACACACATCAATTTTAGCATTCTAATTTCTATCACACACATTTATTAATATGATTTTTCTTAATTACACATGCACAACAGTGGGAGCCATAAGATATTATTGGTTGTATAATCGTACTTCTAAATTATCTTTCTACTTTAACTGTATTTGACAATCCCATAAAATTTCAAAAGCATATTTTTATTTTTAATAATCTTGCTCTGGTCCTATACATCTCAATTTCACCATTTTTATGAATAATTGGTTCTAAATATAGAAACTAATCTATATCAGATATATCTTGACGGTTAATTTGGACCATATACATATTTCTTCTCATAATATCTAAGATGTAATGTTATAAATTTGCACAGAAATTACATACGGAAGCATGTTCGTATAGGTTGTCTCTGGAGGAATAACTCTCGCTCCTCCTTGGATTCGACCCTGGTTGTAGCTGCACCATCATTCGTTCTGCCCACGCAGACAGCAGCTATGAGGACATTGCAGGCCTGGTAGTCCCACCACTAAGTCTTTGCTAATACTTTACTATCATAAATTTACACAGTAGATATAGAATAGGCACATGATACAATTTTGGATTAATTACAGTCAGACCCCATGTAGTATTGGGGTGTGTAACTTAATACTCCTAAAGTTTGAAACTCTAAAAAACAATCCCTAGGCTATTAACAGTCTCAGTGAGAATTAGTTACTTTCACTCTCCTTTTTTACTAAAGTGTACTCATGTCTCTCAAATTTCTATTCTACCGTCATCTCTCCATTTAACTAGCACACTTCCTCTCTCTCTCTCTTCTCTTCTCTCTCTCCCTCTCTATCCTTCTCTCTCAGTCACTCACGCTCCCTCTCTCTCCCTCTGTCTCAGTCACTCTCTCCCTATCCCTCTCTCTCAGTCTGACTGAGAGAGAGGGATAGAGAGGGAGCATGAGTGACGACTGAGAGAGAGGGATAGAGAGGGAGGGAGGGAGAGAGAGAGTATGCTGGTTAAAGAGAGAGATGAGGGTAGAATAGAAATTTGAGAGACATGAGTGCATTTTAGTAAAAAAAAAAAAAAAGAGTAAAAATAACTAATTCTCACTAACAGTGTTAACAGTCTAGTATTTTTTTTTTAGAGTTTCAAACTTCATGGGTGTTAAGTTACACACCCCTAATACTACAGGGGGTCTGACTGTAATTAACTCTACAATTTTTGGGCCTGAGGCTTCGCTTCCATATCCTCAATCGGATCGTCTTGTCCGCTGCAGCTCCGATGAGTTGTCCGGATAGCTCAACTCCTAAATAGTGCTTGGTTCAGGTGCACCCTGACTCCCTGTTCAGAGAGCCTCCATTCTCTGCAGTCTCACCATGCTAAACAGGATTGTGCTACACTTCCTGTATCTCTTTTTGGCATTTTGTATACCCTGAGAAACTTATGCAAAGAGTTTTGATAGTAGAATGAAAAAGGAAAGCAAATTATTCGTAGCATTTTACATAGTCTGAAAAAGCAATGTACAGAATTGATTAATATGATGGAAAAAAAAAAACAAAAGAAGAAGAAGAAGAAGAAATATTAGTAGCGAAAGAGAATAGATTGTCACATGTAAGTAATTTTTTTTTATTAGCCAAAAAAAATGTAAGTAAAATATTCCAAGTGGAAATTAAAATTTCAATAAGGAGTCAATCAAGGCAACAATTCAGATGGTATGAATTAAAAGTCCATACAATTAAGTTGTAAGTACTCAAAAACAAATAAAAGATAAAAAAAAAAAAAAAATAAGTTGTTGTAATTAGTTCACAACTCATAAGATAGCAAATACACATAAATTTCACTTGTCTTGATAATTACCTTCATGGTTGTCACCTAATCACACACCTACAACAACCACAACAAAAACTGCCTATATAAATCAAAAGAGAATCACATGGATGATCCTTCTCCATTCACTCCTATCGAGTAATATATCTTCATTTAAGTATTTTCGAAAAAAAAAAATAAGGGATCTTTCCATTACCATTGAATAGAAATTTTTTTTACAGATTATCAAAATTTTGTGTTTTTTTTCAATTACAATGAAAAAAATATATATATATATAAAGATGACTTATAAATCGTTGCTCTCTTTTTACAAAAGATGGTAGGATTCAAAACAGTTATGAGAATCGGTCCTTTTTTCATTGACGATCTGACGCCGATGATTTAGAGGTGAGCTCATTCTTCTTCTCTGTTAATTCTTAAGGGAAGCACGGATACTTGCGTGGGAGAGAAATCTGGCCAAAGTTCCTTTTTTTTACCGGTCCTAAGGCTTTAAGACTCTCGCGTGTAATTTGAATTGCCAAAGATTCTTCTATATTCTTCTTCAAGGGTATTTATAAGCTTCCGATTGTTGAGCCGGTTTAGATAAAATCAAGAATGTGTAATTTAAGAAGATGTTTCCATATAGATAAAATTGAGATCTTAATGAAATCTTAGAATATTCCTTCAGTTGGATTTGATTATGATTTATCGTATTGGGTCTTGTTTCTGCATCCAAAATCAATTAAAATCAAATTAGATTTTTGCACAATTATCAAAGTCAAAAAAAATAATAATTAAGAATTTTGTATCCAAAGAAAACTAATTTAGAATTTTGTACTAAAAAGTTAATTAGACTCTAATTAGAATTTGGCTCTTATTTGAATTTGTAAAATATACAAAATAATTTCAGGGAATTTAAATTAAGCGCGCGAGGCTGAAATTCACTGTGTGCAATTTTGGATTCCTACTCGGACTAGGATTTGTGCAGGAGATTTTGGATTCATGCAGGGATAATTTTTATCGTTCTACATAAAGGCTTTAATATTTATATCTTTTCGTATTTTTTACACTCATGTTATCTCCGATCTTTTCTTCACTCTTTTAACTTGTACAACAAATTTTAAGTTGATAAGTTTCCCTCATTAAACTGGTATATCTGTAGATCTATGTTGCACATGACCAAACCATCGTAGGCAATTTACTTGCGATCGTAGGCGATTTACTCGCTTGGATCAGGACCATGCCTACCTTATCAACACAGCAAATCGTTACCAAATCAAACAAACAGCCCACCTAAAGACTGCTCTCACAATCCATCCCAAATTACATCTGAAGCAGGGGAAATATTACCATTTAGATATCAACATAAGTGGAATGAGGTGATCAGTAGGAACCAGGCCCTGTTGAAAGAATCTCTCACTGTAAATTTTCAGAGAATTTGTTTGTTTTTATTGAATAGAATGAATTGACACAAAATTTCACTTCCCAAATGATTAACAAGCACACATACCAAACTACCAGTTATGCCGAAACCATCAGCAGTTCCTAATTCATTGACACTCGTAAGAATTTCATCTTCAAATTCTAACAAAGCCCAACAAAATTTCATGATATCCGCGCACAATCCATCAGCAAACTTCACCTTTCAAATTATCTACAAAGATCCAACAGTGCTTGCATGCATAATAACCATTTCAACAAATATTAAGCCCCCGAATTGGATAAATAAGTATATACTTTTTTTTTTTTTAGATTTCACACATTCGCAATACTAAAAAGTTATCATCTTTTAGATCCAAACATCATTAAATCCACTTATTTTCCCATAATTTGCACAACATAATCATCAGATCACAGCGCAAACAAGCTAAAAATCCAAAATTTTCCCCTTTCGAGTTGAAATTTCTCTCTTTTCTAAAAAACGAGGCGGCCGACGACGGGGTACTTAGCTTGAAACTTCTTCTCCCAGTCTGCGAGGACGGTGATCTCCTTGTCGGAGAGATCGGAGACGTCACCGCTGACGTCTTCTTCGTTCTTGCTCATCTTGGCGAGGGCGCGGGCTGCCTCGCGGCCGGCGAAGAGGGCGTAGGGGCCGCCGGGGCCGTAGAAGTTAGCGGCGGTGGAGACGTCGTAGATGGTGGACTTGATGGAGATGTAGATGGGCTTGCTAGAGTTCGATCCGTCGAATTCCTTCAGTTGTTGCGAGGTGAGCTCCATTGTTCGCGTTCGTTTGGTTGTTGGATTGGCTAGGGTCGGAGCCTTGGAGATAGATAAAAGATGCGAATTGGGAGTTTCCGCAGGAGCACACCACTTTTTCTAGTGAACCCACTGGTCTGTCCGGGCTTTTTCTGACTGGGAAAAAAGGTGTGCTACTTTAGAAACTCCCGATGCGAATTTTAAGGGGATTTTGCAGATTGAACCCTGTGCTTGGATCTATTTATGGCCTATACATTATCAACAGTGTAGGCCCTTGTTATTCTAATATTTTGCAATTTCATTAGCCTCATCCCTTCAATCTCTAATTTTCATACTTAAAAATTTTATTAAAAAAAATTATTAATTGCAACAACTATCCCTATACTCTGTATCAATAATACTCCGCTAAGATTTTCTCTCGCAAACCATAATAGGAGATAGAAAATTTTGTTGCACTTATAACCACTACTAAGAGTCTAATAGTGGTTATACTCAAAATTTTAAATAGAGCAAGCAAGTTCTGACTCTCGAAACAGCCCATTCTCACCCTTGAGCTCAAATTTTAGTCTAATAGGCTGTACAGTAAGAAGACATGATTTATGTCCACTGTATACATACAACAAAACAGAAAAAAAAAAAATAATAATAATAATAATAATAATAAGACAAATTTAAAAGAAGGGATCAAGTTGCACAAGAATATTGAGGTACAGGGTTTCTTTGTCTGACCAGCTCATGAAGATCATGAATAATTTTAAACACAGCATCTGGCCGTGCTAGCTTCAAGCAATTCCGAGACATGGCCTTGAGCTCATCGGATTTGGGACCAAACCACTCGGCCACTACTCTCGCTATCTCCTCCGGCGACTTTGAGAACTTCCCACATCCATTTTCTAGCACATAAGGCACATTCCCAACCTCCTGCAGAGCTTAAATCATAAGCATTACTATGATTATGTCAGTAGAGAAGTAAATCAGAGCAAAAGAAATATATCCAATTGCACTAGCTTAGGGCATCAACGGCTGCTCAAGGAAATTTTATATAATTTTTATTCTACAAATTTGTAGCGACAGCAAAGCAAGGACAATGAGAGAACAAAGACTAATCCACTCTACAAATATACAAGCTCAGCGGTTTATGTTAGATCCATATATCAGCATGGCCGCACGCATCTCAACTTTCATGACTCTAAAAAGTGTTAAAAACATTTTGCGTAATTGTTTGCAAAGGAAATTCTGTGTGAATTTTAAAAATCCAATCAACATAGAAATATTGTTTAACATGCATGGATTCAACAGAACAAGCAAAATCACGAGTATCCCCTTTTGAAAGAAACTTTTCAGTTAGATTAGATTCCATGAAAAGATCAATCTGAAACCATATTTCCTATTACAGGCAAAATGACCATCTCAAAAATCTTGAGAGAGTTCCGAAATGAACAAATCCGAAACTTTCATAGATAAAGTGTGACTTTCAGTGGAGGAAATTTTTCAGAATTAATTACCAAAGGAGACAAAATGTGGAAGAGTACAGTAAGTGAGAACCTACACAGTGATGAGGGATCAAAGATTTATAATTAATTACAAAAATTGTTTTATGTAATATTTTCCCGCAACTGCAATTATTGCAAGTACGTAAGTGGCTGCAACTGCAACCAAACAGCGGGAAGCGCCACTGTAAAATAGTTGCAACTGCAACCACTTTATGTAAGCAACCAAGCACCCCCTTAATGAAATTAATTAAAATATAATCTTGGTAAAGGTAATATTGTCAGCAGCAGGCAGGGAAAATAAACTTGATAATCAACTTGCTTATTCATTTCACAGTTTGTTTCGACAATTTACATGTCTAATATATGTCTATTGCACTGAAGATTATCCACCATTTTAACTTTTACAGCTCAGGAACAATGATATTCAATCTAAAAACCTAACAAGGTACATCCTGCACCTAACAGTTGCTAAATTTTTGTTTAATGACCTCAAGATTTGAAAGCATTAGCAGAGAGAAGCGGCTGGATGTATGTATGGACTTTCTCTACAGCTGTGTTAACTTGCATATGTGTGCATGGACGCACGCGTGCAAGAGTGCACACACATGTCCTACTCCTCTTGAAAAAGGTCATCTTATCTTGCTAACAATTTGCTATACAGGCTTTTCATTATCGGGAGAATGAATCTTGTAGCCAGTTTGTGCTTCAAAAATCGGGTTTCATACTAAAAAAAAAATATAAGATGGACTCATCGCATCCAGAGGGTTTGCTCCAATCTAAGCAACAAGAGCAACAACAAAACCTTTATCCCAAATCTTTGGGATGGCAAAGAATTTGCCACCTATCACTAAAAGACAAACTATCATAGGATGTCCATATCCGTAAAATCATCGACAAAGAAAGTTTCTTATGAGAAACACAGTTCCCCTAAAACCAGATCCTCATGTGCTTGGATGTGCCAGGTAATCCCACATTTGTAATAGCTGTATTTACAAGGATTGAAATTTCAGCAAAAACTATATATATTGCATATATCGTATCAGATTTTGATATACCGGGTACACGATATATTATATAATATCGGTCCAATATTTCCAATATTACCAATAGGATATGCCTGATATTGCCAATTTTGATACCATTAATGATAAGATGATACTGATACCAATCCCGATATTCTAAACCTTGCATAAAATAAACCAAAGAAAGTGCCTTTATAAAAATCAACCCAAAATGTCAACTTCAGATTATCATACATCGGGAGTTCATGGCTTCTCTACCATTATTGATATCAAATGGTTAAAACTTCTGGGTGTTACAATATTTACCTCGACCAAGTTTTTACACTCTATTTGCAACAATAGATTGACAAAACTAAACCTTCTGGCAAAGACTTGGCCTCGCTGTCGCACATGTTCAGTCCATGAATAAACTTTTGGACAAAGGAAGGCAAATTACCACAGCAAAGAATCAGTTAAATTTCAGCCTCAAAGATGAAGTATATTTGGAATTTTAATTAACTGAATCACGACACCTTATTAGAACAGTACTGTTTTAAATTATAAACATAAACATACAAGAAATAACTGCCATTTAAAAAGAATTTAAAGGAAGTGACTGAACATCTAAATAGATGCTCATAAGATCATGCATCCCCCAAAACATTTTTTAGTTGGTATATACTTGGAAACAAAGAATCATTCAGCCTCATGAACTCACATGGATCCAATTTCATGTGGTTCGTGGATGTATTTAGCAGCAAAGAAAAACAAAATAACAAAAAGCCATAAAGGAAAGGTACCTGGCCAGCAATGAAATCATTTAGTATAATGGGAAGACCGCGAATCATGGCTTCAGCAATAGTCCCCGGCCCTGCCTGCAGAAGAAAAAATTATTCATCATGAAACTAACATATGCATTCTAACCCTTTAAAAGAAAATTCATCAAACACATAGGAGAATTACCTTTGTAATAATGCAGTTGCATGCACCCATACACTCCTCCATCTTAGTAACAAAACCCTTCACCTGGATATTCATAGAAAAGCTTACAAATGTGACTTCAAATGCCTCACGAGATTCAGGTGAAGACGTGAAAAAAGAACAGCATCACCTCGTAGTGCCACTAATGTTACAAGTTAATATGTAGATGAAACCAAGAACAACATTTAGTATCATCAAAAACCAGCATGCATATTGTCATGTCACAGATAACATACATATGTTACACTTACACCCACACCCCACCCACTCGGTGTGCACACATACACAGTTTGCGTATCAGGCATGTCGCATGCAAACATGTTTATTTGTCATACATATAACAAACAATTTGATCCCAGATTCTGAGTGTCGTGTGTTCCCTCTAATTTTAATCGAAAGGACCAGTAGTTCGGTGCGGCCATGCAAATGAAAAATGTGTGAAGCTACGTGCAAATAAGACATCTAAATATCTAATATTTTGCACCAAGGCTCGCAACACTGATAGCAACTCAATCAATTGATATGGCTCAAAAACCTATAAAAATTAGGTTCTGTTGATGAAAGAGTATTTTATTATATTAAATAAGAATGGGAAAGTCCAGTTGCAAGTTGTAATGAACCAGTGTGGATATGGCACCATTGAGAAAAGCATATATGGCAATATTCCATTAATTGGAAAATAAGAAGGATGTGAGTGATTGTGCACGTTAATGTTCTTTATAACATAATTTTTAAATAAATCAATATTTATCTAAAGAATCACAATCCAACATGTAATGATTAAAAAGTTATAATAGTATAAATACAACTATGACAGGGACGGAGCTAAGAATTTAGCTCTGCAAGGGAAACTAAAGCTACGAAATACTCGAAGTTTATGGAATGAAAATTTTGATACCTAAATAAATCAAATCTAGGGGATTCCTATTCAAAGTGTAGGATAATTTTATGAGGAATTGTTCAAAAAGATGGGAGGATTAGTAGGATGCTAAACTCATAACTACCAAAGGTAACACCTGAAATAAGAAAACTAATAACAGTCTACAGAATAAATGACAATCATATACAAAATCGTGCATAATCTTCATTAGAGGAAGTAATAGTTATGGTAAAATATGGTCAAATTTTTTGTTTATATATTAAAGATAAATTAATTAAAATAAGAGGACTGAAATCATGGGTCGGATAGCTGTGTGTAAAAATTGAATTGAATGTTGACATGTGTATAGGAAAATAATGACAGTATCCAACTTGGGTGAGGCCATGGGCCCAGCAAACGCCAATATTACTTCGTGCATGATTACAAATAAAACTTCGTTGTGGACCATGTAATTAGTGCCTTAGATTTTCTGAGTATTAGTATAGGTGCAGTGGTCAAGAGGGCACCCCATTTACTTCTATTTTTTTTCAAAAAATAAAGCAGATAAGGAAGGATTTATACCCACGTAAGTAAGAATAGGAGGCTTGTTGTTACCTAGTTCCTACCAGTTTCCCTGATAGTTTTCTATTACTTCGAATACAGGTAGATAATGTTACTATAGATAGACTACTCCAAACTACAAAAAGAAAACATTTATATCACTTGAAATTATGAGTAGACAACTCAATTAATTATGTACACGCCATTTTTGGTCTCATTTATATCGTTTCATTACTAGATAATGTAATTTATCTATGGACAACTTTAAGTATGATAATAGTAAGAAAACAACAACAACAACAACAGAACAAGTATAAACTCTAAAACAACCTCATGTGATTATGTGTAGTCTACTATAGGTTATAACCTTCTCTTCTCATTTTCTCATTTCCATCTTTTGGGCCATCGGCTTATCAGGTACTTCCATTTAAACTTATTGTTCTAATAGGTAATATAGTTTCATGCATTATCTATTTATATACGTCATAAGCAAAAAAATAATTTTTAATGAAATAGGATAAAGAAAATCTTTATCCTCTACTTTCCTACAATAGGGAAATTGAATTGTCATGTACCCATCAGGGTAAGGATACAGTATTGCATATTTCGGCTTAAGGGTAAGAATAAGGCTCTTACCCAAGTGTTTCCATCCCCTTACTTTTTAGTGTCAGATGCACAACTACTAGGCCTTTAATTCATATAGATACCTTATAAATTTTTGAACACATGCAAGAAGTATTTGATGCATATCCACAATGTATCGAATAAGGATACATATGACTACTCGTATCATACGAGCATCCCCTCTCTTTACGATATCCTATTCATTTACTATAAGGATGCTTTGCATATCACTTTTGTTACAAAGAAGTTTGGGATAAACAGGTATTTGGCCAATGAACAGAGAACCAATCAGCCAAACACTTTATTACCACGGACAGATTTGAATCCTGCACTGTGGAAAGAGAAACTAAAGAATTACACTTAGAAAGACATTACCTCTGGTTAGCAAAAGAGAATATACACCAAGGACTTCCGTTGCTCCCTCAGAAATTCACTCTGGTCCCAAATAAGTGACTTTTAAGGTTGTTACACATTGTTTAAGAAGACAATAACTACATGTCCATACTCCATAATTGATTAGTTACACCACTTGTAAATTCTCTAATACTTATAGATAGATACGGGAAACGTTAAATAAATTTTCTTTTGAAATCTAAATGTTTTATCATTCTTATAGGGCCAAAAAATATGAGCTAAAACATCAATTATTTGGGACCAGAGAGAGTAATAAAGACGAATACTCATATATTATATCCACCATCTCTTAAATTCCATCTAGCGATTTTAAATATGTAGTACTCTTCACCAGTTCTAACACAAACAAGAGAGAATGCATCAAAGTCCAATTGAGCCATGGATATCATATTCTAATCAAGCCTCACAGTTGCTTCTAACTGTCCCCTTCAGTTGTCTTGAAACTCCATACAGTCTTCCAGTCTAAAGAACCAGAAACAAAATTTCTAATTCTAACTCAAACCCAGAATTATAAAGGGGTCTCCACCCAAGAAGGCACCCCAAATGGCAGTCGGCAGCCCACTTGTTTAAAGGTTCAGGAAAGAATTAGCAAAAGAAAAAAAATCCTAACTCAATGTTCCATGGCGACATCATCTATAGCTTTGCCTTGTATTGTCCCTGGCTACGTATGGGAGTCAAGTTGAGAACCAACCACCACACAGTTGCATCTTCCAGTTAACTTAATTATTAAAGGGAAGTACAAATAATGTTTAAAATAATGATAACGGTAACGTAACGTTTTGCTTTTATTATGTTATGTTGCATATAGCGTAACGCATAACGTAGGTTATGCAATTTCCTATTTATTTAATAAAAATGAATATAAAACTATACAAAATAATTTTTATAAATTGAAAAAATAAATTTAAAATATCTAAAAAAAGAAAATAAAACCATTTTGTAATAAATAATCTATTCTGATTTTATATTAAATTTTACAGTAATTTTCACATTTATCTTCATAAATTATATTAAGTCTGTCACCGTAATTCCAGTCATCATTTAAACAAGAAAACAAGATTCCAATTTTTTATTTCAATTTCAGTTATTATCATTGTTGTAATTTATATTTTACAATGTTTAATTTATCTTATTTATAATTATTGATTTCAGTCCAGTTAAAAATTCTATAAAATCAGTAAAATATTTTAGCAACTGGACAGAAATTACAACAAGTGAACAAAAAAACAATCATAAATTAACAAATTAGCAATTCCACAAACAATCAAACAAGCCAACAATTAATTAAGAAAATTACAGCAATTCGCTAATAATCAAAATAATAATCAACAACAATATAGAAATTACTAAAAAAAATAATTATAAATAACGTAAAATAACATAATTTAACGCAACATTATGTAATATAATATAAAATAACATAAAAAAACATACTGTTGCGGTGCACCGAGTTATTTCCAATTGTTACGTAGCGTTAGGGCTCCGTTAGGTTACATAACGTAATATAACGAGTTTCATAATGCGTTATTTTCAATATTGTACAATTTCCATTGTGAGCATAGATAGTGCATTCTCTTAAAATATTTTCTACAAATTATCAGGAAGCAAACTTCTGCACAGTACCATCACTGAAAAACTTGTACAGCTACACTTAAAAAAGCTAGGCTGAATTTGGCTGGAGAACTGCAAGTTTTTTGAGGTGAATAATGGAACATATTAGGAATTATGTTTTTATATGGATAGACAAAATTAACAAGAGTGAGTTAGATGTTTGGATAGAGATTTTGTTTTTTTTTTTTTTTTTTTTTGGGGGGGGGTGGGGAACGCGCTAATCCCTAACCTATCACATTTTCCATATAAGGAAAATCCAAATGACTAGTCAGCAATACAACTTTATCTAGCATTGAGCATCAGAAAATTCAAATGTCGATAGAGCATCTTAAGGCAACTGACATACCTTCACAGGTATCTTCCAGTCAACGGCAGGTAGTCTATTGGCAAGCTTTTTATTCCGGCCACAAATGACAAAGATCTGACCTACAGGTCTTCCAAGATACTCATCATATAATGAATCGCCAAGTGCACATGCTGTAGCTTCAATAGGACCCATGCCCTCTCCTCCTCCCATCAATAGAACTGCGGGTAAATCTTCATCCATTCCTAACTCTCTTCTCAACTCCTCCTATAGACGAGATCCATATAACAAAGGGTGGGGACACAATATTGAATAAGAACAAATAGATACTCAAATAAAAGGCTGCTTACCTTTGGCCTGACTGGTTTAACAAAAGAAGGGCGCACTGGAAGGCCATAGACCTTAATTTGGAAAGACTGCAGTCCAGCTTTTACCGCCCATTTTGCCAATTCGATTGTGGGACAATAGCATCTTGTAACCAGTTTGTGAAACCTGTTGGGAACAACTAATGATCAGTCAGCACTCAGTCTTTATGAAGCCAAACACAAGCAAGTACCAAAACTATATGCAACAGAGTTCGTTAGATTAAATATCTAAAAAAGACCAAGAACTTGCCATCTTTGGTACAGTGGTAAAGGAAAGAATCAACTACAGAGACAGGGTTTAAATCTTGAAAGGAGCAGAAAAGGGCACCTATCTCTCAAAAACAATTAAAGAACATAAGGGCCTTGAAATACAAACAAATACTAAAAAGCAGTCCTACCACGTTGGATGACAAGTGCTAAGATCTGTGACAACCGTGGTGAATACCATCTTCTTAAGGAGACCTTTTGCCCTCAGGATTCGAAGTGGAACGTGCTGCATCAGAGGATGTACGCTGATAATAATATCTGGCCGGTATTTCATCAGTCCTTTGGCAAGCTCTCTGTACAAATTAAACAAAGTTCCATGTTATAGCCCATTAGCTCTTGATTCGGAGCTAATGGCTTCTTAGGTTCCTGCTGATTATATGGATTTAAGAATAAAGTAACTTTTCTCCAAAATCTTAAATTTAAAATAAAATAAAAAATCTTGCTTGAATTTGAATATTCATCAAGTCGCCAACCTGTGCAACTTAAACAAATCTGTCTTGTTTGTCTCCTGTAATCAGTCCACGCTTGCACTTAGTTGATCAAGTCAAAGAAATTATGTAAAACTGATGATGGCAAGAATGGTGGAGTGAGGAACATGTGTTAGGCATCATTTAAGTCGCAGTCAGGATCCACAGCAGTATACTAGCTCACTAAAATGGTATGGATATGATTAGACTCATGTTAATTGAAGTTAAGTCTATTAACCTTTTAAGCACGGACACGGTCACAAGGTAAATCCTAAAAAAGTAGGACACATTAATATAGAACCCAATATACAAATATGCTAGTATTTATGCATGTGATATATATAATGCACACTAAAACTTATACTCATTGAGACATGTTCTGTTTGAAATAGAAAGAAACGAAAAAAAAAATAATGATTTAAAATATAGGTTCTAAATAAGTAACTATATTAAAGGAAAAAATTTGAATTCAAACCAACATACCAATATTTTGTAAAATATTTGAAATCTCTAATTTTTTTCCAGTGCATTTGCGGCCTATTAGCTTAGTATTTTTTATGTTAAAAGAAATTTTTTATCTTTTTAGATAAAATACAACTCAATAGTGTTTAACCAACGATCTTTACAACTTTTTAAAAGTGGACTCAATATCGACCCGCAATTTGTAGGATTTCTTGAAAGTGCGCCCAGCTCGAACAAATAAGTTTTTTGGTTCTTAAAATCCAATACGACTTCAACGCATCCGATATGTATTGTAAGCGTCATGCAAGTGTCAATATCCGGTACGTATCCAACACGGACACGGTACTCATATTAACAATTTTGTGCTTCATAGCGACTACCCGTCAACTAAAAAAAATATCACACTGCTATCTCCTCATTAGCTTCAAGCTTCATGTAGGATAATGTGCTCAGCAGTTTGAGCCCTACTAGGACCGACTTTATGCTACAAAAACACCTTTTCAAGAAAAGGAACTAAAATCCTTTCTACAGGAGAATTTTGGTAAGGTACGAAATTATGGTATGTTAAATTTCACACTGAGGCATTTCCACCTTATCATTACTTGCTCTTTCCATTTGCCTTTTCTCTCTAATTAGCTGTGCATCTTTTCTTCGAAATAGTTTATACTTTATACAACTACTTATCCTTAGTTTCAGCATGCATCATCACCATCCCTAGAACCATATCTGTAGCAAGTGCAAAACAGCCCGTGTATACAGAATCAACCTCTTCTAATTAATTTCTACCAGTTCTTATCCCTAATGTCAGCGTAGATCTTCTTTCCCTTTGCTAGAACTTCACTGGAGGAAGTAGAGACTGCCCAGGTAACAGAGCTGCAACCTTTTCCCAACAACTAAAACTCATTCACTAGAATTTTTCACATAAAATTCATCTTTCTTAACGTCAAAATTTTATCAACTAATTCCTCGGGAAATACCAGGCCATGAGGAGGGTGGAAGAAAGGGGGATGGATAGGAAGGATGACAAAAGGGGGAAAACCTAAGTCCTGAGAAGCAATTAACTACGACGTAATATAATTGCGTACATATTTCTTTTCCCTTACTCCTGAGAAGCAATTAACTACAATGTAATATGATTGCATACATATTTCTAATGCCCCTGTACATTTTCTTTGTTTGTTAGTTTGTTTCCAAAGGCTGCAAAAATGTCCCCTTCCCTTTTCCTAGAATCTTGCTGAAAATCTGCCACACCATCCCGAAGTGGCTAGTTGTGCTTTTTCTTTGTTGGTGGTGCAAGGAGGAGAATTTGTTCACCTAAGCCATAGTCAACCATCATTGCAACTCGGTAAAATTTTGCATACTGACCAAAAAAAGAGTGCATCCTGCTTTGCAGCAAGAAGACTCTTTTTGCCAAGTGGGTTGCAGCGGAATACCTCGTTGCCACATTTAAAGCTCCGGCAGTTCCATGTGCAAAACAAGCAACCCGAAAAGCCGAGATTATGGGCTCCGGCAGTTCCAGCGAAATTTTAGCATATTGTGAACCCCTATTGTCCATGTAAAATTCATCTCAGTATTCAATTTGCTGTAAATCCATTGTGCATTGTAGCAGCGACAGATTATACTGACAATTAAGTTCAATCTGTTGGTCAAACTTAGATGGTCAAACAACATGCAAGATTGAAGTTCACTCTTCCCATTTCCCAACCAGCTCAGCTCTAACAAGAAAACCAAAGGCAGCTGGTACTATTTCTAAGTATTTTCAATCCTAGGCAACCAAAATAAAGTCATCACTGCTTTTTCCCTGTGAAACTCTAGAAGTATTATAAGGGGTATTCGTCATGAACGTAAGAACACCACCCCCACCCCCATCCAAAACACCACGGTCAAAAAAAAAAAAAGGGATAAAAAGAAAAATATTTATTGCTCCAAAAGCGAGAAATCATGTTGGATTTTACATTTTCTTTTCTAGATAATATTAATTGGTTAATGTGCATGAAGTGAAATGCTCTGCTGCATTGCTAACGTGACAAGTACTCAAATTATCACATAATACTGCATTAAATAGGTAAACGGGTAGGCATCTCCACTTAACTAAAATGAAATTCTTTTTCAAAAAGTATTTTGTGAAAGATTCATAAATTTTTAAAAATGTTTTAAAAAACTAATTTATTTCCGTCTAGTTTTCAATCGCGGTATGAATTAAGACTCTAATACAACACGATAAGAGTTGTAAACAAGCAGAGATTTAGTATTCTCTGGAAAACTTAATCTTGGACATGACCAGAGATGTTCAAGTTAACTAATAAAGAAACACAATCTCTGCTTTATTAAGTGTCTATTAAACAAGCTGAGAATTATTAGCCTGTACAAACTTGTTGATGAAATAAAACTAAGCTCAATCTTCAGACTGGTTTTGACTTCTAAAGTTTGCACCTGTTTATATGGAAATACAAGCCAAAATTGGTAAAGGACATGAACTCAACTTAATTGAAATACAACTTCACATGCTTTCTCAATATATATATATATATATATATATATATATATATATATATATATATATATATATATATATATATATATATATATATATATATATATATATATATATATATCCGTAGACCACTAAACTGTATGATTTTTAATTAGTTGAGACAAGTTTTTGCCCCTTACTTTGAGCTCCAATTTTTTTGGAGAAAATAAAAAGAAAATTTGTTGGGCAACTTGGCTTTCCCCTCCTTGTTGAGAAATATACTTTAGTTTGTGTACCAAACCTATCCCATAAACCATCCAGCATACCTACCATCTTATCTTCCACTGCCTCTCCAAGCCAGGATAAAGAAGGAAGTTGTGTTACATAGACGACAACCAGCATAAAATTTAGTTGAATCTCTATGATATAAAGCAGCCATACTTACAAATGAAGTTAGATTAGTTGGGGGATATTTTTTGGCCCCTTACTTGACTAAGAATTTTGACCCAAAAAACTAGGACAAATTTGTACGTTGGTCAAAGCAATTAGTGATTTCAAGGAGAGGGTAGGACAGGAAAATAAAAGTATTGACTAAATACTTCAATTTCCATGTGCATAACCTCTAGGTTTGACAGGGAACTGAAAAATGAAGTTGAATATTCCAAACAAAACCAGGGAAAGACCAATAGGAAAAGGCTAAACCATCACATCCGATACTGCAAATAAAACAAATACAAACAAAACGTGTTTTCATCAAATAGTAAATCCACATATGATAATAATCTCAAGAGACAAACTTAGTCTAGATGGACCTGCTATCGATATTTAATAATCAAGCACAAAAGTAAAGTTTGACATGACTTTTTAGCCAAACAAACTTGAAACAGCCTTTGTCAAACAAAATGACATGCCCACAAATAATATACTCACACTTCGACATCCCTCCTAAAGAAGATAAAGAATGTGAAGGAAGGACAGATTCTAGCCATCATGCCACTCAAATCTTGAGTTTAGTGGAAATATTCTTTAAGAAAGCAATAACGGTTTGCTAGGTTTCCTCTTTTGCTTCAACAGGTACATTGATGCCATTAGATTTGTGGAATGCTATGGCTTATGGTAGGAGTACCAACACGCATTATGCCACTCCACCTTGCACGGTCTGCAGTGCGAGGGAGTCAGCTTAATCAAATCAAAGTTTTGGGGTCAAGTTACCTTGGGAGTATTTAGGTCATTTCGATAATTATGCATGTAACCTAAGACACTTTCCCCAAACAAAAATTTGGTGTCCAATACACCCAAACACGACAAACAGGTCCATTCATATATGATACTTCCAAATGTGTAAAGTGTTATTTATTTTCAGACTTGAATATAAGATGAAGTATATTGTGCCTCTTCGAAAAAGCAAACTATTTTATTATTTGTTTTACTCGAGGTCTCAATAATTGACCGATACCGATAATACCAAATCAAATTTTGAGGTATATGATACGTTATATACCAATACCATATAATATCGGTACAATATTGTCGATATTTCCATTATCGCTGATATGCACCGGATATTGTCAATTTTGATACTACATTTGATCAGCCAATACCGATATTGATTTTGATACTTTAAACCTTGGCATTTTTACTAAATTACACTCTTCTATATGTGAATAGAAAACAATACCAATATTTTATCCATCAAACATAAATATATTTAGACGGACATACATGTATAGTTGTATACTTATGTCTGAATTTTTGATAATTTTCATCCTACAAAATTTTCTAGTGTTTTGGTGCCTATTTCGAAACACTACATTCATGCCATGTCTACTTGCATAGCATGCACCAGTACATGCTAACAGAGGAGATGTACATGTACATCTAATTCTGTCTAATAATCAAAATTCAAGCTAAAAACATTAAATCTATAGTCCTAGTGTCAAACATATAAAGTTAGTATATTAATAAAAATCTAAATACAAACAATGAATACATTAAGAAACACACTGAATTGGTGAACTAGGCCTCTCCATTTTTGGTGTGTCAAACACTTGGAGATGACATTGACCTGGACATCCAAGTTCTATCATAGGAAACTTCCATGTTATAAAATATTGAAAGCAAGGTTTGGAATATCAGAACAAGTAGGTATTGATCAATCATTAATGATGAACAAAATAGCAATATTGAGCACACAGTATCAATAATATCGAAAATATTGGTAATATTACACCGATATTGTATGATACATCATGCAGCGGGCATCTCGAATCAAAATAGGATCCACAAGGGAAGAAGGCAAACAAAAATCGTAAGTATTGCATTTTTCTACTCTTGCAATTACTAAAACCTTTTTCATGACTTTTTTGAAAAATATGTGAAGTGTCACGAGATAGGTAAATGAGTAGTGCTCAAGAGATGTTTGCACTTCTAAATATGTGATGTGTATAATAGTTCATTCATGTATATGTACGTATTATTTGTGTAACCTGTCTCCATTTGTCCTAAATTTAGACGTTATACGTTTTGTTTGTCCGAAAATTAGATTTCTCCTTCCATTGCAAAATTATTTGATTACAACGAAAATTGAGAATTACAAAAAAATATCGAGAAATAACAAGAACAGAAATATTAATTTATTCCCTTTTTTATGTGGATTCGGGTGGCGATGGAGCCTCGCTGGTACACTCTGTTGACCGTCTGACCGGGAAGGAGATGGTTCTGCTCCGCTCTTGATTTCACGAGCTCGCCCCAAAATTGTCCAAAAGTCCCTTCTCCGGACTCAATCCCTTTCTTTTATAGACCGAATCCGCTCGAAATCCGACTCGAATTTTCCCTGAAAAATCGGATCACGAGATATCAGGAAAATAAATAAACGGAAGTAAACAGAACACAACCCGCGGGTTGGTACCTGCGGGATCGCTCTCGCGGGAGCTCTCCCGCGGTTGCACCCGCGGGAGATTCCCGCAGGTGCCTCGCGGGAATTCTCCCGCGGGTGCCCGCGGGAAAATTCCTGCAGGTGCACCCGCGGGAAATTCCCGCGGGCGTTCCGCAAAATTTTTTTTTTTTAAATTATTATTATTATTATTATTATTATTTTAGTATTTTTTAGTATCTACATAACCCCCTCCAAAGTTTTCGAAGTTCTGTATTGAGCCTTACAGAATTTCGAAACACTTTGGATTTTTTACTTTTTTATTTTATATTTTTTTTTTATTATTTTTTATTATTATTTTATTTTATTTTATTTTTTTATGAGGCGTGTCAAGAATTGGGTAGATAGAGATAATTGTTAACATATCTCATAAAATATGAGCGGGGTATGATTTTACTATGCTTATTGGAGAACAAGTACAAGTATGATATTAATGTACTCGTTGGGTAACAAGCAGAGGTGTGGTGTTAACATACTTGTTAGGTGATAAGTAGAGGTATGATATTAACGTATTTATTTGAGGTAAAGCAGAGGTATCATATTAACGTGCTCAGTAGAATCCTAACCATTCAGTGACATCTAGTATGACGGATCAGGAGAAGACAGAGGTGACATTAAACGTGTCTCGGAGCTCAACCTATTCAGATGATCTGGTCGTGATAGGAACAAGCTGACTAAACAGTGGTGACAGTTAACGTATTTAGTCTTGAAATCGGACTATCAGAGCTAACTGTTAACTTGATAGGGAGATGATTTTCGTCAGAGGTGACTTTTAACTTAACGACATCAAAATAAAGTTCATCAGAGATTGTAATGTTGGACTTGATGAAGTGTGAATTTCCTTTTCTGTCAGAGGTGAAATTTTAACTTAACAAAGATTTAATCGGATTTTATTTCATTTGATTTCGAATTATGATGTCAAAGGTATGATTTTAACTTGACAAATATTTTGGAGTGTCATTTACTCTGCTAGAGAAAAAAATGACGAGGAAAGTTTTGCCGTCAGAGGTGAAATCTTAACTTGACAAGAGATTTATCTGATTAGGATTTTTAGCAAACCCCCAGCTATCAACGGATTTGATTAGTCTTTACCAACTACCGTTTGAGTCGGGCTAGCCATACTATTCCCCTCAGCATGGTGAGTTGTCGAGAATTTTGTTTGGGCTTAAATGCCAAACTTTTCCTCTTCCCTTTGCTTTAGCAGCGTAGGGCAGCGATGTATCCTTATATTCGAATAAGAATACCGGTGTGACATGTTCGTCATAGGGTTTTTAGCAAACCCCCAGCTATCAACGGATTTGATTAGCCTTTACCAACTACCGTTTGAGTCGGGCTAGCCATGCTATTCCCCTCAGCATGGTGAGTTATCGAGAATTTTGTTTGGACTTAAATGCCAAACTTTTCCTCTTCCCTTTGCCTTAGCGGCGTTAGGCAATTCATACTTTTACCCCCAGTATGATGGGGTTGGCAAGAAATTAATTCTCTTCCCGTTAGCTTATCGGCGTTGGGCAGTTCATACTTTTTACCCCCAGCATGGTGGGGTTGGCGAGAAATTAATTCTTTTCCCGTAGCCTTGTTGGCGTTTAGCAATTCATGCTTTTTACCCCCAATATGGTGGGATTTGCGAGAAATTAATTCTCTTCCCATTACCTTGTCGGCGTTGGGCAGTTCATACTTTTTACCCCCAGCATGGTGGGGTTGGCGAGAAATTTATTCTCTTCCCGTTGCCTTGACGGCGTTGGGTAATTCATAATTTTTTTTTTCTTCTTTTTATTTTTATTTTTTTATTATTATTTTTTATTTATTTTTATTATTTTTTTATGGGGATTTAAATTAACCTCCCTGAGCTCGTCTTGGGAATTGTTATGAGTCTAAGTGGTACCTTTAGACCACACACATTAGATGTGTCGGAGTTAGCTCTAACTCATTTTTTGTTCAGCTTTGAGCTGAACTGCTCCAGCGTCAATCAACGCTTGAATTTTGTCTTTTAGAATAAAACAATTCTTTGTAGGGTGACCTACAATCCGGTGATACAGGCAGTAATTGGGATCGTTAGTCTTCCCTACCTCTTCCGGCCTCTTACTCTCCGGCAACTTATGCATTTTGCGTTTGCTGAGCAGATTGAACATAGTAGCAGTATGTTCATCCTTGAACGAATACTGCTTTTGAAGCCTGGGCGACTTTGCTGTGTTGCTTATAGTTGGCCATGGTTTCTGCTTCGGTGTGCTTTCTACAGCCATTGCCATTATATCTTTCCCTTTGGAACGGAAAAACTGGAATGGAGGTTCATTTGTACTGCCTCCGGTTGCGGACTGCTGCTTTTCGAGGCGTCGAAGTATATCTTCAGCCTGTTCACCCTGCTTAAGCAGATCTTTCCATGATTTGGATTCGACCGAGCCCATCTTGTCTAGGATATCGGTCAACAAGTTGTGTCTGCAGGTTTCCACAAGCGTGTCCTGCGTCATGCCATGTGGGCATCGAACAAAAAGTTCTCGGAACCGCTCGACATAAGTTTTCACCGTTTCGCCTTCTTTTTGCTTCGCTGCTAGTAAAGATAGTATAGAGACTTCTGTATCATTTTCAAAGAATCGGGCTAAGAACTCACGTTCCCATGATTTAATTGTTCTCTGGGGTAACTGCATAAACCAGGTAAATGCGGGCCATGTTAAAGTATTCGCAAATATCTTAGTTAGGGTCGGATCGTTCCCCATGAGGTGTCCTGTCTGCGACAGGAAGTAGAATATATGCTGTTGCAGTGAACCTTTACCGTCGAATGACTAAAAGTTCAACGGTTTATATTTTGCAGGATAAAGCACGGTCTCCCATTCTATGGGATAGGGACGGACTACCCCCACCTCTTGCAGTTTCTTTCGATGAAGAAGAGTTTGTAGTTGATTCTCCATCTTCTCCATTTTTTCTACGTGAGGGTTGATGATAACCTTCACTTCCTCTTCCTCTTTTGAATGAGGGGAAATTTCTTCATTCTCGTCCTCGCTGTCTTCATTTATTTGGACAGGTCGTTTTCCTTTCTGCCGATCAGAAATGGACGACGAGGATTGGCTCTTTCTAGTTTGAGCTAACTCAATCAAAAGTTGTTTCATTTCTCCTATAGTCTCCTCTTGCTGTTCGAGACGTTTTTCTTGTCTCTCATGCCTTTCAGAAACTTCTTCTAGGCGCACGCCTTCTGATTCGATAGGAACTCTTTTTGACCCTGGAGTGATTTCCTTATCCGAAGGGTTGTTTCCGACCACCTTTTTGCCTTTATTAACCATATGTGATGAGTCGGCAGGCAGATCAGTTCCAGAGCACACTTTTTTCACCGTCCGTATTCTTTTGGGTTCGGTGATCCGCTCAAAAACTGATCGTTTTGAGTTGCATTGACAGTTTGATAGAACAGTTGAGATCAGCTGTTCGCATTGGCAGTGAGGAATATTTTGTGAGTTCTTCCAATTGAGGTACTCTCTCAAATCTTGAGATACCTTCTCCTCTCTACCTGCATCTTGACGTCTCTTGCGTCGCAAATTTGGTTCATAATACTGGAGAGTCTGCAATATCTCAGGGCTGAGCTCTTTTCCAGCATCAGATTGTTCTCCAACTCTCCTGCAGATTTTTCTGGAGTGCACGCTGGCATGAGTAGTTGTGTGGGCCCCGGATACTTCTGATAGAGAGATTAAAATTCTTGGTGCATGTTGCGTGCTCACCATAGGCGTGCTCGAAGAGACATGAGGGTTGTGCTCATTGAATGTAACCCGTCGGTGGCATGTGCGGGATGCAACCTGCGGTTGCAACTGTGGGTTTGTACCCGTGGGTTCGCTCCTGCGGGGTGCAACCTGCGGGTTGGCACCTACGGTTGTAAGCGGCGGGATGGCACCCACGGTTGGCAACCGCGGGTTGCCACCCGCGGTTGCAATTCGCGGGTTGCCAACCGCGGGTGGCAATCCGCGGGTTGCCACCCGCGGGTGGCAACCGCAGGTTGCCACCCGTGCTTGCAAACCGCGGGTTGCCACCCGTGGGGTTGCTTCCGAGGTTTTTTATCGTCCAGGAGTTTTCTGCAATTTTTTCCGTATTATTGAGGCGTGCTCGTTGAGTTCTACGCCTTAAATTTCTCTTTTGGGAGCGGGTCAGGGACTGGTTTGACTTTTGACTTGACTTTAGAACGGGCGATAACGCCGTATACTTGACAGACGATGACGTCTTGTCGGTTTCAATGGGCGATGACGCCTCGTAAGTTTTAACAGGTGATGACGGTTTTTTATTTCCGGTGGGCGATAACGCCTCACCTTTTTTCATCGTCACCCGACGATAACGCCTAGGCTCCGAATCAGAGGAAAAAAGAAATTCCTCATATTTTTGTTGGTCGACTTCTACGACCAGCGTTTCAACGACCGATCCGATCGCTACGAAGTCAGATTGCGCCACCATATTCTCTGTTGTGAACAGAGAGGCTCCCACTATGGTCGTCAGTTTTTGTTTGCCCGAAAATTGGATTTCTCCTTCCATTGCAAAATTATTTGATTACAACGAAAATTGAGAATTACAAAAAAAATATCGAGAAATAACAACGGGAATATTAATTTATTCCCTTTTTATGTGGGTTCGGATGGCGATGGAGCCTCGCTGGTGCACTCCGTTGACCGTTTGACCGGGAAGGAGATGGTTCTGCTCCGCTCTTGATTTCACGAGCTCGCCCTAAAATTGTCCAAAAGTCTCCAAAAGTCCATTCTCCGGACTCAATCCCTTTCTTTTATAGACCGAATCCGCTAGAAATCCGGCTCGAATCTTCCCTGAAAAATCGAATCACGAGATATCAGGAAAATAAATAAACGGAAGTAAACAGAACACAACCCGTGGATTGGCACCTGCGGGATCCGCGGGATTCTCCCGTGGGTGTCAACCCGCGGGATTCTCCCGTGGGTGCTGCAGGAGCTCGCGGGAATTCTGCCGCGGGTCACCCACGGGAAATTCCCGTGGGCGTTCCGCAAAAAAAAAAAATTTAATTTTAAATTATTATTATTATTTTTTTTTATTATTATTATTATTATTTACTATTATTATTATTATTTTAGTATTTTTTAGTATCTACACGTTTCAGACACTTCAAGACATCCAAGCACTTGATACTAGTGTCTATGCAAACTTGCATTGAATCAGTTAGTCATTATTGCTCTCTTTATTTATCCAGTACCCAATTTTGGCGATCAAAATTGAGAATAACCCACAAATCCATACACATGAAATGGATCTTAGTTTGAGAGGGGACAAAGTGGATACGGTAATAGCAGGGTAGATTGCTTTTGTAGACACCTTGGTTACGTTAGGTTCCCCATTACTTTTGGTTCTCCATCTCCATACGCCATGCCATTCACATTGAAGCCTTCACCTCTAACAGGTATAAAAAACCTCATCTCGATGTTATTAAAACTATGTATACTGCAACGTAGTTATGGTTGAAGTCTTCAACAAAGTAGATATAAAAGAACTTTTCAGACTCAAAATAATCTGGTAAAGTGAACCAATTACCTAATCCATGCAAAAACAGAAAGTGTGATCTTTTTCAGAATGCATAACAAGAAAATGTACTTACCGAGCAATAAAAGTAGATGTTGCAGCAAAATGGGGTTGGTGTACTAATCTAGGAGCAGTTCCATAGTAAGTCATTCTCCATAATGCCCCATGTTTCACCAAGAAGTTGTAACTCCTCGGTAATTGGTTAAATGGCCAACGAGTGTGATCGGTCCACAAATCAGTCACGAATACCTCAAGGGGTAAAAAGGCATCTGTTAGTATTATCGACACTAAAACCTCAAGAACATGTTTGAAACACATGACCAACCAGGCATCAAATCAACCAACGTTAAAATAGCTGCATCAAGATGACAGTTCATGAATGATAATGGAAAAGACAGCAAAACCAGCAAGGATATACAAATGCAAATAATCATTAATCAGCCTGCAGTAAATCATTATGCCTGATCTACCAGATTTCTGAACATGCAGAATCTATAGAAAAGGACAGTGATGAACAAAGGCCGCTTTGAGAACCAGTAGAGACAGTGATAAACAAAGGCCGCTTTGAGAGCCAGTGGAATCAACTTATAATAAAAGTACCAGTACTACATTACAGCTCTATTAACAACAAATTTCAAAATACAAATTAAGAAACCCTAGAAATGGAAAGGGAACATAAAAAGTGCAGCAAATCAACCGATGCCAGACGTCACAACTTCACAAGCATTCACGCAAGAAAATCGTTAGACTGATAATGAACACTTTACAAACGGTTAGAAAAGCTCACCTTAGCAACAACAAAGGTAATAGCAACAAAGACTAATACAGAAATGATCAAATCAACATATATCAAAATGTATATCTTTACCAACACTAGAATTCTATACGACATCGAAACTACCTGCAAAATCGTATCAAATCACATTAAGCAAAGATCACAACTTTACCAAACATTAATAAATCAAATTTCAAATTGAAGCTAAGATTATTACTTGATTGTTTATATGAACACCTATAGAGCACAAAGATCAAATTTTCAAATTGCAGCTAAAACGATTACTTGATTGTCTATATGAACACCTACATAGCACAACGTCACATCTTTATTGACATTACAAGATCAAAACCTAACCTCCTGATTGAACAAACAACATTGTGAAGAAATCGACCTGTTACTCATCGCCAAACTCCTGATTGAACGCGGCCTTGATCGCCTCCGCCGAGGCCCGGTGCCCGCCGCCGGTGTCGCTCATCAAGATCAGAACTTTCTTGGCCGCCGGCTCAATCCCCACGCCATTGAGGGGCGCCCCATCGTCCTCAACAATCCCGGGTCCGTCGTCTTCAATGGGGGTCTCCTCAGCGGAGGCGAACCCGCCGGCAGCAGGAGGCCCAATTGGGGCCCACTCGCAGTGGGTCCTGACGAAGCGATTGAACTCGTTGCAGAAACACTGGAGCTTGGAGGACGGCCGCTTGAGGGAGAAAGAGATCGTCGGCCTGCTGAAGGAGGGGGAGTGAGGGCAGTAGCAGGAGGCGGTTCTAGAAGGCCCAGCAGCAGCAGCAGGCCCAAACCCAGATGGTAGGACGGATGGGAGGTCGACAATCGTGATGGGTTCTTGGCTAATTGAAGAGGACATTGTGTCTGAGAGAGAGAGAGAAAGGTTTACTATGGATTTTGTTTGTTTTAGAGAGAGAGAGAGAGACAGAGTTTTGTACAGGGGATTTTGTGGGAATGATGGTGAGAGGAAGAGATATGCTCTGTGGAAGCTAAAGAAATATACTTAAAAATATATATATATATATATTTACTGGTTTGTCCTCAAATCTTTATATATTATGATTTAGTCCCAAATCTTCATATTTAGTATTTAGTCTCCAAATCTCTTAAGTTACTATAATTTAGTCATCCTCCCTAATTTTTAACCTGATATTACAATTTTATCCCGATTTATTCATTCATTCTCTTCCTCCTCTCTTACTTATCACTTTTCATTTTCTTCATTATTCCTCATCTCTTCTGCTTCTCTCTTCCTCCTCTCTTTTTCTAATGAAGAAAAGATGAGGAAAAGAGAAGGAAGAGAAAGGAAAAGAGAGGAAGAATAAGAAAGAAAATGAGAAGAGAGGAGGAAGAGAGGAGGAGAAAAGAGGAGGAAGAGAAATAATGAATAATAAGGGGTAAAATGATAATATCAGTTCAAAAGTTAGGGAAGGGGACTAAATTGTAGTAACTTAGAAGATATGAAAGACTAAATCCTAAATATCAAGATTTGAGGGACTAAATCATAATATATAAATATTTGAAGGACAAACCAATAAATATCCCTAAAAAAAATGAGAACAAGCACGTCTACTAATCACCTTGTGGCCTCACTATTTAAAAAATAAACTTTTAATTTTTCTAATTTGAAATTTTAAACAGAGCAAATCAAAATTTATCTTATGGACTCGGACATTCTTAATTTATTTTGGTGAAATTTAAGGATGATATTTTTTTTTATTTCTCCCTTTTCTTTAACCAATAGTAAAAAAGCATTTACCCTCTAACTATTTGCAATAAATTGGTAAAACAATATCAAGATAGAGTTGTAGTCTAATTAGATATTAGGAAGGAAAGAAAAATTTCGAATCAAATATGAGTTATTAGAAGACTAGTCACTATTCACAACTCACAAGTCTTTCAAGAGCCTAAAGAGCCTCCTTTCTTTTACATTCTACTTTGAGAAGGGATATTTATAAATATGGAATTTAATCTTAGGAGGATGTCATGAAAATCATATTCTTCATATTCTTTTTTATATATTTGTGAAAATAATATTTAACTTTTGTAGGTGGTTGAAATCTTCTTATCCTCCTATTTTACATACTCATAGCATTGATTGAGACTAAAAGAAACAAATATGAGCTAGAATCTTATATTCTTTATCTTTAAAAGATCTTGGTGTTTTTCTCTTGTTTTTTCAATTTTTATTTAGTGTCTCACCTATGGGACTCTTTTTAAATTTAGTATTTGACCAACAAAAGACAAAAGAGGAGATGAGAGGTTCAAGAGGCAAAAGGTTTGGTACCTAAGAAGACTGGTATATATTATTGTGGCCTTGTTTGGATACAAAGTTAATAAGAAATTTGGTTTTACTTAAGTTTTGTGAATTGATTGGGTCTAGTTTGGGCATAAAGTTTCAAAATGAAGAGTTATGAAACTTTGAAAAAAATCCACTCTCAATAAAGTTTTGATATTGGAGTTTTAAATGATCTTTAAACTCTAGAAAATATGGATTTAGAAACTCCACATCAGGTATCCAAGCGTAACATAATTTGGAAGATTAGCAAAAAAAAAAAAAAGGGGGTTTTACATATCTGTCTCTTAAAAATTAGAATTTGGACCTCCAAATCTTCATATTTATAATTTAATCCCCAAAATCATTTAAGTTACCTCTCTTTGGTCCCAATCATATTTTTTATCCGAATTTTCCATTATGACCCTGAGTTACTTCACTTTAGTCCTCATTTACCTCTTCCTCTTCTCTTTCTCTTTCTATTGGGTTCCCCTCTCCATTCTTCTCCTCTCTCTCTCTCATCTTCTTATTGGGCTCCCCTGAGTTACTTCAATTTAGATATTAACTGGGAGGAAAGAGATAGAGGAAAAGAATGGAGAGGGGAATCAATAAAAAGAGAAAGAAATGAGAAAAAGAAAAGAGAAGACTAAAATGAAGTAAGTCAGGAGTATAACGGGAAATTTGGACTAAAAATATGGTTGGAAGATTAAAGTGAGGTAATTTAAAAGATTTTGGAGACTAAATTATAAATATGAAGATTTGGAGGAGTAAATTTTAATTTTTAAAGTTTAAGGGATAGATATGTAAAAACAAAAAAAAAACATAATGAAATTTGGAAAATTCTATTTACACACGGAAATCTACTCTTCACGCACGGTTTTAAAATTTATAAATAATTACAAGTTTACCATTTATTTTTTTTGACTAAATTACTCTTTTAATCACAAATTAAAACTTTTTAAAATGTAGAACTACAACTCATCGTTTTCCTCCTCTGTTTTTTCTCTAGAACTTTTAAAAATATTTTTCAGTAAAATTTAATTTTTAAAAAATACTCTCCCACAAATCCATTGATTTGATTTCTTAACCTCTTAATTTTTTAAAATTCATGTTTCTAAAAAGATGTGGAGAAATTTTAAATTCTTCGAATTCACTGTAACAAGTAAAATTAGGGTTTAAAGTTTTAGTTTGAGTTTTTTTTATTCAAATAGAAAATTTCAACATGCAATTGGTGTCGAAGGACAAATCTAAGATACAATTTAAATTTATTTTTTGTTTTTTTATGTGTATTTATTTACAATTTATTATTACTTATAATTTTTTTGTGAAGAAGACGTCGGCTGCTGGTCGGGTTTTAATATCCGACCATGCGATTCTTTGATCGGATATTAATATCCGACCAACATATTTTTAGCTTGGAAATTAACATCCGATTCTAAAAATTTGGGATCGGACAACATAAGAGATAGAGACAAGGAGGAGGGTTAAACTTAGAAAATTTTTTGGGTGTATAAAGTAAATTGGTGACATTTCAGAATGAAAGTTTGCTGTAAAAAACACTCAGGGTATCAAAAATAAATTGCAGTGTGTAAATAGAATTTCCCATGAAATTTCACGTTGAAACGATCTAAAATGTTTTAACTAATAAGTTGATGAAGAGAATGTATATTCCAAATGGTCATGTTTTGTTATAAACTCAGGTCAGTAGTAAGATTCAAAAAATCCACCGTTCCAATTTAATGTTGCATATTATTATGTATGTTGTAGTGTATACTGATAATTTGTAACCAAAATAATGTGTCAAATTCATAATGATCATGTTTCGTTGGAGAAGTTTTGGAATGGATTTATAGACGCTAACATTGCAGAAGCCAAGTATATGTATAAATGATGTGTAGTATTCTTTACTTCAATCCCAATTTTGACCCTAATGCAGATAAAAGTGGAAATTTTCTGTTGAGAGAAATTGCAGAGTATTAAATTTTCTTTTCAAGTTTGAATTATGTCAGTTGAACTTCTTAATCAAAATTATGCTTGAAACTAAACATAGTAAAGTAATCGCTACATACCGTCAATGACAGTACCGACCTCATGTTTAAAACTCGTCATAATTAGTTAAGTTTAAACCTCTTGTTTGTCTTTTAAGAAAGAAATGTAAACAAAAAGATCTTATAAGCATTTTGATACTAAGTAATCTTTGTTCTATTTGTTTTTATTTTTAGATAGATATTGCTTCAACTACATAAAACATATTTCTTGAAAAACAATGAACAAAAAATTCCCTAAAATCATTTTGTGAGAATCATTATTATTTTGTATACTAAAGCATATAAAACCTTTGGACATTACTTTCAAAATAAATAAAGAGAGAACTATTTCTTGATCAAATTTAAAATAAGTTTTAAAATATCTATTTTTCAGAATAAAATGTTCAAATATAAGTAAAATAAGTTGGAGGATTTAAAAAAAAAAAATAACTTTAAAAGCCATTGATGTACTAGTCAATTCTTTTGGATGAGCTAGTTGATCTATATGTGCTTATAAAGTAAGAATTTAAACCAAATTTTCTCTTAATATTATTCATCAAGAATCAAGATTGATCAATAATCACTGTCACAATTGTCAAGTCCTGTAATCCCCTAGAATGAGAATCAGCAGCACTAGCTAACACAAGCAAGTAAGAAAATTGTAACAAAATTAGTTGCACAATAATCTACGAGCAGATAAACTATATCATAATCGAAACATATGTATATTGACCTAAAGACAAAAAAGTAATACAACTTGATAACACAAGCACAAGCACAGTGGAAAGGAAAAGAAAATTATTCACATAATAAATAAAATGTTGGTGCATATCCCTATCATCTTCATTTTCCTTCAATCTCATATAGCTCATATAATCTCCATAGCAATAAAGACTATAACTCTAAAGTACTGCAGAAAACATGAATGCAATCAAAAAAATTATAGCCCGTTTCCCAAATGATAGTAGTTTATTTCAAGTAAAATTCGCTATGAATCCAAGAAAAACGCTCATAGCTTTGGTGATGTATTGTCCATGCCCGTATAATAAGAGAAACTGCCACATAATCAATTTAAATTACAAGAACAAAATTATATCCAGCAGTAGATGGCATATTACCTCTAAAGAAAAATAATAGAATTAATGATAGCAAGAACAATGAAGCCATGAGTTGAATTGCCAAAGAACATAATCAAAATAAGAAGTAAATTCTAAACCCAGTCTGCAGTTGCACAAACAGAACACACAACACAATTCCAAAGAGGGCAAGGACATCACAAATCACCAACTATATAATACAGGAAAACCAGAAGTTCTTACGAAACTAAAATAGGAACCACATTCGTAGTCTTAGTTAAACAATACATAAATCTTGGCAGATTATTCGTGGGCATGGACTGTGACATAATTAACCTCATATCATAGAATGCCACCAAAGCGTATCGGCAAGCAAGCAAATGAGGTTGACAGAAATTTCTTCAAACTACCCATCCATTCATGCCCCTCTTCAGATGTTAGACAGAAATTCCATAGCATTCTAGCTTATCAATGGCACCTATCTTCTTTATTCTACATAACTAAAAATTATTTAACTAGCAATCCATCCTGCATACAAGACATAAATTGCAACATAATAGAACTGGTAGAAATTCGTCCATTGGTCCACGGTTGCTAATCATGACAATCTTCCTCAATTTCGTGCTCCAATGTATTCTGGGCAAAAGAATAGATAGCACAAAGGATGTCACTGGTTTAAATTTTATATGAATCATGCTGAAATTGTAAGATTTAAGGAAAATTCAGACAAGATGAAAAGATCTCAAAATTTCCTTTTCCTCTCCTCTTCTTTTATCTCAATATCGATTGCTTATTGTATTTAACAAAAGCCTAAGCAACAAACACAAATACTTGGTACATCATATTGTATTGCATCATAAATATTTATCGATTTCCTTGTGTAGCGTATTATAACATAAGATAAGCATAGGACATTAACACCTAAATGTCTATTGCTGCTTTAGAATGCTCCAGTCCTAAGCATACAATATAACTCAATAATACTTCAACACCACAACATATCACCAAGCAACCTATATAGCCGCTAGTGTAAAAGTTATCCTATTTAAATGTACCCATCCATAATATGCAAACCCAAAAAAAACCCATCTTGTAATGTCCAAACAAGCAACTAATTTCTCTTAAAACATAATTGAAAAATGAATAATTTAAATTAAATGAGTTAAAATGAACGGATAAAAGGTTCAAGATATTACCAAATATTTCACGATTAACATAAGCTTGGCACAAACATACGATGGGTGTAAGGTGTAGGAGCATTCGGGAGCGGTGACTCCGTCAGCTTCCCAGTACCCAAGTTGAATACGAACCACGGTACTGGTCCTACTCTAGACGAGTTTTGATGATAGCTTTCTTCCATCTTAGATGGATCCTGACAGTAGATGCAGTTCCCTTCAACTCCAATATCATCGGCCAACAGAGAGCAAATGAATTTTTGATGGATGAACAACACTCGATCATCGAGGCTCTCCACCCTCACCCACCTCTTATTAGAGAGGTCGGCCTCAAACACATGGAAACCCATCATAACTCTATCGCCATCGGAGCCAGATTCAGAATCGAGAAATTCCAAAACCAGCAACATCCGCCCACCAGACTCCACCATAAAGAGCTCCATCGCGGGGGCCGAATCCTCTTCCCATCCTTGCCTCAGTGCAACCAGTGGGCTCTCGTCCATCTCCACAAACTCGACAGTCGGATTGCTCGAGTGAGGATCGATTACCATGAGACCCCTGTTCAGATACATGCAGTAGATCTTTCCTTTCCAAACAATTGCAGCGGTTTCATCCAGCGAGCCGTCATATTGCATCTGCTTCTCGGGGAACTCCAGCTCGGACCAGTCTTCGTCCCCCTCGCGAAACAGATGTATCTGCATGCTCCACTTGTCGTAGGTCATGAAGAAAACAAGGCACCCAGGCGGAGGCGACGCAGTCAGCTTACATCCCATATACAAGCCATTACCTTCTCCAGGAAGTTCGATTTGGACGCCGGAAATAGGGTTCAACAAGGTAAAGTAATAAGACCCATACAAGGGTATGTCGTCGAGAACCAACCATCCGTTGGGTAGATACGAGCGCCAGGATCGGCCGCTGCTTTCGGTCCCTTGCTCGTGATAGCGGCGCGAGAGGGGGAGCCTGATGCGATGGGATCGCTGCTCGAAGGGGCTGAAGCAATCTACGGGCTCTTGTTGAGGCTCGCTGGGGACGAACCATGGGAGGTTGAGCATCGGCGGTGGTGACGGAGCGTGGCGGCAGCGGTGATTCAGTTGGATGCTCCGCCAGTGCCGGCACACGCCGCCGAAGCGGACGTAAGCGGAGATCGGGAGGCGCTCCAGGATATTCTCTGCGAGATGATCTGGGAGCTTAAGCCATGGAGCAAAATTGGTGTTGGATTCTAAAGTTAATGATTCCAAATTTGATGGCAAATTGGAGGAGGATGGAGATGAGGGAGTGGCGATTGGGGATCTGGTGGCCATGGCTGAGAATTTGGGCAGTAGATTTCAAAAGTAAAGAGACAGAGAGAGGATAAAGGAAAAAGAGATTTCAACCCGATCTTATAATCAAAAGGGGGAGATTTCAATTTTACTAGTGAACCCTCTACTCAACCGTCAGCCCAATCCAAATTTCACCATACAGTGGGCTCAATAGGAAAATTGGTGTGCTCCTTTCGTCACTCCCTCGAAAGGGGATAAAAAAATACTAAAATTTGTTATTTTCACCCACTTAGTTGTTTTTTTTTTTGTTTTCTTTTTAGAATTACTAGATGCGAGCCCTATGGTTTTATTAGTTAATCCCAAAAATTAGCTCTCCTCTAATTTTTGAGACCCACTAAAAAAAACATGGGCGGCATCAAGTAATTCTCATTTTTTTAACTTAGTAAATTCTACCGAAAAGGGAAATTCCAAATGCGCACCATATTTTACTAGTGAGCACCATTTTCCCCTATGGTGCTCACCAGTACAATTCGGTGCGCATTTAGAATTTCTCCTACGGAAAGCACAATGTCAGTAGAGGGGTACAGTTAGTAATGGATAATGGATGGTCATATTTGCCTACTTATTTTATTGGTAAAATTGTAAATTTTATAAAACTTTCAATCTGGGGTGAACTTAGTAAACAGGTGGCCGCAGATGGTAACTCCACAATTAGTCTCGATGATGAAAGGACTCGGGGCCAAAGCCTCGAAGGGAACAATCCGTTCCAACTAAGGATTAGAATGGACTAATAAAAACGCCAACTACCAGTCTCTTTATTTAAAAATTTAAATTGAAAAAATATTTTTTTTTAATTTTAAATTCAAATTACTCAGTATAATAGACTAAAAATTGATTTTTGAAGCGGTCCATTTTCATACCCACACCTGGCTCCTGATTGGACCCCCTCCCCCCGCCCTCGGTCTGACCCCACTCGAAGGGAGTGTTCACTTAGAATTTACCCGAGTGCTTGCGTAGTCACTTGATTTCTGACAAATCGACACGGACAAATCATGTGCGGTCCAGTCCATTTAACTTTACAGATCAATACGGACATGGTGGGAGTTTCCTAAGGAGCACACCATTCTTCTTGATGAGCCCATTTTTTAAGAATCGTCTGCACTAAATATACACTGGATAATTGACTCAATAGAAAAAGCGGTGTGCTCCTTTGGAAACTCCCGACAAGGTCGGCATCCAACCTTTATAGATCCGCGATTTTCTGACGCTTGGTGGAGCCCGCACTGTCCTTTTTCTAACTCGCCACGTGATTTGCGCGGAATCCTAGGTGTGTTTGGATATTTAGAATTAATGAAATTAAATTAGAAGTTAATGAATAATTAAAAGTTTCACATCGCTTATATTTCTAGTGTTTGTTTTTTATTTTTTACTTTTTAGAAGAAAGAAGTAATTAAAAAAATATATATATTTCTTGAAAAGAAGAAAAGAATGGTAAAACACAAGATAATAAATTATTAATACTTTTTACTTCTAACTCTTTTCTATCCAAAATCCATGTGAAGTGGATTTGAAAAGTTTGGTTGCCATATTGGATGCACATCATCATTGTGAAAGTAACTTCCACTTTATTTCTAAACCAAACCAACACATAAAAAAAGAAAGAAGTGACTTTATTTCTACTATTTCCTCTATACTTTCATGCAAACAAACACACTCTTAATTCTCTAGAGAAATCAGGTAGGAATGGACAGGAATTAATTTATAATAATATGGAAGCTAGCTTTAAAAAAATAGGGAAATAAGAGGAGTTTTTTTTTTTTAATTGGATTAGTTTTACTAATATTATCTCTATTTTAACCCATATTCTTCATATTGAAAATCTTATTCATATTCAAATTCTTAGCCCAAAAAAAGTACAAAGCTAGGAAGATATCTAAAAAGGATAATTGTAGAAGAGCTATCAGCTGAGGAAAACTTACGTTAACCAGCAGCAAAAGTATAGTAATTTAATAATTTGTCTTCTTTTTTTTTCAGAAATTAGAATTTATACATTCTTAATTTCTTCAAGATTAAATTTCATGAATTATGGAGTTCATTTACCTTTTTATCAAATAGTTACAAAATGTTATATTCACTAAAAACCGTTAAATTTATTTCAACTTAATGAATGACTAAATCGAAACTAAAACTCAAGAAATTGGGTACGAGTGAACGTTAGAGAGTCGAGATCATAATATTGTTAAAGAAATTTTTAAAAAAAATATTTGAAATAGTGGAAATTAACTAAAACTCATGTAGCTTGCGTGAACTATCAACTCATTTCCATTATTCTTTATCTAAAAATATATATGTTTTAAAATTGGTCTTTTTTCCCTGGATAAAAGCTTGTGACTTGGTTTTGAACTTAAAAATTTCTTCACTTACTGATTTTAGACTGCTATTATTTTTGTATACTCTTTTAATCTACTCCATATGCACTTGTAGCTTGTTCTAAATGTTAGTTTCTTTAAACAAGTCTCCTCTCCCTTTTTACATGATTGTATTATCGATAAATATGACATTTCTCAGGCGACTTGAAAATTAAAAAAAATAATAATATTTGAAAATCTTTGCATTTTTCTGCTTACCAATTGTAACTTCCAACCCAAACACAATAATATGTATGCAATAATTTTAACTAATACAACTTCAACTGTAGTAATATAATTTGTAAACATTTACCAAAAAGTCCATTGATGGAGTACATGCTACGTTGAATTGTGAAGGGTATGATTCCATAAAATCACATTATATAGGCACTCTAACAGAAATTCTCTTTTCAAAATAAATAAATAAATAGATAATTTTCTCATGGAAAGAAATTTAATATCCTTGGATGGCCTATCCAATATCCATAAAATTTGATTTCAAAGACATAGATATCATTTCCTATATATATATATATATATATATATATATATATATATATATATATATATATATATATATATATATATATATATATATATATATATATATATATATATATAAAGGGAAATGAACTGACAGCTCACGTAAGTTACCTGAGCTGCAGTTCATTTCCACTATCTCCAATAATCTTTGGATTATGATCTCGACCCTCTGAGATTCACTCATACTCAATTTTTTGGGTTTTAGTTTTGATTTAGTTCTCCATCAAGTTAACAAAAAATTAATGGTTTGCAATGAATAAAACATTTTGTATGCACTTGATGAAAGGGAAAATAAACTCCAAAATTTATGAAATTTAATCTGAAAGAAGTTAAGAAAGTAGATATAGTAACTGTTAAAAAAAATTGAAGAAAAATCATTGATCATTATAGTTTTGCCGCTAGCTAACGTAACTTTTCCTGAGCTGGCGGCTCACCTACAGTAATATATATATATATATATATATATATATATATATATATATATATATATATATATAGGGATTACTGTAGGTGAGCCGCCAGCTCAGGAAAAGTTACGTGAGCTAGCAGCAAAACTATAATCATCTAATGATTTTTCTTCAATTTTTTTTAACAATTATTATCTTTACCTTCTTAACTTCTTTAGAATTAAATTTCATAAATTTTGGAGTTCTTTTACCTTTTCATCAAATGCATACAAAATATTTTATTCATTGAAAACCGTTAATTTTGTGTTAACTTGATAGAGTGTAACAACCCTCCATTTTTTTATAGTAATAAAAGATTAAATAAACAAACAAAATAATAAATATGACTCTTCATTTTTAAACATTTCATCTCTTATAACTCTCAAACTTTTCATATTCTCAACTCATTACTCATTCATTTCTCTAACTCCCATCCTTTCATCTTCTCCATGAATTATCTATATTAAATATCCAATTTAATTATCTTAACTCTCTAAATTTTATAATTCCTCAAACCTTTCAGATTTTATAACTCTCTAAACCCTTCACATTCTGTAACTCCTAAATCCAATCCTATATAAACCCCTAACTCAAAACACATTCCACTCATTCTAAAAATCATTCTCTAACATTATAATCTCTCTCTCATCTCGCCCGAGCCACCTTCAAAACCACCGCAGGAGCCACCGCCAGAGTTGTCACCACTTCACCGGAGAAGGGTGTCTCCTTCCATGTCTTTCCACATTTTAGGTTCTCACGTTTTGACAAGAGGTTAGATATTATTTTTCGTTTTCTTCTTGAATTAAATTATTTTAAATGAATTATACGTTAGTTCCTCTACTACTCAATAATCCTAATAATCTAAAAAAAACATCCATCATCTTATAAGCCCAATAAAATAGAGCCAAACCTATTTCCTAATTTCAGACCCGCTTAATACTAAAATCAATTTTTCAGTACGTTATAAATATTAGAAAAATCCCTAAAAATCATCTAAATTTATATTAATCTGTTTTTAATATTCTTAGAATATTTTTAATGTGTAGATTATTTCATTGAGCGACATCGGGAAATAAAATCCAGGTGAGTTCTTTTTGGACTCACTAAACATGCTAATTTTTCTTATAGAAATATTACTTCAATTATATCATCTAAATTTGTAATTACAAATACTATTTCTTTATATTGTTAGAATTTAATTTGTAGAAGCTAAATGTGTTATTACAAGTACAATCATTGACATATTTGTTATTTCTTTATGATGTTAGAAATTAAATGATTACTTGTTAAATTACAACATGTAGTTAGGTTTTTAATAAATCATGAAAAAGGGTATAATCGTGGAAACATACTGTTTGTGATATCATTTTATATCGGTGTCTAGAAAAGTTTTGTATGCTGATTCTCTAATTAAGGAACGTGCAATGCACGGAAAACCTCCCAGCATTCATACACTGGCCTTGCCGATATCTGTATGATATCTCAAATCAGTAAATCCTTGATATAACCAATTGTGATTTATTGAATAAAATATAAAACGGATTCTATAAATTATGTGGTTAACAAATTAACAAAATCTAATTGAAATATTGTACCCGAAATTCAATATACAAGTTATGAAAACCAGAATTTAGACATGCATGTACTATACTTAAATGACACTCGGTTGGGGGAGAAACTGAATGATGGAAATATACTCTGTTTCGGTTGTAAACTTGTTAAGTTGTACAACTGAATATTTCGCACACCATGGGTGCGTGATGATTTGCTGGATCATACCTGACTATAATTCCTGTTTGCCTGACGGCAGGTCCGACTCAGCACCGGACAATCCTGTAACCATTTTCTGGGTCTGTACAGGAAACAATCGAAACAGTTGTATCCCATCAGTTAGCTTTTCCAATTATATGACATCCTAAATAAACTTGCTATGATTGTGACCATACTAAAAGATATTTGTTTTAACATGTCACTTAATATTATCGTTAATTATGGATTTAATGTTTTTCTAAGACTTGCATTATTACCATGTTAGACATAATTATTACATCACATTTTTCTGTATTTATTGTGTTGGTCGCTATCTGACGATCTGGATATGCATGTTCAGTGACTGAGTTGAACCATGTTGATCCTACCGCGGAAGACATGGAGTATTTTGCTGAAGTGACCGAAAATTAGTAGTTATCATGTACTTAATTTGTATTAAATACAGTCTTTTTATGTTTTTGAACATATCATTCCTTAATGGATGTTATCTAAAGTTATCCAGTATCATCCTTCTGTTTTCTTTATGTAATAGACTTTATGGATCAATGAATGTCAGTTTATTTATCTACGTGTATTTATTCTTTGTGGCTGTGATATTATAATTGAGGCTTTAGCATATTCAAACTGAATATGTTGCCGGTACCTTCTACACGTGCTCGTATACCGTATATTGGGAACGGGGCGTGACATAGAGGACCAAATCAAAACTAAAATCCAAGAAATTTGGTATGAGTGAATCCTAAGGGGTCGAGATCATAATCAATCTTTTTTTTAAAAAAAATATTATTGGAGATATTGGAAATGAACTGTACCTCAGGTAACTTGCGTGAGTTATCAGCTCATTTCCATTTCTCTCTCTCTCTCTCTCTCTCTATATATATATATATAATATATATATATATATATATGAGGAAACTGGAAATTCACCAGCGGTGAAGGGGATTCCTTCACTAGAACTTAGGTGGCCCAATAATTGTATTACACATGGCACCACTCAAAGGGAGATTGAGAAAATTCTTTTATTTTTAATCTTGAGTGGTGCCACATGTAATATAATTATTGGTCTACCTAAGCGCTAGTGAAGGATTCCTCTTCACCGCCGGTGAATTTTCCGTTCTCTCTCTCTCTCTCTCTCTCTCTCTCTCTCTCTCTCTCTATATATATATATATATATATATATATATATATATATGGGATTACCGTAGGTGAGCCGCTAGCTCAGGAAAATTACGTGAGCTA